>CM053587.1:99932688-99953094 GCA_028646515.1 Pseudochirops corinnae
GGGGTAGGGGAAAGATGGGGAGAAAATCTATAACTCAAAATCTTGTGGAAATGAATGATGTAAACCGAAATAAAATTTAATAAAGAAAAAGATATGTAGAATGAAAAACTCTATACAAAAATTTAATAAAAAACTCAGAGGCTTCTCTAGGTAGGAGCAGAAAGGATTTATTCAGTTCTTGCAAGAAAGGGAGTGTCACCTTCACCAGGATGAATCAGTGGAGGGAGGCTGGCTACAGAAAGCAAAACAAGCTTATATAGTCTAATACAGACAACCTCTCCCACTAATCTTGCCCTCACTGGTTGAGAGCTCAGCCTCAGGAATCTACCCAGATACAAGGAGCAAGGAAACAATTTTCAACCAATGAAAACATCTGTTACCTTATTTGGTAGTGAGTGAAAGCAAGGAGGCGTAAATTTGCAAAAATGAAACTTAGGCCTAGCTGCAGCAGAAGCGTAACTTGAATTTAGAGCACTGTCTCCGTTTTAGGCTATAGTCTGAGAAGTTTTTCACTTCTCTCACACAAAAAGAATCCTCTCTTTCATAAGAATTGTTGGCAAAACTGGAAAACAATCTGGCAGAAATTAGATTTAGACGAACATATTATACCATATTTCATAGTAAATTCAAAATGAATACATGACCTGAATATTAAAGATCATGCCATAAAACAACTAGCAGAGTAGCAATGCGCTTTCTCCAGCTATCTGCAGAAAGTAGTCTTAGCCAAAAACAGGAGAGAGATAATTAGAAAAGATAAAACATAATTTTGAGTACTTTAAATTGAAAAGCTTCTGCAGAAACATTCATTCATCTAGGATAAGAAGTGAAGCTGTCAAATTGGGAAAACCTTTGCATCAAATTTTTCTGTTGTGTTTAGTATCTAAGATATATAAAGACAAGTAACAGAAATAGATGACCAGAAGTCATTCTCCAATGGCTAAGTGGTCAAATATATGAAAAAAAATAATTCTTAAACTAAGAACTGCTCCAGATCACTAATAATAAGAAAAATATGGATCAAAACAACTCTGAGGTTTCACCTCACACCCAGAAAATTACCAAAGGTAACAAACAATTGAAATAATGAATGTTGGAAGGGTTATGTGAAAATGGAAACACTAATACATAGAAATTGGAGCTAAGAATTAGTGTAACTATTTTGGAAATTTATTTAGAATTATTCAAATAAAATGACTGAAATGCTTATATCCTTTAACCTAGAGATTCTACAACTGGATTATACCTCTGTAAGGAGGAAAATGACAAAAATTAAGTTTTCATGTACACCAAAATATCTATAGCAACACCTTTTGTGGTAATAAAGTACTGGACACATCACCTATCGATGACTCAATAAATAATGGCATACACACATGTGTGTAAATATGTATATGTGTGTGTTTATGTATATATTATATGAATACATGTGTATATTATATGTACATATGCATATGTGCATCTAATATATCCATATATCATAAGAAATGAAATGAAAAGCATGATAGAAATGGAGAAGCATAGAAAGACTTACATGAACTGATTGTAAGTGACTTGAGATAAGAAAATAGAATGGCCATTGACTACAGCAATATATAATGGTTTCCTTAATCCTTTTTTCCAGCCTCTCATTTTACATAGGAAGAAACTAAAGCCCAGAGACTTGGCTAAGGTCACCGGCAAAGTCTAAATTTGAACCAAGGTGCTCTGGTTCTAATTCCACCTAGAAAGCTAGACACTTCAACGCTGCACAGTGCTGCCCCTTGTTCAGGTTCCTCTTGACCCTCTATTTAAGGAACAAAGAATGAAAAGGAGAAAATGAGTATGGAATTAGGAAAATGGGAAACCAAATCCTTTCTCCACACCTGCTTCTCTGACTCTCACTATGACTCAGAAATGGGGTAAGCAGTTGAGAAAATATTTCTCTCTTCCCTGAACTCTTAGAGACAGGGGACAAGTTGTTGAGGCCTTCCCTATCTCTAATTCATATTTGACCTTATTCCCTTACGATATTAATTTCGGGCTGAACTTTTGGCCTCTGACAAACCCTCATTAATAAATTTCTCTACATCTCCACCACATAGGGCAAAGAACCATGAGCAAAAAAAGAGCTAAGCATATCGAAAGGAGGTTCTGAGGTTTTCATATTAAATGTCATCTCCTTAAATGTGGACTTATATGCCTTCTATCTTATTAAATCTCTCCTCCTTGAGTAAAATTCATTGTCAGGTGTAGACCTGCCAGATGCCAAGATTCCACAGCAACATGATACTTCAGTGTTTGATACCAAGGACATTATCATGCCTAATCAATAATGTCACTGCCTTGTCCATGTAAATATTTACATTATTGCCTATCTGTCCAATCATTTGATTCTGTCCAACATCAGTCAACCACCATTTATTAAGGTCTATGTTGACAATATTGAATTTTCATACTACTTAATTCATTTCTCTCTCCGTTTTTAAAAACTAAGAGAGGATGAGCTATTTTCTGTTCTGGCATTCTTGAGGAAATGTTATAGGCACTAGACCTGTGATTTCATAGATATAAAGAAATCCCAGGAGTAGAGACTCCCTACCAGTATACTGAGGTACCTTCTCTGAAACATATAGCCTTGGAGAGGTGCCTAGAGCTCTGAAAGACTGTGACTTGTCCAAGGTCTCAAAGTCAGAAGTAACACTTGAATGAAGATCTTCCTAGCTGTAAGGCCAGATGCCTATTGGACAATGGTACTTCTCAGTAACTTACTTACTACAAATAAATTCAGGGAGATTTATGCAAATGTCCTTGAAGTGATCTTAGCAGAATTCCTGATTGTTCTTTCCTGCTCAGCCAACCCATTGCTTGGGGGTCATGATGGGTTCTGATATATCTCACTGCCATTAAAATTGATCCCATGTGACAAAGGGATCAATGGAGAAACAAAAATAATGCATAAAAACAGATTGTGTAAAACCAGCGTTATAATATTGATCAGTAAGAAAGTAACGCATTTTTCTTTCAAATGAGATAAATCTATATTAAAAAACCAATCATAAATTCAGCCCTCCAGAGATGTTTTCTACCTCCACAACAATATTCATTTAGGTGGGGAAAAATTATTTTGAAGAGTTCATTGGGTTTTTATCTTTTCAAAATCACTAGCCAAATTTTCCTCCTTTATATTATAAGGGGGCTGAATTTTTATTTAATGACAACATGAAACTTTTCACATTTAAAGACTGAATATTAGCCTATAACTTTGACCTGTCATGTGCATGGGCTTATCTGAGAAACTTTGTCAATAGCACATAACTTATTTATGAATGAGTTGTATATGGAGTTGTAGAACCCCAGGCTGGGGAAATTACTATGATGTCAGGCCACAAGGCACTTTCTAGGGACTGAATGACTCAGCTATTGCCACCACCCTTGAAAAATGTAAAAAGGACCAGGTAAATGCAAAATTAAAACCAGTTGTGGTTTGGATTCAAGCCTTGCATTTTTTCTAAAGTGAGCATTTAAAAGCTTGCTTGGTACAAGTATTAAATGAGAAGCTCATAAAGCACTTAGAACAGTGGCTAGTATATGTAAGCATTTCATAAATATTTATTTCCTTCCTTCCTTTATTCCTTCCTTATCCTTCCTTCCTTCCGTTCTTCCTTCCTTCCTTCTTTTCTTCCTTCCTTCCTTCCTTCCTTCATTCTTTCCTTCCATAGAGTAACGGGAAGTAGAAAAACATGTAGATATGGTCTCTTTGTTTCATTCTTTGAACTTTCCTTGTGCCTTTGACAAAGTATCCATATCTTAAGTAAGAGAAACTTACTGGTAGATGGCATCAGTTTTGAAATGTGAGTGTACTGCCTTAGAAAGGTTGATCCTAGAAGTATATAGGCATTTGCTTATCTTCACTCATGTATGGAATAATAATATTTTCATATATGCCTGAGAAAGCTGATTTGGGGTAAAAGAAAAAGAGGGAAAAAAGAATTTCATAGACTTCTTAAGCCTATGGCTGCATATGTTATGTTAAAATATCATCATGATTTGGGTACAAGCATATAAGCACCAGGCTAAGCGTCAAATTTCACAACCATCCAAGAAGTGAAGTGCCTCACTGACATTAAATATGGGTGCTGTGGGACAATCATTCTGGAAAAAGAGGAAAAAATGCATAAAAACAGACTGCAAAATCAGCAATATAACATTGAAAGTGGCCCATTTTTTTCAAAGTAGTTGAATTCATATTTTAAAAATCATAAATATAATACTACACATCAAACATATAACACTTCAACTCTCTACAACTCCATTTAATGAATTTGAACCCATAAAATATGCATTGTGGTCTGAAAATATAAACTATGTATAATTCCTGCATTTTTCAATTGATATAGGCTTATATCTATACCCTATTCACGGAGAATCAATGTACATGAACATGTACATGTATGTTTTTAAAAAAAGATTGTGTATTCTCTGCTTCTTCAATTTAGTTCACCAGATATACATTAATTCTGAAATAAATAAGCAGTTCAGATCTATGATTTTTATTGTTAATCTTTTTATTTGATTTGTTATAATCTGATAATAAAGCACTGAAGTCTTCTACTATTCAGTTTTGCTTTATTCTGCTTACATAATTATATCTTTCTTTTATGAATTGAATTGTCAAGTTGATAATTGATACATGTTTGTTATTCCCCTTTGATTCACCATATTGTAATGCTCTTGTTTTTCCTCAGTGTTTTCTAGTTAGAAATCCACTTTATCAAATACAATTATTACTATTATTCCTGTTGAACTTACAGTTACATGATAGAATTTATCAAACTCAAGTAGAAGTGGATACCTGTGGGTTGCATATTTACTAGAAAACCACAAATTAGCTTTATCTATGTTTTATTGTATTTTTTTAATTTTGTTAAACATTTTACAATTATATTTCAATATGTTTCAAGCTGGAATTAGAAATTTGTGGTCCATGGGCCTTGAATTTGATGCTTCAGATTTCAATCAACCTCAATTTTAATCTATCTATACCTTTTTGCATTAAAAGTGTTATTTTATAAGCACCAGAATGAAGGACTGAGTTTCTGGATCTATTTCATAATTCTTTTAATTTCAGTGAGTGAATTAGGACAATACACAATTATTTTAATAATAAGTAAATCTTATTGGACTCATTTTGATGTTGCCTAGAGGTAGTAAAATCCATCTTAATCATCTCTATTTCAACAATTAAAACTAGGAGACAATACAACTTATATTTCTGTTTTTAAACTATGAGTTCTTATGTTTTCATGAGTTTTAACTCCTGTTTTATAATAGATAAGTAATTTTCATCTTGGATTTCTTTTCCCTCATCCTTATATTTTGTTGCTATATTTTTACTATTTGGGTTAATCAACTTTTAATTAGTAGATGCATTTTAGCATTCTTTACATTTTTGAGATTTTCATAATATGCATTTAACACAATTGCTAATGTGATTTTTTTTCTATCACAGTTCTAAAATGGAATTACATACCCAATTTTAAAATTGGGTGTGTGTGTGTGCGTATGTGTGTGTGTGTGTGTGTGTGTTTGTGAAAAGTAATATATTTGTTCCAGGTTAGTGATTTTGTAAAGAATTCCCAGTGAGAAAATTGCCTCCACCAAGGTGGATCTACAGCTGTTCTATAACTTGTAGTCTTAGAGAGCTGCCTGGAATACCAAATAGTTAAATCACTTGGTCAAAGTCACATAGCTGATACACACCAGAAGTGATACTTGAACACAGATCTTCCTGTCACTGAGGCCATTTCTATATCTACATGCTACCTCCCATTTTTATATATATATATGTGTATACATAACAACCAACCTCAATTTTAATCTATCTATACCGTTTTACATTAAAAGTGTTATTTTATACATACACATATACATATATACATATGTGTGTCTGTGTGTGTGTATGTGGTGTGTGTATGAAGAAATACTGAATTTTTATTTCCTTGATAGAGAGCACTGCCAAATAAGAAAAATCCCTCTGCTGATGGGGGTCAACACTTTCTTCGCAACTGATAGTCTTAAAGAGTTGCATAGAGAACTGAGAGGCTGTGACTTGCACAGGGTCACATAATGTGTATCAGAGACAAGAATTGAACCCAGATTTTCTGACTCTGAGGTCAGCACCATATCCATTACACCAAACTGTATTCATATACCTAGCTAAATGAATTCAAACAATTCACAATTACTTTAGTAAGTAATCAATTTTATTTCCAACATTTTAATAATAAATTTTATAAGTAAATTAAATTAACCAATAATTTAATAAGTACTAATTATATTAATAATAAATAATTAGTTGTAGAGGGATTTTTCTCATCCACATACACATGACTGTATATGATACATAATTTTATCTATAAACATTAGCAAACTTAAATTGTGGTATTGTTTTTAATTAATCATGTCGTTCTGTGAGGTGAGAGTTTCTCCTCTACTGCTTATAAAAATCTCTTTAGCTGTGGATTTTTGTTGATAAGTTCTTTGAGATCTTGTTCATCTTTGAAGCAAATTCTTCAGTTTTCAAATGACATAGTCATGTTTATAGGGTATATAATTTTGGGGTACAATTCCATTGTTTAAAGATTTGCATATTTTTGTTCATCTTTGATGTTTTTTTTCTAGTTTTTGTAAAGTCAAATGTTACTCTGATTGCTATTTTTAAAATGTAATTTAATTTGTCTTTTTGTTGTTGTTACTTGGAGAACATTTTTCTTGACTTTGTAACTCTGTAGTTTATCAATTACACACCTTGGTGAATTGCAGTTAGGATTTTTCTGGAATGGGGACCTTTATATTCTTTCTATTTGGAGGGAATGCTGTCTAATCTTGCTTAGAATGGAAAATTTCCCTTAATTAATTTCTTGAATAAAAAGTTTAGATTTCTTTTTGTTTTCTAATGCCTTATAGAATTCCAATTACTTGAGTCTTCATACTTCTTGCTTTGTCTTCCAAATGTTATTTTGTGCTGAAAATCATTAGTTTGTTTTTTCTGTTCTGTTACATGCTGGCTTTATTTTTCAATTTTGTTTTTTATTCATTGTTGACCTTTGTTCAGCTTATTCTTTTATTTGGAGCTTCCGTTGGCAATTTTTTTAGTCTTAGGACTTTATTTTATAATTTCTCTAATTGTTCCTTCACTTTTACAAACCAAAGTAGAGTTTTCCTACAATTCCTTTAATATATTTAGTACTCAAATTTTCATTTGGCATTTTTTATGTTTCATTCATAGGGCCTCAACATATATCTCTGAAGAAAGTTTATCTCTTAGGTATTTTATATTAAATAATTTCCTTACTGATTTGCAAATTAAAATTGTTAATAATAATTTTTCTTTTTAAATAATGAAAATAGACCAGGCCAAGCAAACTGGTGTGATCAGGATTTGCTGCTATGTGGTAGTGTTCTACACAAGAAGTGTTGGTTTTACTCAAGGCCATGAATAGAATGAGGTACTTCCTGAGGTGGGAAGGTGCTATGGGATACCCATAGCAGCCATTATGAATATGCATGCATATATTCAGGGTAAGTTTGCAAAATATAATAAACTCTCTTCCTCAGAGGCAAAACTAAAATCTTTCTATGGAACATCGTTAGGATACCAGGAGGTAAGATTTAACAGGGTACTCATCACTAATCCAGGGAGCGCTGACATCTTAAACTTTCTTCCTGTCAGGTCTCCCCACAAACAAGTTCCCCTAGGCAAATTCCTCCTGCTGCCCACTCACATCTTGCTTCCTTCTCATCTCTTCCTCACTCTCTGCTCCTTGCTCTTTCTATCCTCCTCGGGCAAGCTCCTCCCACACAGAGCTCCTTGTGCCGCAGGCTATATGTGACCCAGGCTCCATATGACCCAGCCTTGATGTAACCTAGATGCCATGTGATCTAGGCTCCATGTGACCCAGGCTCCATGTGATCACAGGCTCCATGTGACCCAGGCTCCATGTGACCCAGTCTTGATGTGACCTAGATGCTATGTGATCTAGGCTCCATGTGACCCAGGCTCCATGTGACTCAGACTCCATGTGATCATAGACTCCATGTGACCCAGGCTCCATGTGTTAGGTCTATTAATGGGCCAGGAAGAGCTTCTTATTTCATTAACATTACAGAAAGGAGAAAGGGAAAAGTGAGCAATCAGTTTAGTTTTAGGGATCACCACAAATTCTTTTCCTTTTTTTTTTCTATTTCCGTTTTTCTCCTTTCTTTTTGTAAGGGATGTTTCTTGAGCATAATCTAGTTGGTTCAGTGTATACAGTGCTAGAATTGTAGTCAGGAAGACCTGAGTTCAAATCCAGCCTCAGACACTAACTTTATGACACTGGGCAAGTCGTTTAACCTTTCATCTATAAAATGTGTCTAATAATTGGGGTTAAGTGACTTGTTCAGGGTCACACAGTAATTATCTAAGGTTGAATTTGAACTCAGATCATTTGGACTCCAGGGCTGGTACTCTATTCACTGTTCCAGCTAGCTGTCCTGTATCTAATATAAAGCACCTACCTTAAGGGCATTATGAGGTTCAAATGCAATAATATAAGTAAAAATTATTGCAAACTTTAAATCCATGCTTGTTGTTGATATTGTTGTTGTAGGGATTTGGGCTCAACTGACTGTTCTTGCTTCCTACTGTTCATCCTTCATACCAGACAGAATCAGAGCAATTCCTTAATCTGTGCTACTCTTTTTTTCTCTTCAGATGTCATTTCCCAAGTGTCAAGACTTGGCTTCTGTCACTTCATTTCTCCAACCCCCACTTTTATATAACATAACTTCAGGACAATATTTTAAACCTAAAAATTAGTAATAGGTACCACTTCCTACACACATGAGGACCTAGCAGGACACTAAGAACAGATGAGAGATTCCTCCCCACGGCCTCAAAATATCTGTTAGTTGTACTTTCTAAACTGAATCCAATCTGCAAAAAGTTAATGACTACTGAAATGCATTCAGCCAAGGCCGGCTCATAACTTAGTGAGTATTTGATGTGAAATCTAGTCTATCTAAGAAGCTAGTTTCACATGCAAAAACAGGAAGCCACAATAAAGACCAGCACTGTGTGTAGGTGATGTGCTTTAATTGATAGGACGTGAACAGTACCTTATAAAGTCCTTCTGCTTCTCCCCAAATCACCCCACTTCTGCCAAGTTTTCCCCAGAAATATTTAATATGATGTCTAAAATTTCACTAAAGATTTGGTCTCTAAGGTTAGGACATTTGTCTCACTGCAATTAAAGGATGTCCCCCTCCCCTGGAATAAAAAGCACTCCAGAAAAAAAAACAGAGGAAAACAGAATTACATAAAACAATTTTCAATACAATTAACACTCTTCTTTCCAGTGTCCTCTTTTCAGTGCAAATAAACCCAGGAGGATAACATATTAACCTATTCTAAGTCATCAGAACATTAATGTGAATGAGTGTACCTTTAAGCACCACAGCTGACAGAAACTAGGTCACTAGATGGGTGGAGACATTGATGAGTGTGAGGAACTGGCCCTGGGAGGCTGGCCCTGAGTGGACTGCCATGATGGACAGCAAGAGGAAACTAAGAACTCTGAAGATGAGAGAAAGGAGAGAAATTTAGGGATGGGGTTTCTACAAGGGGAAGTAAAAAATCTCCAGATTTAAACACAAGACTATATTGTGAGCCCCCAGTGATGTAGGAAGTTGAACTGCATTCTCATTGGCCCAAGTTCATCTCCCAGCCAGGGTACCCTCGATGGGAAGGGAGAAGAACAATGGAATTATCTAGCCGGTAAAGGAAGAAAGATGAGCTAAATCCTGAAGAAACCAAAGAAAGGATAAAAGAGATAGAGGGAGCTGATAGGTTTCAAGACCACACTCCAGTTGAGGTTTTTGTTGTTTGTTCTTTGCCCTCTAAGAGGACCATGACATCAGGGAGGTGATGCCATGACATGCAAGTGAATTGGATTTAAGAGAGGGAGGACTGGGCAAAGTCACCAGCCTCACTTTCTCCTCTGGAGTCATCTGTATCCAGTGGCAAAATGTAAATCAGGATAACTAGACATGGCCTTGGGTGCAGTGGGAGACCTTGGCCTTTTTAAGCTAAGGGTTTGATTAAGGCAGCACCCATTCAGTGATTAAGGCTAGGTAAGAAATGAGGCAGAGAATGGCCTCTTTACCTAATCAGTTGGGGCAAAGAAAATGAAAAGAAGTTACTGAATTCATTAGCACTGCAGTTGGGCAGAGAGGAAACGGCAAAGAGATGTCTGCATAGTCACTACTAAGAGAGTTATAATTAGCAGAATTTACAGTATTAAATGAGTGACCTAAAATGGTTCATGATTAATAGAGTCACCAAGAGGTTTAAGATAAAATATGACCTTGAATATTGCATTTATTATATAACCATAATAAGGAATGATTCTGTTAATAAAATAAAGGTGAAAACTCGAGGATATGGAAGTGGAGACAAGATTATTTGGGGGATCAGTTTCTCACAATATTTACTCATTCAATAAGTGCCTATTCTCTTCCAAATACTATGCTAGGCACTATGTATATGAAGATAAAAACAAACCAATCTCTGCCCTCAAGAAGCATACATTCTTTTAGTAAGTGGGATAAGCAACATGTACACAGAAAACAAAATGTAAAACATATGCAAAATGATTTTTAAGAAAAGGGTACTAGTAACTTGGGGGAGGGGTCAGGATAGGTTTACTGTAGAAGATGGCAAGTCAATAAACATTGATTTAATTAATTTAATACTATTTAATTTAATACTATTTAATTAATTTAATACTGTTTGTAAGTCACTGTGCTAAGCACTGAATATGGGGGGAGGAGGAAGGCAAAAACAATCCATCTCCGCATGGAGCTCCCATTCGAATGGAATAGAAAATGTAGAAACAATTCTTACAAATTGGAAATAATTCATATAGAAGGCACTGACATAGTGGAGGGGCAAGAGAGGGGGGATTTCTAAGGGGGAACTGAGAAAGGCTCTTGTGGAAGGTAGGATTTAATCATTTAATCTAGATCTTAAAGGAAGCCAGGGAAACCAGGAGGCTGAGATGAGGAGGGGGAGCTTTCCAGACATGACGGACAGCCAGTGAAAAGGCATGAAGGGGGCATAAAAAAAAAGCTCAGTATTGCATTCTCAAGGATTTGCCTACAAATATTCAGCTTCCATTTTCTTCTCTCTCACTAGTATTATTAGTTAACTGTCTTTGACTTGTGATTTTACTGGTACAGGTAACTCCTAGTAGAGAAACTCCCTCCATCAATTCAGATTAAGATAGGTTTCTTACAGAAAGTGCCCGGGCACTGAAACTTTAAGTTACTTGTTCATGGTAATGACAATAATAATAATAATAATAAGTAACATTTATATAGAAATTCCTATGTGTCAGGCACTGTGCTAAGTGCCATACAATTATTATCTCATTTAATCCTAACAACAACTGTGGGAGATAGGGGTTATCATCTCCATTTTACAAGTGAGGAAACTGAGGCAAACAGAGGTTAAATGACTTGCCCAGGGTCACATGCCAAGTAAATATCTGAAGCCAGATTTAAACTCAAGTCTTCCTGATCCCTTTAGGACAGTTAGAGGGCTCAGGGGATAGAGTGCTGAGCATACAGTCAGGAAAGCAGTAGTTCATGATCTTAGAAAACCATTTAACCTAAATTTGCCTTAATTTATTGGAGAAGGAAATGGCAAACCACTCCAATATCTTTGCCAAGGAAGTCCCATGGACAGTATGATCCTTAAGAGTCACAAAGAGTTAGACATGACTAAACAACCTCCTAACTCCAGACCCAGGAAAGTTCTTCCAGAGGCGCAAACCGAGGGCATAATAGTTCTATCCCTGGAAGGTGGGGGTACCTACTGGCCCTGTCTTTTAGATATACACAATTCTGTTTCTTTCCTTTTAAAAATAGTATAAAAGAAGGAAAAAAATCATTTTATCCCCTTCAAATCCCTTCCAACTCTCCTGTAGCAGTGTGATAACAAAGTGCCAAGGGCAGCATGATACACTCCACCTCTCGTCTCACCAGAGGCACATATTGTAGGGAGGAATTATGATGGACTCTTGATGGGTTCGTTTTTCCATTGCTCTGGGGGCTCTCTCATGGTTATAACTCATGACAACTTGAATCTCATTTCCTGCCCAGCACTGACTGCAGCAACTCTGTGCTTGACGGTTTTACATTTCAAAATGTATTCATTCAAGAAGCCAAGGCTCACTGGGGATGAGGGTGAGCCAGAGTCTCTGAAAGGCAGAAAACTCCCTAGGGTCAAGGCATCCAAAGAAAGAAGGCTCAAGACCAGAGAGAAGAGGGAAGCTGTGAGGCTGGGTTTGGGTGTGAGAGAAATACAAACTGGAGATAAACAATCCTGGAGCAGGTGATGCAAATTTTCCTTTAGTTTCATTGCTTCTTTTTTAAACCTCCAGTAGCACAAATGGAAAAGATTTGGAGGGGGAAATGCCAGAAAAAACAATACCTGTGGATAGAGATCACTTTCAATCAAGTCTTTGCTTCCCATAAATGTTGATGATCTGCATACTGACAAGGTCAGAAGTAGAGAAGAGACTAGGGATCCTGGCACCTGGGGCAAATTAATGGTGGGGGAACAGTGGCTCAAAGGAGAGTCCGACTCTGGTTGTAATTAAGTCCAGGGAGGTGGAACCAGTCCCCCAGTGGGTCCCTGCACTCTTTCAGGAGACAGAAGAAGAGGGGAATGTCAGTGCCAGGAAGATGACCCCCAGGTTCTAGACTGCAACAGAAAGCATTGTGCAGTTACTTTGGGGAGGAAGTATGTTGTTTACCCCCAAGGGCTGCCCCCATATCAGGCCCCTGGTGAACCCCAGCTATATGCATTCTCCCCCTTAGCCTCTCTCCCTGAGCCCCACTCCCAATTCCACCCCCCCACAACCATTATCTGCATTTATGAGGCGAAAGGGAAAAACTGGCAAAAAGCTGAAAGATCATTTTCAGCTCCAACACTCTAAGCTTCTAGGATGTGATAAAATGCTATCCTCATTTTCTGAATAATTTTGGCTGTAGAACTGTATGGACATGAAGGAGAGGAACCTGGGAACAAAAGGATACACCAGCAAGACTGCAGGACTGGCAGGGGATAGGGGAAGCTCAATGACTTTGGGTAGCTGCTTTTTGCACATGCACATAAACACATACAGAGCCAGCATCACCAAAAAAAAACCAAACCTGAATTACAGAGCGCAAGAAACAGAGGTAAAGATGACAGATACTACTTCTCTGAACACATATGCCTTTAACCTTTTCTTATCTTTTTCATCACACTGGGGATAAGAGGCAAGATCCAGTCATTATGCACAAGCAATCACAACGATTCCTTTTGCTTTCTCAAGGGGATAAACTGTTACTGATTCTTCCGGCAAAACTACTTAAATTCAATCTAAGACCAGAACACTCCTCAGAAACAAGAACAAGAATTTCTAAAATGGAAACTACATATATGTCAGGCACTTAGTGATTGTACCTTAGAGACTCAAAGACAAAAATAATACAGTCCCTGTCCTCAAGGAGCTTATAGTCCAATAGGATGGAAACTACATGTATATAGACAAATAAAAACAAAATACATGGAAAGTAAATACAATTTCATTTTAGGGAGTAGTAGAGCACGAATGATTCAATAGTCAATTCAATTCAATAAATACGTATTAAGTTCCTACTAAGGGGAAGGCACTGTACTAGGTGCTAAGGATACAAAACAAAAAACAAAACAATCCCTGACCTCAAGAAGCTTACATTCTAATTGAGGGGAGCAAGTGAGAAAAGGCTTATATAGGAGATGGTACTTGAGCAGGGTTGTATTAGTGAGAAAGTGTTGGACCTAGGGTTAACGTAATTGATTCTTAGAATGGTTCAGATTGGATAAAATTTAGGTGAGTCTGTGACAAAACTGGCACCCAAAGAACCTCCCAGAAGATCACCAGACCCATCCATGGACAATGAATTTTATTATTTTCTCTAGGGATAACAAAAGAAATTTTTCCTCTGAGAACTAAACTTCGGTAATAAAAGCACTTTCTTTTTTTACTTATCCTGAGCTGATCCTCCCCAGTAGCATTTAGTACAATAGAACCTACAAAATGAGATAGATTTATTACAGTGCAGAGTATTCTTAGGTTACAAACTGCACACAAAATAGGAAAAAGGCAGGGACATGCCATTCCACAATTCAGTTAGCATAAATGGCTCTAAGCATTTCTCAATTTCTCCCAGGATCTCCCTACATTATTCTCTATACTTATCCCTCTCTACCCCCAAAAAACATAATCACATATACGCAAATTAAATACAATTTCATTTCAGGGTAAAGTCCTAGTGATTCAATATTCAATTTGATTCAATAAGCATTTATTAGGTTTCTACTAAGGGGAAGGGACTGTGTTAGGTGTTAGGGGTGCAAAGCCAAAAGCAAAACAGTTCCTGACCTCAAGAAGCTTATATTCAAATTAGGGGAAAGGGTTGAGGAAAAGTCAAGCACCAAGCTACTTTTCATTTCTCACAGCATCCTAGGTCACTGCAAAGCCATAATGTTCATAAATAAGCTTCCTGATCCTCTCACTGTTTCAACCCCAAGCTTCTCTCCTTGCAAGTGCCTGATCATCAGGCAATGTCTACAAACTCAGAATTTCTTTTAACTAATTTATCTTCTCAATACTCTCTGGGATCTCCTAGAGGCCAATCCATAGCAGCCAAAGACAGGGAGCCCAAGTCTTTTAGAAAGTTGGGAGATCCTAGACCAAAAGGACACCTAATTTGCCTGTAAGTTGCTAATTCTTTAATTAAAGGGAATGTGTGTGAGTGTGTGTGTGTGTGTGTGTGTGTGAGTGTGTGTGTGTGTGAGTGTATGTGAGTGTGTGTGTGAGTGTGTGTGTAATTTTTGCATGTATCCTTAGGTGAAATTCATGAAAAATGCCATATACTCTTAGATCTTTTGCAAAACAAGCATTGGAATCATCTATTCCCTTCACTAATCAGAACATCATTCATTCATTCACTTAATGAGCCTTTATTAAGCAATAAATGGGGAGTGCTGTAACCCTCATCTCCTAAATAGTCAAGCTATTGATGACCAAACGATAAAAAAGTTATCACCAACAATCTGGCACTCTCAGATGGTTCAATATGAGAAACATGGATACGGTCTTTATCATTGGAAATAATCCTAAAGAAGATATATCTTTCCAACATCAGCCTTTTCTACCCTCTACACTTGCCATCCAGAATACTGGGCTTTCCATCTGTCCTGTAACTGAATGCTCCTATGCTCATTCTCTCCCCTGTTGGAATTTGAGTTCTTTGAAAGTAGGCATTGTCGTGACACTGACCGTTTGTATCCTCAGAGCTCAACACAGTGATTTTACACAGTAAGCACTTAATAAATGCTTTTTCATTTGGTTCATTTACATTCTATGTGCAAAGTGCTGTGCCAGACCCTGGGACTATAAAGAGAAAAACAAGACAGTAAGAGCTTTCATGGCGCTCAAGTTCTACTGAATATGTGTGTGTCCCTTAGCAACAGGGAAGCATTGCACCCTTTTATCAGGTCATTGTCATTCTGCAAAATTGGTTGTTGTTCCTCTCTTCTACCTCCTACCCTGACTATCCATAAAATCAATGCTTTTAGCTGCATAGTTTCCCCTGATTTATGCAGTCATCTCCTCTCTTAAAGAAATTCTGATATCTAATCCCCACCTGACTCCCCAGAGTGTTGAGCATTCCTGCTTTGACTAGGGACAGAGTGAGAGGGGAAGAAAGAAGCAGGTGCCCTCTTCACAGGAGCATTTCCTGTCTGTGGTAGGAATACCATTTTATGTGAGCCTTCAAGGAAAACAAATGATTGAAAATCCACAAGGGATCCTTAAGGGCATGAGAAAGAAGCCTCAGTCCAGGTGCATATGGAGTGGTAGTTTCACAGGCTACCCTGAGTGCAGTGAATGTACCAGCAAGAAAAGATTGTCAGCATTTATAGTGGGAATGTGTTCTTGGTGTGAGCAGGAGAGGTGTTTGGAGGGAGAATAATTCCAGTGGGTAAAAATTTGAAAGTCTCCTTAGAAAATGAATCAGTGCAGGTAAGGGAAGAGGCTGAGGTACGTTCAAGAGTGCCCTGAAATTTAGAGCAGAGGAAATACAGAAACTATGTAGACAGGGGCTAGGTTTATGACCCAGTGGCTAGTAGCCTTTCCCCATGTAGTCTATGGCAGCATTATGTAAGGAATGACGAATTAATTAAACAATTAATGAAAGTTGTACTTTTTCATTCTGTCTAAACATTGACTGAATTATAGGCATTAAAGTGTGTTCCTAGTTTCCATCTTGGAAAGAGAGTGTCCATTGGGTAAGAAGGAACCAGAATGACCTTGGACACTGTGTGAGCTGACACAGAAAAGTAATATGGTATGGTTGATTGAGAGTCAGAATACCTGAATTCAAAACCCAGCTCTAGCTATGTAACCATGCACCAATCACTTAACACCTCGGAATTTTAGTTTCCTAATCAGTAACGTTGAAATGAAAAATATTCACACTTACTTCCTCACAATTTTGCTTCAGTTAAAAAAGAAACACATTAAATCCTAAAATATTATGTGCATATGTATATATATATATATATATATATATATATATACACAAATGTATATCTTACAATGATATCTATGTAAAGTATATATGTATAAATCTTAAAATGCTACACATGTACTTCAAAGTGCTATGTTTACATTTAAACACACATGTACATATACTATTATAATTCTCATCACCTTTAGAGAAATAATAAGGACTTATAACAGTGCAGTCTACATTGTGCACAGTACATCAAAATTGTTATGTTGAGCTATACAATGTGGAGATGAACAGAAGAACTTAACAGATACTATGCTTAAAGTTTTAGGTAAAAACATAAAATACACATTTTCAAAAGACCTGCCAATGGGATGGTTCTTAAGGTTATCTATATATTTTGATGGTATCTATGGCTATATAACACATCATCACTTCGTCAAGCACACTTTTATGGTCAATCATACATATGCATGTCTGCAATCATTTGCTCTTATCACAAGAAAACTATGAGAAGAAAACAAAAGTACCAACAACCAATTTTGCAGAATGAAAATGGCCTAACAAAAGGGTACAGTGCTCTCCTGTTGCTAAGGGATACATGCTTTTTTTCCCTAACCCTTGTGGGTATTTTTTCTCCTACAATTGCTATTTTTTTTCTTTAGAATCCCAAAGGAGTTCAGAATCACATCTGTTCATTCAAAACAGGTAGAAAAACTACTTTCTTTTGCAAATATACTTGAGCCATTTTAGAGAAGCAGATCACTGGGGAATTGCACCAGTAAGAGAGACACAGTCCATCTCTGGTACCCAAGCACAAGATATTATAATTTCAATGAAAATAGGTAACAAAAAAAACCTGTCTTCTAGGTCATTGAGAAATATAATCCTAAAAGCCTTGAGCTTGGTGTTTCAAGCCATCAGGTAAAAGTCAGCAGGTAGGACATGAATGTTCATTTCCTCAATTTCACAGAGTCAAATCATCTTACAATTGGAAGGGACCAAGAGGTTATCTAAACCACTGCTCAAACTCAAATAGATGAGGGATAATAATCTGTACATAAGAGTCCCTGTGGGAAACCTACTGACTTAAGTTTTTAAATGTTATATTATCTATTTAAAAAATATTTTTATTTACTTTAAAAATCTTTCCCAATTATATTTAAATTTGTTTTGCGCCAATTAGGACTGTTGGGAGTGGCATGCAGTCTGCTGGCCATGTGTTTATATCTCTGATCTAGTCCAACCAGTCAAGACTTAACTAAAGTTCCCTCTACAACAGTGGTTCTCAACCTGTGGGTTATGTTCAGTTTGTAACAATGAAAATATATCCTGCATATCAGATATTTATATTACAATTCATAACAGTAGCAAAATTACAGTTATGAAGTAGCAATGAAAATAATTTTATGGTTGGGGGTCACCACGACACGAGGAACTGTGTTAAAAGGTCACAGCACTAGGAAGGTTGAGAACCACTGCTCTACAACATTGCAGATGATTGGTCATCCAAGCTTTTTGTGAAATCCTCCAGTTAAAGGGAAAACCACTACTTAAGGAAAAAGTCAGTTTTATTATTCTACCATTTTACTCTCTCCAAATATAAAGAATCTTCCCCTCCCCCCTTTATTTCAATCCTAAATTTACCCTTTTCCAACTTGCATTCACTGTGAATTTTGTCCTCTGGAACCAAAAAGAGTAAGCCTTTCCTTCTTCCTTTTGATAGCCTTTCAAAGACTTGATGACAATTGTCATATACTTCCCCTCTCCCAGGGTTATAATGGGCAAACCTGAGAGCACAGAGTCCCAGCATAGACAATCAATATAGGGGCGCCACAATGCAGCATTCCTAGCAGGTGTCCTGAAGAAGGGACAATTATATCCTTTTTTTTATTTTCAATCTGTATAGTTTGTGATCTAGACTAGAGCCCTGAATCATTGGTTCTGATCCTCCAGTCAATAAAGACAGCATGTGGAACTGATGGGGATTACCTATTTTTTTTTTTGACATCAGAAGCTCTTTTGGTTATCTCTTGGAAAAGTTGAATGCCATGTTGGATCTAAGTTCACAGAAATTTGCACATGAAAAGAAGAGACACATAACAAGATCCCATCCTTTAACTAGCTATGGTAAACTCACTAATGAGGGCTATATGCTACCAAGCAATCAGTTTCAGCAGTATCTAACCTACTCAGTAGTAATATTCTGTTAAGAAGTGACGAAAGTGAACATTGTTCCATCCATCCATCCATCCATCGATCCATCCATCCATCCATCCATCCATTCATTCTACACACCTTTGTATGGGATCCTCTTTTGAGACTGACAGGATGCAAAGAAGACTGAAATACAGTCTGTGTCCTTGTGATACTTAGTCTAATAGAGATGCACACACAAATAATTAGAGAGTCAGGCAGAAGAGATGAGGGCAACTAGAGAGGCACAATGATATGCATTAAAGGAATGAAAATATCTTTCCCAAATAAAGGAAATCTGAGAAAGCATTATGGGGGAAGTAGAATTTGAGCTGAGTCTTAAAAGATGGTTAAAAATTAGATGGATAGAGGGGATGGAAGACATTTCAAGTGGAAGAAACTGCATGATTAAAAGTATATGAAAGGGGCAAATATGAGGAAGGAACAACATGTAATTCAAACTGGAGCATAAGGTATAGGGTAAGAAATGATGCAATATAAGAATGAAAAGATGGGTTGAAGTCAGATTCTGGAGAACCTTGAAGAAGTTTGGATTCTATACCATAAGTAGAGGGGAACCATTGAAGATGTGGAATGAAGAATGTTAATATCATCAGAGCACTGTTTTAGGAAGATTACTCTGGAAGTAGTATGTAGTTTGGATTGGAAGAGGTAAAGAGTAAAGACAAGGAGACTCAGTAGATTAATTTTATGATAGATTAGGCAAGAGGAAAATAAAGGCCTAAGTTAGGATGGTGGCATAGATTAGCAGTGGAAATGTAGAAAAGGGAATGGATTTGAGAGATACTCTAAAGGCAGAATTAGGAGGATGTAAGCAAGTGGTTGGACATGGAGGACAAGGAAGAAGGAAAAATCCAAGAGGATTGTCATGGAAATAGAGAAATCAAGAGGAAGAAAGGACTTTGGAGGGAAGATGATGAGTTTAGCTTGGAATATGTCTAATTTGAGATGAGAAGAGGAAATCAAGATGAATATGTCTAACAGATAGCTTGAAATGTAGGTCTGGAGCCCAGAAGGGGGAAGGATGTGTGTATATACATAATTATGATGAATGAGGAGGCAGAGGATAAAAGAACAAGGAGAAGCAGGAAAAGCAGGGTTAGTAAGTAATGCCAAATATAGTCAATGAAGATTGAGAAAAGGCTCTCGAGTTTGGTGATTAGGAGGTGACCAAGACCTACTCAAAGTCACACAGATAATGAGTGGAACAACTAGGATTTGAGCCTAGGTCATCTGACTCCAGATCTATCATTTTTTTAATTTTTTTGCAATATGCTACTTTCCTCATGGGAAAAAGGTATGCATGAAAATATAGAGATATTTTGAGAGGAGATGGAGGGTTGAGTAAGGCAACAAAGAGAAGAAGAAGAAGAAGAAGAAGAAGAAGAAGAAGAAGAAGAAGAAGAAGAAGAAGAAGAGAAGAAGAAGAAGAAGAAGAGAAGAAGAAGAGAAGAAGAGAAGGAGGAGGAGGAGGAAGAGGAGGAAGAGAAAGAAGAGGAGGAAGAAGATGAAGAAGAAGGAGGAGAAGGAGGAGGAGGAAGAGGAGAAAAGGAAGAA
>CM053587.1:99953194-99964153 GCA_028646515.1 Pseudochirops corinnae
TTGTGAGGTTGAGGTCAAATTGCTACTTAGGACAAATCATCTAGTGGTTTAAGAGAAAGCTTTCATCCTGCAATGGGGAAGTCATTTTGTGCTTAGGGCAGGAGGTCCTTCTCCCTCTCTCCTTCCCATACCAATTTCCCTCAGATCTTGGCTTTTTGAGGATGATATACTCTCCCTGTTAACCTCCCATGCTATTTGCTGGTTTTCTTGATCTGCTTTTCTGCTTCTTCAGATACCAGTCAGAAGTTGGAACCTAATGACCCCTCCATGTTCTTTCTGGTATTATCATTCTATTCTGGTAGTCGACAAAATGCACACTGTACAGCAGGAATTGTCTGAAGTAGACTAGAAGGAAGTATTCATTTTCATCATAAAATAGGAGAAATGCACGGAATCAGAGTGGGCAAAACTGTAAAAACTGATGCAGCATTTAACACATGGTTTAACAAACAGAACTTGTGGTCTGGAATCACAGACGTAAGTCCTTAGTGAAGATCTGTCCAAATTCCTAATTTTAGGAATCTGAGGTCCAGAGAGGTTAATAGACTTTCCCAAGGCCACCCAGGTAGCAAGGAACATTAGTTGGATGGAAACCAGATCTTCTGATTCCAAATCTAGATCTCTTTTCACTGGATTTATGGTTTTTTTTTTTCCTTCCTTGAAAATTCCTGAATAATATTTCATATTACATCTGTCCAATACTATGGCTAAGGTTAGATAGAATGAGAAATCCTTATAGGAGTGAGTGAACCTTTCGAAATATGTTACCAAAGCAAAATAAGGAAGCTCCTGCTTTGAAGGTCTGTAAAATCTGAACAGATTTTCATCTCTCAGGAATGTTCTTCATGTAGTCTAAAGTCAGAGGGATGAACTAAATAATTTAGCACTCTAATTATAGACTGTGACACAGAGGCGTATATTCATAATCTCAACAGAAATGCTTTATAATAGAAAAATTCACAAATTTTACAAAGCAGTCAAACTCTGGATTTGGAGTCAGATTTTCACTGGGTTCAAATCCCACCTCTCTTTGTGTGTCTCTTAGGATCTTACTTTCCTCATCTGAAAAAAAAAATATATGGATTTAGGCTAGGAGACCTCCAAAAGCCCTTCAAACTCTAAAGCTATGATCCTAGGTAATTTCAGATCTAGGTGTCATAGGTCAGTGATTTCCAAGCCTGGTCTTGAGGTAACAATAACTTGCATTTATAGAGTGCTTTATGGCCTACAAAGCACTTAATATGCATTAATTTATTTGATCTCATAACAACTCTGGGGAATAGATACCAATATTATTCTCATTTTACAGATAAAGGAATTGTGGCTTGAAGGAATTAAGCCTAGAGTCACACGTCTAGTATATGAGGCAAGATTCAAATCCCGTAACTTCCTGACTCCAAGTCCAAGGAAATCTACTAACTTTGCCCAATCTCTCCATTCCCAAGGTTCTTCATCTCAAAACTAAGAAAAGAAAAAAATTGGGGGGCAGCTAGGTGACATAGTGAATAGAGCACCAGCCCTGGAGTCAGGAGGGCTTGAGTTCAAATCCAGCCTCAGACACTTAACACTAGCTGTGTGACCTTAGGCAAGTCACTTAATCCCAATTGCCCTGCCTCCCCCCCTCCAAAAAGAAAAAAAAAGAAAAAAATTATAGCCAAATTTAATTGCAAAAACTAAGTACATGGAATATGGCATCTATATAGATGTTTAAGGATGAGGAAAGAGCAATGGTATTATGGGTCAAGGGGCCTAGTTTCACGCCTCAGCTCTTCCACTAGCCATATGATATTTCCACAGATCACTTAGTCAGTGGAGTCTCAATTTCCTCAACTGCAAAATGGAGAAAATAATATTTGGACTCTTTAACACCTAGAGATATTTTGAAGAAAGCCCTTTGTACTCTAAATGTAAAGCTATTCTGATTACATATCAACAAATCAAATAAACAACACGAGTTTGTCAAAACCCTCCTAGATCTGTGTCTTCTGCAAATTTGGCAAGCCTTACATCTAGCCACGTCATTGATAACAATTTTTGAACAGCAGAACGCCAAACATACATCCATAGGGAGCTGCGCTAGAGACCTCTCTCCCAATTTATATTGATATATTCATGACACGTTCATTTGGATTCAGACGTCCAACCAATTTTGAATCCACATAACTCTCCCATCCCCTAGCTCACTTCTCTCCATCTTATCCACAAAGATAAGATGAAAGACTTTATCAATGCTTGGCTAAAATCTGGGTAAACAACATCTAAGGTGTTTCCCTTACCCAGTAATCCCATTCAAGGAATAAAAAATAAAAGGAAAGGAAATAAGTTGGAATAACTCAATTTTTCTAAAAGAAAGTACCTTCATCCACATCTACCACTAATTCTCAAGAGCTTTCCATACAGATTTTCTAAAAGTTGCTCCATCCCTGGAGTACCAGAAAACTTTGTTCTTTGAAAGCACACCAAGAAGAAATTTATGCGAGGGCTATAACCTTTCGTGTGAAATCAGAGCCACTGGGCCATACTGTATTATTGCAATAGAAAAATAAATTGAATATGAATGTCACACACACACACATACACACATACATACACATAGTGATGTTCTCTCCGCCAGATCTTTCAGCCACAGGAAGTAAATTTCTCACTGGATCAACAGAAGAAGGTTTTCTTTTTAAGTCAGTTTTATTTTTTAACTCAGAGCCAACAGAATGGAGACAAAGAAGGGAAGGGAAATGAGTGAAAGAGAAATTCCAGAAAATGCAGCCAGACGTTACTGCCACACTTTCTTGCTGTCGTGGCCTCCATTTCTTTACTGCCCATTCTTTCCTTAATCTCTGATTTCCATCCTGGAACTTGGATGTAGCTATGTTCTTCTTGGAACAATCTGCTGGCTTTTCCTCAGGCCTCATTCTCCTCTACCTCTGGGTAGCATTTCACATGATTGCTGATACCCTCCTTAAACTTCCCTGTTCCCCTGGTTTCTGGGACACAACCTTAATCCACTTTTGCTCCCTCTGGACTAGAAGTTCCAGGAAGGGAGGGGCCGCATCTTATCTAGACTTTGCACCCAATCCATGGCCCAATGCAATATTCCTCATGCAGTGGGTACTTAAAAAATGTTTCTCAAATTTAATTTTCCTACCTTTGATTCTTTCCTTCACTTCTTACCCAGATGGCTTTTTTTTTCTTCCAACCAACTATCCAAATGTTGCTAAAGGTTCGGTCCTAAATACACCTGATCTTCCCTTCCATAGTCTGTCAAGTGAAAGAATGGAAGACAAGTTGGACTCCGAGGTCTCTTCCATCTCTAGATATATATTCCAATGCTTTGCCTTGGGCAAGTCATTTAATATCTCTTCTTGATTTTCTCATCTATAAAATGGGAGGACTGAACCAAATGACATCAAAGGCTATTCTAGTGGTAAATGTGGAACCCTATGATCTGTGTTATCTTCAGCTTGTGATTTAGATTTAATTGTGATTTAGCCTATTATTTAGAACATTGATTCATGCATTAGAATGGTTCTGTGTATGGATCAATGTTCTAAATCACAGATTTAGAGCTGGAAGAAACGGACCTTAGTGGCCATCTAGTCTGATCCCCTCCACTGCAAGATAATTTTCCTACCAGGAATTTCTTTTTCCCGTAATTGACTTTAAGAGAAGGGAATCACCGAGCAATGGACCAGGAACCATATGATTCCACTAGTAGTATGAACTACCACATGGATTAATTTGGCATTATTTTGAAATGAGCTAGACATCCCATTATGGTTCTAACAGGACACAAAAGTATGTTGTTGTGAGTTGTGATTGTTGTGTCTCTTTTCAGTCATATCTTAAGGATGAGGAGGTCAAAGTGGACCATTGATAAGGAAGGATGAGAGGATGCCACTGAGATTCCTCAAGGACAGGGTCACAATACCACCAAACATTTGGAAGGAGACCTATGAGGAGCAGCATCAGCAGCTGGTATCATTAAGGAGGAGGAAGGACCACTACTGCTCTGCCAATGTGAAATCAGACTGGCTCCCATCTTGACAGCTTTAAGTGGTTTGAGTTATCCACTGCAATAAATAAAACTTTGGGGAGTAGGATGGGCACAACTGTGTAGTCCAGGGTCCCCAGCAACAATTCCCGTCTTGTATATGTTTCTGTGTCTCTTTCACACCGAATGCAAGGGTAGACACAGAGGAAAACAGTGTTTGAGTATGTGTGCATGTGTTCCTTTTCTTAAGCTCCTTGTGTGCTGGAGCAATATGTAATGCCTCCCCTGTCAGCAGGGAAGGTCAGTTTTACAAAAAGCATTCTAAATAGGTGACAAATGCATTTTGACACAGCCTACAATGTATCTCTGAGATACAGAATTGTATAGAAGAGAAAGTACCAGACTTGGGTCCAAATCCTGCCTCTGATACTTATTCCTTGTGTGACAATGTACATGTTCCATGACCTACCTGAAGCTCAGCTTCCTCATCTATAAATTGAGGGGGTTGGGTATATGGCCTCTAAGGTCCCTTCTGGCTGGTCTGATGCTCATAGTAAATTTCATGTCACTGTTGTTAGTTGTTCTTCATGCTTGAAGGGGACTGAATGACATCATAAGGTGTCCACTTGTGGCTAATCAGACCAGTATAAGCTTGGAAGGCTCCGCCACAGGTAAGGCACAAATAGTCCAAATGAACATTTGGGACAGCAATTTCTCTTAATTTGTGCATCTCATGTTCTTCTTGACATATCACTATTCTGCTTCTTCATAGAGCACGGTGCCTTCTTTGATGGAGCTAAGCAATGCTGGGTGGTCCTCTACCAGTGTCTCCCATGGAGTTCTTCAGAGAGTATCCTTGTATCCCTTTTTCTGACCACCGTGTGAGCACCTGCTACTAAGTCACTATACTCTAAGACAAATGACTCAGACCACCCTGTCAAGATACAGGTACTTTTGAGATCATTGGATGTTACATCACTCAATGGAAAACACTTATTCAGCCCTTGTCACAGTGGAAAGATAGGAATAGATGGTTAACAGGTCTGGGGATGGAGTGCAGGACCTGAAAACTGCCAGCACCATCATAATATCTCAAAAAGATCTTATCCATATTAAATTGGTAGTAGTACCCCTATCTGAAAGTGAGCTAGCTACAGTAGAAGAAAATGTCCAGAACTCAGATTAAACTTTATATATGTGTTATGTGTACACTTTGTTTCTTTTAGAAAACCTGTGGTTAAATACTTCCCTGCAAACCATTGCGTCTACACAAGGCTCTGTGCTGTATCCTCCTCTCTTTTTTCTCTCAATTGGTGATCTTATCAGCTCCCATAGGTTCAAACATTATTTCTTGTGATCTATTTATTCAACTCTAATCTCTCTCCTGATCTCCAGATTTTATCACCAACTGCCTGTTAGATATTTCAAACTAGTCTTCTCAGAGGCACTTCCAACTTGCCATGTCCAAAATGGAGTTTATTATCTTTTCCAGTAAACCCAATCTTCTCCCAAAGTTCCCTGTTTCCTTCAGTAGCAGCACCAGCAGTCACCCAGATCCTCCACTCCTTACTCTCATTCACCTCACGTATCAAATCAGTTGCCAAATCTTGTTGCTTTTATCTCCACTTCTTTCACATATCTCCCATCCTCTCTACTCACATACCCTGCTTCAGACTCTCATCACCTCTCAGCTGGACTATTTCAGTGACCTTATATTGGTCTACCTTCAGTCTTTGCCCACAACACCCACTCTCCAAACAGATGCCGGAGTGATTTTCCTAAAGCAGAGATCTGATTCTGTTGTTCCTCTGCACAACAAACTCCAGTTGGCTCCCTATTGCTTTGAGGTTCACCTATAAATTCCACTGATTGGAATTTAAAGCTCTTTTACAAACTGACCCCTTCTTAGTTTTCCGGTCTTCTTAGAAATTACTCATCTCCCTGAACTCTGTGTTCCAGTTAAATTGGCCTGCATGCAGTATGTTCTGCACACATTATGTCTCCCATCTCTATGCCTTTGCAATTGCTGGCCCCCATACCCTGTTAGCCTCTCCCTATTCATCTTGGCCTCTCAAAATTCCTGGTCTCCTTCAGGTCTCAGCTCAAGTACCACTTTCCACATTAAGCCTTTCTTGATCCCTCCAGCTTCTAGTGCTACACTGCTATAGCCATTCTAATCATTCCTTTGTAAATAGCATGCATATTCTTATATGTATACATGTTCTTGAATAAGCTCCTTGAATGTAGAGATTACTTCATTTTTGGTTTTGTATCCTCAGCAATCAATACAAATCCTGGTATTTTTGTTGTTGTTACTGAATAACTCTTCGTGGCCCCATTGGAGTGGTTTGCCATTGCCTTCTGCAGCTCATTTTACAGATAAGAAAACTGAGGCAAACAGGGATAAGTGACTTGCCCAAGGTCACACTTACTAAGTTTCTGAGGCCAGATTTGAACTCATGAAGATGAGTTCCTGACTCCAAACCCAGTACTCTGTCTACTACATGACCTAACTTTGTTAACACTGAAAAATACTCATCTGTGATGTGCTCCAAAAGTGGTCACAGATCATAGATTCTGAGCTGGAAGAGATGTTAAAAGTCATCTGCTCCAAACCCTTAGTTTTATAAACAATTCAACTGGGATGCATGGAAATACAATGACTTTTGCAGTGACTATCTGAAAATCTCACAGGTACTCTGTTTCAGAGTCAGGATTTGAGCCCACGTCCTTTGACTTGAATCCTGGACCTGGTACCTCTCTCTCTGTGTGACTCTGAGATACAATTGGAATGCTAGTCTATCCTCATTGGCCAAAGAAGGGCAGGGCTTGTGCCCCATTGCCCTTTAAAAAATACTATAGGGGCGGTTAGGTGGTACAGTGAATAGAGCACTGGCCCTGGAGTCAGGAGGACTTGAGTTCAAATGTGACCTCAGACACTTAACATAAAACCAGCCGGGTGACCTTGGGCAAGTCATTTAACCCCAAATGCCCTACCTTTCCCCCTTAAAAAAAAAAAAAAAAGCAAAAAAATTAAATAAATAAAATAAAAAATGCTGTAGCTAGCTCACTTTCAGATAGGGGTACTACTACCAATTTAATATGGATAAGATCTTTTTGAGATATTATGATGGTGCTGGCAGTTTTCAGGTCCTGCACTCCATCCCCAGACCTGTTAACCATCTATTCCTATCTTTCCATAGTGACAAGAGATGAATAAGTGTTTCCCATTGGGTGATATAACATCCAATGATCTCAAAAGTACCTGTAACTTTGGTCTGAGCCATTTGTCTTAAGAGTATAGTGACTTAGAACCAGGTGTTCACATGGTGGTCAGAAAAAGAGATACAAGGACACTCTCAAGAATTCCATGGGAGACACTGGTACAGGACCACCCAGCACAAGGTCACATAAGAATAAGTGACAGACCCAGGTTTCAAATCCAGGTCCTCTGACTAGTGCATTGTATCAATTTGCATGAGTTGAGAGAGCACTCAATATATCATTTTAAATCATTCTAATGTGCTTATTCTCCATCGATCAGGGGCCCATGTCTTCATTCATTCATTCATTCATCTATCTATCTACTCATCTATTTATTTATTCATAAAGGGCTCCATAATCTATACTTAAGGAACCCTACGTAAATGCCATCAGCCACTGTTGACTTGTGGGTCATGCTTGCCAGATGTGGAGATATATTGACATCCCTTCCAGTTTTCATAGCCAAAGACATTCTGGGTAAGGCTCCTCCTCTTCCAGGTGCCATGGGGATATTGGAGTTCTGCTGACAATGTCCAGCTATGGATTATGAAGGAAAATAAGCTCCACTCCTATGTCATCAACTCTTTTATTTTTAACCAAATCAACAAATTTGTTATTTTATACATGACACAATCCACTCCAGAGGAGAAGAACCAAACATATGTCAAACCTATTCAGCAAATTTAGCCTAGAACTAAATACCAGGTAATGTTTCTCAATTAGACATGTTAATCCCCTCACAAAAGCCAGACAAGTATGGATGCATTCATACCAAGCCCCTCAGCTTAGTCTCTGAAAATCTCCTTATGGTGTATGGCTGAGACAACTCAGCTGTGCCACAGCCCAGGGATCTCAGGTAATAAAAGAAAATAATCCCTTTATTGCCACATAAACAAGATCATTTGTATGCACCCTTACCAAACTGTTCATTCCTTCTATGTGAACTTGTTCACTAGTATCTGGGATGTTTTTTAAAAGTACATTGAGACTTCCTAGACAAGTGGTTTCTTTTATGACAAAGTACACTTTCTACAAACTTTTGCACCTCTTATGAAAGCCTGAGTGCACTTAGAAAATCAACTCCCAAGATTTCATTATTCAATTAAATTCAACAAACATTTTGCAACAAGCACTCTCTTAAAAATCATCCCATCCTGTGAAATGCTTGCTGATTTGTAAATCAAGAGAGGGTAGGATTAAAGCTCACAGTCTACACATCTTTAAAATGTCGCTGAGACTGTCTTGTTCTACTCAGAATACAGCTGCTCCAAGCATTCGCCCTGCATTCGGCAATGTGGAGGCTCTGTAAAGATTTGCATGACCAGCACCCATCTCTGATCTATCAATGAACACATATTTATTAAGAGCTCACCTATGTGCCAGGCACTGTGACATGTACAAAGGATTTAATCCTAAGAGAAAAAGTGGAAGAGGGCCTTTGGAGGTTTCGTATTCCCAGCTTCAGAAGTCATTCAAAAGGATACTAAGTATCTTCTTTGTAATAGCTAAGCTTCAACAAAACTTGACATAACCTTTCTAATGTCACAACCCTTTAATACTCGTATGTGGGCATATCTGCATGTGGGCAGACCTGCCTGGAGACAGATAAAGGAGCGATGTCTCAGTTCCTAAGACCATCGGAAATATGTGTTTTCTGATGGTCTTAAGGCTACTCCTGCGAAAGGGTCGTTCGACCCCCAAAGAGGTCGCAACCCACAGGTTGAGAATTGAGAGGCATGTATGATATAGTAACTGAAGTAACGAACTTGGAGGCTAGAAGATCTGAATTTGAGTTCTGCATCAGGCACTCTCAAACTGTGTAACTCTTGGGCAAGTAACTTCTTTGAGTCTTGGTTTATCCACCTGTAAAATGAGAGACAAAATAGTGCTACAGGGTTGTGGGGAGGATTAGGAAGACAATTGGACATTTACTTAGTTGTCTTGGCTTCTCCAAACACATTTTTTATACTGTTATACAGGGTGAAGGAAAGTAACAGCAAAGCCCAACCCCATCTAAAACCTCTGTTGAGTTGTGGGAATTTGTTCACTGAGATCTATGGAATTGATTTAAAGCTGCTCTCATTGACTATTGTCCAAGGACAGTCACCAAAATGACACAGTCTGCTTAGCCGGGATGGAAGTCTAGCAAGAGCTCAGATAGCCCTATTTCTTTTTTAAAAGATCATTGGAAACAAAAAACAAAGATCAGGCATAGAATAGGTTTGGGAAATTATATGTATGTATATGTGTATATGTGTATGTATATATTTATAGCTATAAAAAAAATCTAAATTTTATCATAGCCGCCTAGGGGTGGGGGAGGGAGAAAAAAAGAACAAAGTAAAAATGTACACAGCAGAGAACAAAAGAAAACTCACAAGGAAGCAAAGAAAAGATGGACAATTCTCAACACGAGTATTATTTATCATACAGCCTTTCTTGGAATGAAAATTTATTGTTACATAGAATCCTCTCCTACATTCTGCTATGTATATGACATGCTTTTTTCTTTCTAATTTTGTATTTAAGTTCCAATATCTGATTTTATGATATGTTTTTGTTTCTTTTCTCTGTTCTGTATTTGTATTCTGGTGTTTGAGTCTAAAATAAAACGAAAAAAAATCATTGGTACCTCTTGTTTTATGCTTATTCATAGCCAGGGATGATACACCAATTGCCTTAGCCACCCAAATAAAATGAAACCTCCTTTTTAACAAAGAAAAACATTTTTGCAAAACCAAAAGACATAGGTTTGACAGTGTATGTAGTATTCTATACCCATCAATTACCAATACTCTATTGAAAGGAGGGCAATGACTTCATGATTTCTCCAGTGTCAAGCCTGGTTATTGCAATCACATGGAACTTGTCCCCATTTCCTCAATTCTTTTTATTAGGGTTATTGTAGGCTCTGTGTTTGCAGTTCTCCTGCTATTATTCCCTTCTCATTACATCTGTTTATAAATTGCTTCCATGTTTCTCTGAATTCCTCACATTCATCTCACTTTGTGCAAGAAGCCTTTCCTGTCCTCCTTAATGTCGATGCATCCCTCTCATTTATCCTGTTTGTATCTTGTTTGTACATTTTTTCTTGTTGCTGTCTTCCCTCTCATTAGATTGTAAGCCCCTTGAGGGCAGGGACTGTCTTCTGTTTTTCTTTGTATACCCAGTATACAAATATATTTATATGCCCTGGCACATAATAGGTACTCAATAGATGTTTGTTGACTGGATAACAGCACAATAATATTCCATTATTTTCATATTTGAAAATGTGTTGAATTGTTTCCCAATCAATGAGAACCCCCTTTGCTTCCAAGTTTTTTATTTTTATTTTTTTGCTATCACAAAAAAAATGCTGCTATGATCCTATTCCTTCTTGAGAAAAGAACCTCTCTGATACTTAGTGAGGGGAAAGAAGTTATGAAATTTGGCATGGGGGGAGAGGAGGATGAAGAGAACAGAAGACTGTGTAAATAAGGTATAAGGTAGAGGAACATTTGTATAAGATTCTCCTCTTGGTTGGAGAAAATGATGACTCCATGTCACAAACTTATATAAGGGTGTAATGCCATGCACCAGCAGATTCCCAAAGGAATGCTACTGTGAACAGCTTTTAGAGTTCAGATTACAAAATATAGTGAACATTCTGTTTATTCCGTTACAAATCAAGACAAACATTCAAAACATTATAATATTCACAACAT
>CM053587.1:99964653-99985120 GCA_028646515.1 Pseudochirops corinnae
TATTATTATTATTATTATTATTATTATTATTATTATTATTAACTACATCCAACTGGAACTTGAGATACACAGGCACTGGTTAGGAGATCCATCCTGCCCTACCAAAAAGTCAGAGGGGTGAGGGGGGAAGACATAGGAGAGAATAGACTGGTGGAGGGAGGATACACTGGAATGGCTGTTTTGAGGTGGTGTGTAGGGGAAAGATGGGAAGAAAATATGTAACTCAAAATCTTGTGGAAATGAATAATGCAAACTAAAATAAAATTTAAAAAAATAAAAAAGAAAAGAAATTGTCTAGTCTAATGCTGTCTTAGAAGCAATTAGTCAATGGATACCTTGGAAGTCATAAAAATGTTGCCTCTAAAGGGATGATCTACATAACAGGTCAGTTTTCTTTTGAAGGAGAAAGATTGAACATTTCTTAGGAATATGAAGGCACCATCAGGCACAGAAAAAAGCACATAGTCATTGAAGAGGATGAAGAGAGGAAATGAGGGATTGAGAACAAAATAGGATGGAAAACTATGATGATGGAAAAGTAAGCACTTCACAACTTTGCTTAGGACTGGCTTTGGTGTCAAATATGTTATACCCAGGGCTATAAAGGCATATTATAATAACGGAGCACCAGACTAGTTATGGGGCACATAAAACATATGTACCTAGGGGAAGTCTTCCAAATAAGATGTGATTGTCCCTAAGGAGGGCAATGATGACAAGCGCTCCTGTTTGGTTACAATTCTACTATCTTGCTTTGCACGTTATTCTCTAATGAGATGTGCACAAATATATTCCCTTGAAATAGTAGTGTTAAAGGAAATAAAACACCAAGAAAATTGTTCTGGGAAATATTTTCTGGAATAATGTCCTTATTATTCCTTCTTATTATGCATTAAGGTTTAATAAAATAATAAGACCAAATGCTGTAATGACTAACCGATCATTTATGAGATGAGAAACAATGCAAATATAACTACTAAAATTGGAGATGTAAAATAATTTTTAAAATGAATTTGAGGAAATGCAAGTTTAATTAGAGAAAGATGCAAAAGTAGTAAGAATAGGGCTAGTTGGAGACACATGTGAGTTCCAAATTCCCAATTCTTCCTTTTCCCTTTGTCTCTTGCTCATAGTTCAGCTAATTCCTCACAGTATTTCTCACAGGTGCATATGAAATGTTCACTAAACCTAATTCAGAGGACATTGGCCAATAGGTGATGTCTTTAGCCAAAAACAGCTTGGTTGCTATTACTAATGAATAGAACGAACTGTGAGAAAGTGGTACATTGTTTTGAAGAGAGGGAGGGTTACATGGGGTGTTCCAAAAGCCTTTTAAACTACTAAAGCTTAAAACTGTACTGAGACTTTGGGGACATGCTGCATACTGGATAGGTGCAAGTAGAGTATTCATAAAAGTTAACTCTTTGTTACTTTATAGAGTTCTTTGCAAAGAACTCTTTGTAACTTCCACAATAGCAGGTATGTAATGGGTAATTCAGTCAATTTGATATTGAAAGAATAAATATATAAATGAATGAAGATTTTAAGTCCAAGAAAATATCTTTACAAATCAATTAACATGCAGTTATTAAACACCGACTACATGTCAAACATTGTGCTGTGCTAGAGATACAAATATGAAAAAATGAAAAAAATCCATACTCTTATGGAATTTAGACATTTTCCCTTTTTTCCCCTCTATATTTTCTTCCTTCCTACCAAAACAAAAAAAAAAATCGCTGAATATGATGACTTCCACACAATCTTACTAATTTGGAAATCGTGACCATAAAATTTGACTGGACAGCACCAAAAGCAGACACAGCAGCATTTCACATGCTTAACTCCAGTTCCTCTCCCATCTTTTCACCAGGAGAATGCTTCAATGATGGCTTTCATTGTCAGTCCCCTCCCTTTCCTCAAATTATATTGTATTTGTTTCTAAGTTCACAGCTGGTATCCCCCAGTAAAATAACAGCTCCTTAAAAAGAGGGACTTCAGTGGAGTGGAATGCTTCGCATTCCAATAGTGCCTTGTACATAGTAGGCATCTAGCAAATTCCTGTTTTATTGAACTGAATTGACAAAAATGCTAAAATTTTCATGGTAAGCAGAGCCTTAACTCCACGTTATATTATGGCCCTCCGTCTTATAAAAATCGTGATACTGTAATAACCCAATGCAAATGAAATCCCTTCCCCCTCACATTAAACATCTAACCTGCATTGACCCACCTAGACAATCTTTCTCCTTTTGTACTTAAGATTTAAATAATGATAGTTTCCTTGCAATACTCTACCTAGCACATTTAGAACTAATTCCCACAGTAACATTAAAATTCTACAGCTGAGCAAGAGCTGCTCCCTGTAGTTAGTTAAAGAATCAACATAATTAGCCCAATGAGACTAAATGGGGAAATCATTTTTTTTCTTTTCCCAAACATGCCTGAGACCGGCTGATCATGATTTTACGCTAATGGAGAAAACAGAAACAGGGTGCACATTGTCCATTAGTTAGTCTCAGAGAAGAGAGAGAATGCCAACACCCAAAATTATTTATACTTTAAAATTGGCTTAGTACTGATTTATTATACTACCGGGCTTAATTATAACCCAGCAGGCCAAAACATTCTCTAGGTTATTCTGAGTCCAAGGACAAATTCTTCATAATATCCAATGAAGGAAGTAACTTATAAAGATACATGCATATACATACATATAATATATATACACACATATACATGCATGTGAGTATGCATGTGTGTATATACATGTATGTGTATCTATACATATGTATCTAGCTATAGCTATATATCATAGATACACATGTTCAGGTACATTTATAGGTCATTCTAAGTTCAACTATATTCATAGATCATGTGTGTATATGTTATATATATATATATATATTATACAGTTGAAGGAAAAGACTCAGACTATATGTAAGTATATATGTACATATATACACATGTGTATATGTATGACACGTATATGAAGGAAAGTACTTTAAATGATACATATTATAGTCATGCATGTGTGTACATGCATATATATGTATGTAGATGCATGTCATTCCGAGTGCTTTCTTTCAGCTTTATGTCTTGTGTGTGTGCATGTACCTGACATACATATATATGTCATTCTAACTGCTTTCCTTCATATATATGCTCTGTGTGTATACACACACATTATATGCATATATATACATGCATATCTTCTATGAACATCTTTGAAATTTTGAGGAACTTTTCTAGGCAGTCTTAATGGAATTAACAAACGTAAAACTGACCCAGATTTGAAGAACCCAATAAAACCAAATCTTATCATAATTCTGAATAATTATACTTGACTAAGACATACTTGACTAAGCCTTTTCAGAGAAGAGGCCAGCTCTACTAAATTGAGTCCTCTATGGGATGGCTTTTGGGGTGCGGAGAGACCTATCTACCCTATCATAAATTCTCCCAAAGGCCTGACATAGTGAAGCTGTAGATTTGGGGGCTAGAGCATCATATTTTTATCAGACTGTGAGATACCACATGCCTCAAAAAGTTGAGGAAAACAACATGACAGCCATGAACAATTCCAGCACAAATTAGCTTACCAGTTTAGTCCCTCAGTCACCTAATCACACTGGAGGATTTAGAGACATGATATTTATGGGGGAGGGCAAAAGGGAGAAGAGGAAGGAAAGGTCCCAGAGCAGCAGAACCAGGCCAAGGGGGTATAACCAGTGTAGTTGAACCTGGTAGTGGTACCACTACCTAGGATATCAGGGGGCAGAATCAGGGAATTGGGAATCAAGAGCAAGCGAAAGGATCCCCAAGTTAAACATCGAGTGGTGCATCACTAAACCTCATGTGAGCAAGAGTGTCAGGCTTGGATTAAAAGATATCTGGGTTCAAATCTTGCCTCTGGCACCTGGAAGCTACGTGATCATGGTCAAGTCACCTAATCCCTTGTGGAGTTAATTTTCTCATCGTTACAATGGAGTTTATAATACCACGTAGTACCCATTTGACAGGGTTGTTGTAGGATCATTTTGTTTAAAAAAAGTGCTTTACACTATATAGAGTATCCGAAAAGTCCTAGTGCAAGCTATTAAAGTTGCACTTAGGCCTTTTGGGATTTTGAGACACCCTATATCAATGTCAGTTATTATCCCCATTTAATTTTATCTAAGGTTAAGCCTACCTTGGAGAAATGACATGACTACACCTAGGAAAGTATTTTTGTCTAGAGAAATATGTATCTAGGAATAGAGCCTGAGCTATACTCAGGGTTCCATTCCCAGTTATTCTCACTGATTTTTTTTTTTTGACTAGGTAAGAGAGGCCTATCTTTGCCTCTTTTCTTACCTAACCTTCATCACTGAATGGGTGTTGCCTCAGTCAAAATGAGAACTACAAAGACTTTAGCTTAAAATGCCAAAGTTTCCACTGCATCCAGGGCCATCCCCAATCGTCTTGATCTATATCTTGCCACTGGAACCAGATGGCTCCAGAGGAAAGAGTGAGGCTGGTGACTTCGCACAGCCCTTGTTCACTTAAATCCAATTCACTTGCAAGTCATGGCACCACTTTCCTGATGTCATGGTCCTCTTCAAGAACAAAGGACAAGCAACAACATTCACATCTCTATGAGTTGCATCTCTATGCATTTGCAATTGGGGGGCATATTGACCTTGAGAAATCCTATCTAAGGCCATCTAAGAGAGGCATCAGATTTTTAGTTCTCTGTCATGAAAACGCAGACATTCTACTGCTCAAAAGAGTTTGTGTATCAATGTGACATGAAGAAAAATGCACTCTTTTTTTTCTAGCCAAAGTATATATTTCATACTCTTAGCCAAACATTAAAAAAAAAGCCATTCAGCATGATTCTGTGTTTTCTCTTCCTGAGGAGTGAAAGAGAGAAAGGTTAATAAAACAGGCTGCTGTCCTCAGAATACATCTTCCCCTTCCTACTGTGAATAGAAGCCTCTGTGGGTCAGCTTCTGGTGTTTGAGCTCAGGCTAAATAATAGCTTCTTTAAAACACCCATTAGCAAACCAATTCTTTTCTTCTTAGGTGAGTTTCTGATGATATGACTTTTTTACATATATTTTGCTTATAAATATAACACTTCAGAGCTCTCTTTTTTTCCCACTCAGCTCATATGCAATATAAAATGGAGAATTGAGCTAATCATCCAGAAAAATCAGGACAATGTGGTAAATTTGCCTCAGTTATCTAAATGGTCCAGTTATCATCTAACCTAGCCAGTTTATCATATCCTCTGAGTGAAAATGGGAATACTAGTTGAATCTCATTTCGGTCATTCTTTTATCTTATTGGATCTTCTCACTAGATGACAAAGATATAATAAGTAATTCATTCATGTGTATACTTCTGACCAACTGCTTTTCCCCTCTAATCTCCTTTAATGAGCATCTCCTTTGGCATATAAAGACAGACCATGTGATAGACACTACTACCCAAGTGTTTACTGAAGATGGAGTGTAATTGGATGTGAAAGGAAGACATGAGGAGGAAAATCAAAATATGCTGAGTAGAGCTGACCCTACTCAGCAATTTCCTAGTTAATCAGTAGATAATCCTCCTACACTGTATAGAACATGAGGCTAAGCAAAACCTCATTATGTTTAAGCCTTTGCTGAGTATCTACAGAGGATTTCTGAATGTAATGCCTTAACCCAGAGGAGTAATTAACCTCCATAGCATAGTGATCCACAGGCAGGCCACAAAACCTCCTCAAGGAGGAAAGGCTTTGAGGGTGAGCCCAGGAGAGACCTCGGTTCTGTTGTCTAAGGACCAGTCTTAGTGGTCCTCCTTTTTCTTAGGGACTTCCCTCTGAGATTATCCCAATTCTATCCCAGGTACACTTTGTTTGTACATAGCTGTTTGTATGTTGTCATTAGACTGTGAAGTTCTTAAGAGTAGAGATTACCTACTTTCTTTGTATTTTTTTGCATCCCTAGTGCTTATCATAGTAACTAGCATGTAGTAGGTGTTTGATAAATGCTTGACAATGTTGACTTGACCAGCCTAGCTAAACCAGAAGAGGCTCACCACCAGGTAAACTTTAAGATGAGGACTTTTTTGCATGCTGAAACTCATGGAATCCATCTACTAAGATTTTGTAAAGTTAATTAAGACCTGGGTTGGTAAAAGACATACCCAACTTGACAAAATCATGGATCCATTGAAGCACTAAAGTAGCACCCAGGTCTGACACTGTCCCTTGCTTCCTCAAGAATCTTTAATGGCTCCCTATTGCCCGTAACATGAAATACAAATGCCTTAGACTAGCTTGTAAGTTCCTCTATAATCTGACTCAAACCTACCTTTTTAGTTTTATTTCATTCTATTCCCTTTCACTCATTCCATATTCCAACTGAACTGTATTACCATTTCTCCACCTTTTTCTGCTTTCTCCTACTTCCAGGCATTAGCGTAGACTGTCCACTGTTCCTAAATCAATCTCCCTTCACATCTCTACTTACTAAAATCCTATTTTTTTCTTCAAGGGCCAGCTTAAGCACCATATAATGCTCATTGTTATTCAGTCATTTCCAACACTGTGTGACCCATTTGGGGTTTTCTTGGCAAAGATACTGCAGTGGTTTGCCATTTCCTTCTCCATCTCATTTTACAGATGAGGAAACTGAGGAAAACAGGGTTGAGTGACTTGTCCAGTCTCACACAGCTAGTAAGAGTCTGAGGCAAGATTTGAACTCTTAGGAAGATGAGTCTTCCTAACTCAAGGCCAGGGACACTATCCATTGTACTACCCAGTTTCTCCACCACATAGTACAAGAAGCTTTTGTATCCCCCTTACTCCATGCTGGAAATGATTCCAGCCTCCTCCCTTTTTTTTTTTCATTGTAGGGAGAAAAGAACCTCTCTTTTACCCTTATCACATTTGACCTTTATCATACTCATAGGAAAGCAGTATGGATAGGCACTGTGCATAGATTACATAAATGGATGGATAGGTAGATGATAAAGATAGATAGATAGATAGATAGATAGATAGATAGATAGATAGATAGATGATAGATAGATAAAGAATAGGATATTTACTAAGCACTTACTATGTTCCAAGTTCTGGGGATACAGAAACCAGAAAAACAGATTGTCACTATCCTCAAGGAACTTACATTCTTATGGTGGAAAAGAAAACATAAAAAAGACCTGAAAAGAGGGAAGGGACAGAGAAGGGAGGAAGGGAAAGAAGGGGGTGGCAAGTCAAACAATGTGGAGGTGTACGTAGATGGGAAAGTGAGCCAGAAGTGAAGTGAGCAGCATGGCTAGGGTTTCTCATGTGGGCAGTCCAGATAGGAAGTCACCATTGTAGCCCTAGCATCAAATAGGAGGACTCACACATAGGAAATGTTTAATTAGCATCCGTTGAATTAATGTAAATAATCAAATATTCATTGATAAATCATCAAACATTTCTATATACAGATTTCTGTTCAATGGTGATGGGGACACCAATAGGTATTAAGGGCAATTTCTGTGTTTGAAGAGCTTAGAGGCTAACTGATAAAATGACAAACGTGCATGGAGACATAAATAAAATGAGGCTGCAGAAATGTCAGAAATGTTTTATGAACTACAATACATGTTATTACACACACACACACACACACACACACACACACACACACACAGCATAATACGGAAGAGGAATTAAGAAAATCTCAGACATCATCTGGGTGACCCTGAGCAAGTCACCTAACCTATCAGGGTCCCAGGAAACTCTCTAAAGATTTTAAGTTATAACTGAATTGCTAATCTTCATTAGCAGGAGTCTGTACCAGGAATTCCCTCCACTGATGCACTCATAGTTCTCCCCCTTCCTCTTCCAGAACCACCAAATCTGTGTTTGTGCTGTGAACATTTCCTATAAATGTATACACTGGTCTGTTAACAACAGCTCTGGTAAAAAATGAGAATCTCTCTGTAGGGCTCTGTTAACAGGGCATTTTCTTCTTTTAATCTGTGTATCCAGGTTATTATTCATGAAGCATTATGGGCCTTATTAAGCAATAACTAGGCCCCTCAACTGGGTACGTGCAGGGTTCTTTAAGTCTCCTTAACACCGGAGCCCAAGAGGTTAATCCGGACTTAGCTGTCTATACATTAAAAGCTGTTCATCTGTTTTTGTCCTTTTCTTCCACTCCACCTGCAGATCAGCGGGGCTCCACATAGCTTCGTTCTGACATACTGTGTGTCAAAGGACCATAAGCTGGTGACAAGAGGGGATTTTATGGGGGATGCTCAGTCTGCAACCCTGAGCACCACACATGGCTCACTGCCAACTGACTCACACACTGCCCCAGAAACTAGACAGAAAAATAATCTAGCATTAAAGAGTCCACAGAGGTGCTTTACCTTTTTCCCCTTTTTTCTTTTCCTTTTGATTTGTTTCCTTCCTTCCTTTCTCCTTTTCTTTCTCTCTTCCTTCTTTTCCTCCTTCCTTCTTTCTTCCCTTCCAGTTTTCCTGTTTCATTTGTTTGCTTATTCCTTCCTTGTCCCTTCTTCTTTGTCTTCCTTCATTTCATTTCTTTCTCATTCCTTGTTCCTCTCTTTCCTCATTTCTTCCTTTCCTTCTTTCTTCTCTTCCTCCTTCCTTCTTTTACCCTTCCCTTCCTCTTTCTTTCTCTCTTCTCTTCTTTCTTTCTTCCTTTCTAATTTTCCTACTTCATTTTTCTCTTTCTTTCTTTCTTACCTGCCTCCTTCTTTTCCTTCCTTTTCTCCTTTCTTCCCTCATTCTTTCTTACCTCCCTTCCCTCCTCCCTTCCCTCCTTCTTCCTTTCCTTATTAAAGCAGAAGTTGTATTACTAACATCTGGGATGTTGTTCAGGGCAGGTATGTCCATAGCACTCAAGTCTAGGAGTCAAAGCACCTGCTTTATTGTCTAGTCACTATGCATATCTGAGCATCAGGGGCCAAGTAAACCTAGGGTGTTTGATTCTAAGTCTTCTTCACTATTAGACTTGGCGGAATGTAGAAGGCAAGAACAGAGGAGGGAGCTCTTGGAAACAATGGTACAATAGGCAAGACTTAGACATGTATCCCTCATAGCAATCAAATACTTTGGTGGATGGAGTAACTCATGAAACCACTGCAACCATTAACCATTCTTTTTTTTTTTTTTTGCTAACTTAAAACTTTTTTTCTGCTAACTTTGCTATCTCAAAAACTTTTAAGGTAATTAATCCAAGACCTGATTATCTAAATTTTCCTATCCCTAAGGTAGGGATATCTCTCCTAAGGTAGGGATAAAGTCCTAGATATCTCAGAACAGAGGTTTTTAATTTTTGTGTGTGTCATGAACCCCTTTGGCAGTCTGGTGAAACTTATGGACCCTTTCTCAGAATAATGATTTAAATGTATAACATAAAATGCATATGGTTACAAAGGAAACCAATTATATTGAAATAAAGATTTTTTTTCTGATTCTAAGTTTGCAAGCTCCCTCCCCTCCAAATCTATCAACAGATCAATTGACCTCAGGTTAAGAATGCCAGTCTTAGAGGCCCTTCCATTTCTAATGTTCCATAGCAGTTTTCTCCAAACATTTCTATCAATTAAAAATTTTGAATATACGCCCCCACTATGTGTGTAATAATAAAAGTAAAAGTTCACACTTATATAGTTCTCACTCTGCACTAGGCACTGTGTTAAGCACTTCACAATTATTACCTCATTTAATCTCCACTAAACCCCAGGAGTGGAGGGAGGGAGTACTATTACTATCCCCATTTTACAGATGAGGAAGTTGAGGAAAATAGAAGTTAAGTTACTCTCCAAGGTAGGTATCTGAGGCTAGATTGGAACTCAGGTCTCCCTGACTCCAGGTCCAGAACTCTATCCCCAAAGCTACCTAGCTGGTCCATTATATATTTACTTATTTATGTTACATATATTTTCTACTATGATAATAATTGTGAATCTCATAAAACTTGCACAAAAAGTAGAAACTAAAAGAAGGTGAAATAACATTTGTTTCTAGAGTCAGTTGAAGTAGGGGAGCAACATGGTCAGACCTACCCTTTAGGAAAATTATTTTGTCAGCTAAGTGGAGGGTGGGTTGGTGAGGAGAGGGACATATGAAGCAAGCAGACCAATCAGGAAGCTATTATAATAGTCCAAGTAAGAGGTGATAAGGGCCTGAACTAGGGGAAATAGATGGGAGAAATGTGGAAATGAAAACAGCAAGCCTTGGCAGCTAATTGACTACGTGTAGTAGGGGAGAGGGAGGAGTAGAAGAAGACCCCAAGGATGTAAACCTGGGGGACTGGAGTGACCTTGGTGCTATTAAGAGAGTCCAGAAGAGAACTGGGTTTGGGTGGAAATGATGTGATGAGATCTTGAATGTAAATCACAATCCATCTGTGCCTGCTTATCTTTACTATGATAAAGCAATTTTATCATTACTTTATCCCAATTACAATGAAAGTGTATGGGATAAGTGAAAACTTGTCAATTTGGGGTTGTTAACTTTCTCTTCCACCCTCCTCCTTCATTGCTGCTGTCAATCACTTTTATCTTCCTTTGTCTGTTTTCCATCTTGGTGGGACCCTCCCCCACTTCCTTTCTTGCTGTCCCAGTTGGGGAAGAATTTGGTGAATATGCCTCTACACCAGTGAGAGAGGAGACAGTTGGGGAAGGAGGCTTGACTAAGTTAAGTTATAAATTATAACTGTCTTTTGTAACTTGCCTCTTCTCCATGATGAGTCATGGGGAAGACCGCCCTCTTCTCCTGGGGAAGAGAATAAACTCCTCTTCTTATCCTAAGAGATCTCTGTTTATTTTTTTTTTCACTAAATTAAGTATGAAGGGTATTTTTCATCCCAAACAAAAGGGAACCAAACTCTTATTCTGCTAGGTTGTATAGAGCTGGTTTCCAAGGGTACCTGCTGCAGCCACCAGATGACCTGGTGAGTCTGCTACAAAGGGAGAGAATTTCTCCAAGAGCAACTAAGCAACTGCTGCTGTGGGTTCCTGAAGATCCCGTTGGTTGTAACTACCCTGAGTCACCATAGTGGCTAGGCAGAGGGGAGCTTGGGGGCTTGCACCATGAGGTGATAGAAGGCAGTGGGTGGGGGTTAAAGGAAGGTGTGATTGTGTTGGAGGCAAATTTGTCACTGATTATCACTAGGAGAGCATGATGGAACCCATTTTCCCACTGTCTGATTGGTTGGTCAAATAGCCCCTGGAGGTTATGCCACAGTCCCCTTTTGGAGACCACTGTTCTGAAGTATGTTATACTTCTGTTCTGAAGTATGATATAATTTAGAGCTGGAAAGAAGGTTAGAGTTCATTTAGGGCAAGCTACCTCACTCACTTTAAAGATGTGGAAGCATAGGTCCAAAGACAGACAGTGCCTTGCTCAAGGGCACACAGGTAATAACTACTGGGATAGTCCAACTAGTGTCTCCTGTCTCCAAATCCAGCACTTTTTGCATATACCATACTTATTTGCTTTGCATCTAGGTGTACAGGAGAAGTAAGGTATTAAGGGAAGCATTAGGTATTGTGGTGTATAGAGTACAAGGGCTAGAACCAGGAGGCCTCATCTTCCTGGGTTGAAATCTGACAGATACTTCTTAGTTGTGTGACCTGGGGCAAGTCACTTCACCCTGTTTGCCTCAATTTCCTCATTTATAAAATGAACTGGAGATGGAAATAGCAAACCACTCCAGTATCTTTGCCAAGAAAATCCCAGATGGGGTCACGGAGAGGCTTACATGACTAAAATGACAGGAACGGCAACAAAGCACTTTTAGGCTTAAAATGTAGCACTACCAATTTTTCCAGCATTTTCTTAAGCCTTGACAATAAGCAAAATAATAAATCACATCCTAATTTGTAGTGTTTGCCAACTTCCAAGGTATAAAAACACACCGAAAATTTCACAGTCTGCTCTGGCAAGCCAGTTTGAGCTGGCTCCAGCATACCCCTGCACTCCTACCTATAATCTCACACCTCTGCAGAGGAAAGGTAATTTCTTCATTTCTTCTCTGGGGCAGAGATTATTCATTATAATTTCTCAGTGTTCCAGTTCAATTCATAGTTCTCTTTGTCTATATGGTTATAGTCAGTGTGCATTAGATTTTGTATCCCTCTACCCATTCATACAAGTCTTCCCATGTGACTCTCAGTTAGACATATCTATACTATCTTACATTCCACCAATCAATGGACAACCATTTTTTTCTACCTTTTAGCAACCACAAAAGGGGCCGTTACAAGTATTGGGGTGCCTGGGACTGTTTTTTTCTATCTTTGCTCTCCTAAGGAGCATTTGCTCAGTAAAGAGATCCCTAGGCCATAAGATTTAGTGGCTTTTCTCATAAAATTCCAAACTGTTTTTTAGAATGTTCAGACCATTTCACCATCACACAAACAGAGTCTTCCCAAATCTCCTCCAACATCATAGAGTCAACTAGGTGGTTCAGCACTAAGCCTGGAGTCAGGAAGATTGAAATTTAAGTATGACCTCAAACCCTTACTAACTGTGTAACCCTGATTAGCTGTGTAAGGCCAAGTCATTTAACCTCAGTTTCTCATCCTTATGAAATAGGGATCACTGGGGGCAGCTAGGGGGTGCAGTGACTAGAGCACTGGCCCTGAGGTGCTGAGGATCTGAGTTCAAATCCTGCCTCAGATACTTAACACTTACTAGCCATGTGACCTTGGGCAAGTCACTTAATCCCAATTGCCCCTACAAAAAAAAAGAAAGAAAGAAAGAAATAGGGATCATAAAAGATAAATCATAAATCATATCTACTTCCCAGGGTTGCTACAAGGATCAAATGAGATAAAAGTTATACAGTGTTTTAACACATTGCCTGGAACACAGTAGGCATTTAATAAGTGCTTATTCCCTTCTCCTTTCCTTTCTTCCCATCACTTGTCACCTGTGTTGTTGTGTGTCCTTCATTTTCAAAGAGGACCAGTGACATCACTGGGTAATATCTTGACTTGAGCATGAATTGGATTTAAATGAAGCAGAGTTGAGCAATTGTCAGCCTCACTTTCTCTTCCAGAGTCACAAAGACCAGTGGCAAGGCAAAAGTCAAAGCTAGTGGAGATGACCCAGGAGGCAGGAGATGGCCTTGGCGTCTTCTTGTCTGACCAAGTTCTAAGCACTCCAAGTTTGATGAGTGGGAGGTGAAAACTCAATTTCATTTATCTTCTTATTGGTGATTTGGAGCATTTTTTTTATATGGTTACTGGTAGTTTGCAATTCTCATTTTGAAAGAGCTTTGCTTTTCTCTATTACATCATTTTCTGATCATTTTCCCTCTATAATTGTATGTCTCTAATTTGAATTAACTGTGAGTGGGGTGGGAGAAGAAGACCATAGGATCATTATTTTAGAGATGGAGGAGAACTTATAGTTCAAAGTATAATTCCTTCATTTTTCAGATGAGGAAATTTAGGCTCCTACAGATTAAGTACTTCAACCAATGCCACAGTCATGAAGACACAGAGCTGGGTTTCAATACAAATTCTCTGTCTCATCCTCATGCTCTTCCCAGAGCCTTTCAGAAAAAAGCCTGAATTTGTAGGATGAATTATAGAACGTCTTTTAAGCGAAGGATTTTTTGTTCTCCTTAAGCATATGACCCATCTAAGTTAGCAATGCTGTCTAGTAGTACTTGAGAAAAATAGATGAGATGGCTTATAATTAGCATATCAATAATTTGCATGGGAATAAATTGACAAGGACCTTCTCTGCTTGCTCTTGTGTCCCCAATTCATTTCCCAGTCAGTGGTCTGTTTGCAATCAACAGCTGAGCAAACCCTCAGGCCAGGGTCTTTCAGGATTGGTTTTCATGAGGGTAGGAGGAGTTCAGAGAGAGCAGAAGATGAGCCAGCGAACTCTCTCTGGGTAAAGCTCCTTCCTTGGCTGTTGGGGTCACATACCTGCTCTCCTGCTTGCCCTATCTTTGCCCTACTTGTTACTATGGCTCTCTTGCTTTCTTTCTGGCTTTTTCCCTATTTGCAACACCCCCACAAACACACACACTTATGCATACACACCCTGCTTTTACAATTTGACCATGCTTCATGGATGCTATTGGCAGACAATGTGGACATCCCATCAGGTCCAGTGCTCTAGAAGGTCTGTCTTCTTTCATGGGCTTGCTTACCTAAAGACTGACTCATTGCTACCCCAAACTCTTGTATTTTTTTTTAATGCACCCCAGTTTACTTGTGTTCTCTCTGTTCTGGGCTGCCTCTTGTTGCCCAATGAAAAAACGTGAATACTTCCAAAAAACTTATTTAAGTCTTATTATGTTTAAATAATTTCAACATTTTCACCACCCCCAACCCCATCTTGTTTACTCCAAGAACTGGTGCTTTGCAGAGTGGGATTTCCAAATAAAGAGAAACTTTAGCTTAGCCCCTTTCCAGGGCTGAAGTAGGAGATTGAGGCCTGGTTTGAGGTCAAGAGAGAATGCATTCACCATCCTGATTTCCTCTTAAAATTACAGTCAAATAAAACTTCATCGTTATTGTAAAACTTTACAAGGACCTCACACCCTCTCCCCCCTTTCCATAAGGCAAAGTGGCATCATGGATAGAGGGGCCGCCCTGGAGCCAGGAAGACCAGTCTCTAACATGTACTGTCAGTGTGACCCTGGGCAATGTGTTTAATCCCTGATGACCAGCAGGCAATCCTCCAAAGTTATAATTACAGAGGATTTGCTAATCTCCATCTGTGAAGGGAATTTCCGTAAATGGGACCCTTCAGAAAAGCACCTATGCCGTTATAATAATAGTAAAACTTACGGAATGAATGGTGTAGTGAATAGAGCCAGTCTTGGGGCGAGAAGACTCAGCTTCAGGTCTTATCTCTGGCACATCCTGGCTGTGTGATGCCACATGACCACGGGCTAGTCATTGGCTTCTCAGTGCTCCAGACATCTGTCTAAAAACAAACCTAATACATAATTTGCAGAGTAGTTGCTGATTTATATCAGTAAACAGTTTCCTCATGGGAAGTTCCTACCATAAATGAAATCACAGATCCAGTTTTTAAAAAATCTTTTTATATTTACATTAATATACTAATTTGCAGTTTACAAAATTATTCCTTTAACAGCCTAATGGGGTAGAGAAAACAAATATTGTCATCCCAATTTTACAGATAAGAAAACTGAGGATCAGAGGGCTAAGTGACAGGTCTACAGTTGTGAAACCAGCAAGTGACAGAACTAGCCAGTCTCCCCTAGATCTGACTCTAGGGTAGGGCTTCTTGCTAAACCAGACTGCCTTTCATGCTTGTATGACACATATCAGACAAACTGTTGTAATTATTAGAGAAGATTCAGGTAAGCCAATATTGGTCAAGATCATTTTTTTATTTTATTATGGACAAGGTGGCTTTTGATTTTTTTTTAAATAAAATTACAAAATCTAGGCTCATAGTTTTTTGAGAGATTGTTGGAAAAAGTGTGAAACAGTTCTCAAGCCAGTGGTTCTTTCTGTTCATATTCGTAAAATAATTCACTTAAAAGAAGCAGTTTGTGTAATGTAAAGAGCCCTGCTCGAAGCTGTAGATCCCTGTTCTAGGCTCAGCTCTGCCAAGCTAGCTGTGTGACCTTGGCTTCACCTCCCTTTGCTTCAGCTTCCTCATTGGGAAAGGAAGGATGTTGACTTCCCTCCACGAGGCTTAAGAGTCATTCCCACGTCCATTTACTATTCAATCTGAGGGGGGTGGGGGGAATAAATAAGCAAATAAATAAATATATATTCTTTTTTTCCTCAGGTCAAAAAACCTGAAAACTGGGCCTCTATGAGACCCATAAGTCATACTTGTGACAAACTGCTTTCTCTCTAGATCAGGCCTATGCATGACCTATGGCCCTCAGGCATATATCAAAGGATTTCAGAGGTTTCCTCTACATTTTTCCTGGGTCACCCAAAATCCTTTGGCAAGCCAGAGGCTGTGCAGGCCTGCTCGATCATGGGTATGCCCCTTCACAGCTGCTTCCTGGAAACTTCTCACACCCCGTGCTTGTATTCCTATCTAGTTCAGCTGGGTTTCCCCCAAACAAAAAATAGGATCTTCTTGCCAGTGACATCAGAGTTGAAAAGCCAACCAGATGCCTCTGAGTAAGAAGACTTCACGCCCCCCTCCTACCCCAATAAAAGCTCTGACCTTCAGTAAGTCAATGTGAAGGTGACTGCAGCTAGGTACCACAGACTGATTAGGAGGCATTTCTCAATGCTTACAAGATCTGGATGTGCCAAGTCCAAGGGCAGCTTCTCTGAAGGTCCATTGTATCTGATCTCAGTTCTTTTTTTTTTCTGCCTGAAGACCAGTATACCCAATTTCCAACTATAATAATTATATCTTTCTCTTGTTGTTCCTGCTCCCAGATGCTTTCTTTGAGCCTTTAAGCCTCCTCTTCTATGTGTTCAATACCTCATAATAAAATGCCTATTGCAGGGGTGGGGAATCTGTGGCCACGAGGCCACATATGGCCCTCTGGGTCCTGGTCCTCAAGTGTGGCCCTTTGACTGAATCCAAACTTGAGGCTTGAGGCCACAGGTTCCCCACATTTGGATTGCTTTAGGGTATTAATAGTCTGTCTGATTGTTTTGCGAAACCCTTTATAATTCCTAGCCTTGCCAGTAAGGACCATGATATTCTCTTAAAAGAGAAAATTTAGAAACACATTACCCCAGGGATAAGAAGTTCCACTCTCCTGTATATGACACACCATTTATCAACCTGAATTGAGTGCTCAGAATTCCCTGCCATGATTATACAAATCACAGAGATTAATCCAAGCTTTACCCAGTGGACTTAGAGTTTAAATAAATAACTAAACACTAAATTTATCTACAGCCACAGAGAAATGTCAGGCCAACTTCTTATAATTTTTTTTTAGTTCCAGTGAGAAAAGCTAAGGAATTTATTTTGTGGGTTCAATTCCCAAAATGATGCCACCTCTCAGTGATCCAAAATTGTATATGGAAATCCTTCTTTGAAATGTTCACTAGCCAATGAATGGTATGAGGATAGGTTGGGTCTTTGTATGAAAGGTTTAATCCTTTCCTCTACATGCATTTTATTCACTCATTCTTACCAGTTATCCTAAATATCCCTTAGAGGTTAATGACAATAACTATCTATGTCCATTAAAAAAAAAAAACCTAACAAATCAATACGGGTGCTTAGAAATACAAGTGTAACCCTGGGTAAAAATTAAGAAGTTATGCATACATGTTTGGGCATAGTCTGTGATGGGAATTGTTCTTCCTCAGTCCTTGGGATCATTGGAAATGCAGAGCTACAGTAAGCCAGATGCACAAATGACCTTCCTTGATAATCTGTTCCATATGATAATTCCTTCATTAATCTTTTGCAAACTCACTTGCCTCTACACCAGGGAGGGCCAAACCCTTTTTGGCACAAACATAAGGAAAAATGCATCCCATATGTTCCACATTACACAATTGGTGAAGTATATTACCAAGCCAAGTTGTTTTTCCTCCCCACCTTCCTTTGTGGAATTAAGCACTGACCACAGTCAGGGGCTGGATTCTAAGAGTGTTGGATCGGTTCTGGTGTCCTAGATGAGCCACTTTAAGAGAAAGTCCCCAGGTTATAAAAAGTCCATGCTTCTTATTCTCCACAAAATGAGTTTTTCTGCCACGTACCATGTCTGACCTCTTTTACCTTTCTGACCTTTATGGATTTCATTAAGATACCCTTTAAAAATCACATTCCATAGTTTTCATGATGTGCTAAAGCCAACTCCAAAATCTGTCTCTCATAACGTAGAATTCCAACCCAGTGCTGATGTGCACAGCCACTATTTCAAAGAAAATGCTAAAAACCAAGGCTCTGATTATTAAGTCATAAATGTTACCAATAAAATGTACCAGCAAAGTCAATGCTAGCCATACCACAAACCCACTTTGATTTCCTCCAGTCAGTCTACCATCAGTCCCCTGTGAAGTTTCATTAACCAGATGAACTCACTAAGGCATGCCATCAAGAAAGACAACCAAAAAGCCAAGTCATAATTTCTTAAATTGTACCTCAGGAAAGAAACGCATACACACATTCTTTAATTCTTGCTTCTGGAAGATGACAATGTCTCATTCGCCAGCATCTATAGTAGGATGAGTTTATGCTCAAAAGCTATGAATTCTAGTACTAACTCTTCCCCCTGATTATCTGATGTTATTGAGTTTCCAAGTTATTGAGACTAGAACGATAACCGTGCCCGCTCTAGAGATGTCCTCTATAAAGAAAACTTGCTGTCAGTCATATAAAGAGGTAAGTTTACTGACCTGTCATTATGGCATGGGGCTTAGAATTCTTTTCCAAATAGCTATAATGGATTTGCTTTGATCTATCCATACTTCTTTGTTCAATCTACCTTATAACCCATGGCATGTATTTGCCTTTGCATTTTCATTTTCAGGATGAAAGTTGGTGGCTTTGGCACATAGAAACTGCCTGGCCCATCTGTGAATCAGTGATCCAGTGACTTTGTCAGCAGGAGGCTCTAACCAACTGAGCTAACAGATTGTAAAGTAGAGTGGGGGTAAAGTATTAATACATACTTTGCAAATAGACACTGGCATTCACTCCTAATGTTAGAGGGTGAGGTTTAGGCACTGTCAGTTTATCATAGGAAGAAATTTTATCTTTGAGGATCATAAAAAGAATAGAGTTCTGGTAGATTAGATAAAATTAGAAGGTCCACTGAACACTTCTTCAGCCATGGGCCATCTTGCATTGAAATAGTACATAAATCTCTGATTAATGCAGTTGATGGAAAATAACATATTCCCTTGTGCCTATGACCATGTTTGTGTAGCATGTGAGTGATGTCAGCAAGAGGTTCCAATGCAGCAAAGTAAGAGTGGGAACCCAAGTGAGTACTTTGGTGATCCACTTGGAATCCAGTCTATAGCAAGGTTACACTATGATGAGGATAAAGTCAATACAGCCATCAGAGACATTCACTTATGTGAAAAGACCCAATTGAGTAGGATTGAGCAGAGAACTGGCCCAAGACAATGTGGCAGTATCAGCAAAGTTTGTCTTTTGTCTTCTCTCTACCCAGGTGCTCAATGCCCTCAAGATACTCCTATTTCTTTCCAGGGTCCCTCACTCTGGGACATCATCATAGCCTGCCATGCTAGAGCTCTCTCTCTCTCTCTCTCTCTCTCTCTCTCTCTCTCTCTCTCTCACACACACACACACACACACACACACACACACACACACACACACACGGTCCCTTCATCAAAACTAACCTGACCCATATCTGTTCTTCAGGGCCCTAATAATGCTTTCCAAAGTGACAACAAGCTAGACTGATGGATTAATCCCTCTAATATCTTTAAGGGAGAGAATAATCACCCACTCCCTAAACACTCCAAGATAAATTGTGTGCATTGCTACATGGCTTAAACCAGGACATAAGATGTGGAAGGACCAGAAGAAATATTATTCTTCTTTCCTTTAGTTTCCTTTTTCCTTTCCTTTTTTGTTTCCTTCTCTCCTCTCCCCTCCCCTCTCCTCCCCTCCCCTCTCCTCCCCTTCCCTTCCCTTCCCTTCTCTTTCCTTTTCCTCTTACATCTTCAATAGAATAAAAACTCTTTGATGTCAAGAAACATATTTAATTGTGCCATTATATTCCCATCACCAGCACAGAGCCTTATACATAGTGGTTACTTAATAAATACTTGTGTTAGATTTCATTCTATTGAGTTGAAGTCATTCTGTAACACCTTCAACTTAGTTTCTATTATTCAGGAAAGGGAGAGAGGACTTGCTTCTTGCAGATAATGCCCATGAGACATATTTGCAGATAATGCCTAGATAGAGATATCCAGAAGCAAAAGAGAACGCAAGCTGCAAGTGAACAGTACTAAAGCTGACAATTTTTAGGGAGTATTTATATCAGTCAATCCATAAAGCCAAGTCAGAGCAATTACAAACTACAATGTTAAGCAAAAATTTTATAAGACAATTCAATTATGGCTCAAGTGTTACAATGGACTTTAAGAGTCTGGCAAAAGTCTTTGTCAGGGAACCTTGCCATAACAATTTTTGTTCGCAATAAGTGAACCATCAGATGTAGATTAGAGATTTGTGTGTGTTAAATATCGAGGTTTGTATTGTAAGTAGTATTTGATCTCTTAGAGCATGAGCACATTAGACTTCATATATGCCTGTTGAAGAGGAACTAGCCAGAGAAAATTCAAACAAATTAAAGGGATGAACAAATGTATTTTAACATATGGAATCAATAAATGCAATACAAGAACCTGAGCAAGAGATTCCATCCATGATAAAGACCAGTGTTGGGCCAATACACTGAGAGAAACATGAATGTTGGACAGCTCCTCCCCAAATGAGAGAAATAAAACTCAATTAATTATTAAAAAAAAGAAAAAAAGAGAGGAA
>CM053587.1:99985620-100055228 GCA_028646515.1 Pseudochirops corinnae
GGGGGGGGGGGACCTTTTGCTTGTCCAACAAAAACCTGAGAAAAGTACTTTGGTTGCCTGGATAACCTGGATAATTGCCTCGGTTGCCTGGAATCTTTGCCAGTTCAAACCTGTCTCATGAGCTCCTAAGCTACAGAACGAATGATTGAAGCTGATTCCAGAGCCATGGGAGTAAGGCAATTAAGCAGAGGAAACAAGTGAAGCCTCTGCCTGGAGCGACTTCTGCTCCATCAATTTAGGGAATTTACTTGCCCTCAAAGGAAGGTTATTTCACCACCTGGCCACAAAGGTCTCAATATATGAAGTTTGCAACAGCCTTTGATTCCCTCTTACTGCCTAGTAATCCAAGAACAAGTAACTAAGAGAAGATAGAGCACGTTCCCTGCTTGAATTTCACCTGTAGGCTATGAAGGTTTCTGCCTTATGCAGACTCCACACTGATGGTTATCCATTGGGGTTCGATAACTGGGGCTACATTCCAAAACTGTCTGGAAGCTTCTTCTGAGAACAGAAAGCAGCAGCTGAGGTGACAGGATTATCTCCTCGCTCTGCTCCAGATTAGCTGGCCCCCAGTTCCCTTCCCCAAGGGATAAACCAGAAACAGCTTCTAGCACTATCTCTGAGATTGGCTGGGGCATGGGCCATACCCCCACATATAGTCATGGGACAATCCATGGACAGCTTCTAGACATTCCAGGATAACCCCAAAGTCCACTGGAGTGAGCTAAAGATATTCACTATAGCTCCTAACCCATGGGTGGGGAATCTGGTCCCTGAAGACCATATATGACCCTGTAGGTCCTTGAGTACAGCTCTTTGACCAAATTTAAACTAGATTTGTTCTGTGGAGTTTGGCTGCACTTGAGGACCTAGAGAGCCCCAATGTGGCCTGGAGGCTGCAGGTTCCCCACCCCTGTTGGCCATAGCCCTTATACCAGCAGTTCTCAACCTGTGGGTCGCGACCCCTTTGGGGGTGGAATGACCCTTTCACAGGGGTCACAGAGGTTGCCTAAGACCATTGGAAAACACATATTTCCTATGATCTTAGGAACAGAGACACTGCTCCTCTATTCATCTCCAGGCGGGTGTGCAGATACACCCACATATGAGTATTAAAGGGTCACGGCATTAGGAAGGTTGAGAACCACTGCCTTATATCCTTAGTCATCCTCCTATACAGACATTTGGCAGTGACAGAATTTCCTAGAGGTCATCCATTGTCTTTCTTATTATTACCCTTGAAGTCATTGTCTCAGACTCTCCCTTTATGTTTGCATAGAGTTGTGAAGTTTACAAAATGTTTTCTCATTCATTAATTCATATGACCCTCACAACCCTATGATTAGAGGAACAGAGGACATTATCCCCATTTTACAGAAAATGAAGCTGAATGCCAGGAAAGCTAGCCAGTGGTTGGTCTGGGACTAGATTTTAATTGATCCTTCACTTTTAAAAAAAAAAAACTCTTTTTGTCTGTGACTCTCTATGTCCCTGTCTTTGTCCCTGTCGCTGTACCTGTCTCTGTTTATCTTTGTCTCTTTTCATCCTGTTTATATTTCTGGGAAACTGAATACTACTACAATTTTCTACTTGTAGCTACAGGGCTCTAGAATCTGTCTCCTCTTGATTCAACTAAGTCTGAGCCTACCTGCTTCCTGGGTCTCATGCAAGACACTGACCTGATTAGCTTAAGATGCAAACTGAGAAAGGTATTTCCAAATGCAGTCATGTTGTTTAAATATCATTCTCCTTATGTGCCAGGAGTTTGGGGGCCTCTTCTATATCAAGTGAGAATAAGGATAACTAAATATAGAGCTGAAATTATAACAACTCTTTAGCAGGAGCAGGGGGAAAGTTGGGTTGCTAGGCATTTCCTTCTCTGTCCTTTTTCCTGGAGCCCTTCTTTTTCCACAGGAGATATTTCATGTATTCCATTCTATATGTGGTTCTGTGACTTGGTTGTTCTCTGAAATCACAGCACAGCTGCAATTCAGCACTGTTCCCATGAAAATCTGAGGGTTTTCTTTTGACTCATGAGCAATGTTTTGCCAACATTACTGTCACAGCTGCACCTGCTTCGAAGCTCGTTCCCTTTACCCCCTAACCACACAAGGTGTCAAATTATCTTGTGGTTCTGTGGATTTCGCCAATAACTGGCCTCTGTTTTCATTTAAATCCATCCTACTCCCTCCTCTCTCACAGCCCCAGCTCCTACCTCTCCTTGAAATTCCTTATCTTCTCTAGGCCAGGCCACAGACAGGTGGAGCAGCCTTCCAGCTGCAAGCAGTGATGGGACATCGGCCCTGGAGCAGCTGGGGAATTTCCTTCAGAGACAGTCCAAACAAGATTGCTATATTACAGTTAATCTAGACAGGGGTGCTCCTATATAACAAACACTTCTTTAGTGAACACACAGAGACTGGCTAGGAGTCAAAAACAACTCTTCATTCAGCCCATGACCAGAATACTGGTCAGAGGCTCTTTATGCCTCACTGCTTGGCTGACTAAATTAGCATTTGGAGTCACAGCTCTTTAGAGGCTGAGTCTTATTCATCTCTTATCTCTCCCAGTCTCTAGCCCAGGCCACTACATTTTGCTTTTTCATTGGACCAACAATTTCATTGATATAGAGAATTCCTGTCAAAGAAATTCCTTCTATCATGACAGGAAGACATCTATTCTGCAACTTAAAGAGTTAGAAAGTTGTGTGGGGAACTGAGATATAGAGTGACCAGGACTGCACAGTGATGATACAGTACAGGAAGGACTGAAACCCAGGGCTTCCTGTCTTGGAGGCCAGCTCTCTAGACCTTACACCATACTTATTTAGTAAATTGCCAGGAGCAGTTACATGAAGTTAGTCCAGTCCAGGCCTGGATGCAGGAAGACTAATTTTCATGAGTTCAAATCTGGCCTCAGATACTTACTATCTGTGTGACCCTGGGCAAGTCACTTAACCCTGTTTGCCTCAGTTTCCTCATTTGTAAAATGAGCTGGAGAAGGAAATGGCAAATCACTCCAGTATCTTTGCCAAGAAAACCCCAAATGGAGTTATGAAGAATCAGACATGACTGAAAAAATGACTATAAGGAAAATAAACATTTGCTATATGTGACATGAAAGAATCAGTCAATGAATACTAGCCTTTTTTTTCTAGGTTTGTCAATGAATGTTAACACATAGGCACCTACTCCCATTGTAACTCTGAGTGACAATTAGGCACTCCTCAGAGGAAGTGCTCCCAACAGCATAGACCAACAATTCTTAAACTGGATTCTGTGACCTGTTGTTGTTGTTGTTGTTTTTATATTTGATAACTATTTCAATATAATTGGTTTCCTTGGTAATTCAATACATTTAATTTTATACATTTAAAAATATTGTTCTGAAAAGAAGTTCATAGGCTTCATCAGACTGTTCCAAGAGTCCAAGGCATAAAACTGGCCCACAATCCCTATTCTAGAGATAGGTCTGAATTTTTCCTATTAGTTATTTCAAGTGACTTCTCTCTATAGTATAGAAATTAAAACAGATTGCATCCTTCTTAGGGGTCTTACTGTGATTCAATTCAATTAACTTGAACAAGCATTTCTTAGGAGGCCAATATGTGCCAGACACTGTCCTGGTTACTGGGATACAGAGGGGAAAAAAAAATACAACCCACAAATATTCCCTGCTTTAGAAAACACCATGGGTCCAGAAAAATAAATACAAAATATATGCAAAGTAATTTCAGAGAATGTATTGCTAATAAGGGATGAGGAGGGGAGGCAACATGAGGAAAGATCTGTGTAGCAATTGGCCAGCATCTAGAGATTCCCTCTGCCCATTAGTTCTGCCATAGTGTTTTTAATGAAAATAAAATCCCTCTTCTATCTGCATGATGCATTATAAATGCTCACTATCCTTTCCCCTCCTGTTAATATTTACATTCTTAAAAGATTTCCTTGGACTATGTCCAGGAATCCCCTCTAGATAAAGATCTAGAATCTATTCTATTCAAGGTAGATGTTTGTTGAATTGAAAACTGATTAATAGCTCCAATCAGCTAATCGACAAGGATTTATTAATCATGTATCATGCACCAGGAACTAGGGTGGGTGCTCTGGTAAGGTTAGGGACTAGACTTAAGATTTAATTAATGTAGAGAACTCTGGTCAGAATGTTCTGTCTCACAATAGTGTGCAATACTCAACTATGGATGATTTAGCTCTTCTCTTCACTACAATGATCCAAGACAATTCTGAAGGACACCTGATGAAAAATGCTCTCTGCCTCCAGAAAAAGAACTGATAAGAGTCTGATGGCATATTGAAGCATAATTTTTTCACTTTCTTTGTTTTTCTTGTTTTTTTTCTTTTTCAACTTGGCTAACAGAGAAATATGTTTTGCATGATTTTACATGTGTAACTGATTTCACATTTCTTGTCTTTTCAATGGGCGAGGGAGGGGGAGAAGGGAGACAAAGAAATCAGAACTCAAAATTTTTTAAACAAATGTTAAAAATATATCAATAATAATTTTTTTTCTAATTGTAGATTGGCACCTTATATGAAACTTATAGCCTTAGAGAGTTGCTTAGAAGTTAAGCATGGGAGGTTAACATGACTTGTGCAGGGTCACATGATTACTATATATCAGAGTTAGAACTTGAATTCATTTCTATCTTCATGGTTTTAAAGCAAGATCTCTATCCACTAAGATATTCTCCCTCTCAGGTTCTATGCATTCAAAACAAAAAAGAAGTAGTCCCTGATTTCAAGGAGCTTATGTTCTATCTTTCAAAAAGTAAGCTAACTTGAAATATGGCAGGAGGTTGACAGAGCGGGATATGAAATTAGTGCCCAGCAGTGTCCTGAAATCCTGAAATACTGAAAACATACAGAGGGAAAGGCACCTCCCAGACTGAAGGACAAAAGCCATGTGCATGGCCACATACCATGGCATTTCCTTGATCTCTTCACATACTGTTTCCCCAACCTTCTGAGCATGTCTTATTGAATCAAAAATAAGATGTAGGATTGGCCTGGGTCTTAGAGACCCCTTCATTTAACAAATGAGAAAACTGAGAGGTAGAGTTTACTCAAAATCCTATTCATACTTGTGATGTGTTATGTGAGCATGAGTGTTACTCATAATGTATGATATAAGATAATATTATAACAATATGAAAATAGTATTCTAATAATATAATAATAAGGAGGTCTAGAGATATTCAGACAGATAGGACTATAAATAATGGTATTTGTGTAGCCTCTGTCAAAATTGTGACCTGAACCTAGTATGTTCCAGCAATTTTCAGCCCCCAGTAGGCAACTTGGATATGGCCCATATAGCCAAATGAGAGATCTTCTAAGGCAGAGGTGGGGAGCTTGTGACCTCAAGACCACATGTGGTCCTGTGGGTCCTCAAGGGCAGCCCCTTGACTGAATCCAAACTTCACAGAACAAATTCCTTTAATGAAAGGATTTGTTCTGTAAAACTTGGATTCATTCAAAAGACCACACCCAAGGAGCTAGAAGGCCACATGTGGCCTTGAGGCTGCAGGTTCCCCAACCCTGTTCTAGGACCTAGCTCTGAAATCTAAGTAAAGAGTTTTATTGTTTGTTCCTTCCTGTTCAAGTTTTAGCTCTGTGAAAATTTTGCTTCTGAATCATATTCTTCTCAAGGGCCGTGAGTGGAAGCAACCTTGGCAGGAACAGGGGTTGCCCACTCATGGGGACCTGGAATTACAGAAATGGTCTATTCTTGGTAATCAGTGGTGACTATTCAAGTGGTGGCTGTGTTTGTAAAAAAAATAAAAAAATAAAAAAATGCCTTATCAAGAAGTAATTAGCATTAAAATATAACTCTCTCTCTCTCTGTCTTTAAAATAAGCTGCAATAGTTAAACCTCCTTAAGCTAGGACATGCTTTTACCAGGACAGTTTCTTCCATTAACTTTTTTAAGCTTTCAAAAATCATTGAGTCATTTGAGAAAATTGGGAAATAAGACCCATCAGCAGTGCCTGCATGGAAAATACCGTGTGGTTGTTGTTGAAGCAAAGCTCCTGCTTCGATAAGCTCTTCCTAGGGTCCAGCATCATTTAAACATTAAAGCCTCATCTCTTTCTTAGGGAGCCTTACTATGCTGTATGTTTGGTGAACCAGACCAACTCTCCAACTCTGAAATTCCCCATGAGTGTTTATTCTCATTCCCATAAACACAATCACTTAACAGTAACGATATTTTGGGGGGATGGGATGAGTCTAGAACTATACTTTCATCGGCATAGGGAACTCCCAGTGAGAAAACTCTCTCTACTAATCCAGATCTTCAACTGTCCTTTGATTTACCATCTCGTAGAGTTTCCTGGGGGACCTGAGTGGTCATTCATGTACCAAGTCCTTCTCTTACCACATATTTATTAGGCATGTGCAATGCTTTCAGATATGTTTGGTGAGAGATAAAAACATAAATAGGAAACAGTCCCTTTCTTTGAAGAGTTGACAATTCACTAGGGGAGATAAGAGGTCAATATAGTAAACAGGACATGAATGGGATAAACTATAAATTAGAATGTAAGTGCTTGAGAGTATAAAGTGATATGAAGTTAGATGAGGAAGAAAATAGTTCCAGCTGGAAGGATTGGCCTCCTCAAGAGGTAGTGAGTTTCCTACCCCTAGACATGTTTTAGCAGAGGCTGCTTCACCCCCTGTCAGGGGGAATGATTGTCAAGGTGTGCGTTGCTTTGAGATTCTTTGATTTTATGAACCAAAGAAGACTTTTCAGGGAAAACTGGCATTTGAGCTTGGCCCTTGAAATATGGGTTAAGTCACAAGCATCTATGAGTTGCTTTCTACGTTCCAGGCGCTGTGCTAACTGCTGGGGAGAAATGCAAAACAATCAAACCAACCTTTCTGTAAGTAAAACAATTAAGGAACAGGAAACAAGAGGAACAAAGGCTCAAAGTCAGAAATCAGACAAGATTCTCAAGAAGAGTGCTGTCCATAGAGCACATGTGTCAGCCCCTCTTTTGCCTTTACCCTGACCCCCACTGATTGCTGGTTGGCCTGTCTCATGTCTGATATTTGATATAGTGAATAGGAGATCTTGAATAAATGTCCACTTGTTTATACCTAGAGCATACTTTAAAGACCAGAGACTCATTCAGGAAGGTCACATCAGAAATTCAGACTGCGAACTCACTTTGGCTACTTTGTTCTCTGTATGTATGAGCTCATGACCGCACAAGCAGAGGCATGTTCCTCAGGGCTCAGTCAGGGTCATGAGAGCCAAGGTTCCTATCTCTATGAGAATGGACTTAAAGTCAGACACAGGGCATGAGTCATTCTTTTATTCCATCTTCTTGGCCCTCAACTACAATGCTCAAAGATACCATGGCATAAAACTGGTAAGGAAGATAACAGATAAAACCTTTACTTCCCCCCCACAAATCACTGCCGCCTAGATCATCTGGAAATAAGGAGGACTGACCAGCAAACACCAGATGTGAGACCTTTCCTGTACAAAAGGGGGAAATAGGAACCATCTTTGGAACAGCTGGCCATAATTGTGCTGGGGAAGAACTTGAAACTATATGGCCTCTTCCCCTCTCCCCATCAGTCTTCCTAGGGGCTTAGTTGGTTGTAAAAAATATCTTCCAACACATCTATTTATATTTGAGCTCTCTCTTTTCCTCCTCTCTAACATGAACCCTGATTTATCAGACAATCACTCATATGGAGGTGTATTTACCGCCACAAGTAGGAATCAAAATGAGCAGGAGACTCTAATCAATTCCTTTCATTTTAAGAAAAAATGTCCTATCAATCTCCAGAAATAGTACTAATTCAAACTGGTTCCAGGAGTGGAGTTACTTTAACATGATAGGAAATAGAATCAGGTAAGACAGAAAAAGTAACTTGGAACCAAGTTGGGAAGGGGAAGGGAAAAGGGAAGAGAAGGGAAAAAAGCATTTATTAAACACCTACTATGAATCAGACACTGTTTCAAGCACTTTACAAATATTTCTCATTTGATACTCTCAATAACCCTGGAATATAGATGCTATTATTATCCCCATTTCACAGTTGAGGAAACTGAGGCAGACAGTGGTTAAGTGACTTGCCCAGGGTCACACAGCTAGTAAGTGTCTGAGGCCAAATTTAACTCCAGATCCAGTGTTCATCCATTGCACCACTGAGCTGTGGGGAGTTTGTCCTTTATACAACAGAGGACAGGGAAACATTTGAGGTTTTGAGGTTATAGGCTGATGTGATAATAATGATGATTGACAATCAAAATATTAGCTTACATTTGTATAGACATTTAAGCTTCACAAAGTGTTTTTCTCTGGGGGACCAGATGGTGCAGTGAATAGAGCACTGGCCTTGGAGTCAGGAGGACTGAATTCAAATCCCACTTCAGACACTTAACACTTACTAGCTATGTGACCTTGGGCAAGTCACTTAACCCCAATTGCCCTTCCTTTTCCCCTCCAAAAAGCAAAAACAACAAACAAAAGAAAAAAAGTGTTTTCCTCATGATAATCCTGAATAGTACAAGTACAATCAAAATGACCAGACAAGCCAGACCACATGTAATGGAGAGAGAAAGAGACAAAGGCCAAGGAGAAAGGATGCCCATTGGGAGACCACTGTAACAATTCAGACATGAGCTAAGGAGGACCTACACCAGGGTGATAGGTATGGGGAAAGCAAGGAAAAGCAAGGAGGGAAATTCAAGAGATATCAGTGAGAAAGATAAGAAGGAATAGCACCCAAGGATGTGTGATTAGAGGAGAATATGGATTAGTCTCATAAAGAGAGCAAGACAGCTCAGGTGTTGCCCTAGAACAGAACGTTAGAAAGTCTAGAACAGTAGTCCCCTTGTAGTAGTTTTATGAACCTTCAAGAGGTTTGAGACAATAATCCAAGGGTTTCACACTGAAAATTATTCAATGGTGCATTTAGCAGAAGATAATTGCAAAATATCGTGAATAGTATTTTAAATTACCCTGGGGATTCCCAATACATATTTTTGATTGTTTGTTGAAAGGGTTTCAAGAAACAAAAAACACTGGGAACCACTGGCCTAGAGGAAGACCTCCAATCCATTAGGTAGATTCTCTCTGGAGGATTAATGAGAAAATATAAACAAGAAAGGCACAGAATGATCAAGCACAGGTGGTGTATTATCTCTATTGTGGGTGAGAATATGTAGCTTCCCTGATGAGAGAACACTGATCCTTTTAAATATTTTAATTATTACCAAACTGTGCATACCCTTTGCCCTGATTCTACTACTATGGGGCCTTCTGCTTCAAAGGAAGGAAAAGGATCTATATGTACAAAAATATGTACATCAGCTCTTTTAATGGTAGTCAAACATTGGAAAGTAAGAGTGTTCTTTTATTGGGGAATAGTTGTACAAATTGTGGCACATGAATATAGTGGAATGATATTGTACCATAAGAAATAATGAAATGGGCATTTTCAAAAGAAACAGGAAAGACCTTTATGAACTCATGAAAAGAAAAATGAGCGGAACAATTTATACAATAACAGCAACATGATAAAGAAAAAAACTGAAAATCTTTAGAACTCTGACCAATGCAATGATAAACTACAAATCTCAAAGAACAAAAATGAAAAATGCCACTCACCTCCCAAAAGAGAGTTGATAAGCTTAAAATGTAGAGATATGCCTATTTTTTTTGGAGTGGTGAAGGTAAGGCAATAGGGTTTTGCCCAAGGTGATCAAGTATCTCAGGGTACATTTGAAGTCAGGTCCTCCTGACTTGAGGGTCAGTGCTCTATTCACTGCACTCCCTAGCAGCTACTGTGGCAATTTGTTTTGCTAGACTGTAGCTATGTACTGAAGGATTTGGGTTTTTTTAGTTCATAATTTGTTTGTTTCGAATTTGATCAGTGGGGGGAAAACAGTGAGAGAGAAAAACTAATTTTTAAAATACTTCTACCTTGAAAAAATAAAATCAATGAAGTGTTACTAAGAAAAAAACTAAATTAAAGTATTTTAATATAAGAACATGTAGGACAAAGGCAATAGAAAAATTCGAGTTGACTTCAAGTTTATAAACATGGATGGTAATATCACTAGCAGAACTTTAAAAGTTAGAAGGAGGAGCAGCATTCAGGGTGTGGTAGGTGGGAAATGGAGAGTCCACTTTTAGACAGGCAGGGTCTTTCCCTACTTTGTTCTCTATGTGTATGAGCTCATGACCGCACGAGCAGAGGCATGTTCCTCAGAGCTCAGTCAAGGTCATGAGAGCCAAGGTCCCTATCTCTATGAGAATGGACTTAAAGTCAGACACAGGGCATGAGTCATTTCTTTTCTTCCATCTTCTTGGCCCTCCCCACCAACTACAATGCTCAAAGATACCATGGCATAAAACTGGTAAGGAAGATAACAGATAAAACTTTTACTTCCCCCCAACAAATCACAGTACTGAGAGGACATCCAAGTGGAAGTATCCATTTGGCAGTTTGAAATGTTAGTCAAGAGTCGTGGGAAGAAGTCAGGGCCAAATATGGGAGTCATCTCCATAGAAGTGATAGTTGAAGCCATAGAAAGGAATGAGAACCCCAATAGAGAAGATGTAGAGGGAGGTCATGGGGGGGGGGCACTCATCTAGCCATCGAAAATACTTTAGGTAAGGGGAGTGAGGGAATCATAGATTCCTAGAGTCAGGAAGTATCTAATACAACTCCTGCCCCGAAGTATGACACCCCAAGATGTCTCCAACAAATGACCATCAAGACTTTGCTTGATGTCTAGCTGCAGCAAACTCACAATGTTTGGAGGCAGTTCATTTAGTTTCTGAAAAATTTTTAATATTTATAAATCCGACTTTCTATAATTTAAAAGTTATCAATTCTAGTTCTGTCTTCTCAGAGCAGATTAGGATTAAGATGAGATTAAGTCTAACAAAAAGGGGGGTAGCTAAGTGGAGTCAGGAGAACCTGAATTCAAATCCCACCTCAGACACTTGACACATTTTCTAGCTGTGTGACCTTGGGCAAATCACTTAACCCCAATTGCCTTGCTTTCCCCCCTACAAAAAAAAAAAGGTTAAGTCTAATCCTGCTTCCAAATAACAAGCCTTCAGATATTTGAAGACAGAGATCTCATTCTTCTTAAGTCTTCTTTTCTCTATTCTAAATATCCTCATGACCTTTAAAATAATTCTTGAATGGCATGGCTTCCAATCCACCCTCTTCTTAACATAGTCCATCTTGTCAATGACCTTCTTAAAATGCAATGCTCAAAACTGAACATTATATTCTAAATGTAGTCTGACCAGGACAGAGTATGGCAAACCATCATCTCCTTAATTCTGGGCACTATGAATACATGGGAGATAACATTTAGCCTTTTTTGGCCACCATGTTTTACTGTTAACTCATAATGATTTATAATCCCTAGACATTTTCACATGAATTGCTTTCTAACCACATCTCCTCCAGGCAACTGAGGGACACAATGGATAGAGTGCCAGACTAGGAAGACTCATCTTCTTGAGTTCAAATCCAGCCTCAGACATTTACTAGCTGTATGACTCTGGGAAAGTCACTTAATCCTATTTACCTCAGTTTCCTCATCTATCAAATGAGCTAGAAAAGAAAATGGAAACCTGCTCCAGTATTTTTGCCCATATGGGGTCATGGAGAGCCAGACATGACTGACAGGACAACAGCACATCTCCTCCAAAGGAGGAGTTCTTGTGCAATTCATTTTTAACTCGTGTGTAAATTTACATTTATCCTTAATCAATATAGATTCAGTTCCAATTTTTGGCCTGGTAAGAACTTTTGCATTCTAATTCTGTCATAAAATCTACAAAATCTTTTTGTTTCTGTGTTATGCAATCTGCAAATACAATAAGCCTGCCATCTATGCCTTCATCCAAGCCATTAGCAAAAACACCGATGAGAGCAGAGAGCACTTCAGACTCCACTACAGACCTCCCTGTAGGCTAACTCTGATCCATTAGTTGCTACACTTCAGGGTTAATCATCCAATGGGTTCTGAATCAATTAACTGTTCTATTGTCCAGGCCAGACTTTTCCATTTTGTCAACAAGGCTATCATGAGACTTTGTCAAATGGCTCACTAAAATCCAGACATATTGTGTGTGAAGTAACTGCAGTATCCCCTCAATGTACTACAATTTCGACTCTCAAGAGATGAAATGAGGTTAATCTGATATGACTTTTGGAAAAAAAAAAAAAAAGCTTTACTAATGTATTTTTTTGCATCACAGTCATTTCCAGATATACCACCTCCAATAACACTAATCATCCAAGGAGGCAAAAAAATGTTTAGACAAAACCAACCAAAACAGCAAACACATCTGGAAGCATCTGCAGCTGTGCCCCAACTTCCCTAGCTCTCCAAGGAAAGGAATAGGTTCATTTCCTTACCTCTTCTCTAAGAGCAAGATTAGTCATTCTAATTACACAGTTTACAGCTTCATTTTAGTGGGGTTTTTTCCTATTTACATTAGTATAGTTATTGTGTATATTGTTTTCCTGGTTCTGCTTATTTCATGCTGAAGGCAAAAATATTAAGCACAGCCTTTACAAACCATAACATAACATAGAAATTAATTCAGGGAATGCAAGCAAAAGATATAGTTCTAAACGGAGAGTAAGTAATAATATCCATATTAATGAGTAGAACAAAGAACAAATTATGGAAACAATTAGCAACTATGTAAGAAGGAATGCTAATGGGGCAGCTAGGTGGTACAGTGAATAGAGTACCAGTCCTGGAATCAGGAGGACCTGAGTTCAAATCCTACCTCAGACACTTAACACTCACTAGCTGTGTGACCTTGGGCAAGTCATTTAAACCCAATCACCCTTTCTTCCCCCTCTCCCCAAAAAGACAAAAAAAAGAAGAAATGTTAACAATAGGACAACATGTCAAAAATTTGGTAATTCGGCCAAAGATTTCATAGAACTATGGGAATAAAGATCTAGAATTGAAGAAAGCATCAGAGGTTTTAGGGTTGAACCCATTCATTTTATTTATAAGAAAAATGAGACCTGGAAAGGTGAAGAGACTTGCCCATGGTGACACAGGCAGCAAGGAGTAGAGATGGGATTATCAGCTCCAGAGTCAACTTGTAATAGTTCAGACTGCAAAGCATTAAAGATGTGTGTAAAAGACCTAAAACACAGAAGACAAATTCAGTTGCTTACCCCAATCAAGGAAATGGCAAACTACTCTAGTATCTTTGCCAAAAAACCCCAAACAGGGTCATGGAGAGTTGGACATGACTGAAACAACTGCACAACCTCCCGATCAGGCCTCACATTTGTGATGTTCATAATGTCGCTACCTTTAAGAATAGACCTATCATTACCCCAAAGCCATCCATCTTCAGATTCCAAATCATCTAAGGACACGTTAATGTTATGGTCAATCATTCCTGCATCATCCAGTTGGTGGCCCAATAGATAGAGCATTGAGCCTAGAGTTAAGAAGAGCTGAATTAAAATCTAGTTTCAAATATGTACCAGCTGTGTGTCCCTGAGCAAGTCACTTAACTCTGTTTTCCTAAGTTTCCTCATCTGCCAAATGCAAAAATAGCAGCACCTACTTCCCAGGGTTGTTGTGAAAATCAAATTAGATAATATTTGTATAAAGCACTTAGCATAGCGCTTGGCATGTAATAGATGCTATATAAATGCCTATGTCCTTCCCTTCCTCTCCAATGTCTAAGCTCAGGAGCTTTCCACTGAAGTCACAATTTTATAAACCTCCAGTTGCTGGTTCGTCAATGTTGGCGATCTTTAAGTCTGGCTAGTGGGTAAAATGAAGCCATCTTCTCTTCTTCGGTCTCTACGTCAAGCTTGGACTCCAATGTGCCTTCAATAGAAGTGATCTCAACTAGAAAAAATCAAGATATCATTTTCTACACACGTTTTCATGCCATCATTGAAATAGATTGGAAGTATTATGAGCCATTTCCCATCACAACCAAAGAGTTACTTACTTGAGCTTTTTGCCCCACTTATTGCAATTAAGTGGAGATCTGTAGCTTGAAGATTTTTACTCATTTTCACCACCATCTGGAAAGGGAGGGCATCACGTACAGGGCAAAGATGAACCAGAGTGAGTCTAGTGCCTGGATAAGCCCACAGCTGTATATTTTAACATCAACAAAGCAAGTTGTCTCAATAAGTTCTCGTATATCTTGCCCAGTGGTGGTATGGTTTTATTGCAATAATTCTGTTCTTTTTGACAGTTTTCTGTTTGACTGGAACTTCAAGTCTTCAACTGAAATATTATGAAATCTTCTCCATCACTGCATATCACATAGGCCTGCCCTCCTCCAAGGAAACAAGAAAGGAAATGTAACTACTATGTGCCAGAGATGGTGCTAAGTGATTCAAAGAAGCATCTCATTTGATCTTCACAGTAATCCTAAGAAGTAGATGCTGTTATGATCCCCCTTTTTACAGCTGAGAAAACTGAGGCAGGCAGATGTTAAGTGACTTGCTCAGGGTCATTCAGCTAATTAACGTCAGAGGCTAGATTTGAACTCAGATCTTCCTGACTCCCGTCCCAAGGCAGAAAGAATCTGACTAACAAGAAAAGCATCAAAGACTTGATTTTTTGTTTGCTTGAAGTGCCTGCTATACAAAGCCAAAGTCCAAACAATGTGCATCTTATTGCTTCTTTCATTTTACTTGAACCCTGATAGTACTTCCAGACAGCAGATACATCATTAAAACAACTATCTCTTGAGATGGTTAGGTGGCTCAGTGAATGGAGCACTGGTCCTGGAGTCCAGAAGACCTGAGTTCAAATCTGCCCTCAGACACTTAGCAGAAAAAACTAGCCATGTGACCTTGGGCAAGTCACTCAACCCCAATGGCCCTACCTGCCCCCCAAAAGCAAAAGCAAAAAAAAAAAAAAAACCCAAAACAGCCATCTCTGATCAGTTTGGAGAATGCCAAGGTCATTAACTGGTCAAAAAGAACTTGAACATTAATTGCTTATCACCCCTAAACAGACACAAACTGGACTACGTTTTTCCTTGTCAACTGAACACGGTGGCAACAGTCAGGAGTATCACCATCAACTGAGACAGTTTTCCTTTTAGTGAAAACACAATCTTTCACAGCACAATGTTGTATGAATCCACTATAAAACACTTTTGAATGCGATTACTCAGGGGACACTTTAAGGATATTGTTGTACATTGCTTTGCCATTATGAAACCATATTTTGGAGCCTCTTGACAAGATATAGAAATAATCCTTTTTCAAAACTTCTAACTTTATCATTGTGACCTCTAAAGGGTCCTCAACCTTTTCCCAAACCCTTCAATTTTGGCACAGTTCTTCCCAAGATAGGTAAGTCTACTTACCTTCGCCTAATGATAATATATCAATAGGTTTACCTTGAGGAAAACTCGACCAAAAGAAAGATTCAGTGCATGAGATTTAAACAGCTGGGTTTTTTTTAAACATTCATTATCCCTGTGACTATTTCTGGATTTCTTATCAATTAATGTTAGATGACTATGACCCAGATTGGGGGAGGGGTTATACAGTGGGATGGCTGTTTTGAGGTGTGGGGTAGGGGAAAGATGGGGAGAAAATTTGTAACTCAAAATCTCATGGAAATGAATGATGTAAACAGGAAAATAAATTAATTAATGAAAAAAATGACTATGAGCTTTGGTTGCTGCTTCATTCAAGAAGAAACAAGCATTAAAAACAAAATACCCTGGCCCCTCTGGACTATATAATAATCACATATTCTTTTTCATTCAAAATGGATTAAAAATTTCTTTTTCTTATTATTTAGTTTACTTTTAGGAAACATATGCAACCCAGGCTAATAAGACCCTTTACAATAAATAATCATGATTAATACTCTAATTTTTTTAAAGAATATCACAGATGAGGTCATCATATGGAATGTTTGATAGCTCCAAAGAGGAAAAGGAAGACTTGAAATAAGCCAGATATTGTTGCTGCGGCTTCTTTCTCAAACTCTGAAACTAGAAGCAGCATCACCTTCCTGTAATTTCTTAATAAAGCGGTCCAAGATATTTACATTATACTATCAGCACACTCATTATAATTCATTTTGTCTGCTCAATCTCTTAACATCAAACCAATTTGTATTTTATATGTTGTTAGACTAGTTCACTAAAGTGCAGGAGAAAAAGATTATCAATACTTGAGACACCTGTTGTAGACACTGTTGCACCTGAAATGACTTGGTTTTTTTTTTCTAGAACAGAGAGGAAGGGAAGGGGGAGTGATGGTGTATAGTATTTTAGTAGTGGAGACTCACCCTGCAAGTGAATGTTGTCTATCCATTTTTACAACACTAATTGCATGAAGTAATAATCCATGTTCTAGCTAAAAAAAAAAAAAAAAAAAAAAAAGCATCATGCTCTATTAAATTAAATTCGGGAAACTTGTTTTTGAGACAATAGGGTGTGTCTGACCATACCTACCATACACTGTACACACACCAGTGACTTTAGTGGCATTTAAGGTTGATTCCATTTTCAGAAATGAAAATGGGGAACTGATGATAGCCATTGGTACTAAGTTTAATCCTATAGTTCTTTGACTCTTCTATTTTGGGCCTAACCTGGAACTTAGCTTCCCCTGCCATATTAAATAGAAGTTTAATATGCTATCCTTTGCTATGTGAGAAAAAAATGAAATTTATCTTTTTTAGGAGGAATAAAAAAGCAAGCAATCTGAACACATTAGTGGTTCAAATAATAGTATTATTATCTGACATTTGTACTGAGCTTTAAGGTTTTAAAAATGCTGTGGGGGGGGGGAGGGTTGACCCTGGGTAAGTCACTTAACTTTTTTGCCTCAGTTTCTTCATCTGTAAAATGAGCTGGAGAAGGAAATGGCAAATCACTCCAGTATCTTTGCCAACAAAACCCCAAATGTGGTCACTAAGAGTCAGATATGACTGAACAACATATATTCTTTATATATAAATATAATTTATTCTTTACATAAAGAATATATATTCTCAAATTGGACTCTTGCCATCACCTCTCAGAAATGATTATACCCATTTTACAGATGAGTAAATTAAGAGGTTAAGTGATTCACCCATGGCCACACAAATAATAGTGGTGAAGGCAAGATTTGAAACATAAACACCTTCAAACTGAAAGCCCATTTCTTTGTCCATTACTCTGCAATGTATTTCTACTTCCTTACTTTTAAAGGGAAATAGATATCTGCTTTAAAAAGATGAAGAAAAACTTCCATTCTTTAGGATAATGCTGTGATCACTTATATGGTCCTGTATGGTGCAATGGGGGTCCGGAAGTTTCAAGAAAATCCTGCTTTCAGATTTTTGACATCTTAAGTATTCAAACTATTGCAGCTAGGTTATAACAGGAATTTATCTAGATTATGGCCTTGTATTAACTAAAAATGCTAAAGTAGCTTCAGGTGTGATTTTTGGAGAGCTAAGGGAGAAGAAAAGGGTCTGTACTGACTTTTGAAAATAAAGCTTCAGCTCTATCTGTTTGTTCCATTTTCCCCATGCCAGTGTTAGCCATGGTTCAGAAATAATAACACCAGTTAATGCATTTATACACCTCAGGAAAAGATTACAATTATCATGTCACTGACATCAAACCAGCCTGCTGAGCACAATTAGGTTCGAGGAACCACAGGGTTTTAGCTAGGTGCTAAAAAGCATCAGAGGATGTTAGCAACATATTTGCCCATCAGCACTGTTCCAGGCAAGTTTAATTAGGTCTTTTATTTAGAAATTGCTACCCATGAAAGCAAGATCAAATTATAAAGTACTGGATTAGAGTTGGGTTGTTTGGGGAATGGGAGGGGAGTTGGTGGTGGTAGGGGAGGGGGTAGGGTGTTAAAGGAAGGGATGGCTAATTGTTGCACATTGAAATAACTGGTTCCCTTTTTCCCCAGTTGTCAGTGATCATGCTAATCTACCATCTGATGACTATGCACCCAATTATGTAAAAGAAGTTCGTTTCATGCAAATAGATTAAGTATGGTCTGTCTGTACCACCAAATTCACCATTGCCCTACCGGCAGCCATGCTGACAGCCTAGGAGAAACTCCAGTCGTTAAGAGGCACAGAAGCAGCCACATTGGAATCTGCTCCATCCAGGCATTAAATTCCTCCATCTCAGATAGTAGGGTGAAGGCCAACGAGTTGGGAGGCTGTGATTGATCTGCCCTTGCTCGTCCTTGTCGGTGGAAAGAGGCTCTCTGACAGGTATTATATTTAATTCAAAAGAGAAAATACGAAACCTGGCCATCTTTGCACAGCTCTGGTAGTATAAATGAGTGAGATTGGCTTGATAATGTCCCTCAGATGCCAGTCTTGTTTGGCTGAAATACCACATTGAAAGGTCTCTGCTCTCCTGTCAATGCATCACTTCTGATTGCCACCATCCTCGTATCTGGTTCCGCTCCTATTTCAAACCTGTCATTAGTGCTCAAGATGAGCTGGCACATTTCCAGGCTGAACTCAAGCAATTTTTTTCCTCTTTTTTTTCTTGCCTGCCTTAATAGAACAAGAAGCAAAAGAAATATGAGTTATTTAAAATGTCTTTAAAAAGGCGAGGCAAAAGGATCAAGTGAAAGGTTAAGAAAAATACAGTAGGATCCTCAGGTGAATGCACCTTTCTTCTCAGGAGCTCTTCATAAGACAGTTAGTTTTCTTCTTCTAACATCCAGGGGATGTCAATGGCAGGAAATATTCACCTAAAAGAAGGGCCTGAATTGTTCAGAACAAGAGGAAAGTGTTATATCAGATTGAACTTGACACACTTGGAACCCCAATTATATTACTGAGAGGCAAAAACCTGGTAAGGTCAAAGGTACCCAGATATCCTTTGTCCACAGGATGCTTTAATTGCACACAAGACCAAACCATATCCTCTTGTGCCAGAAAATGATAGTTATAATAATGGCTTCTCACACTGTCAGTGAAGCCTACTGAACTTCTTCATTCATAGGATCATATACCTAAGGCCAGATGGGACCTCTGAGGTCATCTAGGCCAATCCCTTTATTTTAACTATGAGGAAATTGAAATTCGAGAAGCTTAAGTGACTTGTCCAAGATCACACAGAGAGCATCAGAGGTAGGATTTGAACCTTGGTCTTCTGACTCCAGAGGTAGGACGATTTTTTAAAAACATACTAGTCAACTCGTTCCCACATCAGTTAATCCATTCATTCAATGGCATGAAATAACCAGTCACTTTTTGCAAGCTTTCTTCCTAGTCGCACCTGGAGACCTGTCCTCGACCAGTCTAATTTGGTTAGGCTCTACGACCTTGTGGCAAAAGATGAATAAGAGATAAGAAAAAGTCAAGTGTTTTTACTTTCAGCTCCCCATGCACACATTCATAGTCTCCCAGAGTCCATCATGGGGATGACGTTTTCCCTTATTGGTTTCCAGTTTGGTGCATTTTTTCCAACCTTCACTGTCACTAGATTACTCTCCTCACATGGAAAAGTTTTGTCTATCTATGCACCTCCAAGTCATGTAGTCAGTTAAGAATAAATTAAAGGAATTCTTAAAGCAACTAGCATTTTCCCCCTGGTTTATGCAGTGAACACTTTCCATTCTAACTTGCTTTACCCCTGATTTAAAGCTAATTTTGAGTGACAGTTAAATGACTTGGAGAGAAACAGAGAGAGAAAAGGGTTAAAGAAAAGTATAAGGCAGCAGAGAGCAAAATAAGAGAAAAAGCAGTTAGAGCAAGAGAAATGAGAAAGGGAGAGAATAGGAGGATCCCTACCCCCCCCTCAAAAAAATGGTAGTAAATTCAAAAGAAGAAACAAAAAGCCAGTATAGCCAAGGTGCTGATAGGATTTTCCCCTATAACACCGTGGGGCTGAAAAACAGGACTAGTTAGGAAAAAAGCAAGGATCACTGAACAATGAGGCCAGCCATCCTTGCAGGGGATTCAGCAAGGATTCAGGTGCTGATCAGCAATGATGCAGCAACCACAAGAGTGATGGCCAGGCCATGGGCTATGGGGCCAGTGCTGAAGGATACAGAACTACAATAAGCAGAATACAGAAGTTGGGACAATCTGGCTAAATGACACAAATCCACAGGAAGGCATGTGGGACCAGACCCGGGACTTCTGCAGGCATTCCCTGCTCCCAAGTCCCAACTGTACTACTAAGACTTCCTTTAATGATATTATTAGTTCTTATGCAAGGGACCCTTCTGTAAAGGGAATCTGAAGATCCTCCCTGCCCCTTGGCCCCTTGATAGGCTTAAGTGAATCTGAGAACCTTCCCTGATTTGAAAATGTACTCTACCTCCTAATAGGCTGAATGTGGTCACATGGAGCCTGTGGTGGGAAGCTTGTTCTTCAGGAATGTCCACACCTTATTACTTTGTGATTGGGCAGAGGGTCAAGAAGGCTGTGACATTCTCTGAGCCAGGAGAAGGCTATATATCCCCTGATGTGAGGTTTTGCTTTGGGGCTCACTTTGGGAAGAGTTGTGTGATTTGGCCAGATGAGACTCTGGGCAGCCATTGAGCCCCCCCAGCTTTAAAAACCCAGATGTTGGTGCTTCCCTCTCTGGTAACTAACTAGGTATGGATGTAATGGTCAGACGGCTGGAAGCCCTATCTGCCGAATTGTGTTAACTTCTGTTTGTATTCTCTGAAGTTCAGGATGCTGACTTTTTCCCCTGAACTAGGTAAATTATATATGTTTGATTAAAGTATGATTGTTAACCCATTTTGAGTTGCTTTCTTTTAGAAAAGCAAATCTAAGAGCCCATGCTAGCAGCCATCCTGGGTATGCTAAGGTGCTTGCCACTACACCCTCTGAGGACAGAGAAGGACTCTAGCCCTATTCACTTGCTAACTCATCCTTAGAGGTCAAACCTATTTCTGTTCTTTGCATGTTGGAATAAAATATGTTCAGCTAGAAATGAAGTTCCAGTGTTCCCAGAGGGAGACGTGGGTAGAGGTGAGCTCAAGAAGAGCTCCAAAAGTGAACCCAGTCTGACTGCCAAAAGTGGAGGTGTCCAGGTACACCCACTGGGCACCCCAGTTGTACTACGAAGGTGATAAAAACAAAACAAAAAGATCCTTCTCTTCTAATCCTTTCCTCCGGGGCTTGTTTGTAACAAGAAAGCAGACGGTAGAAAGGCCTTATCCTGATGTACTCTAGATAAGGTGTTGGCAAGAGCAAAGTCTGATCCCAGGCACAGGCCTTCCTTTAACTCAAGGTTCCACCAATTTTCCACACGCTGGATCTCCTATTTATTATCAGAGTTGGAGTAAGCCTGGATATGTACTCAAGCCATGTGAATCCCCTTAGGAGAGAGAGAAGCCTTGACTCTCTGTGCTGAGCAAAAGCATGTTCTCTCCTTCTTGTGGGAGTTGTCCTTGAATCACTGCCTTGCAAGCCAGTGAATTATCTGAAACCTGACTCAAAAGAATCCCAAATGCAATTGTTCTGTTATTTAATTCTTGGAAATGATGACAGCAGGAGGATGAAGGGGGTCACTCTGGGCAAGCTGGTACTTGCATGTAGAAAATGCTTTAAGTCTGGCTTAATGAGAGGAGCTGCACCTGGAGAAGGCAGATGCTACAGGCCAAAGAGAAGACAATGTGGCATCAATTTCAATACTGGGTGTCTGGGCAAATATTTCAGAAAGAGTTGCTTGCATTCTATTCCAAGAAAAATGACCAAATTTCCAACAAAGAAGTTTCCATTTGGGGTGTACACCCTCCTGACTACCTGTGCAATGTGGGTGCTAAATGTCAGGAGCTGTGAGTAGCATCCATGGAAGTCTGAGCAGAGAAAAAAGGGATAAGTCAAAAAGTCAAACAATGGTGCATGTGCACAGGGCTGAACATGTCTCTCCCCTGCTCAAGAATCTTCAGCTGTTCTCTATTACCTTGGGATAAAATGCAAATTTCTCATCGTGGCACAACGCACTTCCCAATCTGGTTTCAACCTTCCTTTCCAGACTTACTCATTTACTCTTCTTCTTGCCCTCTGCATTCAAGTCAAATTTGTGGGTGTACTGTTCCCCAAGTTCAACATTCTATCTCCTGCCTCTGTCACTTTGTCCCCCACAGTGGGCTGTACTCTAGGCCTGGAGTACACTCACTCCTTGGCTGTTGTCTCTCAGAATGCCAAGTTTCAGTCAAGGCTCAGCATAGGTGGCAACTCTGACAGGTTCCCCATTCCCCCAAACAGTCTGTGTCCTTTCTCTCCTTACATTATCTTGTATTTACTTATCTGTTTTGTGGGTTATATATTTTCCAATAGAAGACAAGCTCCTTAAGAAGAGGGACTGCTCTTCCTTTTTTTCCATTTTGTATCCCTAGTCCCAAGCACGGTACCCCACATATAACAGACATTTAATAATTGCTTATTGGATTGAAATGTGTGAAATTGCAACTGACCCAACTGACTATTTCCCTATTTCACCAGCTTCTGCCACTGGAGATATAGCTGTAATAGCCCAAAGGTACCATTATGTGCCATCTGAGTTCAACTGGATTATGTGCATATTTCTGGAATGACAATGTCCCAGCTCATTCTTATCCTCAAAATGTCCTCCCATTTCTGCCAGTTTCTGTGACAAAATTACATAATACGTAAGATTCTTCTTGGCTCCAAAAGTCAAATTTGTCACCCAGAGCTACCCAAGGCCTGAGGTCTAGGAAATAACCATAGGCTGTTATGGTTGGAAGAGATCTTTGAGATTTTCTAGTACAATCTCTTTGCTGCTACTGGTGTTTGTCCTTTGTTCTTGAAGAGGACCATGATGTTAGGGAGGTGATGCCATGACATGCAAGTGAATTAGATTTAAGTGTGTGCAAAGTCCCCAGCCTCACTCTCTCCTCTGGAGCCATCTGGATCCAGTGGCCAGATATGGGTCAGGACAACTGGAGATGGCCCAGGATTCATTGGGGGACCTTGGCCTTTTCAAGCTAAGGTCTTTAACAGGCCTCAGTTTGACTGAGGCAAAGCCTGTTCAGTGATTAAGGCTTAATAAGCAATGAGGCAAAGAATGACCTCATAAGAAACCAAAACAAACAAACAGATATGGGAGGGGAAGACCCTTACTGGGCAAAACAGAAACAATTTATATTTACATTCATTCTAAGTCAATCAGAGTCCAAAGAATGACAAGTAGGACTTAGTCTGGAACCTATTATTAGCCATTTGTGAGAGCCAGAGTGATTTAGGGTTAAGGTTGTTCTTTAAGAAAAAAGAAAAAACTTTCATTTTGTAAAATGAAAAATTCATTGTAAAATGAAATTTACATTCTCTTCTGGGAGGAAGGAAGGAAGAAAGGAAGGAAAGAAGGAAGGAAGGGAGAGAGAGAGAGAGAGAGAGAGAGAGAGAGAGAGACTTTGCAAAAGAAAGATTATGCAACTTTCCCAACTATCATCGTCCCCATTTTATAGATGACAAAATTGAGGCTAACATTCATTTGCCCACAATCACACAGCTATTAAGTGTCTGAATTTAGATTTGAATCCAGGTCTTTATGGCTCCAGGTCCTCTATGTTGCATGTCTTAGTCAAGACAGTTCTCTTTGTCTTTGGGTTTCTTTTCTCTTCCTGAAAATTTATCCTTCAGGTTTTTTTTCCAAGGTAATGGCCACTAACCACATTGCTCCATTTCTTCCCTAAGTCTCTTCTTTTTTACTCCAAATGGCTGCATTACAGAACGAGCAAGCATCTAAGCAGCCAGAGCTACCATTATTTACATCTAGCTTGCATCAGGACCACACTGAGTGAATATTCTCACCATAGCCAGAGATCAGAAAATTGATCTCCAGATCTAAATTGGCTTAATTATAGCCAGCTCTAAGTAAATACCCAGCATTTACCACAGAGGCCCGTGCAAGGTTTGCGGAGAGCAGCACCACAAATGACAGGAAGTTTCAGAGGGGAAAAAAATGTCTAAGCCATTGCAGAGTACACAGAGTATTCATTTGGATTTATTAATAGTACAAATATTTCCATTCTTAGGATGCAGACGCCAAACATTTGTAATATCTAGGCTGTGAAATTGGCGTTCCTTTGTGGGACTACTAAAGACTAAGATAGCCCAAGAAAAGTCGCCACAATCATGAGGTTCCTTCTGCTGATTAGAACAAAAAATATCCTACCAAGCCAGAAATTAGGTAAGGATCTCAAATTAGGACAAGTGTTATTTTTAAAGTCATTTCTAACCTCTTCCTTCTTCCTTCCCTCTTCCATCCCAGTTATAGGCACACCCACTCATAAATTGAATTGGTCACGGTTTGACCCATTGAGTCAGGGCCAACAGCTCATCTCTTGCTGGGCCAGTTTCACAAAATGCAAGATAGGACACCACCTTCTGGTGGCATGTTAAAAACTAGGCCCTTCTCATTTTAATATTCTTTCCCTACCATTGCCTGAAATTCCCCCCATTAAGGTCGCCCCTCTGGGTCAATTACCTCTAAAAGGTTCCTCTTTAAATGTAAATATGGTACATAACAATAATTTTTCAATTCAGTTCAGAGACGATATGGAGAGACCCCTTCCACAATTGTCTGAGCAGCAAAGGTTTTATAGCTCTTCTTGCTGTCAAGAAAAGCTCTTTTACACAATTTAAAGATCAAATACAATAGTCAAAGTTTTGTAGATTATATAGAAACCTCTTTTCTAATGAATAATTTTCTTGAAAAAAAGCAATTGGAAGTCAATGGACATGATGAATATCAAATAGCATTCATTCTCTCTCTTTCTGTCTCTGTCTCTGTGTGTCTCATACACACACACACACACACACACACACACACATACACACACACACACACACACACAGAAATTGCATAGATTGCACTAGAATCAGCTCTAGAGCCAAAAGGGATCTCAGAGGCCAATTAGCCCAATGTCCTCATTTCCTCATGAGGAAACTGAGGCCTAGGGAGATTAAACAGACAAGAAGTGACACTACACTGATGTGGGCATTATTCCTAAATTAGCTATATATTAATAGTCAAACCCATCAACTTGTTGGAGTAAAAATTAAATTAAAAATAAAAATTAGAAAAAGGAATGGAACACAAACAAATCCTCTCAACTATTTTAATGAGCTATTGATGGGAAATGGATGGAGTAGAAGGATATCTACACCTATGGCAATAATTTCAAGGAGAAGTTTAACCATTATTAGTCAAGTGCCATAATGAAAGGAACAAAAGAGCCTAAAAGTCTGCTCAGTCAGCAAACATTGGACCTCCCTGGCAAGCAGAGATATGTGGAAGCCAGGAGAGGATGAGCTGAGTTGCCCATCTGGAACTGGTCAGCTGGGTTCCCATTTGGACAGCTCAGACTACTCACAGGTTGTGGTTTGTCCTTTGTTCTCAAAACTGACCATGGAATTAGTGAGATGATGCCATTACTTGCAACTGAATTGGATTTGAGTGGGGGGCTGGGGGGGGAGGGGGCGTGTGCAAAGTCACCAGCCTCTCTTTCTCCTCCAGAGCCATCTGAGTCCAGTGGCCAGATATAGATCAGGGCAACTGGAGATGGCCCAGGATGCAATGGGAGACCTTGGTCCTTTTAAGCTAAGGTCTTCACAGCTCTCCCTCATTCAAATTCAATTCAGTGGCAAGTCATGTCATCATTTCACTGGGGTCATGGTTCTCTTTTACAACAAAGGACAAACCACATATATGGAAACTAATGACAACTCAGGTCTAGAATATAATTTCATTTGCAGAAATTTGTAGAGAAGGATAGTGCGTGAGTGAGATAAGTATGTACAACCTTCTAAAACAATGAGAAGCAGAGAGAGAGAAAAAAAACCGTTTGAGGAAAGTTTGGTGAAAGATACAAGTAAATGAAGTCATCCCAAGGGTATCTAAGGGAGAAGCTGGAAGGAGGACGGCAAACAAATGAAAGATGAAAAAGATCTACACTGATTGCCATAGTAAATTCTTTTCTACTTTGAGGACAGTAAAGCCGTCACATCTGAAAGGTCCCAGACTGTCTTAAACAGAGAATGAAAATGGCAATGAAGAAAACAAAGATGTTAATGCAGATGAACTGGACCAAGCAGACACAGAGGATCTCCATCCTGGAGACAGCATAACTTGGAAGATGTTGAGAGATCAGCTCTCAAGGTATCTGAACCAGGGGGGTATACCAAGGCCTGAGAGTAAGCAAAATAAAACAAACCTTTTGATTTGTTAGAACTGAAAATTGGTAGTTGAAAGAATGTTAGTTGGCTATTAGATATGAAAATTTTATTTGAATAACTGACACATGCTGTGAGCGTAGATGGCGAGGGTGATATTCAAAGGGAATTGAAACAGGCAGAATTTAACAAGTCATATTCCACATCTTTACCATCACCTTTAGACTTAAAGGTCTTAAGACATAAGATCCCACTATACCTATTACTTGTTATGAAAAATATTTTTAATTAAATAGAACATTTGATTCATGGGGGGAGGGGGAGAAGCCATTGCCTGAAAGACTCTCCCCTAATAAGGTTTCTCTTACACATATTTCGAAATCATGCAAGCTGACTTGAGAGATATAATAGAAACAATTTTTTTCAGCAACCCTCTGATTGTTAATATCTAGTTAGACACACAAATAAGTTCAACAAAATTGCTCACCCCTAGGGAAGATCTAGAGTCAAACTACAAGAAGGATATTTTATAAGTTTTGATCTGTAGCCCTGGAAGGTGGGCCACCACTCCATGAAATCCTCTAACGTGTCAATGTTTCCTTCCTACTTTAAAATTTCCAGGTCTACTATTCCTTACCTGAAAAAAATTAACACTGCATTTTCACAGAAAACCCAGCATCTATTGATGCCATCACACTAGGTACTCAAGGGACTCTTTATTGAATTCATACTCAGGAACAGTGAAAAGTGACTTGCATTGATGGAGACAGAGAAATAGAGAGGGGAATATGGAGCATGAATGGCAGACCTTTCAAGGTGAGGCAAGACCTGGGGCTATAGGAAACTCCAGTTTCCTGGAGCAGGGGAGGGGGCAGTAGAAACATGGAATAATTAGACTCTGGGGATATGTTGTTGTTCAATCATTTCCAGTTGTATGTGACTTTTTGTGACCCCATTTGGGGTTTTCTTGGCAAAAAATACTAGAGTGATTTGCTGTTTCCTCCTCCAGCTCATCTGACAATTGAAGAAACTGAGTTAAACAGAGTTAAGTGAGTCACTCACAGTCACACAGCTAGGAAGTAGCATAGGCCAGATTTGAACTCAGGTCTTCCTGACTCTAGGCCCAGCACCTTATCCACTGCACCAACTAGCTGCACCTTCACTGGTCTCATTTCCCTCCTTTCTCTTTCCTCCTCTTTTTCCTCCTATTTGACCCCAATTTTACTTTGCATGTTTCTCTGTGTGATGCCCAGACTCATGCTGAAGAGAAACAGCAGAAGCATCCTGTCCCTCATTTTACAGATGAGGGAACAGGTCCAGAGAGGTTGCTAAGTAATTTATCCAAGGTCACATAGATAATAAACATTGAAGGTTAAATTTGACCTGGGTCCTCTAACTCCAGAGCTAATGTCTTTCCACTGGACTGAGTTGTCTCAAGGCAAGAGTTGAAACCAATTTGTTCCATAGGTATGGACCATATTCATAGAAAATCCAATACTTAAAAAAAAAAAAAAGCAGTAATTAAATATAGACTCTGCAGGAGTTATTAGGGTATAGACAATCTATTAGACAATTATGGGGTTATTATCCAGTCAAATTCAAATGATCACTTTCCCCATACTGTATTGATGAAATTATTGAGATAAAAGGAAGGAGGTTTTTCTTCAAATCAAATAACTTTGTTTTCTTTGACCTAATGGCTTTACTTCTAGTTAGCAATTTTTCTGGGGGATCATTGACCAAGGCTATCCCCACCCAAAGGCATTCTAACCACATTTATCTGGAAATGGCAGAAACCTAGAAGTATGTATAAACATTTTACATTTTATGTCTTATTTTCTTTGTGAGTTTCTATCTTCTTCTATACAATAATTTGGTTTCAAAGGGAAATCTTCCATCACAATTAATAGGCTTTATAGCTAAAAGGGACATTGGAGACCATTTAGTCCAATACGGTCATTGCATAGGTGAGAAATATGTGACTGAGGTGGGATTTGAGCTATTTCCATTACACTATTCCATTACTGAAGATGTGTCTAAGTGAAACTAGAACTCAATAATGTGGTTAGTAATAATTTAATTCAACTCAAAATGCATTTATTAAATGCCTACTATATGCCAAGAATTGTGCAGTAAACCGGGGATAAAAATACTCCTTTCCTCATAAAATCTGTTATTCTCCTCACAGAGGAGGAAATGCTAATGAGGAAAAACAACACGTATATTGGTAAGTCAATACATAAAGTATACACACTAGTTTCTCAAGTAGGGAGGGAACTAGTAACTTCCCTGTAGGAAAATAAAGGAGGGTGGAGCACAGAATTAGGAAAGATGTCATGTAAGAGATGACCCAGCCTGGAAGGAAACTAGGAATAAGAGGGAATGATGAGAAGGGAATGTATCCAGATATGGGGGACAACCAGTAAGAAGCTAACTGAGCAATGGTGACAATTAGACTTAATATGATTCAACTCAGTTATCTGCTCATAGGTTGAAGGCCAAGTTTTCTTAAAGTTTGCAATGAAATGCTTTGTAATAGCCACCATCTAGTTATGTAATCTTTATTGATAATTAAGTCCAGGCTCTTTAAAATTAACCTATCTGGAATTTCTGGTGACTAAGATCTGATGCCGAATCAATAACATAAAGCCCTCTATATCTATAAGGAAATTTATATAAATCAGCAATTTGTAGGTTGGGGGAAGCAAGGTAGTGCAGTTAGTAGAGTGCTGGCCTTGGAGTCATGAAGACCTGAGTTCAAATCTAGATTCAGACACTTAGTAGCTGCATGATACAGGAGAAGTCACTTAACCTCTATTTGCCTTAGTTTCCTCATCTGTAAAATGGAGATCATAATTATACCTCTCATGATTGTAGGGAGGATCAAATTAGATAATATTTGTACAGCATTTAATACTGTTCCTGGAACATAGTGAATACTGAATAAATGCTTGCTCCTTACCCCTCCTCGCAAAAATTATTTGTTTCCATACAGTATTGTCAACTGAGTTCAAATACCACTCAAGGAGTACCTTTTGATTCCACTCTTGGATCTTAATTTTTTCATAGGGTCAAATCAACTCTTGATTACATTCAATGTATCCAGTGGCATATACCTATTATCAGCCTTTACTATTTCTTTCTTAAATGAAGTCTTTATATTACAGTGATATATCTGTAAAATTTCAATCTATCATGTGTTAAGTGACTTGCCCAAGGTCACACGGTTATTAAGTGTCAAGTGTCTGAGGCTGGATTTGAACTCAGGTCCTCCTGACTCCAAGGTTGGTGCTCTATTCATTTCTGCCACCTAGTCACCCCCCAATCAGAGTCTTAATAAAAAACTCAACTTTCCCTTGATAGGTTATTGTTTGTTTGATGTGCTTTACTGTAATAGCAAGTACCCTGACACACCCAGGATGGCCTGCTAGCACAGGTTCTTTGATCTACTTTTCTAAAGGAAAGGCAACTTTTAAAGGGGTCAACTATCTACTTTAACTACATTCACTAGTTCAGAGGAAAGGTCAGCACCCTGAACATGGAGAAGTACAAGCAGAGATAATACAAGCAGAGACATTGGCCCAAAGACCAACAGACAGAGCTCCAGCTGTCTGAACATAGCTATATTGCTATACACTTTACACACATCCCTGCATTGAGAGAGCACAGACATCTGAGCAGTCAGGGGCCCTAAACATACAATTCCTGAGTCTTGACCAGGAAATTAAAAGATCCTTCTCATGAGTGAACCCCCAAAGCAATATACTAACCTCCCAGAATATATAACAAACACTCAGCAGAATAACAAAGGTGTCAGAGTCTGATTGACTGAGTGCTGAGGAGCTTGAAAATCCTTGTACCCCAGCACTTAATTGGAAACTCCCCTTAGCCCAGAGCCTGAGTGACTTTGGGTGAAGGATCTATGTGCCTATTAATTAATTCTTCAAATTTTCTTAACATTATACTTGCCTACCAATGAACAAGGCATTTGGGACTTAAGTTCAGAGTCTTTAGTCTCTACTCTTTATTGGAAAATATTACTAGTTTTATTGAATCCAAATGGCATTTTGTATCATTGAAGAAGGAGTCTCATTTCAATTCAATTCAATAATTATTTATTAGGTACCCACCAATTGCCATGTGAGATGAACTACTTATTTAATGTGTTTCTCGATACAGACATATGACATAATGCCATCACCAGTCATCAAGTGATTAAATGTGATGTTGCAGTATGACTCCCTCTGTGCCTTGGCAGAATTATAGAAGACTTCAACTGTCACATTTCATATCAATTGATCTTGACATTATGGTGTCCATGGCATGTTTTAAATATAGAACTATTTCCCACATGGATAAAATACTCTACCATTCTTATTATTCTTGGATCTATTTTCTATATTACAGTAATTAAGGTGTGAATCTGGAACTAAGTTAGAGGTTTTATGATAATCAATAAAGACAGTGTAAATGTTACAGCACTTTCAGATAGCTTGTTCAATAGTCATCAAGTACTTTTCACACCTCTGGCACACTCTATTTGCTCCTCAGCCAATACAGTTTTCTTGCAGGAGTTTATGAATTTCTGGAGAGATGTAAGCTCCAAATGCTTTTATATAAAGTTGTATTTTGATTGAATTTTCAGGGTTATCGGTGTTTCTTTGAATAATAAATATTTATTGCCTTCTCTTAAGAAATATGGGATCAAGCTTGCATCAGAAGGGAAGTTAATAAAATGTTTTGCTAGCAACTCATAAGCTACTCTATCTAAAACATATAAACCAATAAATATGGATCTTCTCTGGGTTTGCTGTTTTCGAGTTGGAAGCAAGACTAGAATTTCAATCACTTTCCTTGATGTAACCATCCTATCATTCATTATATTCACAATATGCAAACTTTCTGTTCTATGTTTGATTCAACATTTGCTTTATTGTGTCAAATATCTATTGACCATGTAGACCAAGAGAATCACTCCCAAGTACACTCTGAACCAGATTAAAATGTATTTGGAAAATTTTTTAAAAAAATAAATAAAAATACAATAAAACATAAATAATTTGAATTTAATTTTTCTGAGTCAATATGGAGCCCACAGGGACCCTTATGTATGGTTTAGAGGCCCCCTCATTCCTATTTCAGTTTGACACCACTGATATAAACAATCTAGAATTTGCCACATCACATTTTGGGGGGAGTTCACCCTCTACTCTAATTTCTTTGCTTCTTGAACTCCTATAATATGAATTTTTATTGGTGTTGAATTATTTATTTTGTTCTTTGTGTTCCTTATATTGCCTTAACATTTTTTGGCTTTTTCTTTCAATTGTTAAATATTGAAAAAATTTCTGATATTTTTTTTTCTGGATTTTATTCTTCATTTCTTCTTTTTGGTTGCTTTAAATGGACAACATGATGTTCAAGTTTTCTATTGTACCTAATGGGTACAGATTGACGCAGTCTTCCTATGTTTTTCTGCAGATTTTAAATAATTTTCTAAAGACCCTTTTGCCATAGTGGTATTTGATGCCTGACCGCAGGAGTCTGCCTACATGGCTCCTCCTTTCCTCTTATGTTCCTAATCATGGCAACAACCACAGCACTTACTCTTGTGTCCAGGTCATGAAATGTTTTTATGCTCTCTGTCAAATACTATGGAAGAATACATATATTCATGATAATAATAGCATATGCCAAATTTTTTTTAAATTGCTCTTTATTTTTCTACACTTCATCTATTTGTTGAATTTATGCTATCACATGCAGAAAGGACTTTTTAAAATTCCATTCTAAGTATGCTCTTCTTTTCAAAATCATTTGAAATGTTAATTTGTTGCCATTCATTTCATTATTAGATAATATTTTTGGAGTTTGTTTCAAGTGTGAATTTTATTTTTTTTTAATTTTCATTGACTTTTTTATTTACTTTTAGTTTACAAGATGCAGTTCCACAATCCCTTGAGTTTCAAATTTTCTCCCCTCCCTTCCCCCCACCCATGGCGGCATGCAATCAAGTATAGGATCTGCAAATACTTTCACATTGTACAGTTGTCTGGTTGTATAGAAGGGTTGTAACCAATGGAGTGAACATTGGGAGAAAAGAAAGAAAACCAAAGACAAAAAAGAATGATAGCGTGTAGATTGCTTCAGTATCCATTTGAACTCTGGTATTTCTAGATCTTTCTCTGAATATAGATATCTCCTTCCATCCTGAGACTTGTAGAGTTGTCTTATACCTGTGCATTGCTGAGAAGAGTCCAGTTTATCAAAGTTGGTTGTCACGCATACAATGCGTCTGTGATTGTGTACAAATTTTTCCTGGGTCTGCTCTTCCCACTTAGCATCAGTTTGTATAGGCCTTTCCAGGTGAATATGAAGACCGTCTCCTCCCCATTTCTTATATTACAATAGTATTCCATTACATTCATATACCACAACTTGTTTAGCCATTACCCAATTGATGGACATCCCCTTAATTTCCAGTTTTTTGCCACCACAAAGACAGCTGCAATAAATATTTTTGTACATATGGGTCTTCCTCTCATCAAGTGTGAATTTTCAATGCCTATAGATTCTTCAAGTTTTCCTTCTTTAGATCTCAGATCTTCAGATCTCCTTAATTTCCTCTCACTCATTTAATATGGGTTTGGGAAATAAGTTGTTTCTTATGATAGCTCTATATTAATCCACAATATGATTTATTTTTGTTTTTAAATTATTTTGTTGTTATTTTTCTTTTCAAGTACATTTCGTATTGTATTCTTCCTTGTTCCCATGCCTAAAGAGTCATCTCTTAATTTAAAAAAAAATTTTTTTAAGATTCAGCAAAACTAACCAACCCACCAAAAGAATCTGACATTATATGGCATGTTCCACATTCAGAGAGCTTCACCTTTACAAAGAAGCAGGGAAAAATGCTTTCTCTTATCTTTTCTTTGACTTCAGACTTGGTCATTAAAATTTTATTATGTTCAGTTTTGATTATTTTGTTATTGTTCCTTTCTTTTATGTTGTGGTAGTCATTATGTAATTGCTTACCTGGTTCCTTTTGCTTCACTTGGCATCATTTCATATAAATCTTCCTAAGCCTTTCTATACCATTCATATTCCTTGTTTCTTACAGAACTGTTATAGTCTACTGAATTCATTTATATCATAATTTGTTTAGTCATGCCCCAATTAACAAGCACCTTCTTTATTTGCAGTGATTTACTGGTACAAAAAGGGTTCCCATAAATATGTTGGTGTATATCAGGTCTTTGTTCTCAACATTGAATTGTTTGGGGTATCTGCTAAACAATGGACCTTTGTGTCAGAAGATAAGAAACATTTTCTTCACATAAATCTGAATTAATTTAAAGAAGCATCGAACCAACTAATAACTCTCCCAACAATGCATTCATGTGCCAATTTTTCATAACCCTCCAGCACTGGCTATTCCCATGTTTTGTCATCTTTGCCAATTATTGGCTATGAGGCTTTAGAATTCATTAAGTCACATTCATCTTACTATTAGTGATTTGGAACATTCTTCGGTATAGTTGTTAATATTTTGTGATTTTTTTTAAAGTAATGTTTGTTCTTTTTTAACTTTTGACCATTAGTCTATTGGGAAATAATTTTTGGATTTTCCATATTTTTCTTAATTATCTAAATATTCTGAATATCAAACATTTATCAAAAAATTTCATATAAAAAAATTTTTTTTCCCCAGCTGACTACCTCTCTTCTTATTCTAGGTACATTTTGTTCATATGAAAACCTTTCAATTTTGTGTAATAAAAATTATCTATTTTATTTTTTGTAATTGCCTCTGTTATATCTTTTCCAGTTAAAATTAATCACCCTATCCATAAGATGTCTTATGATAACATGATCTGGTTGTCTAATTTGTTTGTGGTCTGATATTTAATATTCAGGACATAGATTCTTTTTTTAATTTCTAGTAGTGTAAAACAATGGTGTCAAACTCAAGTAGAAACAGCAACATAATGACCTTTAAACCCCAAAATTAACAAAGTTTTATTGGACTTTATTTTATTAAACATTTCCAAATTCCACTTTGATCTGGTTGGGATCAGCTTGACACCTCTGGTTTAAGAGCTTGACACCTCCGGTTTAAGATGTTGCTCTAGATCTAACTTCTACAGATAGAGTGCCTGACCTGAAGACAGGAAGACTCATCTTCCTGAGTACAAATCTGGCCTCAGATATTTATTCATTATGTGAGCCTGGACAAGTCACTTAACACTGCCTGAGTTTCCTCATCTGTAATATGACCTAGAGAAGGAACAGGCAATCCACTCTAGTGTCTTGGCCAAGAAAACCCCAAATGGTACCATGAACTGTCACATGACTGATGAAACAACTCAACAATACCTCATCTAGATGGTATAATGAATATCTTTCTACTATCTTTTTAGGAGACAATAGGTACAATTATATTTCAACGTAACTGGTTTCCTTTATAAGCTTGTGTATTGTATTTTATGCATTTAAAAATATTCTGAAATATATGTAAGTTTCACCAGACAGCCAGAAGTTTCCATGACACACAAAAAAGTTAAGAATACCCACAATGGTATTTACCACCCTATCACATTCAACACTAACAAGAACTTGTTTTAGGATTCTGAGAAAAACCTATCTGCATCAGATTAACTTCCTTTTAGAACTCTGAGAAGGCTTAATGCAACTATAATCCTTAAAAGGACAAGATATTGTACCATGACTGCATGAGGTCTTTCTTGATTGACCTACCTAGAGATGCTTTCCCCATCTTGTATATCCTTGTAGCATTCTGTATATGTACTATATTCTATTTTGTATAATTATCGGCCCACATCATTATACATGACATTATAGGTCATCTTTACTACTAGAGAGATAGCATGCTGTAGTGGAAAGACTCCTAGAGCTGTGGTCAAGAAAGACTTGTTAGAATTCTGGTTTTGATTTACTGTGTAACCGTGGAGAGGTCACTTAACCTGTCTTGGCCTCAGTTTCCCTATCTGAAAAAGGATGGTAATGATGCTTGTACTACTTACCTCAGAGGGTTATTGTGAGGAAAGTTCTTTGTAAACCTCAGTTTGTTGTCGTTATTGAGTCGTTTTCAGTTGCGTCCACTCTTCAAGACCTCATTTGGGGTCTTCTTGGCAAAGATACTGGAGGGATTTGCCATTTCCTTCTCCAGTCATTTTACATATGAGGAAACTGAGGCAAAGAGGGTTTAAGTGACTTACCTACTGTCACAAGAATTAAGTTATTACCTTTGTATCAGCTTCCAATTGCATTAAAATGGTGTCAACTTCTTCCTGGGTTTATTGCCAATAACAAAGAAATATAGAGTTTAGAATGCCTTTCCTCCTAAGTCATATTTGCACCATGGATACCTCTTCCATTTTGCAAATACTGAGCTGGGAATCATTGCAAAGTACCTAGAACTCTCCTTCAGACTCATTACCAGGAGTCAGTATAGTGTCTGGAGTCAGTCACTGAAGGAGATGAAGGATACATGGTGAGGTCTGAGGGAATTTAAAGACTCTGTATAGCAATAAGGCTCAGTGTCTATAATTTCACCAAAGCCAACAAGGACTTCTGTTCTCTTTCTGTGATTATATCTTGAATATCTGAATCACTAAAAGTATAGTCTCAAAATCTGAAATAACCAACCCACTATTTTGTGGGCTTCTGTAAGCATAACTGTTTTAAAGAAAAATTTCTGGTCACATACATGGATTTTTTCCTTCTTCCATTGCTTCCATTGCTATGAACTTGGTCAACATTTTAGTAACCAAGCAAAGATATTAGTAAGCCCTTTTCCCCCCTTCTTAATGGTAGCTTTCTAAAAATTCCAGTGAAAGATGCCAAAAAGGTTGTATGGTATTTAAATTATCACATGCAAGACATGTAGCCAACAGCCTGAGCTGCCATCTTGCAAGTTTATCACTTGGTCCACTGGTGGTATCAGTGGCTGCTGAGAACCCCAGGAAATGCATTTAAGTTAGAATTGACAGGCTTTGTCACTATATTGTCATTCTTCCTGTCACTCAGGCTTGAAATATTATGCTCATCTTTGACTTTGCTTTCTCTTCTGATGGAGGGGAGGGGGAGGGAGGAAGAGAAAAAGAAAGAGATTTTTTTTTAGTCCTTTTCAGTCATGATTGACTCTTTGTGGGCCCAATGATTTTTTTTTTTAATTTTGCTTTGGTTTTGTTTGTTTTTTGGCAAATATACTGGAATGCTTTACTATTTCCTTCTATAGCTCATTTTACAGATGAGGAAACTGAGGCAAATAGAGTTAAGTGACTTGCCCAGGATCACACAAATAGTGAATATCTGAGGCTGGATGCCACAAACCAAACCTGGGAGAGGGGAAGGATTTCTTTCCTCTGTTCTCCATCTCTTTTACCCTGGCTCTGAGAAATGGACTTGGGGGTGGAGGGGGGGGGTTGTTTCTATTCTATATTGATTGTCCTCAGTTTCAGATCCTTCACTGGGCTCACTCAACTGGGAATTTGAGTCATGATAACCTTGGAGCCAGGCTTGCAAAGAGGATAATACATCCAGTCAGCTGAGAAGGGAAGCCTAGAGGAGACACAGTGCCTGAGATGTGAGTCCAAGAGTGACTTGGACTTTAGGATTGTCCTCTATAGGAGTTGAATAAGCCATGAACCTAATTCCCTTCCCCTTCACAGAGACTGAGGTAATGCAAAGAAAGGGAATCAGACCTCCCATATGTTGGGGGAATAAGTTTGTACATTTGTGATAATATCTGTTGAAACAATAATTCCTTTATAAAACCTAATCTGAGTGTTAGTTGTTAAATGGAACTGAAGTAGAGTAGAGCCCTCTCCACTTGGGGGAACACCATCAGTAGGATCTGGGGCTATTTGTAAAGAAATATAAATACTTTAAGGGTGGCAGAGAACCCTAGAGGGTGGGGTAAAATCTAACCTACCTGGACTTCCAGGCAGAGAGGGCTGCAGGAGTCCATGTTACATAAATACACACACATACATATATAATATGTATATGCTATATGTATACACACATATATATTTACGTTATATCCTCTGTTAGAATACTCTTTGAAAGTAAGAGCTGATTCAGTTTTGTCTTTGAAACTCCAGTAAGAGTTTAATAAATGCTTGCTGATTGACTAATTGATAGCCATTAAGAGCCTCAAATAAAATGATATATATAAAGCATATCATAAACCTTGAAGTACCATAGAAATGTCAGCCATTATTATTATAAGGGAGCATGGTATGATGGATAGAGAGCTGCCTGTGGAATCAAGAAGACTTTGAGTCAGGTCAAGTGACAGGTCCTTTCAGTACCTTGGCAAACTCTCTTAGTCTATAACGTTTCTGGTCAGTGTTTAGCTCATCCTGGTGCAGGGCATTTCTTCATGAGGAGCTCCCTATATCAGTGAAATCACAGGTCTGATGCACTCTCTCTCTCTCTCTCTCTCTCTCTTTCTCTCTCTCTCTCTCTCTCTCTCTCTCTCTCTCTCTCTCTCTCTCTCTCTTTCTCTCTCTCCTTCTCTGTCCCTCTCTCTCTTTTTCTGTGTGTGTATGTGTGTGTGTGTCTCCCTTTCTGTCTCTTTCTCCCTGTTCTCTGTCTCTCTGTGTCTCTCTTTGTCTCTATCTCTGTCTCTGATTTTCTCTCGCTCCCTCCCTCTCTGTCTCTCTCTGCCTCTGGCTCTCACCCTCTCTTTTTTCCCACTATTTATATACATATGTGTATATAAGTATATGCATATATATATATATATATACACATGATATTTTCCCTGTAATGTAACATCATTGATATACTGATATCCAGATTTTTTTTTTCAAATCCAGCTTCAAACACTAACTAGCTGTGTGACCCTGGGCAAGTCCCTTAATCTCTGTTTGGCTGGGAGGCAGCTAGATAACTCAGTGAATAGAACACTAAGCCTAGAATCAGGAAGACCTGAGTTCAAATCTGCTCTCAGATACTCACTAGCTGCTTGAGTCTAGGCAAATCACCTAATCCTGTTTCCCTCTAATCCACTAGAGAAGGGAATGGTGAATCACTCCAGGAAAGTGCCAAAGCCAGTATAGTCCATGGGGTCACACGCAGAGAGCTGGACATGATTGAACAACAATCCAGATCTTACAGTCAGCAAAAGTACATCATACACATTTAGCACCCTTGATCCACACAACCCTAGGAGGTGTGTGCCACAAGTGTTATTTTACCCATCTTAGAGAAGAACCCAGAGAAGATGGATGATTTGCCCATGGCCACACAGCTAGTTAATGTAAAATGCAAGATCAGAACCCAGAACTTCCTGGGTTTTTTTCATTATGTCACTCAGACTTAATAGTCTCAGTCATGTTCCTTCCTCATTCAGGGGAACATTGCCTAGGTATGGAACATCAATGGAAAAACTGTTTGTGTTCAAGCCTACAGGATGTGCATTCCCACAGCCATAACTGGTCCAATTCTCAAGGGGCCTGGGTGGCATTTCCTCAGACCTTCCAGAGTGGGTCTTCAGGAAATCCAAAGAAAGTAAATAGTTTAAAAGAAGAGGAGAAAGGGGAAGTGGCTTGTGTCGTGTTTACAGTTTGGAAGAACATGAAATAAGAAACAAATGATTTGCATAAAACACCAACAGTAAACCTGAGGGCATAGTATAGAACAGATTACAAAGGGCCCTGAACTTGGCTAGAGTCTAAGTTATAACAATCAGCCCTCTAAACTTCCCAGAAAATCTCATGAATAACACGGAATGGAATTATCTTTTCCACAATCAGCCTAGCCCCAATGCCTAGGTTGGAATACAGTTGCCATAGAATAGTGCTATCTATGACAATGGCATAGTAGAGTCGGGTAGACAAGAAGTCCACAGATCATTCAAGTGTTTCATCATGGCTACAAGTCTTGGGCAACCAAAAACTTGATTTTGGTGCTTAAAAAAGAGAAAAAAAAAAGATTTATTCCCCTTCATATCTCTACCCTGAGAACAGTGGACAAAAATGGGAAGAGAAAGGATATATGCCAATTCACAAATGGTGAGTGCTTGAGCTTATCCCTTAAGTGATCAGCCTGTCTAGGCCCTATAGCTTCTTGACCCTGGCTTCTATGAGCACTAATGGAATTTGTGGAGATATTACAAAGTAATGTAAATTTCATTGGGCCTCTAATTTTTAGCTGGAAGGGAAATGAGAAATCAAAAGCCAGACATCAAGGAGAAGAGGGCAAGTCACAGGGCTAGGTATCTAGAATCCACAAACTCAGTAATCAATCCCACTCCATTTAATTCAAGAAATATACGCTAAGGGCCAGGGGCAGCTAGATGGCACAGTAGATTGAGCACTGAGTTTGGAATCAGGAAGATTCATCTTCATGAGTTCAAATCCAGCCTTGGACAGTTATTAGCTATGTGACCCTGGCTAAATCACTTAACCCGGTTTGCCTTAGTTTCCTCATCTGTAAATGAACTGAAGAAGGAAATGGCAAACCAATCTGGTATCTCCTCCAAGAAAACCCCAAATGGGGGTCACCAAGAGTCAGAAATGACAGAAAAACAACTTAACAAAATACCTACTGTGTAGCACTATTAGGTGCTGGGGAGAAATTAAGAGATTATTTAAGACATATCTCTGCCCTCATTAAACCTACAGTATGATAGGGGCTTTTGGTTGATACATAAATTACTTTAATATATAGTATGTATTAATTTATTGATAATTAATAAATATAATTCTCAATAATCATTAATTACATTATTATAGGTACTATAAAGTATGTATTATATATCTTAATATGGGTATTCCTGAGAGGACTAATGGGAAGAGTAATCGTTTGAGTGTCAGATAATGTGCATTGAGTTCAAATCCTCATTAAACTTCCCTGGGTTTTATTTTTCTCAAATGCAAAAGGGAAGGTTAGACTAAGTGTTTTCTAAGGTCCCAATCAGCTCTCATTCTAGTATGCTAGAGAAACAGTGTTACGAGAGACTAAGAGAAGGTTTAATTATTCAAAAAGTGACTATAATCTATCTGCTCCCTTACTTTGGTTAAACCCTTTCTGTGAGTTTCCCCAAGAATGAAATAACTGTCATGTGCCCATGTACAAATTGAGACACAGTTCAGGAAGGGATAGGCTTATATAGGGGATAAAGAAGGAAACCGTATGGGAGAGTACTAACAAAATTCAGCCAGGAAGAGATAAAGAAATTACATTTAAAATAACTTGTAGACAGTATAAAATATTTAGGAGTCCACCTGCCAAGACACACGCAGGAACTGTATGAACACAATTACAAAACAGTCTTCATACAAAGACAGATCAAATAATTGAAAAAATATTAATTGCTCATGAGTAGTCTGAGCCAATACTATAAAAATTATAATATTACCTAAATTATTTTACTTATGTAGTATCATGTCTTCAAATTACCAAAATATTGCTTTTATAGAACAAAAAATAAATTTATCTAGCAGAACAAAAGGTTAAGAATAGCAAAGAAAGCAATGAGAAAAACCAACAACAACAAGGAAAGGAACCTAGGAATGCTAGATCTCAAACTATACTACAAAGTAATCCTCAAAGCGACTTGGTACTGGGTGAGAAATAGAATGGTTGATCACTGGAAAAGATTAAGTACACAATAGACAGAAGCAAAAGAGAACAGTAACCTAGTGTTTGATAAACCCAAAGGTCCCAGGTACTGAAGCAAGAACTCACTATCCAACAAAAATCGTGGGGGAAAACTAGAAAATAGTCTGGCATAAAATGGGTATAAATCAGCATTTCATAACATATACCAAGATATGCTCAAAATAATTTAGACATAAAGGGTGACATCATAAACATATTATTTAGAAAGAAATTACCTTTCAGATTTATGGGTAGGGAAAGAATTATGAACCAAGCAAGAGATAGAGGGGTACACACAAAATAAAATAAAATAGATAATTGATTACACAAAATGAAAAAAAAATTAGCAAACAAAACCAATGCAGATGTTGTTATTCATCCTTCATTTTTGACGAAAATCAATGACATTATGGGGTAATGTCTTGACTTGCACAAGAATTGGTTTTAAGCGAGGCAGAGTAACACAAAGTTGACAGCCTTACTCTCTCTTCCAGAGCCATTGAAGTCCAGTGGCAAGACAAATGTCAAGCTGACTAGTGATGGCCCAGGATGCAGTAGATGACCTTAGCATCTTGAATGTCTGACCAAGCTCTAAGAGCTCTACAGCACCTACTTCAGCCACCTTCATGGCCGGTGGAACAAATTGTTTTCATTCACCCATTCTTCCAGGGGAAGTCTTCACATGCTTGGGGTAGACACCTCCCTAACTCACTGATGGGTTTGAGGCCTGTCAGTTACCCACACTCTGGTGTAGCCCATTTGCTGAGAAGATTTTATTGGGGTAAGGCCGTCACCATGCTATAGCTTCTTGGAGCCACAGATGAAAGTTGGGTGACAGGTGGACACCAAAGGTAGATAAGCAGCCCTGAAAAAGGGCTCAGCAAATCCTCACATCAGCGGTGCCAGTCTTTCCTGAACACCCCATACACCAATACAGCTAAAATTATAAGAAAAGTAGGAAACTGAGAAAAAAAATGTTGCAGCAAGTTTGTCTGTTAAGTCTCATTTCTAAGATATGAAACTAACTAAGACAAATTTAAAAGTAAAAGAACCAACTTCCCACTGATAAATGGTCAAAGGATATGAATAGACAGTTTTCAGAAGAAGAAATCAAAGCTATCAATAGTCACATGGGGGAAAATGTTCTATATCAATAACAATTAGAGAAATTCAGATTAAAACAACTCTGAGGTATCATTTCATACTCATCAAATTGGCTAACATGACAAAAAAGGAGAATAACAAATGCTGAAACTGTGTGGAAAAAAAGATACACTGATGCACTATTGGTGGAGCTGTGAACTGGTCCAACTATTGTGTAAAGCAATTTGGAAGTATATCCAAAAAGGTATTGAACTGCATACCCTTTGACCCATTAATTCTGATACTAAGTTTATAACACAAAGAGGTAAAAGAAAGAAGAAAAACACCCATATGCACAAAAAAATGTACAGTGGCTCTTTTTGTGGTGGCAAAGAATTGGAAGCTAAAGGGATGTATAAGTTATGATAAATAAATGTGATGGAATACTATTGTATCATAAGAAATGGTGAGGGGGATGATTTCAGAGAAACCTGGGAAGATTTGTATGAACTGATGAAAAGCGAAGTGAGAAGAACTAAGAAAACCATTTCTACAATAATAACAATATTTGAAAGACAATCAGCGTTGAAAGAGTGACCCTCATCGATGCAATGACTCATCCCTATTCTAAAGGACACATGATGAAATATGCTATCTACTTCTAGACAGAGAACCAGTGGACTCAGAGTGTAAATTCAAATATATTTTCGTCTCTTTTTTCTCTTTTCTTTATCTGGGGGGTTAGAGGGACATGGCTAAGGTAGGAATTTGTTTTGCACAAATATACATATTTATAATTGTTTTTGTTTTCTTTCCTTTTCAATGGGTAGAAGAAGGGAAAGGGGAAGGGAGATAATTCAGAACTGAAAATAAAATGAATTTAAAAATAAATAAAGTGAATGATCACTGTGTAATTGATCTGGTTTGTGATTGTAGATTGGGGGATTTCCCCTAAAGTTCACCAATAACACCTAATTGAGTAATGGAGGAAATCTTGGATTATTTAACAAGACAACAAAAACTTTTTTGTAGGTTCTTCTACCAGTATAGAAAGGTTTCCAGTTCAGGCCTAAGACAAACACTGTGACTGTCACTTAAGAATCAGCCTCACAGAAGACTCATCAGCCAACCCTTAGAAGCCAGGCAAAGAAGTGGAGGGTTTTGTTGTTGTTTATTTGCTTTGGTTTGGTTTTTCCACAACAATGCTTCTACTCAGGCCTATGAAAGTTGCTGTTGATGTTAATGGAGGTAATTCTCCATACCAATAAAAATCATAGATCTTTTGTGGAACGGTTCAGACAGACAGGAAGAGAATGGAGGGGGGAAGGGGGGGAAGGGATGTCGCAGAAATCTAAAGAGGAAGATGTATCTGGAGAGGATGATTAAATGATTTGAGGGAATAGGCCAGTTCCTTTAAAGCCCAAAGTCATTTCACCCATTAATCAGTTTGCCTTACCTTACTGAGACCTTCAATGGAAAGCATGTTGGAATTAAAGTCAGAGTGCCTGGGTTTGATCCTTTTTCTTTGTGTGGTCTCAGGAAAATCTCTGTAGCTTTTTGGACTCTAATTCCTTCATCTGTGAAATAAGGGTATTGGACTCTAGATCTCTGAACCTCTGACCTTTGTATTTTTTTTTTTAACCAGGCCTGGAGTGTTTGTTTCTACCTGCCTTTGAGGTTTTAGTAATTTTATTTTTTAAGTTTCTTAAGTATGTGACGCACCTGCAATGAATTGGGAAGAAGGGTTAGTTGTTCTTATCATTGGGTGGGTGTTTGGGGGGAGGGCTGTTAATGCTGTTTTGTTTAAATCACCTCATCTTCTTTCATGGCTTTGTGGGAGTATTTCATCATGAATGCAGTATATGAGTACGTGGTAGGCACTTGATAAAATGTAATTGAAATAAATTGAATCACGACACAGAACAAGGCTGTGCAGGCTGCTATGAAGTGTGGAGTGGAGAGCCTGAATTCATGCAGAGGAGTCTTTGGGGGAAGCTTCCAACTTAAGGCACAAAAACAGGACAAGGCCTTGAGCCTTATAACATCAGATAATACTTGCCTAAGGGGACTAGAAAAAACAAGCAGAATCTAGCCTCCATAAATATGTAAGACATGCTGGCAGGTAGAAAGACATGACTTCAAGTATTTCTGTAATTATAAATTTGCTTCAGGCAAAAATAATGATTTTTTTCCTAATTAATTTATGTATCCCTCAATCAAATATTCTGTATATGGGGGAGGGGGCACTAAATTATGTAAATGTTCATGTGCTACAGATTTTGAGAAGCTGTACATCAGGAAATTTATCAGCATGTCTCTCAAAAGCCATTTGTTGCTGTCTAATTGGAATCCTTATTCTTTGAGGGGTTGTTTTGAACAGTATTCATTTATTATGTGCTAACTCAGAGCCTAGCTGAGTTTGGCAGCATTTTATACGCTCCATTTACACTGGATTAACTGTTTTTGAACAGGCCTCTCTCAGCTCTGAGATTTTGTGACTCTCTAAATCCTCCAGCATCCTTTAGTCCAAGCCTTAATTACCAAGTCCTGCTTGATAAGATCACCAAGGGAGTAATCCTTCAGGAAGATGAAGGCAGAGGTGGGAGCCAAGGTCAACTCCAGACAAAATGAAAATTGTAAAATGGGCTGTTTGTCTTTGCCTTTTCCTCTTCCCCTTCAAAGTTCTCCTGCCTATCCCCTTCTGAGAGCCAAAATGTTTGTTTTCCAAGGAGAAAACTTGTGTATCTGATAACTGAATCTGCATTAATGTATTAATAGTAGAGGACTGCTAAAGAGACTTCTCCAGATAAAGAGAAAGCATTTTCATAGTGGTCTCCTCTAGGCAGTGCTTCTACTTTTGTGGTCTTCAATGGTGCAAATTTAAGGCTAGATCAGAGAAGAAGGCAGCAGCTCTGCAGCCTGGAAAGGGACAGATTTGTGAGCAAACGGATCTTAATAGCAAATTGCAAAGGCCTACTTTGCCTATGCATGCAGAGAAATCCTACTACTTCTGCTCTTCCTCTGTAAGAAAGTCATGGTGACCCTGTCTCCCACAATCTATTGTCTCTTAACCCCACTAGTGAAAGGCTGGGAATGTGACCAGGCAAGTAAAAGAGGTAATGACCTTATGCTAGGTGGTTGTCATCTCCATGACTTCCTCCCCACCCACTACCCACTCATCTATTTGGAAGAGTCGGAGAGAGTCTAAGTTTTAAAAACTGGGAAATTCAAAACCCTAGAGCTAACCCTTACATGGATATGGGATCAGTTATAATCTAGTCTTCAAAGATTAAAATCAGGAGGTACATGAAATGCTTACCATAAGTTGGAGTCGGATCTCTGACTGAGAGACCCAAGACCCAGAACCAGGAGTCAAGTCCAAAGGAAAACAGACGAGTTTGAGGGCACTAGCTACCTAGTGAGGAGTGGTTTGGCATCAAGAGCTAAGAATCTCTTGGAGATGAGAGACTTTAGTAGCCATGACAAAACAGGTCATTCCACTAGGAGAAAAAGAGCCAAGGGTTTATGGGATTTTCTCTCCCAGGGATTTGTTGGTCCATGGCCAGAGTGGTTGCTTTTCCAAATGAACTATAAGAAAGCCTACGGCTTTAAAACTAAAAGAACATTGTCAACTTCACCATTCTTGTGAAAAAGAGGTAACATTCTACCTAAAGGACTTCAGGTCAAGACAAACTGAAAGCAGACACATGAAGTCTGGTGGGAACACACCTGATAATATACAGCAGAGCAGTGTCTGGAAGAGACCAGTAGGGAGCAGGTCCAGCAAGAACAGTACTATGACATCACTAGAAAACATTAGCAGCCCTGTAACATTGGAGGCGTGATCTGTATGCACCCTGTTTAAGCTCTGGCCAGGCAATAAACATTAAAAAGTGCCTACTATGTGCCAGGCACCATGCTAAGCCCTGGCGATACAAAGAAAGGTAAAAGACAGTCCCCTGCTCTCAACCTCACAGTCAATTGGGAGAAACAACACGCAGACCACTATGTCCAAACAAGCTATATACAGACCTTGCTTCACATAAATTTGTATTATGTAAATTACAAAAAAAAAAACAACCCTGTGTTAACTTTCTCTCTCTCTCTCTCTCTCTCTCTCTCTCTCTCTCTCTGTCTCTCTGTCTCTGTCTCTGTCTGTCTATCTGTCTCTCTCTCTCTCTCTCTCTGTCTCTCTGTCTCTGTCTCTGTCTGTCTGTCTGTCTGTCTGTCTGTCTGTCTCTCTCTCTCTCTCTCTCTCTCTCTCTCTCTGTCTGACCAGGACTGCTTTATTTCTTTATGGGCAGCCTGGGACCTTGCTCCGCTCCCAGAGGTTTGCTATATTGATACCAAAACTTACTATGGAGAACTGATGGGCTTCAGCCCTATGTAGCTCATAATTCCTGAGCTCAAGATGGTCACCAGACTTAGTCTCCTGGTATCTAGGACTATTGGCACAAGCTATCAATCTATCAATTTTTAAACTCTTCCTGTCCATAGACAATTTGTTCCAGGGTGAAGGAAAGATCCTTGCATCTTTACCTTCTGCCCTTGCCTCAGAAAACTAAAAAGCTTCAGAATAACAGATGGGAAAATTTAGATTGGCTATTATGGCAGAAGCATGTAACAAATGTCTGTGGAGGAGGAGGAGGCTGTTGATGGTGGTACCATAATTAAATTAATTCATAAAAGAAATATGAGTCTAGTTAGGATCATATTGTAAATGTTAATACTACAGAGACTAGCCTACAGACCACACTCTGAGAACCATTGGGATCTACTCAACAAGATTCTTTGATGCTGGGTTTTTCCTTTCCCAAAGCAGGGCAGATGGACAAATGACTAATTCAGCAAGACCTCCAGGAACATGGAGAATGGTTTTTTTCCTCGATGACTAAGTAAATTCCCTGGTCAGAAACACTGAATGGCACTTTCCACTAGGCTTCCAGGGATGGATGATGTCTCAGCTGGCAACACCCTAAGACCATGGCTAAGATGGGATAAGGTTACAGAGCATTTAGTTTCCTTTGTAGGGGAAAACAAAGAGTGGGGAGCTAGTCTAAAGGAAAATAAGATAAAGAGTTAATTACACTCATACATACACACATGTGCACCCACACCCACATGCATGATTGAGCACACGTGTGTACATACACATTCATGGAAGATAGTGTCACTCTGGCTTCTACCCTGCAGAGCTCCACTAGTGTGTGAGTGAGACCCTTATTTAAGGATGAGTGCTTATGCAGTGGATAGAACATTAGGCTCGGAATCAGGAAGACTCATCTTCCTGAGTTCAAATTTGGCTGAAGACACTTATTAGCTGTGTGATCCTGTATAAGTCATTTAACCTTATTTGCCTCAGTTTCATCTGTAAAATGAGCTGGAGAAGGAAATGGCAAACCATTCCTGTATCTTTGCCATGAAAATCCCAAATGGGGTCATGAAGAGTTGGACATGCCCAAAAAACAACTCAACAACAGTAAAGCTTTCCAAGATGACTAAAGGGAAGTAATATTCCTTTCAAAGTGCTTAATTTACATATAGGAATCACCTGGTCTGCCGATATCCTTCTTTCATGGAGTGATTACATAATTACCAACCTAATGGTTTCACTCCTACTATGTGCCAGATCCTCTGCTTTTATGCTCTATTTGCTTTTGCCACTTTTAGTCACATAGAACAGTTCCATGATTAAATAATACAGTCATATATAAATATAGTGATGGATGGATGGATGGATGGATATACGGAAGAATAGACGGACAGATGGATGGATGTGTTTGTGTCCTCACATACAATAATAACACTGCCAAGGATTATTGCAAAGACAAAATTAAATAATTTATATAAGCCTTTCGCAAACCTTAAAGCCCTATATAAATATTAGGTGCTATTATTAACATCATTTATTATTATTATTATTACTTTTTACCATAACCTACTGTCTATTATGTGTGTTTCACATTGGGGAAAGCAGGGATGAGACCAGATAGATCATAACCCTGCCCACTACAGTTTTTTGTTTCTTTCCATTATTTGCTTTAGGTAGCACACTGCCCAGATGCATTGCAATTACTTAATTGTCCCAAATGTACCCTCAAGAATCCCAAGTCCTACATACCAGTCTCTTTCTCTAATCTCAACTAAACAGACTCCAAGAACACTCTCCTGTCTTGTGTCCTGACACTGCTTAGCTAACAACTTCCAAATCGCCATCCACTAACCCTACAACCAATGCTGACATTCCTAAATAGCCCCCATGGAATTGTAGGCACTTGTTTTTCTGTCCAACTGTCTATACGGGTCAGCATGGGCACATGCACACACACATACACATATATATACAAACATATATACACGTACACATGTAAACACGCATGTACACACATGTACATACACATATACCTACATATACATAAACACATGCATGTACATATATACACAGATACATACTCCACTAAGAGGAATTAGTGAGGGACTCTCCAATAAGCAGGTATACCTGTGTCACTCATTAGCACTTGGAGTCCAACAAGGTCCCATGTTCCAAACATATATCAAGATACAAATGTGAACTAGAATCAGTCTTGAAGTTGGAAAGGATTTCAAAGATAAAATAAGAATAAGAAAATAAAATATATACTATATATTTATTTAAAATATATATTTATAAATAAAATAAGAAAAGACTTACATGGTCCTTTAAGGTTTACAATTCACTTTACAAATATCTCATTTTATCCTCACAACAACTCTGGGAGGTGACATCACTACTATAGTCATTTTATTGAGGAAACTTAGACATGGAGAGGTTAAGTTGCTTGTCCAGGAAAGTGCCCAAGGTGGGATTTGAACTCAGATCTTCATGATTCCAGGTCCAGAACTCAATCTGCCTTGCCGATCAATTAATCAGCAAGCATATATTAAGCACCTACTAAGTGTTGGGCATTATACCAAGCTCTGTGGATAGAATACAAAAGTGAATCAGGTTTTGCCCTCAAGGAGCTTACATTCTGCTGCACTTTATCACACTAGAAGTCACAGCAACTTGTAGAGTCCAAATTCACCTACAGGGAGGTCACCTTTATCTTGCCGTCCTGCTGCTCTAGCCTAGGCATGTCCTGGGTTATCCCTCCTCTGGGAATGAGAGTATAGGGAAGAAAGAATACATCTCCCCTTTTTCCTGCAGAAGTAGGTCTGTGAGGAGGAAGCAGAGTAATTATTAGTTAGTGCCCAAAGCCCTTTTGGGAGAATGGGTCCAAAGGACTGTTATCTCTTCCAAGCACCAACTCAATGGAAGTGAACTCCATTAAGAATCTCTATTCTGACAGCAGATTAATAAAACTGAGCAGGATGGGGGCTCTTGCTTGATCAGGAAGTAGGTTGGAGACACAGTCTGATTGTGAACATCTGAATGGCAGCAGTGATGGGAGAACGATCAGATTATTTCTACTAATGGAATATGTGTTATAGGTATAATGATGGAGAACGCCCTCCCCAGCACAGCCCATTCCACTACCCTGCCCACCCTGCTCTCAGTGTGCTCTACTTGGTCAATATCCTTCCTAAAACGTTGCACCCCAAACTGTACATGATATTCCAGTAAGGTCTGATGGGGGCAGATGACAATGGGTCTATTACTTCCCTCGTCCTAGACGTGTGCCTCCTTTAATGCAGCCCAAGATCAGGTTATCTTTTGCTGATTGCTAGATCTCACTGCTGACGTATTGAGCTTTTGATTCACTAAAGCCCCTAGATCTTTTTCACATTCACTGTTACCTAGCTACACTTAGCCCACCTGTGTTTTTGTATATGACTAAAAAACCCTCAAATGTAGAACTTTACTTTTAGCATCCTTTTAGATTAAGTAGCATCCTTTTAGATTCTGTCCACTGTTCTGGGGCAGTTAGGTGGTGCAGTGGATAGAGTGCTGGGACTGGAGTCAGGATGATCTCAGTTCATATCTGACCCCGGACACTTACTGGCTGTGTGGCATAGTCAATGGAAAAGTCAATCTTGTGCTTGCAAGACGCGGCATCTTAGCTGCTGGGTCAATCTGCAAGCAAATCATTCTTCAGGGCTGCATTTCTCATGAGTGGCAAACTTAGGGTATTTGGACAATTCTTGAATTTCTGTTGTCTATTCTGTTCCATCTCCAACAGTCATTCGCCTAAAAGAAGAAAAGAATGAAACTTAATGAAGACAGAAACAAACTCATGTGTTAATAGCTTTATGTCAGCCTGGATAGGGAACATAGGATGTTTGCATTCTCTCTCTCTCTCTCTCTCTCTCTCTCTCTCTCTCTCTCTCTCTCTCTCTCTCTCTTCTCTCTCCCTTTCCCTTTCCCTCTCCCCTCACCTCTCCCTCTTCCTCTCCCTCTCCCCTCACCTCTCTTCCTCCTTTTCCCTTTCTTCTCTCTGCATCCCTGTATCTCCCTTTCCCTCTCTTTTTCCATCTGTCTCTCTTTGTCTCCCTTTAGCCTCTCTCTATCTCTGTCTTTCTACGTCTTCTTCTCTCTCTCTGTGCCTTTTCTCTCCTCCCTCTTTCTTCATCTGTCTCTCTTTCGCTCTCCCCTTCTCTCTGTCTTACTCTCTGTCTCTCTTTGTCTATCTTTCTTTTTTCTCTGTCTCTGTCTCTCTCCATTCCCCTCCCTACCCCCTCTTCTCTCTGTCTCTGACTCTCTGTCTCTCTCCCTCTCCCTCCAACCTTCCACCCCCCAATTCAGAGGATACAGAAGCAGCCTGACCTTGACTACTACTAGGAAAGAGAGTCATTACCTTGTCAGGTTGAGGTTTTTTGTGTTCATATTCCGTTCTAGTTTTGTTTTTTAAAAGATTAATATATCAAAGGCAAGGAAATAAATTTATTTTTAAAAAAGATTGTGCGTGTGTTCGTGTGTGTGTGTGTGTGTGTGTGTGTGTGTGTGTGTGTGTGTGTGTACAGTGGTCTGGGTTCAGCCACCTCCAGTGAGCATGTGCAATCAGTCAGTCACACATAATAGCTTTGTATCCCCCATAAAACTGAGTGCTAACCTACTAGGCTTAGTTTCTTCAGGATAGTTTTGCATACTTTATTTAATTTCTTTTTTCTCTAGGGTGTCGGTCAAAGCATCTCCTTTCTGCTTGTATTAGGTTAGTGCCCTGCCTGGTAGGTCTGCATATTTCCACAAAACACTGGTCCAATTATTATCAATGTGATAGCCATTTTTTATTAAGAGAGATATTATAGTGGAGCTTGCAAGTAAAGTAGAACCTAAGTTCCTTGAGGACAGGAGCTGTTTCATTTTTGTCTTTGTATCTCTAGTGCCTAGCACAGCGGCTGACATAGAGTGGGCTTTTAATGAATGCCTATCAGATGAGTTGAGTGAGCAACAATCTGGCCATCTCCATCAGGGGTATCAGATAAGTCACCCTGGGACAGCCTGCAACCCCAGTAGATTAAAGTATAATTGGGAAATATTTAACAAAATAAAGAAAAATACAATAAAACATAGATAACATTACATTTCAAAATTAAGTCAATATGTAGCCTGAAGAGGTCCTAACATCTGGATGAGTGGCCTGATTTCTATCTGAGTTGGATACCATTGATCTAAATTGTATTTGATGGAAATCATTTCCTGACAAGGTGTCCATGATAATGACAAAAAGGGAAAATGCCTTTTTAAAACTTGCTTTGGAAGACTCGGAGCTATTAGTTTCACCTGCAATGGAACAACTGTGATTCCCTGACGGGAGGTTAATTAGCTCTTTCCCAAAGGGCTGGCATGGCCATAATTAAACCAATAACAACAGAAAAAAACCACATTCCCCTGGGCCATTTCAGACATTTTGACAATAATGAGAAATGGCACTGGGTACAGTGTATCCAGGCTTTTTCCTTGTTACCCTTGTTTAATTATCCTTGGGTCTATAATGCATGTTCTCAAGCATGAGGCAACTTCAAGCAAGTTGTGTCAGCAACAGAACCATCCTTTTCATCTAAGGCAGGTGTCTCCTGCTCTTGGGCCTCCTCTGAACGCTCAAGGTGGAAGGATGTGAGACAGGTTCCTGATGTGGATAGAGTAATCATGTCCATGATTATATGGTGCAGTGCATCATTTCCCTGGATGAGGATGGGATTAATAACACCTGCTGTATCCTGATGGCTGCTCCGTCATCTAAATATATCACACTCATTAACATTTAGTAATCTGGAGGCAGGGAGGCTGAGAAGGGGGTCTGTTCCTGTACAGGCCTTCCCTTTCTGAGAATAGCCAGAAAGGAAAAGATTAGCAAATGCCGTTTACCCAGCACTTTAAAGTTTGAAAAGCATTTTATCTACATTCTCTCAGTTTGTGATTTTGCCCCTGCATTGTAATTGCCTGTTCTGTCCTTCCTATCTGCCCTGCCTTGGACACCCCCCACCCCCCCCACCCCCCCCTCCACCCCCGTCTGAGCTTCTTGAGCACAGGGCCTGTCTTCCTTTTCTGTCTCCACCACTTATCTTACAGTAAGCTCTTAATAAGTACTTTTTCATTCATTCATTCAGGGGCAGATAGGTGACTTAGCAGATAGACTTAGAGTCAGAAAGATCTGAGGTCAAATTCTGCTTCACGCACATATAAATGTGTGACCAAAGGCAAGTCACAAACCTCTCTCTGGCTCAGTTTCCTCCTCTGCAAAATGGGAATAAAAACAGCACCCACTTCACAGAGTTATTGGGAGGATGGAATGAAATGTGTAAAGTGCTTTGTTTCACACACAAATACACCTGTAAAGGTGTGCCAGCTTCGAAGCCCTACACAAATACTATTTGTTATTCCTTTTGTTATAGCCTGCAAGCCTGTGCTCCATTTTTACAGTTGGGGAAGCTAGTTTCTGACTATAAGACTGAGCCTTACAGGGGCCCGATATCTTGCCAGTGTCAGACATGCCTCCTGCTGTTTCCTGACCCTAAGTTCCGGTCTCCATCTACTGCTCTGCTGCCCTGTGTGATGGTACGGCCAGTGCTTGGGACACCAGGTGATATGTGCCAGATTGGCTTCAGGATGGGTTGGTTTCATTTGCTGATCCATTCACACAAAAAGTGTCCATTGAACGCTTTCTATGTTCCCAGCCCTCCAAGGGCTCGTCGTAGTGGTAGGAAGATGAAACATAAAGGAAAGGGATAGTTATTCAGCAATACAAAGAAATCATTGATTGAGGCCCCACATGAGTGACTTGGGCCATGAGTACTTTTCAGGGGGGAGGGGGGGGAGGGAGTCTGTATAAAGGAGGAGCACCTTGAACTGGACCTGGAAGTATAGCTAGGACTGGATGAGTAGAAAATGGGGGCAACATAAAAGGAACTATTATGGGATGATATGCAGACATCCCAGGGATGCTATTACTCCCCTGAGGACAAACTTCCCTCCCACTACTCCCTCTCAGTGCCAGTCACCTGACCAGCTGGCCCCCTCACCTGGTTCTGGGTTCCATGGCCATCATACCCCTCTCCAAGGTCACCTTCCCACCAAGGACAAGCAGATTGCACTCACCACCCCACCACTTTCATCTCACCAACCACTTAGCCTGAGGAGCCATCCCACAGTGGATGCCTGTGATCAATGAAGAATTGGTTGTGATGATAAGACCCAATCTGAGCAGCCAGATGGGAGAAGTTGCCCGAGGGAGCACCCCTCCCATTGACTCCCCCTCATGCTGTCCACCTTCCCATGACCCTGGGCCACCCAGACCCCAAATAGGGCTGCAGGTGGCAAGAATGTTGTGGCTGTTCATAATACTTAGATGAGCTAAGAGATCAAATACCTCTCTCTTCCAGCAGCTGTCATGGGCCTTTCTGTCTTCCCTCCAGCTAAACTCTTTCATGTGTATTGTCTTGCCCAATCAGATTATTAACTATTTGCAATCAGGGACTGTCTCATTTTTCTATTCCCCAGCACTTAGAACAGTTTGGTCCATAGAAAAAGGTTAATTTTTCTTTTCTTTTCTTTTTTTGCTTTTTTTTTTTGGAGGGGAGAAAGCTAGACAAGTAGGGTTAAGTTAAATGACTTGTCCAAGGTTACACAGCTAGTTAAGTGTTAAGTGTCTGAGGCTGGATTTGAACTCAGGTCCTCCTTTATTGCACCACCTAGCTGCCCCCAGTGAATATTTGTTCTATCATAATAATAGCTAGCATTCTAGTGCTGTGCTAAGTGCTTTGCAAGTATGATCTCATATGATCCTCACAACAGTCCTGGGAGGGAGGTACTGTTATTATCTGTTTTTTTACAGCAGAGGAAGCTGAGGCAAATAGTAGTCAAGTGACTTACTGGTCAGACAGCTGGTAAGTGTCTCAGTTCACACTGGAACTCAGGTTTATCCTGTCTCTAGGGCCACCACTTTACCCACTGCACCAAGTAGCTGCCCCTTTAAACTCTTATTCCATTGATGCAGGAAACTCTCTTGGAAGATCCCTTTAATGTGCACCAGCATCTTCTGTTCAATTTATAATCTTAGGAAGATGCGTGGGGCCCTAAGAGATTAAGCAAGGTGCCCAGGGTCACTCAGCCAGTATATGTCAGAGGTGAAACCTAGGCCCTCCTGATCATGAGGCCATTTTTCTAAGCACCCCACCAGGGTGCTTCTCAATAAATGTTTTTCTTTTCATTCATTCATTCATCAAAGATGACTTCACTATCCTGCTCATAGTAGTCAACTCAGATCTAACCCTCCCCAGATCTCAATCCTTCTCTGACCATTTTTCATACCACATCCACTGAGAACCTTCTGTCATGGTGCCATGGAAAGATCACTTTGTTTAGAATTAGAAGGTATGAGTTAAAATTCTTATTCTTCTACTTACCTTAACGCTGTGTGACTCAGTTTACTTATATGCAAATTAAGAGGGTTTGGACTAGACATCCTCCAAGGTCTCTTTCCTCTCTAAACCTATGATCTTAAGATTTATGCTAGATTTCTTCCTCTCACATTCCTTCCATCTTCTCGTGTTCTAGCTTTCTCTTGAGGAAAGAGAATCTCTTGGTGCCTTCCCTGAGTCTGACTGTTCCTTTTCTCTCACACTTTGTTTCATACAGATCCAGGAGAAAGAGAAGGCATGCACCCCACTCCCCATTATCACTTCTAAACCATTGTTCATCAATTGGCTCTCTTCCTTTAAAGTTCTCTCCACCCTGTCCAAATAGAGTTAATATCACCTCTGGACCTCCAGGACACTCTCCCTCCTCCCTGATAAGTTCAGCACTGGGCCCAGGGTCTTCTTCCCCACCCCAGCTCCCACCCTTTTTGAACACCTTGAATATTTCCATTTGGTCTTTCTGGCTCTCCTGTGTATTTCAACTACACCAATACCTCAAAAACTGACCCACTCCCACTGCATTGAGTTTTCTCTAAGTGCCTGATTCTGAGTAACAGCTCTGAGAGATGTAGCAGGAGCATAAGTTTGGAGTAAAGAAGTATTCAGTATGCTTAGAAGACAAAGATGCCACCAGCACATCTGGCACACAGGGTTCCTGTTGGGGAGTAAGAGGAAGTTGGGTAGAAAGAGTGTGGCCAGAGTTCTGGTCTCTGTGGCAGCAGATCTGTAGTAATCTACCACCCAATGCCATGGACTATCCCTATAATGAGAGACAGGAGAAAGAGAGAGAGACAGAGACAGAGAGAGAGGGAGAGACAGAGAGAAACAGAGACAGAGAGACAGAGAGACAGAGAGACAGAGAGAGACAGAGAGAGACAGAGAGAGACAGAAGAGAGAGACAAGCAGAGACAAAGAGACAGAGACAAAGATTGCAAATGTTTCTTATTTATTTTATCAAATCCAAGATCCATTCAAAAGCAGAAATTGAATCCCAAAATCATTTATTAGAGGCCTAAGATTTGTGTCTTGAAAAAGAGACAGTGAGTCACAAACAATAGCCCACTAGTCTCAAAGACAGAAAGACCTGGGTTCAAGTGCCACCTCTGATGCCTAATGGCTGTGTTACCCAAGCAAGTCACTTAACTACTCAGTGCTAAAGATATTTTGCAGCAAAAGTGCTGACCCACACTGGCAGAGAGGTTTCCTTACCCAGAAAATCATATGTCAATGAAATTACAAGTTCGGTTCCTATCTCCAACAGCATAGTATATACCATTCTAGGTGCTAAAAACAAAACTGAAAATAGTCCTTTCCCTCAAGAAGCTAACAATCTACTGAGGAGAAAAAAACAAAATGCACACAGAAGAGGAAATATAAGATACATACAAAATGTTGCTTTCTTTTAAGGACGTGGGGGAATGCTTACAACTGGGGGAAAGGAGATTCATATTTTATACTGTTTTTCTAAAAACAGGATGTTTAGATGAGGTTAAAAGTCATAACACAAACAAATCAAAGCAATTTTCATTTGAGGTTTATTAATCCCTGAATGTAATAACACCCCCTATGTGGTTACAACTCTGCCTAGGAGCTAGGTCAAGCTGGAACAGGTTTAGAAGCCTATGGGAGGAGGATGTGAGGAGGATATACCATGCTGATTATCAATGAGGTTATTCATCTAGCTCTCAAGTCTCCCTAGAGTGATAATAGGCCAAACTATTCCATGGTTATCAGTAGCAAACTTTGTTCTCTTCTTCAATATTCTTGCACCAGTCCTCACTGCCTGGGGTCATAGGACCATAAATATAAAATTGGAAGATACTTTAGAACTCATTCAGTATAATTGCTGGATAATTGCAGATATAATTTCGGGAAACTGAGGGACACTTGGTTAAGTTACTTGGCCAAGACTACATAGATAGGGTCTGACTTTAGACACAGACACTTAGACATTCTAACATACCACCTATGTCATATGATTTGAGAAAGAAATAAAGTCCCCAGTTCCCCCAAGTATCTCACTCACCGACCTACCCACAATGGCTGAAATCCTCACCCCTGCCTTCCCTCCTTAACAGCCTTCTGAAGACATGTGTGTTTTAAGAGGGTTAAGGTACTACCAGTATTGAAACTCAGGAAGTTTCACTGAAGAGTCCCGACCTATATTAGTCAGAAGTAATGAAAGCAATGATGCAATAACAGACTTCTGAAATATTAAAAGCAATAAATCATTACCTTTTCCAAATCCTTTTTAATGCATTGCCTTCCCTCATTAGAATGTAGCTCCTTTAGGGCAGGAACTGTCTTTCTTGCCTCTATTTGGATCCCCAAGGCAACACAGTGCCTGGAACGTAGCAATAAGTGCTTGACAAATGTTTTATCTAGCTAGCTTTTTTATGGTCTCAGGATTTTCCCTGGCTTTTCCCCATGGATTCTCTCTTCCTCTTGCCTCTTGCTTCCTTGGCTTCCTGCAAGTCTCAGCTAAAATCTCACCTTCTGTAAGAAACTCTTCCAGTCCCCCTTAATCTTAGTGCCTTGCCTCTGAGACTAGTCCCAGTTTATTCCGTATGTAAGTCTTGTACTTTCCTGTACATAGTTATTTGCATGTTGTCTCCTCCATTAGAATGGAAGTTCCTTGAGGGCAAGAACTGTCTTTTGCATCCCCAGAATTTAAACACAATGCCTGGCACATAGCAGGACTTGGTAAATTTATTGACTAATAAATGCTAGTTGACTGACTAACTGAATAGTCTTAGAAAGTTTCCTGGGACACTGAGCTCTTCAGTGACTTGTCCAGGATCACAGAGTGACAGAACCTTGAATTTGGCTCAATGTCCTCTACCTAACACTGCACATAGTAGATGCTTGATAAATGTGAAGGGAGCAGGACTATGCAACCAGCTTTTTTTAAACCAATTTTTAAAATTTCAGTGTGAGATTTTTATATCTCAGAAATCAGCAAATGCTACAAATCAGAGCTTGACTTATTGTTTTTTTGTCTAGAATTAAGAAGTGATAGAGAGGGCCAGCTAGGTGGTACAGTGGATAGAGCACTGGTCCTGGAATCAGGAAGACCTGAGTTAAAATGTGACCTTAGAGACTTAGTAGCTGTGTGACCCTGGGTAAGTCACTTAACCCACATTGCCTTAAAGAAAGAAAAAGTGATGAAAAATGTTAATGATGCAAAGTAAATTGTAAAGTGTGTGACCTAATACTTTGGTGGGGGGGGAGGGGGTGGACCAATTGTTAAATCTTACCAGCTCCCCCTTGAATGTATGCTTTTATTACTTAGAGCCTTCCTGACCCATTGCAGTCCCAGGGCTCCACCTAGGAAAGGCAGACTTCCCAACAACCTTAGCAACAATTCCCAAAATACTGGCACTTAACATTCTACACAGGCTGACATTTCCAAAAGCCTTTAAACAAACACATTCCCCATGTGGTATATAAATATGATAATTTCCAATTTACAGGGAAAGAGGCTGAGTCAGGCAGAGGTCAGCTGACTTGCATAGGGGGCCAGAGCCCATGAGGCAAAGAGAGCAGAGAGGAGAACTCAAAGTTCCTGAATCTTCATCCAGGCTTAAGGAAAAAAAAAAAGAAAGAAAAAAAGGGTACCCTGCTTCTTCATTATGTCCATCAACTAACAGGCAACTAATTGTGATTTCCTCAGTTCCCTCCCAAAAGCAGTTTTCTGCTTTGCCAACAGCAGTACTGTCTGAATACATTAGTCTTTGTACTGACTGTTCTGAATTTCAGGGCATTCTCAGAAGGCCAAGGGCAGCCTCCCACAGAATCACTCTTGTTGGTGGAATATCTTTTCATGCAGCTTAAGATGGCTCCTTATGAAAGAAGGAGCCATGAATTGGCACTCCAGAAGAAGAAAAAGAAAACATATATTATATTAAGTAGTAATAGGAAAAAAGAAAAAAAACAGCAGGAAGTAGTGAAGATAGGCTGTAGTGGGCAGACAGCTGGTCTTGGGATCAGGAAGGTGGCTCTCCAGCCCCCACTCCCCAAACTCACACCTATTTGCAGTGTGACCACCAGCAAGCTGCTTAACTTCTCATTGCCCTGGAGAACATTTGAAGGGCATGAGATACGGAACATCAACAGAAGAATTTCTCCAGACCAATGAAATCACAGGGCTGAGAGGCACAATTTTATTTATTAAAGCGGACTTTTTTCTGCTTCTTAAAAATTATCATTTTTTTTCTACTGACAAAAATCTATTTTCTATGCCTCTCATCTCCTCATGGGAGGGATGGAGTGGGGAAAAAACTTATGCAAAGTCAAGTAAAACAATTTCTGGCATTAACCACATTTAAAAACTCTATACTACTCATTCTGCCCCCTCGGTCCTTCCCCTCTGTCAGAAGGTAGGTAATACATCACGTCATCTGTCCTGTGGAATCATAGTTAGTCATTTCCTTAATGAGAGTTCTTAAATTCTTCAAAGTTGAAAAACAGAAGGGTTTTTAAAAATTTGTTAAATCTACAGTTAAAACGTAACATTCAGATGTTAGCATCTCAAAATCCACCATCTATCATCTCAAAAATACTTGTTCAATTTAGTTCATCATCACCAGATTTTGCTTCCATTTCCTCACTGAGGTGCTTAGTATACAAAGAATTCTGCTGGGTGAGGAGAGACAGCCCTTCCGGTGTGGTGATTCTTTTCCCTGTTTACAGTCTTCTACCTACTGGATGCCTCTCGGTTCTATTAAGTGAAAGAAGTTCAGGAATGTTTCTGCATTGAATAGATGCCCTCTACGTTAAAGAGAAAGGGCATTTCCAGCCTGTCTACCAAAGTTTTTCACATCAGCAGGGAAAAACAGAAAGAAGAGTCTAGAAGGTGCATTCTTAGCCTAAAGTCTATTAACTTGTTTTTTTTCTAATATGTTGATAACTGTGTTTCAACACAATTTGTTTTGCTTATAAAGAGACCTACGTATTTTGTTCTTTATGCATCCTAACACTTTATTCTGAGAGGGTCCATAGGCTTCATAAGATTGTCCAACCCTCCCGCCATCCCCCCAAAATTAAGAATGCCTAGTCTGGGATGTTGTGCCAACCTCAGCACTCAACCTCCTCTCTTCAAAGATGGGGGGTTAGGCAAGTGGGTGGTATAATAGATTGGAGGATTTGACTTGGAATCAGGAAGACTTGAGCTTAAATTCTGCTATAGACCTCTACTTGCTATATGACCCTGGGAAAGTCACCCTGTCTGAGCCTCTCTGAGGGGGACTGCAAAAATCTGTGATCCTATGATTATGGAAGGCACTCCATGGGCCAGTCTGTTTACCTGTAAGCACAAGAAAGAGTGTGCTGTTTGTCTCCTTCCATTAATCTTCTCCTCCTCATGTCCTCTCCCCAACTAGACTCATCAAAAAAGGATAGTAGAGAATGAAAAAGATCCTCCAACTTGATGAAGCCAAGCTCTCTCCCCTCCCTTGGAATTTCACTGCACATGTACCCAGGGAGAAGTCTGTGAGTAGAAACATTTCTTTAAAGACCTGACTTCAAAGTAGATATAATCACTCCAAGCAAATAAACAAAAAAAAAAAATTTTGCTGAAAACCCTCCTGGCCCAAGGCAGAACTTCAGAGGTCACTGGCTGCTGGACTGTCTCCCTGGCTGGTCCCCTCCTCCTTTCTTTCCTCCCAACTAGGTTATCCTGCCCTTCCCTGCTCTCTCTCCTCCCTCCTTGCTTCCCTCCTTCTTACTCCCTCCCTCCTTCTCTCTCTCTTTCTACTTTCAGCTCCCTCTCATTCTTCCCTCCCTCCATCCCTCACAGGAAAAGGGACCTTGGGCTGGGAGGCACCAGTCTTGACCTACCATACCTTGATGGGACCCTCATCTTTCTGATTCTTTCCATGTGCTACATGTTCCAGCTAAAGCAGCCACAGGGAAAATAACTTTGGTTTGCTGTCTGGCAAATGAGCCATAGTCTGAATCCTGGGACAGAAAGGCCCAGAGGCACCAGCAGCAACATATTGACTACAGCTCCTGCAGAGCAAAGGGCATCTTCAGAGACCATCCCAAAAGAGGAGGGCTGGGTAGAACACTGAATGCCAAGAAAAACTTTCAAGCCTCCTTAAAGACTGTTTTGGAGAGCCTTGGAAGTAGGTTTCCTCCTGCTCCTAGGAGGCAAAGTTGTGAAGCTGGTAGCTTGTGTCTCAAATTAAGCAAATCTCTATGAAGAACCTCCTATAAGAAAGAAGGGGGTGAAGGAGTAGAAGAGAACCGAGGTCTGGACATCCTGGGGTTGCTGATCATATGGGATGATTGGGGGCCAAGTCATGAAAAGGAGAAACAACTGAAAAAAAACAGTTGCTATATGAGACAGGCTGATTATACTGGGCCCCTTGCCCTAAAAGGAGGTGAGGGTAGACAGAAACAGTGAAAATGATTGATGAGTCTCTAAATGCAATCCATGCCATCCAAGGAATTCTACCAAAGTCTGTGTTTATCCCTAATTGACATACTCATCTTTGGTACATCCAGGGGTAGCTAGGATCTGCCAATCCTACATTGGTTTAATTGTCAAAGATTCCAGTTCCCTTTGTTTACCTCATTAGAAAATTCCCCTGTACTATATTTAGCTACTTCAGACCATTCCAAGTCAGTCTATTGCCTGGAGAATGCTGATTCTCTGGATTGTGATTACACATCAAGCTTCATTTACCAGAACCAGACCAAGACTGGGATCCAAGGATGGTGGTGAAAAGGAGGCACAGGATGGTGTAGATTTTGTGTAAGTGAGTATTCAATCCATAGTCACAGAATACCTAAATCTCTGGAAAATCAAGGTTAAGGATCGTCCAAAGAGCAATGGAAAGGTTTGGGCGGGTGGGTGGGAGCATGAGCAGGTTGCAACACATTATGAACCGGGAGTTTTCCAGGAGAAGGAGATAAAAAATTAGAGAAACTCATGTCTGGAAAAACAAAGATGGCCCAGTTGTATAGTTAAGAGTAAGGGATAATTTAATGGACAGGAAGCATTTGATATCCACGTAATGTCAGGGAGACCAACATTCAACCCATTAAGTGAACACCCTGTGGCAGATTTATGGTAGGAAATGGTCAGGAATCACACAGGATGGGCAAATGGGGGGAGCGGGGGAGGGCAACGTAATCATGGGGGAGGAGAGTACCCACATCTGTAAGATGACAGACTTGTCAAGGCAGTTAGAAGGTAGTATGACTGTGTTTTTCTCCTTGAGGTCTAGAACTAGACTAATGCACTCAACTGTATATAACCCTTTAAGGTTTACGAAGCACGGTTTTTCACAATAGCCCTATGCATTAAGTAATGCAAGTATTGTCCAGTCATGTCCAACTCTTTGCAACCCTATTTGGGGTTTTCTTGGCAAAGAAACTGGAGTGGTTTGCCACTTCCTTTTCTTGTTCATTTTACAGATGAGGAAACTGAGGCAAACAGGGTTAAGGAACTTGCTCAGAGTCACACAGCTAGTAAGTGTCTGAAGCCAGATTTGAACTCAGAAAATGAGTCTTCTTGATTCAGGCCTGGCACTCTATCCACTGTGCCACTTAATGGTAATCTTAATAGAGGCACAGTGTCCAAAAAGGAGAGTTATTATATTCCCAAGGGAAAGGGGAGTATGGTCAGATCGTGTCTGGAACCTTACATTCAATTATGGGCACCACAGCTTAGGCAGGACATTGGCCAACTGGAGATCAATGGGTCACAGTATCACAGAATCCATCCATCCAACTCCTCATTTAATAAATAAACTGAGATAGATTCCCCAGAGATGAAGTGACTTGTCCAGGGTCACAGAGAAGTTTAACAACAGAGATGAGATGTGATCGTAGATCTTAGTCTCTTAGATCTAGTCTCTATCCATTATATACCAGTGAAAGAGAGAAAACTGGAGAACATGTCTATGAGAGTTGACTGAGGGAACTGGGAAAGTTTAATCTGAAGAAGAGATAAAAATACAGAAGATCTGGAAATTACAAGGATGCCCACCAATTGGGGAATAACTAGATAAGTTGTGGTATATGATTGTGATGGAATACTACTGTGCTATAAAAAATGATGAGCTCAATGATCTTAGAAAAACATGGAAAGACTTGCATGTTAAAGAGTGAAATGAACAGAAGCAAAAGAACATTGTATACAGTAGCAGCAGTATTATTTTAAGAATTACTTTGAGTGACTGAGTCATTTTGACTATTGTAAATATCCAAATTAACTATAAAGGACTTATGAAGAAAGATGTTAACTGTATCCAGAGAAAGAACTGATCAATAGAAATATATATAGAATAGTTTTACACGTATATACCTATTTGTGTCTAATAGTAACCATTTCTAGGGGAGGGGACATAATAGATTTGCATTTTCATGAGCAATCATCTTTTTTATTATACTATGTTATGGAAATGTTGTTCTATTCCATAAATTAAAAACAAATTAAATTTTAATTTTTTTAAAAAGACTTTTAAAGAAATGATCCAGAAGGAATAATAATAATATTTCAAGGTCTGGTCAGTGAAAGAAAATTAGACTTCATGCCAGTGGATAAGATTTAGGAACAATGGCTAGAAGTTGTGAAGAGGAGGATTTTAACTTGAGGTAAGGATATGATTCCTAACAACTAGAGCTATCCCGAAAAGGGATGAGTTGCTTTGGGAGTTAAAAGGTTCTCTGTCACTGGAGATCTTGGAAGTGTAGTAAAGTAGGATTTCTATTCAAGTACAGGCTGGATCCGATCACTTCTATGTGCCTAGCCAATTCTAAGTTTCTGGGATTTGGGGAAGGTCCCACTCTGATGCTTCACTGGGCTTCAGTTATGGTTCATGCAGCAGTGAAGTCTTGTTAAACTCAGAGAGAGACAGTAATTGACTGCTGACCCCCAAGCAATGACATTTTAGGACACAGTAACTCAGGGAACCATCTACTAAGGGATAGAAGGGATTGTGATTTACATCAATGTAGAGAGTACCCACTCCATCAAAATCACAAGAATTACTGAAGGAAGAAGCATGAAGGAGAGATTAAAAACAAAGAGATTTAAAGGAAGGAATTGCTTTCATCCAGGCTGGTTAGGGAAGTGTCACTGGAGGATATAGCATCGGAACTAAAGACTGAATGAGAGGGTGGATCCCTTACTTTATTTCAACTCTTTCTTCAACCATAGTGGTACCTTCTCCCCAGGATTCCCAGAGCCCTCTTGCTACCTTTAGGCTTTCCAGGACTTTCAATTCAGTGTCCCACCTCCAGCCCCAATGCATTGCCCAGTGCCGGCTGCTCTGGAATTACCTTTCTCCCAAGTCAACACTTGCTTTTAGTAAACAGTAACATTTAAAAAGATTTGTCCAATGAATCAGTGAATTTTCGGTATAGTATTAAACTGATAACAGTTTAAGAAAGTTTTTCTTCCAAAGTATGCTATCATTTTATCCAAGGATAGTCGCTTAATTCAAAGTAGTGAATATTTAATATTGGAATTTCAGCAATGGGAGTGATATTTAGGAACATCCAACAAATAATGCCTCTACTTTCATGGAAGACTCATTATACTCCCACATGAAGCAACTTTTTTTTTCCATTGTAGCTATATCCAACCTGCCAAATGGAAAAGCATGAACAAAACAACAAGAAAAAATTCTCCAAAAGACAAAACCTAGTATCTTCTCTCCTCATTCTAACTTTTCATCCACTTAACCAGCCCGAGAAAGAAACAAAATTACCAGAGAGGGGCATCTACAGAAGGTGACAATGGAACACATATCTCTTAGCAATAATTATAGACCAGGGCTTCTTGGGGTTTTTTTTCCCGGTTTTGATAATAATAATAACAGATAGCATGTATAAAACACCTATTATGTGCCAGGCACTATGATAAGTGTTTTTACAAATATTCTCATTTGATCTTCACAACAACCTAGTGAGGTAGGTGGTATTATTATCCCCATTTTAGAGTTGAAAAAACTGAGGCTAAGTGACTTGCCCAAGGTCACATAGCTAGTGAGTGTCTCAAGACAAATTTGAATTCAGGCTTTCCTGACTCCAGGCCCAGCAAGTAAAAGCAGTGGAAAGGGAGAGATGGGGTTGGGGGGAGGTGGGGGGTGGAGTGGAATGGTGGGCATATCTGGGCCATGCTGAATGCAGTTATGGGCTTCAAGAGCTTGCCTGGTACATGGTGACATGGAAATTTAGTCAGCACGGACATCGCCCGGACATCGCCCGGACATCCTGAATCACTAATTTCTGAGTATCCAATGATTACTAGTCACTGTGCCAACACTGGAAGAGAAATGAATATGCAGAAACCCACACTCTGCCAGAAGGGATCTGGCTGTGTCTTTCTCCAGCTGTGCTGGGAAGACAAAGAGGTTAATTAGGGAATGTTTGGAATCTGATTAAATTGCTTTTCATTTGTTTAGCGTTGTTTTAATTAGATGGTTTTGAGGGGGTTTTTTTCCCTATTGTAACCCTCAGCTATAGGCAAAGACTGAAAGAGTAAAGGAAAAGACTGTCCACCAGCTGTACAAAGACTTTCTGATCCAGGTATGGGCATTGGGAATGATCCACCCAGTGAAGAAAACCATGGACATTATTACAGGGCAGGCAGGACAATTAAACCCAGAGGCAACTCCTTCCTGCCCAAAACCTCTGTGAAGACGTTGAGGGTACACGTTCAACCCACAGAGCAGGAAATGCTGATAGCCAGCCTGATACGGCGGCCAGCCCAGGTATAGCAAACAAGTGTGTGATGACCTGATGATCAATGTGTACCAGCTACCAGCATGGAATGAGAACGGAGGCATCCGTCAGGGACAAGAGAGCTAAGCCTGTCCGACTAGCCACTAGGCTAAGTTAGGACATTCTGGGAAAACCTAAAGAAATAGTTATACCTGTATCTAGGCAACAACACTAGAGACTGCCCATGTGACACAGACCTTGCTGTCATAAATGTGAACTACTGAATGCTTGAGTTACTGCTTATTTCTTATTTCCCTATTAAGTTCATTGGACTATGTGTTATATTCATGCTACAGCAAGGTCTGTTCATTGTTTCGTGCATACACTAATGTTTATAGTTAAGCTGTATTTTATATAGGCCTGTTGATTAGTGTCACTGTTGCAGCTAGCTCACCTTGCCCTGTTGTTAATCATGCCTGCTGCTTTGGATTGCTGTGTATTAAAGGTCTTCTCTCTCTCTCTCTCTCTCTCTCTCTCTCTCTCTCTCTCTCTCTCTCTCTGCCTCTCTCTGTCTCTCTGTCTCTCTCTCTCTTTCTTTCTCTCTGTCTCAGTCTCTGTCTCTCTGTCTCTGTCTCTGTCTCTCCCTCTTTGTCTATCTGTCTATCTGAGCTAAACTGAAAAAAATCTCACAGCCAGTGGAAAAAGTTCATTACCCTTTGTGTATTGTCTGGTATATATTCTCTGATATCTGTTTTGCATTTAACTTGGATAAATGAGTTTATTCACTATATGCTACATGTATTCATTGTGGAGCTGGCCGCTGGTGGGAAGGGAGTCAAGCTTTGGACATTTAGCTTGGAGTACTCCTTCCTCATACAGTGGAAAGATAGTGATCAGGAATATAGTTTGAACCTAAAAATTATTTCCCATAGACTAACAATATTGGGGGAGAGATAGTTATCGTTCTTGCCTGGTTCTCCCCTCCCTCTGAGGGGAGCAGAGTGGTCAGCCTCTGGCCCCAACCTCCTGCTTTGCCTCCTAGCAGGAATAAAAGCCTCCCTTGGAGAAGGGCAGGGGAAGGAAATTCTAGACTTGTCTCCCTGCAAGCCACTCCTGCCCTAGGCAAAGCCATGTAAGCCCATATAACCTACAAACAAAACCCTGCACAACACACATGCACACACTCATTACTCTATGATTTCATAAATCGTCTGTCATAATAAGGCACAGAGTCAATTTGGAGGACTCAGCTGCAAATTTGAAGGAACACTGACCCAAAACCACATATCAAAACTGGCAAGCACTTAGGTATCCTTAGAATCTAGATGTAGATATTAGGGAGGTCTGTGAAACATAACTCACATTTAAATTGTACTTTATGGCTAACAAAATGCTTTCCCTTCAATCAACCCAAGGCAGCATGGAACAGTGAAAAAGATTTGGGGGACAAAGGATTTGAGTTTAAAGCCAGGCTCTACTGCTTCTATCCATATAATCTTAGGCAAATCATTTAACTTTCTGGCTTCAGTTTCCTTATCTGAAAGTAAAGGGGCTGGATTAGGTGACCTAAGGTCCCTTCCAGCTCTGAAACTATGAAACTGTAATAAAACTAATTCAAATGTCATTATTCCCGTTTTACAGATAGGAAAACTGAGATTCAGGTAAGTGATTGCCCATGATCACATAGCAATTATTAACAAACCTGAGATTTGAACCCAGGTCACTTAACTTCAAAAACCTGTGCTCTTTTCACCATACCACACTGCTTCTAAATCATTAATAGGGAGATGAAGGGAAATAGATCAGGGTATTTTCACAGGGTATATGCAGGCTTTAGTAAGACTTGCCCTTTGGTTAATAGGGAACATAGAGAAGAGATTTGTGATTTCATTGATATGGGGAAGTCCCTGGTGATAAAATTCTCTACTACTATAGGTAGGTACCTTCTCTGAAACTTAAAATCTTAGAGAGTTGACTAGAGAATGAATATCAACTTTCAAGGTCATACAGCCAGTATATCAGAGGTGGCCTCAAACTAAGGCCTTCATTATGCCTAGGCCAATTCTCTATCTACCACCATCATCACACAAAATAAGGACTTATTAAATATTAATAGAATGGAATGTATTCTGTTGTTACAGTAACCCCTATCCAATGAAGCCCCAGATTGCCACCTGGGAAAGCATGCCCTTGGAACCTAGATCTTCTTGTCTCTGAGGCCAGTCCTCTATCCACTTTTTCACAGAGTTGTTGTATCATCTGTAATGAGTTTTTATTTCATTTGTAAAGGACAGTGTCATGACATACATTGACACTGGTTTAGGAGTCACCAAAGCTGGATTCCAGTATAAACCCTACTACTGACTGACAAAAGCTTCATACACATCAGCTACCATACCTTACCTCCAACCTCAAGGCCCACGTGTACACACCAAACACAATCACTTATGTGGACAGACCTTCAGACTCAACATCCAATGAGTAGTCTCTGCCTTTCTCCTTCAGTGCAGGAGAAGCTAGGTTTAAACCCTACCTTTGATGCTTACTACCAGGGTAATCCTAAGCAACTCATTCAATTTCCCTGGGCCTCCTCAGTTTCCTTATCAGTAAAATGAGAATTGGACTAGACAGCTTCTCAGGTATTTTCCAGCTCTAGGGCTATGATCTCCGATGATTTATGTCCCTCCTCTTTTCTCTCTACCCTCTCTATAGCCTCATCAGCATCCACAGAGTTTATTTTGTGCAAAGCAGAAAGGTAGTAGAGGGGTAGTGTGTAAAGCCTGAGGAGGGCTAGGTGGCGCAGTGAATAGAGTATAGGCCTTGGAGTCAGGAGGACCTGAGTTCAAATCCAGCCTCAGACACTTAACACTTACTAGCTGTGTGATCTTGGGCAAGCTGTTTAACCCCAATTACCCTGCCCTCCCCCCTCCAAAAAGCAAAAAAAAAAAAAAAAAAGGAATTGGCCTGAGAGTAAGGAAGACCAAGAAGGTCCAAATGTCATTTCTGATATAAACTCTATCGGCTAACTCAAAGATCTATATATGAAGCCTCAGTATTACCTCATAGATTCAGTCCCACATCATCAATTACTTATTGGACATTTCAAAGTGGATATACAAAGACATCTCAAACTCAACATGTCTGAAATTGAATCCATTATTTTTCCCAAAAAAATGCTCCCTCCTTCCAAACTTCAATTTATCTGCTGAGGGCACCACTATCCTTGTAGTGTCCAAAATCCTTAATCTCCAAAGTATTGTGACAGTAATCAATTTAGCAGATACTTAGACCTTAGTAACTTAGGGTTAAGTATAGAAGGTGTGAGCTCTGCTTCTTGTTGAAAGGGTGTGAACTCCCCTGTTGCTGATGTGGTAGAAGGGGGTTGGCTGAGACAGGAGGCCAGTATGTGTATATAAGAAGACTTCTAGAGACAGAGAAACAGAATTGGGAATCTTCCTCCTGGTGGCTCCTATTGGAGGAAGCAGGATTGTCCCAGCATCTGGGAGCTGGGCTGCTAGACTAAAGAACTGAGATGGAGTTTTCTTGAGGGAGAGAGAGAGAGAGAGAGAGAGAGAGAGAGAGAGAGAGAGAGAGTGAGAGAGTGAGAGAGTGAGAGAGTGAGAGAGTGAGAGAGTGAGAGAGTGAGAGAGTGAGAGAGTGAGAGAGAATGTCTCTCCCAGCATCTGGAAGCTGACTGAGAACTGAGTTGGAGTTTCCCCAAGACCAGAATCTAGTGGAGGCCCTGAGTTCCTGGCAACAGAAGTGATGAAGGGTTTGAGATGTGCTAGACCCTGTGAATTTCAGTGTGTGCCAGGAACTGCCCTGAGGACTGGACAAAGACCTGGGCGCTGTCTGCCCCTGAATCCAGGTGACTGTTTGGTGGATTCAGGAAGGAGCTGAGACCATGGAAGGGGATCCAGGAAATCAGAGAGACAACCCTGAGTCAAGATGAAGAAAAGGCCTCCCCTTGGATGAAATTGAGGTTTGCTGGACACCAAGGGGTAGAGGGTTTGTATAGTTTTCTAATGACTGTACTTAGTGATTAATGATATTTAGTAATTATGAATGAATCTAGGTAAGTGAATGATTAAGTATTGATTTGCCCCATGAGTGGAAGATTGATTATTGTATTATGAATTGACTGAATGGTTAAGTGAGGAGGGTTTCCTCCTTAGGGAAACCAGATGATTATTCTTTTGTTCTTTGTT
>CM053587.1:100055328-100069349 GCA_028646515.1 Pseudochirops corinnae
ATTATGAATTGACTGAATGGTTAAGTGAGGAGGGTTTCCTCCTTAGGGAAACCAGATGATTATTCTTTTGTTCTTTGTTCTAAATATTGTGGCCACTTAAGTGAAAACTGTGTGGCCATCCTAATGTTAAGCTATTATCAAGACTATATTGTGATTTTCTTCAATAAGATGTAACATTGTGAATATTATATTATGATTTGTTGTAAATGTTTGCCTTGATTTATAATGGAATAAATGGAGTGTTCACTATACTGTGTAATCCGAACCTTAAAAGCTATTCACAGTAGCATTCTTTTGGGAAGCTGCTTGTGCATGGAGTTACAAGTATCTTCAACTCTTCATTCTCCCTCACTCTGCCTATACCATCTATTGCCAAACTTGTCTTTTCTACTTCTAAAATATTTGCATTTTGATTTTCTGGGAAGATGGTGGAGCAAGTGAGAAATTTTCAGGCTCTCCTGATTTCCTCCAAAAACAGACAGAAAATCACCATAAAATGAACATAGAAACAGCAAAAATAAAGGGATAAAAAAGTTGCCCTCCTAAGACAACTGGAGAGGTCATCAGAAAAGGCAGGGCCTCCAAGGGCTGAGATTTGGCCTGAGAGAAGTGTAGACAGCTTCAGGTAGACTATACCACCAAATTAACAAATAGTAAGCCCTGAGCACAGCTCTGTAAGAAGCAGACTAGGCCCTAAGAAATTTCACCTCAACTTTCATCCACTCACAGCCTTAAGAAATTTCACCTCAGGAACTTTTACCTCACAAATTTTCATCTAAGGATCAGCAGAGGCTGAGCAGGGGAAGATTGAAGGACACCCACCCTCCATCATTGTTTCTGGAAACCAGGCCTAGTGGTGCTGACCAGAAGCGATCAGACTGTGGCTGTGAGCAAGGAAGAGGGAGCACACATCTGATGAGTATGGTACCTCAGGGAGCAAGAACATTTTCAGGACAGCCTGGATAGGGGCCCTAACTGTGGCTTAGCGGAGGAGAGGAGTCCCTGAAGTTGAGTCCCTAGACAGAATTCGGAAAATAACAGTAAGGAGGACCTGAGGCCTAGAGCAACATTACCTACAACTCAGGATTAAAACATGATTATAATAAGCTGCTAAAAATAAAATAAAGCAAATTAAAAATTAAAAATGAGTTAGCAAAGGAAAAAGAACCCAATCATAGAGGGATACTTTGGTATGAAAGAAGATCTGGGTTCATATTCAGAGGAAGATAGTGAGGTAAAAAAAAAAAGCTACTCCTACCCCAAAAAGTAATATCAAATTGTCACAAACCCAAAAAGAGTTCTTAGAAGAACTTAAAAAAGAATTCAAAAAATCAAATAAAAGAAAACAAGAAAAAAAGTTACAGAAAAAAAAGCTATCTAACAGGGACAGGGTAGAGAATAGAACAAGGGGGAGGGGGGGATGGATTAGGAAGGAGGGACATATAATCAGTCTCTCAAAATATGTCCACTGTGGAGAGTTTCTGCGTAATTACACATGTACAGCCTGTGTTAAATTGCTTGTCCTTCCAGTGGGGGTGGGTGACGAGGGAGGAAGAGAAAGAATCTAGAATTTAAAATTCTATAATCAAATGTTAAAAATACATATATAAACATATATATACAATTATTATTATTAACTACATCCAACTGGGAATTAAGATACACAGGCACTGTGGTAGGGAGATCCATCCTGCCCCACCAGAAAGTCAGAGGGGAAAGGGGGAAGACATAGGAGAGAGCAGATTGGGGGAGGGGTTATACAGTGGGATGGCTATTTTGAGGTGTTGGGTAGGGGAAAGACAGGGAGAAAATTTGTAACTCAAATTCTCATGGAAATGAATGATGTAAACAAGAAAATACATTAATTAATTAATAATAAAAAAAGCTATCCAAGAAAATTATGAAAAGAAAGTTAACCAACTGGAAAAAGAGATGCAAAATCTTAAGGAAGAAAATAACTCCTTGAAAACTAGAATTGGGCAAGAAGAATCATATGATATTTTAAGACACCAAGAAATAATAAAACTAGAAAAAATAAAAGAGAATATAAAACATCTCGTTAGGAAAACAACAGACCTAGAGAACAGATCAAGGAGAGACAATATAAAAGTTGTTGGACTATCTGAAAGTTATTATTTAAAAAACAAAGAATCTGGATACAATATTACAAAAAATAAAGAAAGAAAATTGCACTAAAGTTCTAGAACAAGAGGGTAAAGCAGAAGGAAAAAAAATCTACTATTCACTACCTGAAAGAGATCCTAGGATGAAAACTTATAAAAGCATCATAGCCAAGTTTCAAAATTCCCAAATTGAGGAGAAAATATTGCAAGGAACAAGAAAAACAATTCAAATACTGTGGAAATACAGTCAGGATTTCACATGACTTAGCAGCTTCTACTCTAAAAGATCGTAGGGCTTGCAGTATTATATTTCAAAGACCAAAAGAGTTGGGGTTGTGTTCAAGAATAACTTACCCAGCAAAGTTGAACACAATCCTGAATGAAAAAATAATGGACATTTAATGAACTGAAAGACTTTCAGGTATTTGTAACAGAAAGACCAGAATTCAATGGAAAATTTCATTTAAAGATCTGGAAGAAATATGAGAAACATTAATGACTAATTATAAGACTCATTAAGGTAAAACTGTTTACTTATTATATATATGAAAATATTATTAGTATCCTTAAAACCCATCATTACTAAGGTAGTTTGAAAGAAAGGTTGGGGTCGAGTTGTGTATCATGAAGTGATTCTAAAAAACAAAATTGGGTAGGAAAAGGCAAAAGGGAGCAATTATATTATAAAAATGAAACATTTATCTAGTGTCTTCTCTCCATTCACACAGCTTAGCACCAGGCTTCATCACCTCTCACCTGGATTTTTGTAACAGCCTCCCAATTGGTTTTCCTCCCTTAAGTCTCTTACTGCTCCAGTCCTTCCTACATACAGCTGTCAGTGATTTTTCTTAAGTGTAGGCCTGACCATATCACTCTCTGACTCAATCAACACCAGTGGTTCCATATTACTCAAAGATAATTAATAAACTCCTCTGTTTAGCCCTTGAAATCCTTCACAAATGGCCTCAACCTTTCTACCTTCATTTGACATTACTCCCCATCTCAAATTGCAACCTAGCCAAAGTAGGATTTTTGCTGTTCCTCCTTCCTGGTCTTCCATCTCTCATCCTGCCTTTATCCCCAGTGTCTGGAATGTACTCCCTCCTCACCTCTGCCTCATAGAATCCCCTCTCTTTCTTCAAGACTCATAAGCAGGAACTGCTTCCTTCATTGTGTTTCTCTTCCCACCTCCTAGCACATAGTAGGTGCTTAATAAATTCTTGGGAATTGATTGATGACATATGACCTTGATAAAGAGCATATGAAAGGTCTATGACTGAAACAAATCTTGATTCAAATTCACCTTATGACAAGAATTACAGCCTAAAATGATACCTTTGAGAATGGAAGTCAAGGGAAAGGGGCAAGAAATGTTGCTTAGGTAGAATTCACAAAACTTGGCAAGTGGTGGAATAGGGGGTGAAAAGATGAAGGGGAGGGAAGGGCAAAAAGTGTTGCCAAGGTTGTAAACCAGGGCACCTCGAAGTATTTTGAATTCACATAAACTTAAGAACAGTGAAGTCTTTTACCAATTTTCCATGAAAATTATGCAAAGTAAACTATGCAGGAAAATACCAACCTGCCCTCAGAATATAGGTTTTGCTCATTTAAGACCCTGGAATCCTTATTAAGAAAATTCCACCCAGTGACCTTTAGCTTCACATATCCATCTGCTGAGGCATTCTGAAGCTATTTGGTAAGATATTTTTGCTATTACTGTCTAGTAATATGAAATCTCCTGTGACTTCCACTGATAGTTATCTCACTCTTCAGAGTTCAGAAGCTAAGCACGCAAACCCCAGGGTCCTCTGGGAATGTGGGGCATTGATGTGTTTGCCAAACTAAAATGCTTTCTCATTAAAACTGACCAATTCTCAGATGTACTAAAAAAATAAAATAAAATTGCTGGTCAGCTGGGACTTTTAAGAGATTTCATGTTCAATTTTTGTTCCCAGAAATGCAGCAATAATTCACATTTCCCTGCCTCACACAGATGGGCCACTTTGTCAAAGAATATTGTTGCTACAAAAGCCTAGGGGGAAAAGAGGGAATGGTTAAGGGTAAAGGCAGGATAGATCCATTTAATATTCTGGGTACATGGTTGCTATGAAATACTGTATTACCCAACAGTTTGCTTGGTTTGTGATTTTTCCCCCCCCTACTATGAAAACTAGACTCTAGAAAGCATTGCCTCAGGGTGTGACTCAGTGGCCTGAGGCTGAGAGGGAAGAAAGCTGGATTTGAATCAGGAAACTTGATTTTAAATTCCACCTCTTAGACTTGGACAAAGTCACCTCAGTGCCACCTGAGCATGACACTGTACCTATAAGCAATCTACTGAGGTGATTCCAGGTATTCTTTGGGGAGAGATATGTGAATAAAAGATGCTGTAGGGAAGAAGCAAAGCCATGGACTTGTGGAGGAAGCTGCCTAGCTCTTTAACATGCTCCAGTGAGCCAGTGGGAACTGGTTTGACTGGCTACCCTCCTGACTCTCCAGGAATTTCTCTACCATGCTCCAGAAACCTTTCCATTTTGGGAACTCACTTCAGCCTTGCATTAGAAGTATCTTCTGGCCCCTTGTGTCTCTCCTTATGATTAGATGAGTCTTTCCAGAGTCACCATTTTAAGGAGGTTGCCCAAGCCAGCTAGTCTTCATTCTTCTTCCAGACTTTTTCTACCATGACCCCATACAGGTTGCATTCATCTCCCTTTCCCTTTTCAGCTTTCCTTTTTGTGTGGTCTTCCCCTATTATACTCTTTGAGGGTAGAGCCTTTTTTTCTTTTTTTTTTTTTTGGAGGGGAGAAGGCAAGGCAATTGGGGTTAAGTGACTTGCCCAAGTTCACACAGCTAGTGTCAAGTGTCCGAGGTCGGATTTGAACTCAGATCCTCCTGACTCCAGGGCCAGTGCTCTATCCACTGCACCACCTAGTTGCCCCAAGACTGTTTTTCTTTCTACTTCTGTTTCATTCCCAGTGTTTAGCACAATGCCTGGATCATAGTACGTATTTAATAAATATTCATTGACTGACAAACTGACGATCTCTCTGTAACATAGAGATGATAAGACCAGTAGTACCTTCCTCACAGGGTTCTTGTGAGGATTGTGAGACTCAAATGAATAAGCCATGTCAAGCAACTCATAAGTTTTGAAGCCCAATATAAATATAAGATATTTAAATTTGTCTTACTTTATGATTAAATAAGAATAGAGGAAAAGGAAAGAAATATTGTGCAGAATTGACAAAATTTGGCAACTGATGGGATGTGAGGTGGTAAAAGAAAGAAGGGGAAGGAGTCAAAGATGATGCCAAGGTGGTGAAGTTGGGCACCTGGAAGGATTCCCTTCATATAACTAAAAGTGCTCTGAGTTCAGATGAGCTTAACAGCAGCAAAACCCTCTGTTACCTGTCCCAGATATTGCCTATTATTGCAGACCAAACAATAAAATAGCTTCCCAGGGGATTCTGGGAAACAGGAACTAGTAGGAACCCAGCTAAGCACAGCTGAAAAGTGTTGAATTTGGAGTCAAAAACTTACCAAGGTTTACAATCTTAGCTCTACTTACTACTTCTGAAACAGCCTCAGTTTCCTCATCTGTGAAATGAGATTGGATTCAATGACCTTGAAGGTCCCTTCCAACTCTAGCTCTAGGATTCTAAGAATCTGGTGGGAGAAATACCAGAAGGCAAGGATGTAAAACAGACTTATATGATCTAGAGTTGGAAGATGTCTTAGAAATCATCTAACCCTATCTACCTCATTTTACATAGGAGACAATTAAGGCTGCAAAGGAAGAGAAAAAGGATACACATGTACAAAAATATAGCAGTGATTCTTTTTGGTGTGGGAAAATAAAACCTTAGAAACTAAAGCAGGGCCCATCAACCAGAAAATACCTGAACAGATTATAAAAATGGAATATTATTGTGCTATAAGAAATGACGAAAGAGACAGTTTCAAAGAAACCTAGGAAGACTTGTATGAACTGATGCAGAATGAAGTGAACAGAGTCAGGAGAATAATTTTTACAATAACAATGGCATTGTGAAGACAAGGACCTTTGAAAGACTTAAGGACTCTGATCAATGTAATGACTAAACTCAATTCCAGAGGACAATTCCATATGATGCATAGTATTCCCTCCTGAAAGAGAAGGGATGGACTCAGGAAAAAGAATGAGACATACATTTTTGGACACAGACGATAATAGAATTTGTTTTCTTTGAGTACACGTATTTGTTACATGTGTTTTGTTTTTCTTTTATGTTTTATATTTTCTTTTATATTTTTTCAGCAGGAAGAGGATAAGGAGGTGAAAGGATGAAAAATTAGATTTTTGTTCACTGAAATAATCAAATAAAAAATAGACCCAAAAAGATGAAGTGATTTGTCCAAAGCCATGCTGCTGAGTCCAGATTCAAACACAGTGTTTTTTCTATTACTCTTGGAAGATAAGCCCAGTCTAGAAGGGAACTCCATGCCAGGTAAAGGAAGGGGGATGGGTTAAAGTATGTTCAGACAGACTGAGTTGTGGAGGCAGGATACAGGGAATCTTGAAAGAGGAGGGAGCCCAGTTGACAGTCTAAGGCCCTGGGGCAGAGAAGCCAAGGTCATTAAATCACCTCCACAGAGAGAATGAGTCAAGAACCATTGCCAGACTTTTCAGAATCTTGGTAGTCCACAAACCCCTGGGTAAGGGCAAAGTGGGTATGCCAAGTTTGCCAGGCTGCTGATGACTCATAGCTGCTTGGCACCCAACAGGAATGAGAGCGGGGGTGTGATAAACTTACCCTCCCTGAATTTGGAAAAACTGTCTTGAAGGAAACCTTCAATGAGATAAAGGATTGCCTTACAGCTGGCTCCTGCTCTTCCATCTAACATTGCTCAGATCCCATCAAGGCTGGGAATCACCTGGTCCTCTCTCGATTCCCTCTCCCTGCCCACACCAACACAAACACACACAGACACTCATACACACACACACACACACACACACACACACATTTTTACAGATGATCCACTTGCTCTTGGACAAAATTTGACCCTTGAACTTACATACTTTGTTCACCCCCCTCTCAACTTGCCTACACTCTGAAAGAAGCTGTTTGGATTCTGCCAGCATCTGATCTTTTCCCCTTGAGGGAAAATCTAGCCTAGGTCTGAGGCAAAATCCCATGAGAAAATGTGCCTTTGATCTCAGGGACTGTTTCCATTTTTATTAATTTTTGCACTCAGCTGCCTCAGTACTGAACTGCCCATCTAGGACCGTGCCCTATTTAGGAATTCCCAGATATTGTATACAAAGCCCAACAGAGCCTTGCAGCTTCTACCAGCACAGGGAAAAGGATCCAAAAAACTTGAAGCTGAGTTCCTGGGGAAGCAACAGAAAGAAAGCCATCCTGGCTAAGGAATAGAATATGAATCCCAGCTACCTGAAGCCAAGGAGTAAAGAAAGCTGTTCTGAAGGAGACTATCAAGACCAGGGTCTTCTGGACCAGAGCAAAGGGCCAGGGAAGTAGATTCTAGGAGTACGGGGAAATCTATTGCTTTGCTGAGTTTAATCCACTGGCTAAAGGAGAGAATTGAAATAATATCTAGTCAGCTGGCCTTGGGACATTTTCTAGGAAGATCAGAGGTCACCCAAAGAGAAAGATCAAGGCTAAGTAAGAGCTAGACTTCATTCCACAATCTTGTCCTGCCCTCTCCCATCTCAGTCTAGGCAGCAGCCCCCACTGCTAGGCCTGGATTTCATTGCTAGGCCTAGTGAAATCCTTCCCTTCCCTCATGGCCCAACTGCCCTCTTCTCCAGGAAGCCTCCTCTCATCACCTCAATTGAAGGGGACATATCTCTCCTCACATTTTCTTAGAATATTTTCCTGAGTCTCTCCTTTGTTCTGATATCATTCTACTTTATTCAATTGTAGAATATATGATATAAAGTGTTACAAAAGTCTTAGTTCACTTCTAACCTATTAAAGTTTAAACTGTACTAAGATTTTTGGGACACACTGTATTAAGTGCCTTACCCATGCTGTGCACTAAATAAATATATGTTGAATTGAATTTTTTATGAGTGTTTGTGGAATAAAGAAATAATAGATTTAAGTCAGAAGGGAACACTCAGAAGGCCACAGAGTCTTTGCCAGGGATGGGGAACGTGTGGCCTCAAGGTCACACATAGACCTTTAGATCCCCAAGTACAGCCCTTTGACTGAATCCAAACTTCATGAAGAAATGCTTTTGTAACTTAACAGGGGTCCTTGGAGGATAATGCCTTCATCCAAAAGGAGTGACCACTATGGGAGGAATTTCAGGTCTAGGTTTGTAGTTCAAAGAATTTAGAACTGAAAGTATATTTTGAGGCACACTTTACAGATGACGACTCCGAAGTCAGATGTAGTGAAATAGTTTGCCCATTAAAAAAAAAAGAAATAGCTTGCCCAGAAACTTCATCAAATTTGGATTCAATCAAAAGGCTGCATCTGAAGACGTAGAGGGCCACATGTGGCCTTGAGGCCACAGGTTCCCCACCCCAGATCTATACCCTGATTTTACAGGTGGGGAGACTGAAGCAGCGTGGAGAGCTTAAATGATTTTCCCAGGGTCACAAACTAGTAAATACCTTAGGGAAGATTTGAACCTATATCTTCCTGACTCAGGGTTCATTACACCACACTGTCTCTCTGAAAATACCTTTCTGATTGTGGTCTTTCCCCTGTGCCACTGGAAACCCTAGAGTGCATAGCAGCCTGATAACAGTGAGCTGACTGAGGAGCTCTTAATTTCCTTAGAGCAGGCACAGATATTCTCTTCCTGTTTTCAGCATATACAAATGTTCCCTTCCTGGAGGGAATCTGCTTCTGTCCTTGTGTGACATTGAGATGTCTCCTAGTTGGCTGCTGAGCCAGCAGAGATGATGAGTAATCACCCCGTTTCCCCTCTGTTGTTCTCCTGATTTCTGGTTGTGGATCACATGGACAGTTAAGAGCTTTGACCAAAGAGCTGGGTAAGAAATGGAGGGAGGGGGAACTTGGAGTCATCCTGCTTCTCACCTGACTCTAGCGTATAATGAGCATAGGGCCAGCTCTTCCTCTTTGGTATCTGTTCTTTCCCAGTCTCAAATGAAATCTCAGGTGAATGAGGATTCCAGGGTGGATAGGCCATTGGTGCCTATTTTCCCAGGAAGTTCTCCTCCCTTCACTCTGGCAGGCCTCTACCCCATCCCATTCGTCCCCCTCACAACATGCAGACTCTGTGTCCCCTTGCCAGAGAATCTGAGAAAATAATCCCTTCTAAAATGATTATGAATATAAATAGACTACCATGTTGCTAATCTCAGGTAACACTTTTGCAACTTAACAGGGGTCTTTTGAGGACGATGTTTTTACCCAAAGGAGTGACCATGAGGGTAGGAATTTCATGCCTAGGTTTATAGTTCAAAGGATTTAGAACTGGAAGCGCCTCCTGGGGCTCATTTTACAGATGAGGATTCTGAAGCCAAATGAGGGGAAATAGCTTGCCCAAAATCACACAAGGGATAAGTGGTAGAGCCAAGGTTTGAACCAAGGTCCTTTAACTCCAAATCAAGGGCTCTTTCCAGATCTTTTTAGGAAAGAACTGATCATTTTCTATACTTTGAATTAAACTTCATAGGCAGTTGCCTGAACTGATTGCCCCAAGAGTCAAAACCTATTGTTTATAGCAGCATCTTTTAAGAGTCTGGTTTGTAGAAAAATACCAGGAGACTGGAGGTTAAGTGTTATCACTGGCTAGCTATTACCTTGGACTAATCACTTCCTTCCTCCAACTCTTGAAGTAGGTATGTGTTTGTGTGTGTGTATTTGTGTGTTGGCCCTGAAAAAAGCCTCTCTCCACCTCAAACCATTCTCCACTCATCTGATTTTCCTAAAAGACAGGTCCAATCATGTCTACCCCTACTAAATAAACTGCTGTGGCTCCCTATTGCTTACAGAAGTGAATACAAAATGCTGTTTGGCATTCAAAGCCCTTCATAACCTAGCCTCCTCCTACCTTTCCAGTTTTCTTGTACCTCATTCACCAGAAAGTACTCTTCCAGTGACACTGACCTTCTGGCTGTTACACAAATAAGATACTCCATTTCTCAGTTGTGGACATTTTTTCTGGCTCTCCTCCATCCCTGGAACAACTTCTCTTCTCCATTCCACCTATTGTCTTCCCTGATTTCCCTTAAGTCCCCACTAAAATCCCACTAGCTATAGTAAATCACTCTTAATTCCAGTGCTTTCCCTCTTTAAATTATTTCCTATTTACCCTGTTGTAGCAGCAAGCACCCTAGCATACCCAGGATGGCTGCTAGCACTTTGATCTGCTTTTCTAAACGAAAGTAACTCTAAAGGGTTAACAATCTTACTTTAATCAAACATATCTATATCATTCGCTTAGTTCAGGGGAAAAAGTCAGCACCCTGAACTTTAAAGAAAATATAAACAGAAATTACAAGCAGACAAAAAATACAGATAAAATAACACAATTCAATAGACCAACAGACAGGACTTCTAGCTGTCTGATCATTATACATACAGTTAGTTACCAGAGAGAGAAGCACAAACATATGGGTTTTCAAAGCTGACAGTCTCAACAGCTGCCCAGAGTCTCATCTGGCCAAATCACACAACTCTTGCCATGAGTGAGCCTCAAAGCAAAACCTCACATCTTCATGATCCACTGCCTAATTGCAAAGGTGTGGACTTTCCTGAAAAATAAACCTCCCCCTAAGCAAGCTTCCCTTGTTGGGCTCCAAGTGAAGCCCATTAAAGGGCAGGAAAGATCTTCAAATTCCCTTACCATTACACTTGTATGTAGCTTGCTTTGAATTTATTTGTTTGCATCTTGTCTCCCCTAACAGGTTGTAAGCTCCTTGAGGGCAGAGACTGTCTTTTATCTTTTTTTTGTATCCCTAGTACTTAGCACAATGCCTGTCACATAATAAGTGTTTAACACATTTGTTTATTCATTGGTGGATAGAACTGTGACTTGAAAGACCTGGGTTCAATTCCCGTTTCAGATGTTTACTACTTTTGTAGCTGGGAAGAAGCCGCATAAGTCTCTCTGCCACAGTTTCTAAATCAACCTGCTCAACGTTTCTTGCATCCTTACCCTTCTTTCCACTCAGCTGCCAACTTATTTCAGGCCTTCATCACCTCTAATGTGGAGAAATGGGGAGAGTAATAGGACCTATTTCACAGAGTTGTGGTGAGTGTCTTTGGAAACCAAAAAACACTAAATTAAGGATACTACAAATATTTTTTAAAATTTTATTTTATTCTAAATTTAATTAAAAAAACAAGCATAATATATAATAGAAAAAACAAGCATAACATAGTAGAATAGAAAAAAGATTGGTACATGAAGCTGCATATCTATTACGTACAACTTGTTATTCCTTTTAAATATATAATAAAGTTATCGTGCAACTTTTTTCTTCCCTCCTGCCCTGCCCTAGACATGGCTACCATTGGGCAAAATATTTATATATATGTAAAACCATTCTATACATACTCATGTTGAACACAGGTCATTTAGCTGCTCTCAAACTCAGTTTCTTAATCTGTAAAATGGGAGAGAATAATACACCAGCTATCTCACAGGTGTTTTGTATGTCTTAAAGCACTATAAACATGTAAGTTATTATTACAACCAGAGCATATTCTCCTCTATGAGGAAATAAACACTACAGAAAAAAAATATTTGACAAAATAGCTGTCTGGGAACCAAATGCTTTCTAACTTCATTTTTGGCACCCAAAATAAAAATTAGCTCAAAAACAGCAGCTGTTGAGTTGACCACTTAAAAAAAAAATAACAACTTCTTCTCATCAGCCATGATAGTTACGCAACTGGGCTTTACCCAAAAGTTTCTGTTCAGCTTAGGAGCTAAGGCATCACCTGCTTCCAGGGCACTCCTCTGTAGTGGAAGCCTTTCCCTCCCAATGGGGACCCAGATGAATCCAAGTGACACCTTCTTCAGCAGTGATATCAGTGCAAAGGCCAACCACAGCTGAAGTAACCACAGGCGAGAGAACATCTATGAATGAGATGTTTCTCACTCTCTTAATGACAGGAAGTGAATCATGTCAACCTCCCACGGGCCAGAAATTCCTTCCTTTAGATCTGCAGGATTCATCATCCAACAATTTTTATATGGCGGAGATTGAGGTGGAGGGGAGGAGCTGGGAAGAGATGAGAAAAGGGGTCTTCCTATGGTCAAAGTTAAAATAAACATATCCTTTGGCAGCTTCTTGGGAAGGAACTAAGTTAATGAAGGAAATGCACCATCATGGTCTAGGGCATCTCAGTGCCAACCTCCATCTTTTTTTTTTTCAGTCAAAGCATGAATTCCAATCCTGAGCATAAGATTCCAGACAAAGCAACTCCATTCTCCCCTTTCCCCCATCCACTCCTCCCACCATCTCAACCTCAGATTGACCTCCCATGGACAAACAGAATTGAGGGAGGCCCTTCAGGAAGAAAGCAGGCCAGGCAACTGAGGAGAAACAAGGGATTTTGAATACTATCTACACAAAGGCAATGAATAGCAGAATTTCTGAGTCAGTCTTCTCTATGTAGTAGAAGACACAAAGGATTATTAGAAACCTGATTTGGGATTCAGAAGATCCTGGTTCAAGTTCCTGGTTTGTCATTTCCTACTTAAAGGGTCTTGATAATGTTACAATATTTCTGGGCCTTTTTCTTTATTTGTAAAATAAAAATAATAGAACTTGTATTCTACCTTTAATATGATCAACTATGGTAACAGTTGTAAAGGTCACACAGCTAGTAAATGGTAAAGCTGAGACTCTGTCATGGGAAGTACTAGATTTTAGGTCAGAGGACCTGGGTTCAAATCCCACCTCCACTCTTTGCTATTTATACAATTTCATAGGACTCAACTTCTTCATCTGCAAAATGCAAGCCATCCCTAAAGTCTAGACACATAAGAAATCTCATTAACTACGCATATTTTCAAGAAATGAAATTAATGAAATTATCAACAACATTTTATTTAATTAGCATAAATTTTAGCCATGACAATTTTATATGGAATAAAAGTTTTCATTAACTATTGGGGGGGCAGAGCCAAGATGGTGGCGTAGGAGCAGCAAGAAATCACAGCTCTGACACAGTCCCATCAAATACCCAAAAAATATGACTCTAAACAAATTCTAGGGCTCTAAAACGCACACAGATATATTCCCTGCTGAAGGCAGCTCGGCTCAAACAATCATTTCAGCTCCGAGAGCAGAAACCAGCCCAGCCTGAAATTGGCAGCTTTTTGCCCCAGGGCAGCTGGACGAGCAGAGCCCCACCGCAGCTGGAGCTTTAGGACCCCAGATCTGCGACAGCTGTGGCAGGATCCAGAATTATCCAGCCACAAGGAAAAAGGACTCAGGTTAGTGGAACTTGGCTAAAAACCAGGGAAGAAAAGCGGATCCAGCCAAGCCGCCTCCAGGGCTAAGAAGTGGAAAGTGGAGGTTCTGCACCCACCTCCACGTTGCCGCTTCAGAGCTCCCGGCCTGCAGACAGCAAGGGGGCCAAGCAATCATTCAGAGGCCAAGTGCTCTTGCGTTGAGTGGCCTGGATCCAGATCGCAGTCTAGGGTGGTGGTCCTGAGGTATTTTTTTGTCAGTGAGCCGGAGCTGAGGAGGGACCCAGCAGCCTCCTAAAAGCCCCGGCAGCTGGGAAAACCCCAGCGATTTGGGACAGAGCTGTTCCCTCTGGAATCAGAGTTCCACAGAACTAAAAAAAAAAAAAAAACCATTCAATGGCGACCATGAATAAGCATAGGAAGCAAAGTAAGAACAGCAACCAAACCCTAGATTCCTTTTTTGGGGAAAAAAAGGAACAAAGCAGAGAA
>CM053587.1:100069849-100111075 GCA_028646515.1 Pseudochirops corinnae
CTTCCCTTACAAAATCCTACTCTTCATCCTCCCTGTGGTCAACAGTCACTTGACCCTTCAATTCTCTGATAAGTCATGTTCCCTTCACTAGTCAAACTCTTTTCTTCTGGTGGTGAACCACTTGAACTCTGTACCATATCCTTCTTTTGAATTCTTTTGGAACACTGAAGAAAAATTTTACCTTGTGTTTGTATAGTTATTTTTCTTTTAACCCAAAGCATAATTTTCATCTATCATTAACTTGATAGTTATACACACACACACACACACACACACACACACACACACACACACACACCCCTATGAAATAATAATAGGTAACATTTGTATAGGATTTTAGGGTCTACAAAGTACTTTAAGCCTATTATATGATCCTCAAAATGAGACTACACAGTAGATGTCAGTATTATTCCCATTTCACAAAGGAGAAAACTGAGGCTGGGAGAGGTTGATTGATTTGCCAAGGGTCAAACTGCTAATGAGTGTCTGAGGAAGGATTTTTAACTCATGTCTTTCCAACTCCAAATCCAGCACTCTATCTACTATACCACTTGAGATAAATGAAAAAAAAAAAAAGAATGATCCTCCTGTCGTGAATAAAGAAACAGAAACTCAGTCAAAGTAGTCAGCCTTTAACTGCTTACTCAACTTAGCCCAAATCATCAGTTGCATCACTGGTACTACGCCTTAGATCTTTGTACTCCTATCTAGTTATATCACTTCAAGGCATCATTGTTGTTCAGTTGTTTTCAGTCATGTCTGACTCTTCATGGCCCTATTTTGAAGGTTTTTTTTGGCAAAGATACTGGCATAGTTTGCTATTTCCTTCTCATTTTTGAGATGAGGAACTGAGGCAACAAGGTTAAGTGACTTGCTCAAAGTCACACAACTAGTAAGTGTCTGAGGTTGGATTTGAACTCATGAACACGAGTCTTCCTGACTCCAAGCCCAGTGCTCAATCTACTGTGCTACCTACTTGTCCTTGGCATCATACAGATATGTTATGTGATTCTTCCACAAGATAGTGAAATCTTTCTCAAGCGTTGCCACTTAGAGACACTCTTTCATTAGGCCAAAGCCTTGAACCTTGACTATTTGTTTATATTCGTAGTTAGTAATAAAAATCTTACTCAGTGTGTAAATAACCTCTATGACTATATTGGAATGAATGAAGCACATTTTTGAGAGCTGTTCTCAATGACTATTAGTAGATTTATGGCCTGGCACATACTTAATCTCCATCACAATGTCTGCTAAAGCTGTAGGTGCCTTATTAGAACACCAGGTCTAAGTCTAAAATAGAATCATTGAACACAACTTTGTGTTTGCTTGTCATGTTCCATTGGTCAAAGTGTCTGCTGGACTCCTTTGAAAGCCAGGACGTTCAATGGATTCCCTGACAGAATTTTCAGACACCTACTTCCCATGTCCTATAATGACAATAATGATAATACCTTGCATTTGTATGGGGCTTTGTGTGCTTCCACATATAGAGAGAGGGCAGCTAGGTGGTGCAGTGGATAGAGCACCAGACCTGGAGTCAGGAGGACCTGAGTTAAAATCTGACCTCAAACACTAGCTGTGTGATCCTGGGAAAGTCACTTTACCTCTGTTTGCCTCAGTTTCCACATCTGTAAAATAATAACTTCTACTCCTCCAGGTTTTTGCAAAGATCAAATGAGATAATAATTGTAAAGTGCTTAGTTCGGTGCTTAGCATATAGTAAGCATTATATAAATGTTGGCTATAGTAATTATTATTACGTATGCCATTTCTATGAGCATTTAAGCTTTCACTACATTACATCATCAATGGGGTGAGAGTCATATGCCAAATATCTCATTGACTGTTCTGAAAGTATAAATAGGATATCTTCAAAGATTTTCCTAGAGAATGAATGTAAGTAGCTTTTAAAAATATACTTTATTAGCACCCTTTATTTTTATATCAGTTATTTCAGGGTGGGGGGGAGTGGTGGCAAATCCCCCCACCCCATCCTTCCTGCAATGAATTCTCCTATGTGACAAATAATAAGTAAGCAAAGACATTACATGTAATTTGACAATATTGAAAATGTCCTGCCTCTGTAGCTGTTTCTTAAGTACCACCACGCCATCTCCACATCCCCAGGAGGAGGGAGCTATGCTTCAGTATCTATTCCTCAGAACATTATTTAGTTTTTCAATTACTCAGAGATCGTAATCAAACTTCCTTTTAATCTTGTCCTTGTATACATTGTTGTCATTCATGTGTATTACGTTCTCTTGGTTTTGGCTATTTCCTTTTTTCAGTTTATGTAAATTGTCCTATGTTTCTCTGAATTCTTCATATTTGGTTTTTCTTCCTGGAGCATAATATTCAATCACATGCATAGTACCTTTTTTTTTTTCTCCTGGCTGTGGCTGCACCATATTTGAATTGTTTCTTTCTAGATGTTTGAAATATTTTCTCCTCAACCTTGGAGCTCTAGAATTTGGCTTTAATATTCCTGGGAGGTTTTGTTTTGGTATTATTCAGGAGGTGATTGGTAGATTCTTTCAATTTCTATTTTACTCTCCCTTTCTGGAATATAGGAGTAATTTCCCTTGATAATTTCTTGAAAGATGTTATGTTGGCTCTTTTTTATATCATAGCTTTCAGGTAGTCCAATAATCCTTAAATTATTTCTCCTGGATCTAATTTCCAAGTCAGTTGGAAAACTCAATATCCAATGAGATATTGCCCATTTTCTTCTATTTTTTTCATTTGATTTTTTTTTTCTTGATGTCTCATGGAGTCATTAGCTTCCACTTTTCCAATTCTAATTTTTAAGCAACCATTTTCTTCATTGGGTTTTTGTACCATCTTTTCCATTTGGCCAATTCTGCTTTTTAAGGAGTTTTCTTCAGTGTGTCTTTTTATAATTTTTCCTATCTGGCCAATTTTGCTTTTTAAGGTGTTCTCTTCAGTGGATTTTTGTGCCTTTTTTTTAACATTTGGTTTATTCTGGTTTTTAAGGTGTTATTTCTTTTAGTATTTTTTGTGCCTCCTTTACCAAACTGTTGACTCTTTTTCATGATTTTCTTGCATCACTCATTTCTTTTCCCAATTTTTTCTCTACCTCTCTCATTTGATTTTTAGAATCTTTTTTGAGCTCTTCCAGGATCTGAGAGTAATTCATATTTTGCTCAATCAGTTGTCACCAAATTCATTTTCTGTTCTTTGTTGCCATAAAGAGGGCTACAAGGCAATTTTAAAATTTAAAGCTTGGTGCTTTTTCATAGAGTTGGTGTAATGTTAATGGGATTTAAGATCTTCACCACCCATTAATAGGCTTCATGTGGAGCCCATTAAAGGAAGTTTGTTTAGGGCAGGCTTGCTTGTAGGAAGGCTTTCACACCTTTTGTTAATTTCTAATTAGGCACTGAGTCAGGACAGTTTTGATGCCCTCCAGCTCTAAAAAAGAGTATATATACTTTGAGGTTTTGATTTGGTGGTTACTCATTGGAAGAGTGTTCTTGTGATTTGACCAGATAAGACTCTGAGTAGCCATTAAGGAGCCCCCCAGCTTTGAAAAACACAGATATTAGTGCTTCTCTCCCTGGAAACTATGTATGTATTGCCTTGATCACAGTTGGATCTGTCTATTGATCTGTGCTAATTCCTCAGACAGTTAGATGCCATGTCTGTTAGTCTTTATTTTTCTGCATGTATTTTCTCTATTTTCTTTGTTTGCATTTTTTTTTCCTGAAGTTCAGGGTGCTGACTTTTCCCCTGAACTAATGAATGTAATTTTAAAAGATTGTTGACCCCTTGAACAGCTATCTTTTGTAGTAAAGCAGATCTAAGAACCTGTACTAGCAGCCATCCTAGGTATGCCAGTGTGGTTGCCGTTACAGTTGGCTAGCCAAATTGCTTGCCATCTCCTCAAGCTCCCTTCAGAATAGACTCCTTCATTTCCTCTGACTATCAAATCATACAATTTTATGGAACTGGGAGGAATTCTAGAATTTTCCTAGCTATTTCCCAATTCAAACCATCTGGAAGAGTAGTTGTATAATTAACTTCTGTACTTCACAGAATTTGAAGTTCTCTCTCTCTCTCCCATCCATCCTTTTCTCTCTCCATCTTTCTCTCCCCTCTCTTTTCCTCCTTTTCTCCCCCTCTCTTCCCCTTTCTTTTTTCCCCTCTCTGTCTCTCCTTCTCTTTCTCTCTCTCTCTCCCTCCCTTTCTCTCCCTCTTTTTCTGTCTCCCTTTCTCTCTCTCTCCCTCTCCCCCCTCTCTTTAGAGATGAGGAAAGGACTTGCTCAAGGTTAAACAGGTGTTTCTAACACCAGGAGATCTCACAAATCCTCCATGTATCTTCATATAACTGAACTAAAAGCAAATGTACAATTAGGAGTTTTATTTAACTATAGATATATAAATGTTATTCAAACTGTGTATAATAATAAATTATAGAAATTGAAGAAAATCTGGGAGCTTGTTTCTCTTACTAATTTTTTCTGTTCTTAGAGGAGTGAAAGACATAAAGCAGACACTGACTGTTTTGCTTTGATTTCATTATTGTCAAAATGAGTTCTCATTGACAATCTGAAAAGCAATTAACTAAGAAGTCTTCAGAAGTGGTTTTTCAAATACTTCTTTAAATAACTCATTTGGCATTTGATTTCAAGATATTTTCCTTTAAAAAAATGGACTAACATTTTCTAATTGTGATTGTTTGGTCTTCAAATGTTAAGAAAGCTTTGGTGGTTTCATCTTTTGTTTGACAAAACTTCTTCACAAACAACACCCTGGAATCTTGGAAAACTGTCTTGTATTTAGGTCAGACTATAAGCCTAATTTCCAAATAATTCGCATCATATGACTCCAGGACAAGGTTTAATCTTTTATTTTTTCAGGTGATATTCAAAGTTCAAATCTGCAGACAGATCTTAAGCATTAGATTCACTGTTATTTGAAGGACAGAAGCCAACTGATTGATATCCATTGTCTTTTTGGTACTTTTAGTCTCTTAGTATTTCTCTAATTCAATGTTTCTCTGTTTCAAGGGTCTCCACCAGGAAAACCTTTGGTGTATTGAGTCAATAACTATTTGTCAGAGGATTTACAAGAAGAAATTCACACAGAAATAATCTGCAATTTGCATGAGTAGAGAGAGAGTATGCATACCAAGGAGTTCATGGTTCCATATATGTATTGAAATAGATAATCAAAAGACTAAAATAATTAAATATAATTATGTAATGCTAATAAAGATAAATAATTCCCAATACCTGGGGGCTGGGAATTGATTGTTAGGAAATGTGAAGGTTGTGATGGGTATGTAGACAAAATGATCCCTACCTCCCTCAGATATGTAATTACCAGGATTTTCTGTTTCCCAACTTAATTTAGATTTAGGAATTATTCACATGGACCATATCTACTCAGAATATTATTCACCTTATTCGTTAAGGGTAAGTTTATTTTGTTTTGTGTGTTCTTCCTTTTATTAAGTAGGTTTTTAAAATTAAGGACGTTAGTGGCAAAAAAAAAAAATTATAGAGTGGTAACATTTGTCTTGAAGCAATAATTGGGAAAAATGAATAGCTGGGAAAAAATTAGTCCATGTGACATCCTTAAGAAGTATACATTTAGCTTCTGCTCTCACACCTCAATGAAAATAACAATAATGGACATTTATAGGGTTCTTCAAATCTTGTAAACTGTTTTCCTAACAACAGTCCTGAGATAAGTGGATTAAGTGTAACTAGTCTCTCTTCACAGAATAGAAAATTAAGGCCATGAATGGTAAAGCAATTAGCCCTATGATCTCACAGTGAGTAAATAATTGAAGTAAGGATCTAAACCAGAGATCCTAACTATAAATCCAATGTTTTGTAGCCATGGAACACTACCTTTCATGAACTCATTCATTCTCAAGTTATTTGATTCTTTACAGATAAAACAACTGGGGAGTTCTTGCTTCAGTAAAGTTAACATCTGACTCCCTGTAACTTCCACTTCTTGGTCCCAGTTCTGATTTTTGGAGCCATACAGAGAAAGTGCAATCCTTTTTCCAATCCATCTCTTCCAATATCTGGAGGCAGCCATCATTTTCCACTTTACTCTTTCCTTCTTCATGTCCATGTTCCTAATTCCTTCATTGGCTGCTACTGTGATATGGTTTTGTTAGCATTATAGTCTTTCTTCTTCTGTACGTACTCCATGTAGTCAATGTTACTTTGAAAATGCATCCAGAACTGAATAAAATACTCCTACCCCTTCTTTAAAACTTGATTGAGGCCCCATCTCCTCCACAAAACTTCTTGTATTTACTCCAATTCAATCTCTCACTTCTCTGAGCACATATAACCACAGAATGATAGTGTGGGGACATCCCCAAAAGCAATCTTTTCATTTGTCTTGTTCATATGGGCAGATTGAGTTTATGTGATGATCCTTTTACTCTTCACTTAATTAACTCCTAATATACTTGCCAATGTTTACTCTAATTCTCCTCGCTATCCTTAAATCACCTACATTTCTCATCAGATAGCCTCACCTCATATGTTACCAAGATAACAAAAGTCATCTCTGAGGAGCTCTCTTTTCTCATAGTTTCTGCACTTCAAGTCCCCTTACCATCTCTATCTCGTCTACCCTTCTTTGCTCTAATCTCAGAAGAATAAATGATCTTTCTCCTCACCAAGGTCTGCTCTCCTACCTGTTCTCTTGAACCCATCTCTTCTGTGAGTTTGCTCCTTCAATCATTCTTCTCATGATTTACCTACAAACATGCCCAGATCTCCCCAATTAAAAAAAAACAAACCCAAAACAACAAAACTTTGACACGACCCTGCCATTCCCTCCAGCTAGTCATCGTCCATTTATAGACAACTCCTAAAATAAACTGTCTGCAGTAAATGGAGTCACTTCTTCACCTTTCTCTTACTTTTCAACCCATTGTAATTTGACTTTTGACTTCCCCATTCAAATGAAACTTCCTTTTCTAAGGTCATCAATGATTTCCTTATGCTAAATCCATTAGCCTTTTCTTAGGCTTCATCCTTCTTGACCTCTGTGTGACTGATAGACTTGACCACTCCCTTTTTTTCTAGATGTTTTCTCTTCCCCATTTGTGATATTATTCTTTGAATGCTCTTCCTTAGTTTCTAACTATTCTTTCTCTGTCTCCTTTATTCATCATTACCCATTTCCTGCCTCCTATTTGCAAAGGTACCCCAAATTTCTGTCTTTGGACCTCTTCTCCTCTCTCTTTCCTCACTATCCTTTTTGTTCATTTCATTAGGGTCCATCAGGTACTTATCATCTCTGTTCATCTGACTCCCTAATATGCATACCCAGGTTTCCATAATGTCTCCTGAATTGCAATCTTTTGTCATTGCTTGCCTACTGGAAATCACCTGGATGTTCCACAATCATCTCAAATCAAATACAACCCAAACAGAACTCATATCTTTCCCTCAACACTTATTTCTTTCCTTAAATTTCCCAAAATTGTAAATAACACCACCATCTTTCCAGTCACTCGGGTTCACAAATTGGCTATTATCCTTGACCCTGTACTCTCCTTCACCCACCCCACATCTAATCAACTACCGAGTCATCTATTCTACCCTCACAAAATCTTTTACATCTGTTCTCTTCACTCTGCTCAGACAGACACAACCCTAGTTCAGCCTCATCATCATTTCTTAATAGAAATATTATATCAACCTCTTCATTAGCCCCTCTGCCTTTATTTTTTCCCTCCTTCTAGCCATTCTCCTCCAAGCAGCCAACCTGATACTCAGAAAGTACAGTCTTGCTCAAAACCCTTCAGTGGGTCCCTACTGGGTCCCTACTGCTCCTCAGATACAATATAAACACTTCTGTTTGGCAGTTCTTCTCTCTTTATCATTAATTATATTACATATAATTAAATATTATCAATAATATTTTATCTTTAATTTATGGAATAAAACAAGCATTTCCATAAATAAAAAGATGACTGCACATGAAACTGCAGATCTACTATGTACAACTTGCTATTCTCTTTAGATATACAATGAAGTTATTATGTAAATTCTTTGGCTTCCCTCCCTCCCCCTGCCCTAGAGATATGGCCATTATTCAATACAAATATAGGTATGTGTAGGTACACATCTATCTATCTATCTATCTATCTATCTATCTATCTATCTATCTATCTGTCTGTCTGTCTATCTGTATGTAAATGTGTGTATATACACACAGGGACACATATAAGCAGAAACATACACACACACACACACACATATATATATATATATAGATCTGTACACATGCACAAATATGTGTGTGTGTGTGTGTGTGTGTGTGTGTGCATGTTCTATACATACTTCTATTTATCAGTTCCTTCTCTTTGGTATTCCAAGTCCTACTTAATCTCCTTTTAAACTATCTCTCCAGAATGATTTCAGATCACCCAACCCTCCTTATACCTTGTTCACTCTCCATTAGAGTCACACTGGTCTACTTGCTGTTGCCCATATACAGCATTATATGAACACCCCATCTTCTAACTGCATGCATTTGCCCAAACTATTCCCTATTACTGAAATGCTCTTGGTCCTGATCTCTAGCTGATAAAATCCTTAGCTATCTTCAAAGCCAAAAATATCAGGGGCTACTTCCTATAAGGGGACTTTCCCAATCTCTTAGTTGTTAATGTTTCTTCCACCAAAATTTTCTTTGTACTTACTGGGCATTTGCATTACATGTTCTTCTCTGTGTATACATTGTTCCCCCTTACCCTAAGAAAATCTAAACTCTGGCAGCCACTGTTTCATTTTTGTCTTTGTAATTTTAGCACTTAGGGGTGGGTCGGTATAGTCCATGCTACCTAATAGGTTCCCAATAAATATTTAGTGAATTGAATTAAATTGTTTCAATTGAATCTAATCCTGTTCCCTTATCTGTCACACAAGGAAACTAATGGCACTTACAATTCATATAAAAAATTTAGCTCTCACTCTATGTTCCCTTATTGTATGTATTAATCAGGTAGTGGATATGAGGCCTATCTTTCAAATGCAAAGGAAGCTCCTTGAGAGTAAAAAGTATCTTTCCTTTTCTTTATACTCCTCCGTAACATTGCTCTCCCCAGCATAGAAAACATATGAAGAGCTGAATATTTTCTTGCTTATTATGCTCTATTTTGGAGTGGCTAATGGGATTCCTGGCTACTTTGCCCCAGTATTTCCTGTGACATTATGATGGTCATGTATGACCCTTAGTGTAAAAATTCTTAGTCACAAAAAGCTGAACACAGCAAATAAGGCATCCCACTCAGACAAGAACTTTGAATCGGGGATTATATTTGCTAGCAACTTGCCATCTTGCAAAATGCCACTGAATAGGATCCTCCTCATATCAGTAGATTTGAGGCATCCCAGACATTTCCTAAGAGTCTGTGGACTTGGGCACTGCCCACAGAGTAGACTCAGCCTGTCTTTAGTGGTCACTACTGGAGTCTGCAAAACTTCTTATGGCCTTCCTCATTGTTAGTGTTGAGGTATTTTTCTTGGTATGCACAAATAAACATCCTTCATGGAGTGAAAAGAAACACATAGAGACAGAGAAGCTTTCCTGTAGGAGAGATGGCACTGAGGCCATTATGGAGGCTGCCAAGATAAACTGAGTGAATAGTCAGACTCCAAAATCCTCAGAGCAGATAAACATCTGAGAGAAGGGATGCCAGATGAGCTTGGAGGCAATGGAAGGAAGCACCTTTAAGCTGCCATGGACAAATCTGCCCGTCCTTAGACACTGTGCATGAATGACTGAGCAGATGAGCCAGTCCTCATTCAATATATGAAAATACAAATGGAAGTTTTCAGCAAACCAATGATTACTTTATGTGAGGCTAAATTCTGTTTTCTGTTTTAGAGACATAAAGTCTGGCAGTACAAAAGAATAGAGATTGTCATTTATGTAAACTCTCTTCTGAGTTCCTAGGATCACAGAGAATTGTTGCTCTTGCCTCCCTAGACTCCCAAGTGGGCTGGTCTCTACCTTTCTCTGATGTGTGGCCTGAGATCTGCTGATCCTTTTGAACATGTTGATGTTATAACAATGATGAAAAGGACAACAAATGACACCCTTTCACAGGGCACCTTATTTATTCTCCCTTGGTCATGCCATCAACCATAGGCCAGGCAGTACGTCAAAAGAAGCTTAAGTGTGGTCCCTGTAGTCTGCCCTCACGTCCATTTGGCAACGATAATTTTGTTCTGTGGGATTAAGTGGCCAATTGTGTACTTATGTAGTTGCAGATGCTTTTATCCACAGCCACAAAGTCTTCATGGGTGGTTAGTTGGGGGCCCACAATTGAGCAAAAAAGGAAAAATAAAAGGTCAATCAGTGGCCCTTTGAAAGTTGGGCCCCAAAGTGCTAGTTAGTGTTAAGGAGAAACATGGTTACCATGGCAGAGATGAATTAAATTAGCAGATATTTGGGGAAGGTATGCAGGAAAATGGAGTGAATGTAAATGGGTAAAAGGCATGGTACAAAAGGAATGAATTTCCGATGTTTAAATTAAACATAGTCAAGACCAGTGCTTATGTCACCCAGATGGAGAGGTTGATTGTTCTGTCCAAATGTTTGGATGAATCTAAGGAAACATGTGATTGGAAACAACTTTTACTTAAATTTGCCCTTCAGGACCAACACTTTAATCAGGTAGAGAAGGTGGGAACACAGAGCTAGAGAATGGGTACTAGAGAACCAAATCCTCTGGCCACTGCAAACAAAATGGGTCATTTAAGCATAAGGACATGATGTAGAGGAAAGAACATTGGAGCTGGAGTCAGGGTATCTTATAGTACAAATCCTGGTTCTTCCACTGGCTGATTGGGCACATCTCTTCACATCTGGGAATCTGAGCTTTTTCTCTTTTGTAAAATGAGGCAGCCAGAACATGTATGAGGAGGAATTAAATGATCTTAGGTGGCTAGGTGGTATAGTGGATAGAGCACTGGGCTTGGAATTAGGAAGACTGATCTTCCTGGGTTCAAATCCAACCTTGGACACTTCCTAGCTGCGTGACCCTGAGCAAGTCACAATCCTGATTACCTCAGTTTCCTCATCTGTCAAATGAGCTGAAGAAGAAAATAGCAAACCACTCTAGTATCTTTGCCAAGAAAACCCCAAGCGGGGTCATGAAGAGTTGGAACAACTGGATAGTAGCAGCAAACACCTTTTTGGTCTGATATTCCTACTTTTGATGGCTGTTTCTTCTACCGACATTAGCGTGTGCAAATCTTACATCATACTTTCTTTCCCATTAGTTAAAAATTCTCTTTCATGGTGGGTTCTGAAAGATCAGAACACTTATATTTGGGAGGTTTAATTAGAAAGATTTAATATTATGTAGCAATGTTTAAGGAAGTTGAAATATAAAAGCCAGAAATTTAAGTCCTTTGTTGCAAATATTGACTTGACATGCTCTTTGGGAAATGAAAGAAATTGTAAGGTTTTAAAAACAAGGCTAAGACCCATTAGCCTTCTCTCCCCAGTGCTCACCAACAGTTTAACGCTATTCCCAGGGTGGGGAATGAGATAACAATGATCTCATTAGTGTTTGTACAATAAATAAAGCATCAAGTACTAGCAGGCTCTTTCATTGTATTTATAGCTTACATTGTATTTGAGTTCAAAAAGACTGTGGGGATCATTGTGTAGGAGATTAGATTGAATTTTTTGCATGATACACTCTGGAAGTTGCCTTTTTGCTTACATTGCTTGCCAAAGTAGGACAGGTTTCTCTAATTAACTGAATGTTCTATAAGCTGAGAATTACCTTACCTATCATAGATGAGTGAAGCTGAATGGTGAATTCAACCTTAAAGTTGTGAAGACTTGAGTTCAAATTTTACCACGGACATATTTTAGCTTCGGGGCATTGGAAAAATCACTTAACTTTGCAGAGTCCAAAGTAACTCTCTAAGATTACAAGTTGCATAGCAGGTACTAATCTTTAGGGGTAGAGAGAATTTCCTTCCTGGGAGTTGTCTATACCTGTATTCTCAAAAGTGGAGGTTATGGCACTAGGGAGGCCATAACCACTTGTGGCCTGACCACAAGAAGCCTATTACTGAACTTCTTGGCAGTTATCACCTGTGTCCATTTATAATCAACCAATTGGAGTCTGGGAAGATGGTTTGTATTCCACTTTTCCTGTAACAGCTAATTGTGGAGTTTGTCTCCAAGACATGGATACCTACCCTCAGCCCTCAACATTCTCCCTCCCTTCACTTTGCAAGCTCCTGACTTGTCCCCACCCTGTTTTCCCTTCTGAGCCTGGCCTCAGCTCTGCAGGGAAGTTGTAATGTAACCACTACCCAGGTACCCACAGTGGCAGCTGCATAGGTAGCATTGGGAAATTTCTGACCCTTGACACCCCATGAAATACCACTGCCAGCCAGATCACACTGGAGCATTGGTTCTGTGCTCCAGGGAAGTGACTAGGGATCAAGACCCTTATCCTTTGGAATGAGACAGTGAGTGGCATAGGATGAACAGGCATCATTAGCTTGACATTTGTCACAAATCTCGTTCTCCACTCCTCTTGCGTACTTTCCTATTACTGCAGAGGTTCCCACCATCCTTCCAGGCACTCAGATTCCCAACCTTATCATCATCTTTGATTCCTAACTCTCCCTTCCCCAGCCTACACTTCTTGTTGTTATCTTCAAAACACCTGTTCCTCCACTCTACTCATGTAGCTACCATCCAAGTTAATGTCTTCATCACCTTCTACCTGGACTATTACAACTGCCTCCTAATTAGTCTTTCTGCCTCAAGTTTTTCATTTTTTCCAACCCATCCACCAAACAGCTACCAAAGAGTGCGGTTCTTATTGTGTTACTCCCCTGCTCAACAAAATCCAGTGGCTGCCTAGGTTCAAATATTATTTTGTCTTTACCTTGTCTCTTAAAAATGTCCATTTTATATGTTCTTTAATGTACATAAGCATTAGTACAACAGTGCATTTAATTTATAAACAAGTAAACATCTACATATTGGAAGTATGTGCAAACGTTTGTCAGTGAGAGGGATGTATGATCAAAAAGCATTAGAGATCACTGTCCAACACCAAGGAAATCACAAGCCTTATCCTTCCCACCCCTAGTCCCCCAAATCCTGTGAATATGAATACAGTAAATTATATTTCACACTATATCTGTATAGGCTAAAGATAATTTAATCTTTCTATATTTATTAGGAAGGATCCTTGGGTCTTTGGGGGGGAGGGCTCAAAATCACCATTAATGGACATCTATCTACATGAGTGTGAGCTAAAAAGACTGTGGGGATCATTGTGTAGGAGATTAGATTGGTTCTTTTGCGTGATACTCCCTGGAAGTTGCCTTTTTGCTCATATTGGCATCGCTAGCACATAGCACAGTGCCCAACACATAGTAAGCACTTAATAAGCATTTGTTACCTCCCTATTTCTCTCTGTCTTGTATATAAAATTTTAAAAGAAAGGAAAAAATCAAGTGATAAGAAGTTTTCAGCCTATAAACATTGTGCTTCAGAAATCCATTTCTATGTTAGTTGTATTTCATTTAGAATATATTTTTCCTTAGGAACATGGCTATAAATGGTGATTTGGTTTCCAGAAAAATTCCACAAAATTCTATTTGACTGAAAATATAGCTGGGATACATTTGCACTGAAACACAGTAGAAAACAATTCTGTTTAATAGATAGTGTTTTACCTTAATGATACGTTGAGTTGTTTTGGTGGGCTTAGCCTAAAAACCTAACCATCACTTCCAACATTGTTTCTGGTAGAAAAATTATTTCATGGTTCTTGGGATGGTGAAAGTGAATGAGAAGGCACAAGGAATATGCCCTTTTACTTCTCTCCCCAGTATTTTACAATCCCTTATAAGGATGTTCGTTGTTGTTGTTTGGTTGCTACATATCACCTACACCTTTCTAGTTATATTTTTCTTTGATAAAATCTTTTTATCTTACATCTCCCATTCAATTCTGCACTACTAATAATCATACTATAGCCAACCACCACCCATCATTCATCTTTCTGTGGCTTTTTGGGTTCCCTGCAGTATAGACTCTTTAGAGTTTGTGGTCTTCTATGATTCACAGCCAGGTAACACCACTGCAAGATTATTGGTCTTGAAAAGATTGGCCTTTGTTTCAGGGAGAAACTATGCAGTTTCCAGAATACTATCCAGAAGCCTGAGTTCTTCTATTTAATAATTGAACCAGCTTATTATTTATATGCAGTGTCTATAGGATAGATCTATCAATTATCCGTTCAACTGCATGTTGGAAATTGGACTATAGTTGAAGGGAATACTGAATATTTTTCATCCACTTGGCTTTTCTACGTGGTTAGTTATATTGGACTCTCTTGATGGTTTGTACATCTCCTCTTAGGGAAGTGGCAGTGTTATAGGGCTTGATGCAATCAACACAAAGTCATCACTTGCAGAAAGAAATCCTTGGAAGACCTCCCACCTGGACTTCGTGCTGGCCATCACCCATGATAGGGAGAAAGAAAGAACTTTGGTAAACATCTTTGTTTTATGTCTTTCTTGATATTACATCTTACAGTCATCCAGCAGAGTCATCTATGTTGCTATATTTTTTTTTAATTGGTTTGTTTATTTACTTTTAGTTTTGTTGCTATATTTTTAAAGGAATCTTGTACGGTTGTTAGACAGCATTTAAGGTAGCATTTTGTTCCACCAAATAAAATGCTCGAAAAACAATAGATAGAAAAGGTCAAATCATTTTTCTAGCCCAATGGGCATGGACCATTTATTAGGACAAGATGATATTGTAGGGTAAGAAGACTGGGGTAGTTGTCTGCAGGTGCGGGGCATTCTAAAGGTTCTTGGGGCATGTGATGACTGGTGTATTCATGTGAAATGGAAAAAGAAAAATCTCACAATTTTTTCAAATAATTTCTACATTAGGAAAAACTAAATATTCTCATTTGAAGATAGAAGAGATATCTAAGGATGGCTGAGTATTCTTTGGAAGAACCCAGAAAGAAATTCCTAAGGTAGAGAATATGTATTTGTCTTTCATCTATTCCTTTTATTTTCTCAGAATAACTGCTTCTCTGTTTTCTATGAATCTTCAGTTTTTTCCACACACAAACATAATTGGAATTTGTGTTTGTATGTGTGTGTATGTATGTGTGTGTGTGTGTGCATTTTCCTTTTCTTTGCACACAAACATGTCAGTCATCACATGTCCCTGGTTGCTTAATTTTCAAAGAATAGGTTCTCCACAGTGGCTGTGAGAAAACCATAGTCCTTTCATCTCCAAGAAGATACAGCAATTAATCCAAGTGCTCCCCTGCCTGCCTTCCATCTGCCTCTTTCCTTGGCTACTTTCACCAGGCCTTCCTAACTTGTTAATTGCCCTCATCATTTTCTTAGCCAAAGAGGGATTCGAGGTATTAACAGTGCAGCTATTTTGGAGTCACTACTATACATTATTTATTTTGTAGAAGAAAAGAATGAGAAAGAAATTCTGCTAACATGATGAAGGGAGGGCACTGAAAAGACGGTGTAATTTGGTGAATTTATGTTGGGATACCTGGAGTGGCTGCCATTTCTTACACTACGGTTTATGGGAGCATCAAGTTAACACTGGAAGGAACCTTAAAGATCATCAACTTCACCCTCATCATTTGTCAGATGAGAAAACTGAAAGACAAAGAGGTCTGTTAACTGGCTCAAGGTCCTGCTCAACACCTGAGGCAATATTTGAATGTATTTCTTGGGTCCAAATACAGCACAATACATATTATTTCACACTACTCCCACACAGTCTGCATTTGTCATTAGGGAAACAAAACCTTAACTTCTCATAACAGGATGAATGGAGGCATATGGATGAAAAAAATGTTCCAGAGCAGGAAGTGCATTGGTAAGGAAGAGGGGGGTGAAATTCAGCTACATCTTTGAAAATTCTTTGGAGTGGATGAGAATTTAAGTTCCCCTCATCCCCATCCCTGCTCTGACTTGACACAGCTTACCCCCATGAAAATGAAAAGACTTCTCTGAAAGAAGCTATATTAGCTTTTGGTGACTTTCCCAAGGACTCCTATTAAGGCCTGCCCATGGAATGGGCAGTGCATCCCACACAATTGATCCACCAGGAAGTTGAATTTTGCAATTTGGTGATTCTGAGAGAACTCAATTCAAGCAGGTGTCCATGCTCAAAATGAATATCTTCCCTGGACTGGGGATTATGGGAGAAGAGGTCAGGGAGAGAGAAAAAAGGACATAATGCCCATGGCAGATCCTGAGAGAAAAGACTCCACAAAATGCAGGAAATGAAAACGATATAAAAATCCTAGCCAAGGATTGGCAGAGTTAAGACCCATGAAAAGCTTGGCTTAAGAGAAGAAGTTTTCACAGCAGAGGAATTGGAAGGAACAACTGAGTTGGGTTCACAAGAAGTTGATCAAGACCAGATTTCTGGATATATTTATCTCTCATGATGAGCTAAAGTGACTCCCCATCCTTGGTATGCCGCTGTCATGGAAACTGGCATTATATTTGAAGTTTTAAATCTCAGGCCCTCCCCACATCCCATTGTCTTTTTATGTGTGTATTTATGCATTATAGTGTAAATCCCAAGGCATTGCCTAAAGGAATAGGTCACAAGGTTGAAAAGAACACTCACATACTTTGATACTTGGACATCAACCCATCATCTTTATTCACAATTTACAGCATGCTTTAGTATTAAAACAGCATTTTACTCAAAACAACCTCAGGAAGAAGTAGTATTTTTTTGTTGTTTGTTCAGTTGTTTTCAGCTGTGTCCAACTCTTCATGACCCCATTTGGGGTTTTCTAGGCAAAGATATTGGAGTGGCTTGCCATTTCATTCTCAGATGAGAAAATGGAGACAAATAGGGCTAAATGACTTGCCCAGGGTCACACAGCTAGCAAGTGTCTGAGGGCAGATTTGAACTCAGAGTCTTCTTGACTCCAGGCACAATGCTCTATTCACTGGGCCATCCCCATTTTACAGATGAGGAAACTGGTCTCAGAAACAGAAAGTACACTTTTTCCTTATCAGTCCAGTACCCTTTCTACTGGCCCCCACTCCTATTCTCCTGTGACTGGGCAGGGCCTTATCTTTTTCTAAATTTCTCTTGAAAAACTCCAGCAAAGCAGCTTTTTCAACCTCCCTTGAGTGATGAGTTCCAGTGTCAAACCACCCAGCAGATGGGAGAAGAGAGAGGAGGTCATCAATTCTGTTCTCATTCCTGCTTTACAAGAAAGAATGCCAGCTATTTCAACACCGACATCAGCCACAGTAAAATAGCGAATTCTGCTCTGTTTTTGCTTTTCAGTACAATATTCACAGGAAAACACCAATCTTTTCTTAGGTGATTTAAAGGGACTGTAGAAATAGCAGAGCATACTGGAATTTTTTTTTTCTGAAGACAAGATTCCACCCCCATGCTGTTTCTTAAAGAGCCCCTGGGTTAAATAATTTCATCATTCATCCAGGCTTACTACATGGAAACCATGTGAGCAAATAAATATATGTACATGACAAGTTTCTGCCATCGAGAAAATTATAGTCTGATGGAGGGGATTAAACAAGTGCACAGATGACTAAAATAGAAGACAGAAAGCGATAAAGCAACAGTGAAGAAACCCCAAAGGAGGAGAAAATGTGTTTCATGAAGATTTGTTTAACATGTGAGTTTCGATCAAACTTGCGACAATCTTTCAACTCTTCACACATTTGAACTGCAAAAATTTTTGTTTCTGCTGTCAGAGTTCATGTGATCTTAGTGACTTTATAGACATTTAAGGATTTCCATTTGAAATCATATTTTTTCCAGTGTTCTCTTTTATCTTTCCTCACCCTCTCCATATCCTCTCTGCCAATTTCCCTGTTTTCCTTGCTTAAATGAATTTAATCTTTATACCTCTTCTCAAATGGGGATTACATTGTCTTACAATAACCAGAAAGACGTTGGAGAGTGAGGTTTTCCTTCATCCTCAGTCTATCATTAAATAGTTTTGCTTCTAAAACTGGGTTGAGGGGCAGCTAGGTGGCTCAGTGAATAGAGCACCGGCCCTGGAGTCAGGAGGACCTGAGTTCAAATTTGACCTCAGACACTTGACACACAAAAAAACTAGCTGTGTGACCTTGGGCAAATCACTTAACCCCAACTGCCCTGCCTTCCCCCTCCAAAAATGCAATGAAATAAAATAAAATAAAAATAAAATTTGGTTGAAAAGGTCAGATTAGATGAACTAAGAATTGACTTGGCTATTCATGTCACAGACTTATAACCTATTTTTTTTTTATTTTGGGCTCCTCATTCAGATTAGAATGAGGGGTCCACACCTTAAGGAAATGGTTTATCTCCAAGGGTGTTAACTTTAAAATGTGCTGTATGTTTGTTTATATGTGTATATGTGTGTGTGTGTATGTGTGTGTGTTTGTGCATGTATGTGTGTTCCTTCCAGAGAGCTGGTTTTTAATCATTTTATCAGCACAACCCTTTCTGCCTCATGAGAAATTGTAATGACATATCTGACCCATCCAGTGGCATTCATGTGTCTCTGGGTTTCTGGACATTTCTTACTTGGCATATAGACCAAAGCAGCCTATGGAAGTTTAGCTTAACATATGAATCCCGAGATTATAGCAACCACTAAATACTTTGAGCTCTCATAGTAGGTGATTTTGGACAGTTTTTTAATTAGCGGTTAATCTGTATCTCCAGAATTTGGGGAAGTGCCCCCAAACTGGTTGCCATACAGAATGATCTTAAAATCACAATTCAGATTGGGGGTTAGGAGGCCATCATCAGTCAATCAGTCTCTTATTATGCACCAGGAACTGTGCTGAGTGCTGAGGGTACAAAGAAAGGCGAAAAATGATATCTTTGCCTGCAAAAAGCTTACATTCTAATAAAAGAGATAATATACAAAACAACTATGTAAACACAATGAATGAATGAATGAATATACATGCAGTATAAATGGAAAGTAGTTTCCTTAGTTGTTTTTGCCAGGAATCAATCTGAATTGAATCAATCTGAAAAGAACTTCCCAGTAAATTCCAAGCAGATATGTCCTCCCTACAGGACTGATTTTTGCATAGAATGCAAGAGCATGGGAAAAATAATCGCACAAAGCACAGTGACCAGCTGTTGTTCTCAATTGAGAACAAAATGAGAGGAAATGGATTTAAGCTGCTGCCGAAGATATTTAGGCAACAATGTCCCCGGGACAGGCAATGTGTGCAGGGCACTTTGTCCCAGGCTCGATTCCCTCTGAACAACTTGAAAAGGGTGTGGGGGTGATTCAGGCTATGATGTGAAGGAAAAGTACATCAAATTACTGGTGTAGCAATGCTTCTTTACATCTCTGGATTGAAATTATATGTAAGGAAAAATTTCCTGATAGAGGATGCATATCAACGTTAAAATGGAGTGATTAGAATAGTTTTGGAACTTCTCTTCAAATGGTTTTCAAAACTGTTTTGAATATTTATTCATTCAATATATTTTATTGTGTGCCCACAAAATGCTGAGCACTGGTGCGGATGAAGAAGTCTATATTACATGGTCCTTGTTCCCCAGGGGCTCAGCTCTGCACAAAAGTCCTTGTCAGGGATGGAAAAGAGGCAACATCAGAAATGCAAAGGAACCTCCACATAGCATGAGCATAAGAGGAAGGATTACTAAGGCAGGAACACAAAAGGAGGATATGGCAGGCTGAATGAAATAGGGAAGGAGAGCCCAAGGAATAACAGAGGAACAAAAGTGGAAACCTTAACAGCATCTAGTAGGGGGAGGGGAAGTTTGCACATGGGAGAGCCCAGAGTCATGTTGATAAAATGATTAAAAACCAGCTCTCTGGAGGGAACACACACACACACACACACACACACACACACACACATACACACACAACACATACACACAAACACACACACATAAATACACACAAACACACATGCACACACACACGACACATTTTAAAGTTAACACCCTTAGAGGTAAACTATTTCCTTAAATGAGGACATTAAGGAAAAAAAACATTAAAAACAAACAAACAAAAAAAGAATAAGACCTGCCTAGGGTAGCAAAGGAGATAGGTTGATGTACATTCTGTATAGGAGATTACCAGAGAAGTAGATGGTAGGGTGGAGACACAGCAGCCACTGGCTAGTCTCCATGGGGCAGCTGCCCATCATCACACCCCAGTGTTTTTTCTTAGGAACAGGTCTATTTAAAGCAGTGTCAGAGTCAGTCCTAAAAATGGCGATCATCTGGCCCATTTAGTTCTCAGGAAGTCAGAACCATTACATTATGCCATGATAGTGGATTGAGGCTAAAGAAATTGAGATAGTTAATAGAGCTAAAAATTTTCTTGGTGCTAGAGTTTTGTGTCCCAAACTAATCCTGTGACCGTAGGGATGCCATTGGAGGTTTTTGGGACTCAGTTTCCTCATCTGAAAATGGAAAGAGTTGGACTAAATCACCATTTAAGGCCTCAATCAGCTCTAAATCTGAACTCTCTGATCTCTAATTTTGAGGTTCTATTGCCCTTTATTCTATAACTTAGTATTTATAAGTTCTTTGTATTTCCTTCTGTAAAGTCCAGAGGGGTCATCCTTTCTGTTTGTATTGTATAGAGTAGTGATCCAAGGCCTAGGGATCCATTCTGCCTTATTGATTGATGGATAATTGAAACAAATTGGGAGACAACCCAGTTTTGGAGAGTGAGAGAGGGAGTCAACTTGTGACCAAAACAGTGTAGAACTTTCTTTGCCCACTATCCTAAGCTCAACAGTCTGAGACTTCCTCTGCTAGTTGGTACAGCAGATAAAAGAATAAAACCTGCCTAGAGTAGCAAAGGAGATAGGTTGATGTACATTCTATACAGGAGATACCCTTCTCTAGCTCTTTGGACAGATGAGGAAACTGAGGCAAATGGGGTTAAGTAACTTGCCCAGGGTCACACAGCTAGGAAGAGTCTGAGGCTAGATTTGAACTCAGGAAGATAATTTTTCCTGATTCCAAGCCCAGTGCCACCTACCTGCCTTAGCATAGTAGTTGTTTAATAAATAATAAATAATTCCCTATTACTAGAGATAAAGTGCTGAGCCAGGAAATTAAATAACAATTTAAATTAAATTAACAGTTGAATTACTGTGCAATCAATAACAGTGCAACCATTATCCTAATTAGGAGATTAATAACTAGAATAAGCTTTCATTTTAATAATGAAATATGTTTTAGTGTGGTCTCTGTGCCCCGCTGTGCCTCCATTGCTGGGGCTGTTGTGGCCAGAAAGGTGTTTGAGGTTCTGGTAAGTTTAGATTTTATAACTCAAAGCTCTTTCGAGAGAGTAGTTTGCATCAAAGAGTTGGTGAAGTTATTCTGCATGAGATGGTTGCTATGGTAATGATGGAAAGTAAATTCTATTATATGCTATATTCAGCTAGCTTATTCACAAGGTGGGAATGGGGTGTGGGGGAGGGTGGAGATGCTTGGGGTGAGTTAAAAAAGAGGCTATGAAATCTCCCTGTAACTAAAAAAAAAAAAAGAGGAAATTATGGGGTTTCATGCGTGCAAATACACTAGCACCTCTGGCTTCTGAGGAATATAAAAAGAGTGGAGTAATATAAAGTACTGGTTAGATTTGAGTATTGTACTGAATCTGTGCTAAGATAATTCATCACTATTAGGACCTCCTCAAATTCCTAGCTTTCTGTTCCTGCCTTAATCAGAAATAAACAACCTTTCTGGACCTCCATCTCTGCCTCTGGCTGAAGACTGGTCCCCGTGTTTGCCCTGGCTTCTTCTCATAACAGAAAACAGAAAGGAGGATGCAGGACTGACTCGGGACATTCGGATTTTGTTCTGGGATCTGGGCTCATCTTCTCTTTTCCTGGATTCCTAGTGTTCTTGTTAATGCTCTTTTTGACCTCTAGACCCCATGAAATGAAATCTATGGCCCCCTCTCTAGCTTAGTTGAAGTACTCTGACTTGATCCCTTTCCTATTTGGATCCATAGTACCTACATTCTCCTCCTTGCCTTAAACAATTTATTACAATCAACATCTTGCTCAACCCATTTGCCAGATTAAGAGATTCAAAATGAGTTGAAAGAAAAGTTTGAGTTGAACAGAACTGTAAGAAAAATTGGGATGTAGTTAATAAGTGGTAGATACAATAAAAAAATTTTGAGGAATTCTATTGCTTTAACTCTTACTCTGTGAAACTTACGCAATACCATAGTGACAATTTCATAATAATTAGCAAAACTGGTTAATATGTATACCTACTTATTTTAGCAAAGCTTTTTTTTCAAATTTTAAAACCAATAAATTTAGTAGGAAAGTAGAAAATCTCTTCCCATCCCTCTCATCTCCTTAGCCCTTCTCCCTTTTTTCTGCCATCTCTATGAAATGGCTGCATAGAGTTTGAAGCCTGAACCAAGATCCCACTCACCCTTGGTGTGATGACAACTTAGTTTTATTTTAGGCAAAACTGCCAAGAATAAATTGCCTTTTGGAGAGCTGTTCTTGCAAACCCAACCCTGTAAAGTGATGTAAAAGTCTCCATGTCATTTATTACTGCAAGGTCACTGGTGATAAATGTGGCCTTGTACACATAGATAGGGTCAGTTTTGAGATAGATATTTTCAGTTGGCTTTCCTGAAAACATCCAGAAACTTTGCAGGCAATGTATGTTTATAGGGGCAAAATATTTATTCAACATTGGATTATTAATTGAGCATACAGTTTATAACTAAGTAGAGTCTTTCATTTTCTGCTTTTTAATCATTTTGGTTCCTATTCATTTCTCCAGTGTGAGATGCCAGAGGAGATAAGAGCAGAAGAACCCACCTGGACATTCTCCAGGACAAATAAATCAACAAAATTAAGAGAAAAGAGAGGCAGTCACAGATACTTCAAAAACTGTTTGTATGAGATAGGCCACCTATTTGTCAGACACAATTTAATTTTTCATTTTTTTATATTGAGAGTAAAGTAACCTAAATGTATATTGTATAGTCAGGGAGCTCTTCAACAGGTTATTACTGTGCAATGCAGAGGGTGGCTTCCCAGTGGTATTGAGCTGACTCTGGAAAAGGCAGCAGGGGGCCCTTGTCTTCTTCCATACCCAAAGAACATACATTATCCAGCACACAAAAAATAAGCCAGTCGGAATTCCTACACTAACTTAACCTAACTAGCATTTAATTAAGAAGGAATTGGTTAAGGATTAGCGAGAGGTACAAAATTGTACATAGGTGTTTATTTTTAAACCTTGCTCTAATTGTGCATTCTATTTAAATAAATCAAATCATAGTGATGAGTTGTATTACATAATATGCGGGAATTAAAAAAAAAACCAGAGATACTTCAAAGTAGAAATATAAACAAAGACTTAGGTTACCTGAATTAAGCAAACAAATTGAGAAATGACCAGAGTTGAATTACCATAAAGAGTAATTTAAGACTTGTCAAATGGCCTATAGAGACACCTGCACTCTTCTCCCCCTTTCTGTTTTTTTTTTTTTCCCCAGGAGGAAACAAATGGGAACATCAGAGCTTTAATACCCTGGATGTTTCAACTAGTGACTTGATATTTGATGAAGGTAGTCCAGTTCTGACGAACTCCTTGTTGACCTGATTTTAAGTGATTGCTCTGTCAATGTTATGATGTTTTCCTTTCTGTTTATATCCCTTCTGACTACACTCAGATGGTAGTTGTAGAAACAAATCATGTTACTCTGATCGTTCAATTCCAGGTCATGTTTTGCTAAAACGATGGCATGAAGAACACGGTGTTCTCCCTCATCTGGTATGTGCCCACACATGTGGACCTGAGTCTCAGCTATCAACGAGGCAGCTGTTAAATGGACTGGGAGATTAATTCATGAAACAGAGGTACATTTTACAAATTATGGAAATATTATCTTGAGGTTTTAGGTTTCCAATATTAATAGCTTGTTTACATGGCAGCATGGGAATATTCCTACCATGTTTTTACATGCAAGGTAAGTCATCTGCTAGACATACCTCATAACTGATGGTAGGGGCTGGTTAATTCTGAGTTACCAATTCTAATTTCTCAGGCATTGAGATTCTCAGGAAAATCTATTGATAGAACCAGAATCAAAGTCTTTGATATTCTAAAACAATTGGTCAAAGTGTAACATACCTTGTTCTCAAGCACTTCCTACCATGGGCCTGAGTACAGGCCCTGGCCCCTTCCAATGAGATGTGTGTTCTGGTGACTGGCTAAAATATGTATATGCACCCTCAATGGCCCCTGTTTGATCCCTGATATCTGTGATAGAAAAGGGAATGGTCTCAGAGATGATTGACAACTGAGCAAGGAAGAACTGTCTGCTCAATAGAGTGGGAGAGACCCTTCCAGCCTCTTTCAATTCATTCTCTTTGTTGGATCATAGATGAAGTCAACTTTCTTTTGTACTCCCAGGAAGCAAGGGTTGGGGGGATTGCTCTCCTTTTTCCATCATGGGAACAATGACAACTATATGCATATGGCAGCTTGAACATGTGCTTCTTTAGGCATGTCTGAGACTAACCCTCAAGTCCTCAGCTGCCTCTTTTGGTCTAGACTGCATTTCTTTTCTTTAGCTGCTGATCTTGCATTTCTTTTAGCAAGAGGGCAGACCATGTGTCTCCTCATCAGAAAGCCAGAGTACTTATGCCCAACTCCAAGGGAGTGACCCTGTCTACCAGATCAATGGGTTCCTTTGATCACTGCTAGTAGTATAAGGGCAGTTCAGAAGAATTAATACATATAACACACTTTGTAAACTTTAATGTGCTATATAAATATTATCTATTAAGCTTACTGAGACCATATTTTCTGAATCAAAAGCAGAACACATGGTCCAACAAAGTACATTCATTTTACAAAACTTCATTGAAAGTATACTTTCTTTTCTTGAAATGTGGACTCTCACAGAATATCTAAGGTCTTTGATTGCAACTTCTGTCCTAAGTGGGTAGATATCTAGAGTTTTGTCTCAGGTTTTTTTCATCCCCCAACTCCCTTTGTTTCAGGCCTCTGCTCCAGATCTCTCTGTAGATAGACTATGGAATTCTAGAAATTGTTTATGAATTATTATACCACGACAATAATGATGACCACCATTAATATTATTTCACATTTACATTGCACTTTTCATGCACATTTATTATTTCATTTGATTTTTGCAACAACTCTGTAATAGATAGGGTAGTTAGGGTTATACCCATTTGACAGATGAAGAAAATCATATGCCTCTGGTTACATAGTTAATTAATGACTGAGCTGGGACCAGAATCTGGGTCTCCAGTCCTATCCTCAGACAATTTACAATCGATTCTGCTAGTAGTTTGTCAACTGATAGAATCTCAAGGTTCTAGAACTTTTGAGTTCCAAGCTACTAATTTACAGAGGAACGATGTAGATTTGAGAGGATATCTTCTAGGTCACAAATCATTAAGTGACTGCTTTGGGGCACTGAACTGTACTCTTTTGGCTTGAAAAGAAAATTTCCAATATCTCCAGGAGTGTTGGAGAAAATTTGACTGATTGGAGTGATCCTGTCTACTTATATATCCAAAGTATTTACAACCATATACTAATCTAGCGACGCTGATCATTTGCATGTGCCGAGGGTTTTTTAAAAATTTTATTTAAAGTTCTGAGTTCCAAATTCTACCCCTCTCTCCTTCGCTCCCACCCTCCTCACAGATAGCAAGCAATCAGAAATAGATTATATATGTGCAATTATGTAAAACATGTCCAGATTAGCCATTTTGTATAAGAAGACTAGAATAAAAGGGAAAAAAAGAAAGAAAATGAAAGTTTAGCATGCCTTAGTCTGTATTCAATCAATATCATCTCTTTCTCCAGGAGTGGGTAGTATGGTTCATCATTAGTCCTATGAGATTGTCTTAGATCATTTGTATTGCTGAGAATAGCTAAGTCATTCGCAATTCTTCATTGTACAATGTTGCTGTTACATTACATTCTCCTGATTCTTTTCCCTTTACTTTGCATCAGTTCATGTAAGTCTTTCCAGGTTTTTTCTGAAATCACCCTGCTTGTTATTTCTTATAGCACAATAATGTACCATCACAATCATGTACCACAGCTTTAGTCATTCCCCAATTGATGGGTATCCTCTTGATTTCTCTTAGCTACCACAAAAAAGAACTGCTATAAATATTTTTGGATGTCTTTGAGATATAGACCTAGCAGTGGTATTGCTAAATCAATTGTATACACAGTTTTATAGCCCTTTGGTGTTCAGGGTTTTTAAAGAAACTGGGTACGTGAATCTGAAAGGATTGTCCCTCACAAAAACAAGTCAAGGTCACAGATGATCAGGGAAATGGAAAATTGGAGGGAAGAAAACTACTTTAAGTTTGGCCTCTTGAATGTATTATTAAGACAGCACAATTCATTCATGACAACTGTCTGAAGGGACTGAAGATTCAGTGAAGGAAAAGAGAGAAACATAAGAATTTGAGAATCTTGGTCAAGATGACATGAGTCATTGCCACCAACAGCTTTCTTCCAAGCTGTGGGCTAGGTATATGGACAATCAATGAAGGCCCAAAGACACACTCCAACAGTTTGTTTTTGTCCTGCTTAGCAGTTGACACAAATTCCTATCTGTTAGATTTTGGCCTCAAAGCTAGACAATGAATATGAGGACTGTCTAGATGAATGATCCACTTGGCTGTCCTCCCTTTGTTTTGGGCAAATAGATACTGCCTATTCCTTGTTATTGCCATTGTATTTAGTTTCCTGGATGAGGAACTTTTCTAAAATGTTAAAAAAAAAATCATAGGCAAAGAGCAAACTACTGCCTCTATGGGGTCCTGAGTGAGCTGCTGATTACAGATTGCTCTGAGTGCTAAAGAAAGACTATAGGATTGGAAAGAGCCCTAGAGTTCATCAAATTCCTGCTTGCTATGACATTTGGAAGAAGAGGTCATTCACAAGGAGAGAGAAGATGTTCTCTATGTTCCAGTGACCACAGGCTTAGCTTTGAGAAAATATAAATTTGTGCTCATGTTTCAGAAGAGGCAAAGTCAAAAGAATGTTGTATTTGTAAAGGACTAGAATTTTAATTTCAGCTGTGCCAGCTATTAACCTATGTGACATTGAGGATATCATTTCATCTCACTGGCTTCCATTTATTTTACTTGTAAAAGAAGACCGGACTAGATGATTTCTCATGCCCTTCTAGTTCTCAAGCTATGATACTTAATAATTCAGTTTGGACTGAGGTTGGACTACATAGTCTTTAGAGCTCCCTTTGAACTCTGCTGAACTTTTCCGATTCTGTGACTGAAATACTTTTCCTCAAAGCCTAATGCCAAGTAAAAACCAACACTGAAGAGAGACTTCACTTAATTTCTGACCTTGAATTTCTGAGATATTAATTGACCTTTTGTCTTTTGGATTTTCATCCTATGATCAGCGGAGAAAGTGTTTGGCATTAGTGGTTGCCAGACACTCCTCTTATTTGTGGCACACTGCTAGTATTTGGGTCAAAATGCCTTCCCATATGTACAAATTATGTGTTCCTTTCAGATTATAATTGGACCTTGGCTTCATTTTTGGAACAATGTGTGCTCTACAATTTGTTTTCATATTTCAGGGTTTTTTTTTCCTCCCTCTTCCATTTAACAGTGATTATAACTTGTTTGGTGTTTTGGTCATTGACCAAGAAAAAAATATCAAATCATATGAAGACTTCAAGTCATTGATGACTTAATTATCTAAAAGACATGTTATTGTTGCAAAGATTTCAGAAGGAAATGTTCTGAGTATGGGATTGGTTTAACACATAAGCAGATAAGGTGAATCAGCAGAAATTGAATAATGTGGAAATAGGGTTTTGAGGAAGTGTTCCTTAATCAATAGAAAGTTAAACAAAGATTTTCTCTCCTCTTTGCTTTCTCCATATTTGGGGAGGGGGAGAAAGAGGAAGGATGAAATGTGAAATTCTGAGCAAAGAAGATAATTTTAAGAACTATTTCTAAACTAAGTTTAAGGGATTGCCTAAACCAATAGAAATTTAAGTAGCAGTTTATACTGATTATTATATTTTCCAAACTGTGTTCATGGAAACCTTACCTATGGCCATTGGGTTTATATTTATACCTACTACTCTGTATATGTATAAACTGACTTTATGGATATAGTATATATAACTCTTCTATATTTATACATAAAAAGCTATACACTAATTCTCTCCTTTTTTAACTTGCTCCATATTTTTCTGACAGTGTTTTTTAATACTTCCTGTCTACAGTGTCCATGATAGATTCTTTTTTTAAAGAAGGATGAAAATTTATATTTAAAATTATTATAATTTATCTTTTTTGCAGCAATTGCTATACCTGCTACTGTTGATCCATGATAGATTCTTAAACGAGATAATATTTGTAAAGTGCTTAGCACAGTGCCTGGTATATAGTAGGCACTTAATAAATGCACATTTCCTTATAGACAGAACTCCACCTTCAAAAAATAGCAAAAATAGCTATACAATTAGGCATAGGTCACATCGATTTTAAGGAGGAGGATGAAATTCAACGTGATAAATACTGGAGAAACATAATGCCAATACATTGAAATAGATACAGGTATCATTCTCATTAGTTCAACAAGCATTTATTAATTATCTACTGCCAGGAAGCACTCAGCTAGATGCTAATCATAATGAAGATCAAAATTAACTCAGCCCTTCCCTCAAAGAGCTTGCAAACTAATAGTAAGGCATGAGAGAATTTATACTAAATGTCAAATGAGATGCATTCATAGCTGACTATAAATTCCTTGAAGACGGAGAATGCATATGGTTCCTCTTTGTATCTCTCTTGCTCCTACCAGCTAGGTTCCCTGTGTCCAAACCCCCTGTTTGTTGACAGCAGAGAAGTTTGAGAGATTGGGGAGGTAGGGATTACCTTTAGCTTTTAGACATTTTTCTAAAGATGTGTAAACTCTGTGGTGCAAGAAATTAAGAGATCAGGATTCAAGGGATGGGTTTCTCTCCTGGCTTCTCCTCTAACTAGATCTGCATCCTTAGGTCAGTCTCTGGGTCTCTCTTTCCTCATCTATAAAATGAATGGCTTGGATTAGGTGACATATAAAGTCCGTCCCAGCTCCAATCATATGATTATATGATCTAAACTCACACGCAATAGGGCCCTGGAGTCAGGAGAACCTGAGTTCAAATCCGACCTCACACTTACTAGCTGTGTGACCCTGGGCAAGTCATTTAACCCTGTTTGCCTCAGTTTCCAAACCCATTTGGGGTTTTCTTGGCAAAGATACTGGAGTGGTTTGCCTTTTCCTTCTCTAGCTCATTTCAAAGATGAGAAAACTGAGGTGTACAGAGTGGAGTGACTTACCCAGTGTCCCATAGTTAGTAAGTATCTGAGGGCAGATCTGAACTCAGAAAGATGAGTCTTCCTGACTCCAGGCCTGGCGCTCTACCTATTGAGCCATCTAGCTGTCCCTTCGGAATGGATAGCATGTCTCATTATCAGACCTCTGGAATCATGGATAGTCATTGCATTGAACATAGTTCTCAAAGCTTTCAAAGTTGTCTTTGCATTGCTGTTTTTACTATACAAATTGCCCTCCTACTTATGCTCATTACATTTGTTTTCGGTTTATAAAATTCTTCAAAATTGTTCAGTTTTGTAATTTTGATGTTATAATGTAGATTGTCTTTCTGAATCTACTCACTGCATTATGTCCCCTTGTGTAGCTATGACAGTCATGAGATAATAGATTTAGAGCTAAAAGAAATTCTAAAGGTTGTTAACGGGATTTTTACTAAGCCAGTCTCCAACCTGAGAATGCTCGTGGCTGCACAAAGCAAGCCTAGAGACAGGAGTGCCAGTAATCAAGTAGTTTAATTAATCAGTTTCAGAGTGAAGAATATTCTCCTAGCTGAAGTAAAAGCACAGGTTATATACTTAAATCACAACTAGAGGAGCAAAAGGGGGGGTGGATTACAAAAAATTGTTGAGTGGTTTTCCATGAAAACCCACAAGCCGCACAATACAACACCTCAGAAGTCCAATCTTTGGAGGTTGTGACCTCCTCCCCTGAAGTACAGAACCAGAGTTCTGTGACACAATCTCTGATTTGCTTCACTTAAGGCCCAGTAATTGTGAGTGTTGTCAGAGTTTTGATTAAGCAGTTTAAGCTGCATTGTGAGCTCTGACTCCCAAGCCAGAGAGTCAGCTCTTGAAAAAACTAAAGCCCAGTGAGGCCTTGCCCAACATCACACAGATAGGAAGCAGCCAGACTGGAATATGAACCCAGGCCCTTTCTCTCCAAATTCATCATTCTTTCCATTGCACTACGCAAAATGGGCCTGAACTTCTCTGAAAGAAAGATAAGTAACATTGGTCTTTTGGGAGACTCCTAAAATCCTTTGAAGTCATCCCTAGTTCATGTCTGCTATGCATTTATACTTTGGGGATTTAAAAGAGAGTACGTATAAGTTGTCTTGAGTTCCCAGGAGAGCAAAAGTGGTATTACTTACCACTTACTACTGAACCCCTCCCTTTTGAACTTGCTTCAGAACCTTTTCCCTGGAAGGATGTTGTTCTTTCCAGGAATGTTCATTTTCAGACCCTTCTCTCTAATATTTTTTGTAGTGGGATGGTATTCTGACACAGCTGAATAGATTACTATAGATTTCTCTAAGTCTGTGCCTTTGCATATGCTATCTCCTATATAATTCCCTTCCTCTTCAATTTCACCTGGAAGAATGATTATCTCAGCTCGAGTGCCACCTCTCAAAAACATGTTCTGATCCCTCCATTTACAAATGTCCTTTCCTCCAATTATTTTGCATATATTTTAATTTAATTATCTGTTTATGTTTATACACAAATGTATATATGTATATATATAATGCATATACGTAAATATATGTGTAGACACATATAAGTATTGTGTAAACTATCAATAGATATCTATATCTATCAATCAATATATTAGATATGTTAATAATGTGCATAATATACATAAGAGATATATTGATAGATTATCCTGATTGTAAATTGATATATAGTTTCCCCTGAGAGACTGTAAACTCTTTGAGAACACAGATGGTTTGGTAGTTTATTTTATAAGCTTATTACCCAGTATAGTACCTGGCCCATATTTGGTACTTAAATGCTTCTATGAACCCATGAATGAAAGAATTCAGAGCAATGCATACAGATACTAATTTTCACATTAAATATTTATATTTGAGCTACAATGTAAGTAAAAGTCTTTAGCTACGTGAGCAAAATTTATAAAAGGAAAAAAAATGGATTGGCACAAGTGAGGGAAGTCTCATGTGTTCCATTGGTATCCTGATAAAGTCAAGAGAGAACAGTCTCCCCGCACTTTGTGCTGACTGCCTCTGGCAAACTCGTGGCAGCACACGGGCAATGATCCTACAGAATGGACAGGCATGGAGAGGTTGAGATCAGCCTCATCAATGGCCTCACTGATGATGGAAGGATGATCCTCTTCTCTGACTCATGGAATCTCTAGTTTTTCCAGAGCCAGTTCAAATGTCATGACCTGTAATAGATCCTTCCTGACTCTGCCAATCATTAATGTTACCCTCACCAATTACTTTAGATTTACTTTGTTCATATTTGCATTTATATATCTATGCAGAGGCAGCATAGCATGGTGAAGAGAAAGCTGGCAAAGGAGTCCCAAAGATCTGGGTCCAAGCCCTATTTCTCTTACGTGTGGGCTTTCTGAGCCAGAGTGCTGGGTGAGGAGTCAGGAATCCCTAGGTTTAAACCCTACCCAAGACACCAGCTGTGTGACCCTGGGCAAGTTACTCTCTGGGCCTTACTTTTATCAACTGCAAAATGAGAAAAGTCTAAGTTCCCTTCCAGCTATAAATCTATGATTTTACTACCTTATGAATTGAATTATTTTCATGTGATAAGAGATTTGGTAAGCTATCCCTATTAGCTAGCAACATTTTATCAAACATCAACAAGGTATGAGGTAAAAAGCAAGAGATGTAAAATCAAGGTCTTAATTTGTGTGCCATTGAGAAGAACATTGGGTTCTGAAACAGAAGTGATATCATCAGAAAGGTATTGCAAACATTTGTCGCCAGAGCACAACTTGGGGATTTTGGTTGGCTTTGCCAGCACTATACAAAATTTTTAGAACTTGGCTTCAAATTGTTTTTGGAACAACAGATGTCACAGCCAAAACTGGATGTTGGTCTGGTTTCTCAGCTTCAAGCAACATCTGGGCTTGAAGCCTTGATTATCTGGGTTCTAAGTCAGAACTCGGATATTAGAGACACTCTTCCCCCCTCACATCAAGTCTCCTTTAATCCTTTCTTCAACTAGAGATAAAATGTCCCTCTCTAGTTCCTTCTCTATCAGTTTGGATTGTCCAAGGAATGTCTTTGGTTGTTTCCTGTATAGGAAAACCAAATGAACAATATTCAAATTAACGTAAGAAGGAACTATTGCCACACTGGGTTCTTGCTCATCAGGCCTGTCAGAAAAGTAATAAAAGTAATATCTGGCAATTTTTCTTTTTGGTCCCACGAGTGACCCCATGACCCTCTTCCTCCATTTGACTCAGGATACAACTTGCAAGTGGTCCTTATTGGCTTTTCATTGTTTCTTTTCCCTGCATGTGGTTCCCCAACAGCAAGAAATGAAGCAGGTTCTTTAGTCTATCTCCACACCTTAGAAATAATCCTAAAGATTTCCTTTTTTTTTTTTTGAAAGGTCTTTTACTACTGAGCACTATAGTTGAACCATACAAGGGTTAAAATAATAAATGGAAGGAAAACATCTAGATTTCATAGGATTACCATTTAATCTTAGTTCTAAATAAAGCTGTCCTTTAAATTAGGTCTCATTCTTGCTTAGTTTGGAGTCCCCTCAAGGGTCTCAAGGGTTTGACCCAGTCCCTTCTTCCAGCTCTCATCCTCAGAACTAACTTTCTGATGTGAGAGAGAAGAACTATCTCTCAGACTAGGTTTCCTCAGAATCTTACCTCCCCTTCTTTTTACCAGAGGAAACAGAATTTTACTCTCTCTACCTATGAGTTTTATTGGTAGCATTTCAGATGTCAAGATGGCATAATAGGAGCATATGGGATGTAACTAGGACTAGAGAGAATTAATTTGTGCCTCAAGGGGGTATTTTAGACTGTCAGTCTTTAATCTAAATGACCTCCTACTTTAGGTAAGGAAGTCTCTTAGGTAATTTCTCCACAATTTTTATAGCAGGCAGACTTATGAGGAAGGGAGCCAAGATACATTTGGAAACCTAGTATAGGAGGGCTCTCCCCCTCTTATCTCCTCCACTTCAGAGCCATTCCCATCTCTGCTTTCTTAGTGGAAGTCTATTATAGAATCTTAGAATGTTAACTATGGAAGGAATTCAATAAATGATCTAATCCAACCCCTTGATTTTACAGATAAGGAAACTGGGGGTCATAGCAGTAATATGAACTACCCAAGATCACATAACTAATTGTGGTAGATCTGAGACTTGAATTCAGGTCTCATAACATCAATTCAGGTATTCTTTCCACTGTGTACAATAACTCAATCCACAGATTTCCTTATGAGGATTTAGGTAGCAAAGGCTTTTATAAATAGGTGAGACCAGGAAAGATTCTTAGTGCTTAAGTTGAATTCCAAGGAACAAATAGGAATTCAACAAATGGAAAGAAGAGAGATAATTTCAGGCATAGGGAACATCTATCTTGAGCAAAGGAATTGAAGTAGAAAAGTGTGTGGGGGACAAGGGCAGGATGGGTGCGGAGATTTAGAATGGATGATTAGTAGCCACATTTGGCTAAAATGATGATGTGGGACAAGAGATAAAGCTGAAAATGTAGGATGGTGCCATATTATGGACCTCCTTGTATATAGGGAAAGAAATATGAACTATTCTTGGTTTAAGTAGAAGAATGACAACCATTGAGAAAATAATATACCATTTGTTTCAAACTCTATGACAATACAAGTCTCTAAAACTAAAGAGTATCTGTACCACAGCAGTCATAATTTTCCATGCCCATTAGCTCATCCCTGAGGCTTATTACCTCCCGAGCTACTTTGTATTGCAGTCTAGGAACATAGGGCACAATGAACAAAAGTCTCAAATTTTCTAAAACAGTTTCAGCTTCAAGAAATACATACAATATTCTTAAGGTGACTTTGTGATAGGACTATCTTTACAAAGACCACATATACCTATTTGAGGTTTGAAAAATATAATCAATGTAGACATGGATGAGTCTTTTGACAGAGGACAGAAGTTATCAGAAGGTCATAGAACGGTGTCTGGAAAACCTCAGCCCCAGTAGCATGTAAATCATTTAAGTGTATGCAAATATTTATAGAGAACTAGCTTTAGTCGCTCTATAGGAAATAATTTCCATTCTTACTGTTGTATACACACCTAACGCAGAAATTAATTAACACCTTGAAATGCATCAAATGTGATTTTTAGATTAAAGCTTCACCTCTAGTTCATTATTTCTGATTTTTGACTGCTTCTGAACCTGGATAAATTAAGTTTATTCATTCTATATCTGACACACTCTCTCTCATTCTCCTCCAGGTCATCTGAAAAATGAATACAAAGCTAAATTAAAGAATAAAGATGAGAAAAAACATATATGACATGCAGTTGAAACAATATGATCCTCATGTATTAAAAACAAGTCTTGGTGAAGATAAATGGGATATGGACAGAAGAAAGGATATAAATATAGAATATAGTAATTTCACATCAAAGTTTGATAACCATAAATCATTTGCCATAACAAGACAGAAGGGCGCCAAAAATGCCTTCATCGGGAAACGTGATATGTTTGCTAAACAGAGAGCTGTAGAAGTAAAAGGCAGCACCAGTTTATGATGGTTTTCTCATTTGTACAACCCTATGAAGAAGAATAATAGATTCTGAGCATTTAAATTATAAAAGAGAAAAGAAATAGAAGTTAAAATCAACTTAAAGGAAATTGAAAAGAAATGGAAGTTAAAATCAATTTAAAGGAAGTTTGGATACAGGCTCAACTAAGGAAAGTCATGCCAAGAGCATTTAAGAGTTTAAAAGGAAGGAGGACAGCAGATGAAAAATGGGAAACATCTTCAAAGTCTTTTAAAACAATTTTTTTCATCATTGAGAAGAGTTGATCCACTATACTTAGACTCTAATACCACAGTCCTGTAAAAACTTATATGAGAGATAGGATACTATAGAAAACAAAGACGGTAAAAACAGTTGGAACAGACCAAGTGTGAATAGAGAACAGTCAAGCTGGAAGTCACCCAGTTGTGAGGACATTTAGAGATGATTCAAAATGTATCTGCAGGAGGGAAAGACACCATAAAAATGACAAAAAAAACCAAAACAAGGACCTTTTACTGAAAAAAGTGGCTCAGAGAAAATCAGGACCTAATAAACTAGAGTCCTATTTTCCCATCTGTATAAAATAATTATGAGACTAATTCATACATGTATTGACATGATCCTCAATGAGGGTGTTAGTAGGAAATAGGTAGAACTTTGCACTTGATATTATAAAATAAAGCATGTCATTATCACCATAAAGGTGATGAAATGATATGCTGACTATAAGATGCCATTTCACTTATTGTTTGTTGGTCATTTTTTCTTCATTTAATTGACTAACTAAAGCAGGATTGTCACCTTAAAAGTTTTCTCCCAGAAAGGTACTCCAATCTATAAATCAATATTATTTAAGATTACTTGAATTTTAGATTCAAGATTCACTTGAAAAGTGAATAATAGAGAAAACTTATTTGATGATACTCTGATCACAGTATCAAGAGAGCCATAAAACAGGGAGATGTGTGCCTGCTGGTAATTTTTTCGTCATTGTAATTCAAGTGATCTTATGCAAGGTCCAAGTTGGAAAGGAATTACCTACGAATTTTGAGGTCTCCCAGATGTTCCTGTTTGCAGATAACACTGTTCCATTTGATATCAAATCCTGTAAATCCTCCTGGAAGAGAGCTACTATATAGCTCATATGCATATATGCACGTATATATGTCAGATATATATGTATTCTGTATTGTGTGTGCATGTATTTATGTATTTTATACCACGGAATAAAGAGCCAACTTCAAATCCAAGATGGCCTGGGTCCAAGCCCAAGCCATGTCTTCTGGCATTTTCTGGCTGTATTGACAAAGTCACTTAATTTGTCAGTTTTCTAGGCAGTTTTCTAAGATGATAAGTTGCAAAGAAGATGTTGACCTGCATTGATAGGAGTTCTCTATAACAATGAAAAAACAGGTCTAATTCCTATACCTGTGTATGTATATGCGTGTGTGTGTAACTTGAACATATGGTACTAATGGACAATAAGATGGGACTAGAATTAAATTGGGAGGAGAGATTGGGATAAGGACAGAGGGACATGTTGTATTACCTTTAAAATTTGAAAAAATTCCCTTTGGGACCCCTAACTTTTCTCAGAAACATATTCCCCATCTTTTTTAAAAACTTTATTTATTTTTAGTTTTCAACATTCACTTTTATAAGATTTTGAGTTCCAATTTTCCCTCTCCACTCTCCCCAAGATGGTATGCAATATGATATGGGCTAGGTGTATATGTATATATATATATATATATATATATATATATACCACCATATTAAACATATTTCCATATTAGTTGTGTTGTGAAAGAAGAATCAGAACCAAAGAGAAAACTATACAAAAGAAAAATAGAGAGAAAAAATAGTGTGTTTTGATCTGTATTCAGACCCCATAGTTCTTTCTCTGGATGTGGATAGGATTTTCCATAATGAGTCTTTTGGAATTGTTTTGGATCATTGTATTGCTGAGAAGAGCTAAGTCTATCAGAATGAATCCTTGCATAATGTTGCTGTTATTGTGTTACATTGTTCTCCTGGTTCTGCTCACTTCAATCAGTATCAGTTCATGTAAATCTCTGCCGGTTTTTCTGAAATTTGCCTACTCATCATTTCTTATGGAACAATAGAATTCCATTACATGCATATACCACAACTTGTTCAGTCATTTCCACATTGAGGATGCCCCATCTTTTAAATATTAATATTCTCACCTTGAGAGACAGTGTAGTATACTAGATGGAGAGCTATGGCATATAACAAAGGACAAAGTAGAAGCATCAATCTCAGGAAATGATGCCATCAGGGAAATGAATAATTAAAAAATAAGATGGGCTGGTCACACATGGAAATCCAAGGTTGACTAGGGTATAATCCATTGGTAACCTCCTGATGAGAAGATAAAGTAGGGAGGGCATCCAACACATCAGATAAAAGCCCTGTGACAACTTATGTGAAGACAAGGGTTGGAATCACACATGATGGGTAAGTATTAGTAGGCTGCAACCCAGAAGAAATACCCACATTAATGACATCACCGGTCCATTTGAATGTCTCACTATTCGGTGGTAGCCAGCCTAGTTGAAATGATAGGTGGGCAGTCAGAATAAGGTAATGAGGGCAAGATGGTATGATAGAGTAGATGAGCAAGAGGCCCAGGATCTCTTTGTGACTGTCCTGTTAGGCTTGTTGAGTGTTAGAATATGGGCTGTGGGGAAGTGTTGAAGAGAGCAGAGATAGAGACAGAGATCGAGAGGCAGAAAGAGTCCATGGAGATAAGAGAAGATTGATAATTTAAAAGATGAGAAGAAAAGGGAAAAGGAAAAGAGAAAGAGGATCATAGAGAAAGAGGGAAACAGATTTCTCTTGCTGCCTCTTCTATTCCTATCCCCTAGCCTCACTCAGTTTTACCATCCAGGTGTCAAGCTTTACCTGACCTCCCCATCATTTTCCTAACTTGACCTTTCCTATTCCTGAAGCAGTGCTTGGGCACAGCACCCCACCTTTTAGTTCCTGTTCCTTAAAATGAAATTTTATTTGAAGAAGACAAGGAGTAAATAGAAAGATCAGGACTCAGAATAATTAAATAAATTATGATACCAAAAGTAGCTACCAATACTTTTATGTTTGGAAAACTGCTTTTAAAAATTGGTCTTTGTCTGCCAAAGGACAAAGTAAAAACATTTGGGCAGTTTTAGATGTGTGACTGTCACATTCCATGATCATAAGCATGACATTTAAGAAGTCTCAAGGTAATTAAAGAAATTTCTTTAAGAATTTAAGAATCAAACTCATTCTTTCCCATAATGTAAGTCCTTCAGAATTCTAATATAAAATAAACACTTATGTTATAAGATATGGACTAAGGATAAAATAATATCTACTCTCTTTGAATCTACTCCTGAAAGTGTGAAAAAAAATCATGGGAGTTCATCAGAATTGAAAAAGATCATAAGACTGGAACCATCATATTTCAGAACAATCGAAGGGCAGGGAAGACAAGGTTGGAAGCACAGGGTGCATGAGACAATGAAAAGAAGGATGGATTTGGAATCACAGGGTCTGGTTTCCAATTTTGACATACTACTGTGTGATTATGGACAAATCACTGAAGCATTCTGGGTCTCAGAGTGCAGTTCAGGCATGGAACAGCGTAGACAAAGGCATGTGTGCCAAACTCTAGGGAAAATAAGTCAACCATTTTGACCAAAATGTTGAGTTCATGGCTGAGAGTGATGAAAAAAACAGCTCACATTTTCCCCCCTTTCTACTTGCTGTCATTTTTTTTATTTGAAGGATCTCAGTTTTCTTATCTGTAAAATGGGGAAATTGGACTGGATGATCTCTAAGCATCTTTTTCAGCTCAAACAATGTATGCTTCTGTGAAAATGCATATAAATATGCAAAGGATTTGTGATTTTGTTAGCTTTGTAATTTCTACCTGTCTTTGACTTAGTAGTTAAATTTTAGTGAGTTGCTTGAAGAATAGAGAACTTAAGTGATTTGCTTAGGGTAACACCAGAAATATCAGAGGTGGTGTTTCAACCTATGTCATTCCAGCTCCAAGTCCTGTACTCTATCTGGTAATACAATGCTATAGTTGTATACAATACAATGCAAAAAGTTGTCATTAAGAAAATTAATGTTTACATGTATAATTGATATATTGTTTGTCTTCTCAGTGGGTAGGGGAAGGGGTTGGGAATAAGTGTTGGAAATCAAAATTTGGAAAAAAACCAATGTTATAAAAACATAAATATTTTTTAGAAAGAAAAAAAAGAAAATTAATGGCTAAATTCCTAACCACCAGACTCCCCTCTGCATTGGATATCTTTATTTGTGTGTCCTGTAGACATCTTTAACTTAACAGGATCAAGAGAGAAAGTATTATCTTCCCCCCGCCCCCGCCTTGCAATCTTCCTAACTTTCCTGTTACTGTCAAGGGTACCATCGCCCTCCCAGCCACTCAGACTCAAAATCTAGGTGTCATCTTCAACTTCATTCTCGCTCACGTCTCATAGCCAATCTGTTGCCAAGTACTTTCAATTTTATTTTTTTTAACATATCTCCTATATTCCTTCCTCTCTCTCTCCTTAATATCGCCCCCATCCTGGCACAGGCCCTCATCATCTCCTGCTTAAATTGCTACAGTAGGTTTCTGATTCTAGCATTCTCTCCCCATTCAATAAATTCTAGCTATTCTCTATTGCCTCCAGGATTAAATATAAAGTCCTCTGTTTGGCATCTAAAGCTCTTCATAACCCAGTTTCTTCCAACCTTTTCGGTATTTATTTTTATTTTTATTTTTTGCTTTTTTGGAGGGCAGGGTAATTGAGGTTAAGTGACTTGCCCAAGGTCACATGGCTAGTAAGTTTTTAGTGTCTGAGGCCGGATTTGAAATCAGGTCCTCCTGACTCCAGGGCACTGTGCCACCTAACTGCCCCCTTTTCAGTATTTTTTCCACCTTACTCAACTCCCCAATCTTTCCCCCATGCCCTCCACAATTCAATCATTGTGGCCTCCTTTCTTCTCCTTGCAAAAGGCCCTCCATCTCCAAACTGGGCATTTTCACTTGCTCTCTACCATGTCTAGAATTCTCTTCTTCCTCATTCTCCTTTATGGAAAGATGTGTCCTACTTGGGTCACCTCTTTTGGGTACTGAGCAAGGGGAAGTCATGATTTTCCATGACTGAAAAAAGCAAGAGACTGTCTAACTACATGGAGAATGAGAGACTTTCTTCTTCTTGCAAAATATACAACATTGAAGTTCAGGTGTATCAATATTAATGTGATTTTCATACTAGAAGACAAAAGACAAATCCCAAAGCTATGTATTTCTCTAGTACAAAGAAAGGAGAGAAATGAGAAGAGTGGATGCTTCACTGAATCCTATCTTGGAAGTCATTTGGCTAAATTCAATTTGCAGGGTATTCATCTTATATGTGGCTCAATTAAGCAAACCAGATAATGATGTTAACCAGAAAAGGCTTTGAAGGATAAGATATTTTCCTCCGGACGAGACAGATGTGGCACAAAAGCTGGAGGTGATGGGCCTCCCTTGGCAGGCCAACATACAGAGCTTCAGGACTCAAAGATATGCAGATAACATTTTAGCCTTTCCATCAGGTGGGGCAGGTGTTAGGAGATAGCTTTCTGACCTTAAATCCTTACATCTTGTTTCACAGAGGACAAGAAAGGGTAAAGTGAGATAATGTGCCTTTTGAACAAAGTGGGAAGGGTAGAAAAAAATCTGGTTTATTTTTCTTCTTTCCTTTGAATTTCTATGAAATACCTTTCTACCTAGTAATTTCATTGCTGGGGCTTTATCCCAGAAGCATAATATAAAGGGGAAGGGGAAGGGGAAGGGAAAGGGAGGGAAGTACTGAGCCATATAAAATATTCATAGCTGCTCTGTCATAAATAACCAAAAAATAAGACATAGAGACATGCCTGAAGGTTGTGCTGGGTGCATGTTTAATGTGTGTTATTTGCTTTTACACCTTGCACATTGCCCCCTTCACCTTATTTCCACTGAGAGAAAGAAGAAGAGCCATGGTAATGGGTATCCACACTCTACTCCGGTAATTGGAAACAGCCCTAGTATCCAATGATTAGAGAAAGACTGGATAAATTAAGCTCTATTAACATAATATAATATTCGGGTGCTAGAAAAAAGATAAATGTGAAGGAAATATGAAGAAATCTATAGGAAGTGATAGAAAGAAAAATCAGTAGAGGAACAACTATATATACATTG
>CM053587.1:100111575-100132605 GCA_028646515.1 Pseudochirops corinnae
AGAGAGAGAGAGAGAGAGAGAGAGAGAGAGAATAATATTTGTTTCCTTCCCTGATTAGAATGTAAGCTCACTGCGGACAGGGATTTTTCTTTTTTCATTCTTTGCACTTATATTCATTCCCCAGAGCCTAGCACAGCATCTGGTACACAGTAGGTGCTTAATAAATGCTTGTTGGTTGATTCCCTCTCGTATAAGATACAAACTCTGATTTTTCATTTCAAATGTTTACAACAGGATCTTTACTTCTAAAGGACAGCAAGAGTAAACCAAACATTTTCTCTGATACTTTGGGGATGTAATGTCTCTAGATACTCTTAGTTTCTGGGGGAATAGACTCAATTTCTACATAAAATTGGTCCCATCAATTTTATGTCCAAATATAGCAGATTTCCTGGTAAATACTTCTGCTGGGTTGAGGTGACCAAGGTTAGTTCCAAAGATGTTATTTTGACCCTTTGGAAATCAATCTCACTTTGGCTACAGAGCCTGACTTGCATTCCAACTGACTCTCTCTCCACAACTTTGAAACTCCCAGAGTCAAAGGCTCCACTCATTTCACCTAAAATATAAAAGAACAAATGAAAAAACCAAAGACAAAGGTCTTTTTCTTAGGGCTGCAGGGTCTCAGATGGGAGAAGACCCTATGGCCCTTTCTTTTCTCTCCTGATTTCTCACCTCCAGGATGCCCAAAGGAAGGGAAGATACTCTTCTGACTTTTAAAACCTTTTACAATATGGGTTCAAATTACTTTTCCAGTATCAATGCAAAGAACTTTCCTGCATACTCTCTATACTCCTTTTAGATAGGCCTATTTGCTGTTCCCTGTCCACTACATTCTGTGTACTGTCTCAGTGCCTTTACCCAGCCTGGAATATTCTCCTGCCTTACATTTGTCTCATGGAATCTCTAACATCCTTTAAGACTCAGTCCAGGTCTGGCCTCTTAGAAGACAACGATTCTTAGCCCCCATGCACTCCCAACTCCTTTCCCTAGACACTCCTTTGTATATGTTGTATATGTTGTGTTGTTGATTTTTCTGTGTATATATTATTTCTTCCTGATGGGATTTAAGATCCTTGAGGGTAAAGACTGCTTTTTTTTTTTTTGCTCTTTGTATATCAAATCTAGCACAGTGCTTGGTACTGAGAAAGTACCTAATGAATTCTCATTGAATGAATAAATGACTATGCTAATTTAGCAAGTTGTTGGTACACAGTGTTCAACACAGGGGAGTAATTATTGAATATTGTTAGATAATAGGTGTTACTACAGTCTTGTCACAACACAGATAAAAAGGAAGCTCTGTATAAACAACTAAAAAGGGAAATTCATCTTTATCTTTTCAAAACCTCAGGAAAAGCAAAACAGCACATAGCCTTGTGGAACAGATCTTAAATCTATGGACATATGTTTATATAGAGATATATAGACATCTTAATCAATAAGTATTTATTAAACATTTAACTCAGAGTGGGAGAGACAGAGAAAGGATGTCTCTATGGAAGATGAGATTTTTTTTTGGGGGGGGAGGCAAGGCAATTGGGGTTAAATGACTTGCCCAAGGTCACACAACTAGTAAGTGTCAAGTGTCTGAGGTCAGATTTGAATTCAGGTCCTCCTGACTCAAGGACTGGTACTCTATTCACTGTGCTACTTAGCTGACTGCCTCCCCTCCCCTGCTGAAGATGGGATTTGAGCTGAGCCTGGGAGGTAAAAGTGAGGAGGAAGAGAATTCCAGGCATGAGAAACAACCAGTAAAAAGATATCAAATCATTAGATGGCATGCCCATTAGATGGATGAGTAACAGCAAGGATGCCAGTGTAGATTTACTGTGGATTTATGTATAAGGGAGTGAGATATAAAAAGACTGGAAAAGTAGGAAGGACCCAGATCCATGAAGGGCTTTAAACTATAATTAGACACACCTATATATAGTATAACCCAAAAGTCTTGTGCAGTTTTGAAAGATAGGACTTTATCTGGAGTATAACACAAACATTACACATATTGTGGTTTGTTAAATTACATAACTGCTTTGGGGTGAGAAGGTTAGAAGCAGGCAGTAGTTTTTGTGTAACTATTAGTGTCCTCAGAATAAACATCTAAATTAAATAACTATGATGTTTCAAAAATTATATCTGAAGTTCTCTTATTAAAGCAAATATTGTAAAATGGATAATATTAAGGTATAAATGCAGAGTTTAGGCAGGCTTATCTGTCTCTAGGTAGAACAACGGTCACAGGAGGTGGTAGAGAACATAGTGAACTTGGTAGTCAGAGGACAGGGGGTCAAAATCTTGATTCTGTCACTGTGATCTTAACCAAATCACTGATCCTCTCTGGGTCTCAGATTCCTCATCTGTCAAATTAGGGGGCTGAACTAGGTGACTCCTGATGATCCTTCCATCTCTGGGTCTAGAATCCTATAAATATTGATTTTGAACTGAAGAGAAATGGAATGATTCAATGTTAAAGAATCTCATGTTAGTAAATTTCAGGCTAACAAAACTGATGGGGCAGTACTTATTCATTTTGCATAATCTAAAACTTTCACCTCCGGGAATTTCAGACTGTAATGGAATGTACAGGTTTACTTGACTAACCAGGGTAATACACATTCTTCATCCACTTGGTCTTTCCTTTGTGGATGGTTAGGTCAAATTTCTTTGAGTGGCTAAAGATCTCATCCAGGTAGCATCACAGGGCTCTGAGGTTTGAGTCAAACAACCCAATGTCATCTGCGAAAAAGGAATATCTGGAAGATCTTGTCATCCATATGAAGTTCTTCTTTAACTTGGAGTCTTCTCTGGATCTTTTTCATCATAGTGTTGAACACCTTTGACATCCATACATCTCCCTGAACTTTGCCTCATCAGAGGTCTTTGAATAGAAGGTTACTAAACAGTTATTTCTTGTCATATCTTTCAAGGAATTTTGAATGATTTTGACATAAGGATGGGAGATACCTTGTTGGAAATTAGCCCGTAAGACATCATTTTCCTTTATACACTTTTTTACAATTACCAAAACTATGATCACAGTGTAATATCATATTTTCAGTATCTTTTAGTCAACTACAAAATGAAAGAAATCATCCATTTTAAAATATTGGTTGCTTGCTCCTGCAACCAAGAAGCCCTCAATTCTTATGTAGATGACTTACATAAAGATTTAGTATAGATGGGAGGGTAGACACATAGTTCAATAATTATTAATGTTCTCTCTATTGCTCTTTTTCAACACTAAGAAGCTCTCCATGCCCCCCATACACACCGTGTATTTGCTAGCTTCTCCTTCTTCAGATACCTTTTCTATCAATCCTTTCTTGTTCTAACAGTTGTGTTTCCTACAGCAGTGATCTCCTCTTCATAAATTTGATCCAGTTCATCTGCCTTTCCTATTTTTATTTGCTTTAATGTCATTTCTATAGTCCCTATGAACATATCTAGGACTGTGATATTTAGGTCCAAGTATGGTAGGTACAACCACTCTCTGTGATACAGACAATATTTTGCTAAAATAATTATCATAAATCTTTTCCTTTTTATTCTTGCTGTTGTTCTTCAATTTTTGTCTTTAAATGTCCTTTAGATACTTTAGAACCATAGCATTATAGATTCAGAACAAGAAGAGACCTCTATGGCCATCTGGTACAAGTCTCCCATTTTATAAATAAGGCTCAAGGTCACATACATAGGATGCTTTCAAAGGGCAGATGCTTTGCAAAGCTTTCTTTAAACTGATTTTACCCTCTACTGCCCCCCCTCTCTTTTATAAGATGATATTGTTTATACTCTTTTCATAAAAAGGGATTGTGTTCTGGTTGAATTGAATGTTCTAGGTAATTGAATACAAAACTGAAAACTGTTTTGGTTTTTGTTGAAAACCTTCTGAAACATATCAGCTCACATTCCTGCCTTAGAAATTACAGTTGTAACTAGAACTCAAACCTTTTTTTTTTTTTTAACTCTTAGCTCAGTGTTCTTTCTGTAAATGTAGATGCAGAAGGAATATACAAAAGATGGTGAGTGAAGAATTCCAAACTCAAAGATCCCTTGAACATTCTGGAGGGTTTGGTTGTTTTTCTGTTTAAAAGAATCCCTAACATTAACTTTCCTTATAATTTTCCTCTTTGTCCTAAAAGTGAAGTGCTTAGAAAATTGTGGTTAATTAAAGGTTCTTGTTAATTAGGTTCCACTTTAAGTTTTCCTGTAGATATCTCACCATATGTTCAGACAAGCCCTGCTAAATTCGAAGTATATTTAGTTTAGGGGTTTTTTTGTTGTTGTTTTTAGAATAGCATCCATATAAATTTTAAATGAGTTTATCATTCCTATAAGACAGGATATGCTTCAAATTACTTCAGCTCACGGCTCAATTGGCAACCTTTCCAGGAACCTAATTAGCTGAAAATGAATCAGAGTCACATTTCTCATTTCCCTGTGAAGTGACCAGTATAAGCCAGAGGCATATTGGACTAAGTTCAGTGAGCTATCTCCAAGTTCAGTGAGCTATCTTCAGTGAACCATCTCCTTGACTCTATCCATTCTGAGTTAAAGACAGTGACTGCCCAGTACATCTCTGGGGAAAGAATTTCCAGATGGACCACTGAATAATCAAGCTAATGATTTTTTCTATGATTTTTATGACATTATATCTGAGAAAACAAAGTTGATCCAACCAAATGTTTGTCTCTAGATGGTTCTTTTTTTTTTTTTTTAAGATTCCATACCTCAAAGATGCTATAGGGATCTAATAGAATAGTAGCTTTGAGACTGGCTAGCATATGTTACAGAGGGGCATGTAGGTGGCACAGTATCTAGAGTATCAGCTGAAGTCAGGAAGATCTGAATTCAAATCCAGCCTCAGATACTTAACAATTGCTAGCTGTGTGACCCTGAGCAAGTCACTTAACCTTCTATTTCCTCAACTTAAAAAAAAAAAGGGAATATGTTACAAAAGCAGGAATAAACTATGGACTGATTTTTTTTAAAAGGAGGGTAGGGTGGTGGGGCTGCACCAGAGATTTATTTCATTGGTATCAGGAATCCCTGTTAATAGAACCTCTCAAACCAATGAAGTGAGAATGGGATGAAGTGCTCAGGTCACATAGTAAGTACCTAGTTGGGTTCAGTTCCTTCTGACTCAATCACCTGTCTCTATGATAAAAATCAAAAGCACCAGGTCACCATGAAAGACACAAAAAGCTTCCTTTTTCCCTTGTGGCTGCCTGAAAGAAGTACAGGCAAAGAGTTTCTTGTACTCATTTGATCTAACTTCTGAAATGGAATCGAGCCTAAAAACTGATATTTATTTTTTCATTTGGGCAAGTAACATGTAGCAAAGGAATATTTATTTCCAAGGCACTGGTATAAATGCAGGAATCGATCCAAACTTTCTCATTATACATCATAGTCTTTTGGCCTGCTCCCTGTAACTAGAGTACTTTAGGAACAAAGGCAATATTTTATCTTTTTTGGTTTAAACAAAAGACAGTTTGCTAATGTTAGAAATCAGCTAATTCACTGAGAAGCTTCCCATCTCTGGGCTATAGTTTTGGGTCAGGTGAGTCTCATAGGCCAAACCCCATTTATTGAGTAGGGAAATATTGGCTTCTGAGACAATGCCCTGCCAAAATCGAGGAGGGAGACAGAAGTGAGAAAGGAGCCAGGGTGAGTTACTCTTCTAGTGGATAGTGAGAATGATAAAATACATTTTCAATTGTTCAGATGCTAGTTATCCACATAAATGCCATTATCTATCCCTCTTCCTTCTACCTCTTTCATTTCCAGTCTTTTGAATTTTTTTTTTTAATTGAGATAATGAGTCTTTTAAGAGAGTGAAAAGGATGGGGACTAGGAGAGAAGGTTTAACTGTAATCACTCCATTAAATGCCATGTCTGCATTTCTGATGAACAGGATTGGAAAGGAAGAAAGTGGAAATAAGCGACTAATGGCTTTAGAGAGTGTGATATCCAATCTAATCCAATCAATCCACACTTTTGAGTGCCTGCTGCATGCCAGGCACTGTGCTAAGCCCTGGGGAAAAAATTGTTAAAAAAAGAAAGCCCCTACCCTCAAGGATCTTCCAATCTAATTGGATGGAGGGAGACAACACATAAAAGGAGGAAGGAAACAGGGATGTATAACTGTAAAGGTACCAAGGTACGGGCATCTTGTTCTGTGGAGCTGGAAAAACCAGACAAGGCAGCAGATGCAGAGTGGAGTGACATATTAAGAAAAACCTAGGGAACGGACTGAGCAAAAGAGACAGCTGCAGGGCACTGTGGGAGCTATGGCAGGGCAGCCTTTTAGAAAGTTTCTTCCTGCTCTAAATCACTATTGATTCGAGAAATGCAAATCAAAACAACTTTGAGGTACTGTATCTCCAGACAAATTGGCTAAGATGACAAAACAGGAAAATGACAAATGCTGGAGAGGATGTGGAAAAGTTGGATCACTAATGCATTGTTGGTGGAGCTGTGAAGTGGTACAACTATTCTGGAGAGCAATCTGAAACTATACCCAGAGGGCTATAAATAATTGCATACCCTTTGACCCAGTAATACCACTTCTGCGGTTGTATCCCAAAGAGATGATAGAAGTGGGAAAAGGACCCTTATGTACAAAAATATTTATTGCAGCTCTCTTTGTGGTGGCAAAAAATTGGAAATTTAGGGCATGCCCATCAATTGGGGAATGGCTAAACAAGTTGTGGTATATGAATATAATGGAATACTATTGTGCTATAAGAAATGGGGAGGAGATGGACTTCGTAATTACCTGGAGAGGCTTATACAAATTGGTGCCAAGTGAGGAGAGCAGAACCAGGAAAAATTTGTACACAACCACAGACACATCCTATATGTGATGACCAACTTTGATAAACTGGACTCTTCTCAGCAACGCACAGCTATAAGACAACTCTACAAGTCTCAGGATGGAAGGAGATGTCTACATTCAGAGAAAGATCTAGAAAGACCAGAGTTTAAATGGAGACTGAAGCAATCTACATGCTATCATTCTTTTTCATGTTTGGTTTTCTTTCTTTTTTCCCATTGTCCACTCCATTGGTTACAACCTTTCTATATAACCAGACTATTGTACAATGTGAAAGTATTTGCAGATCCTATACCTGATTGTATGCCACCATGGGGATGGGGGGAAGGGAAGGGAGAAAATTTGAAACTCAAGGAATCGTGGCACTGAATCTTGTAAACTAAAAGTAAATAAACAAGTCAATGAAAAAAAAAAGATAGTTTCTTCCCTTCCTTGACCGAGTTTTGGTTGAAAGGAGTGCAGCTGAGACTGTTATCAAAGGAGGTATTATGTTTACAGAAAAATCTCAAGGAAAAGTATTACAAGCAATGGTAGTAACTGTTGGATCAGGATCTAAAGGAAAGAGTGGAGAAATTCAACCAGTTATTGTGAAAGTTGGAGATAAAGTTCTTCTTCCAGAATATGGTAGAACCAAAGTAGCTATAGAAGACAAGGACTATTTCTTATTTAGAGATAGTGACGTTCTGGGGAAATATGTGGACTGAAATCATTAATGAAGTGGCATCATGAAAACTGCCCATTCCAGTGAAGTTCTGAAATCTTTTGTTTCACCACGTAAATAATTTCCAGGTCTCTTGTTTTATAATAAATGGATATCCTGTGTCTCTAAAAAAAAACCAAACAAAAAAAGAAAAACCTAGGAAGGAAGGAAATAAGCATTTATTAGTCAACTACTATGTTCAAGGCACTGTGCTAAGTACTTTACAAATATTCTATCATATGATCCTTGCAATAACCCTAGGATGTAGATGTTATTATTATTCCTTTTATAGTTGAGGAAACTGAGACAGAAGTTAAGTGACTTGCCCAGGGTCACATAGCTAGTAAGTGACTGAGACAGGATTTGATCTCAAGTTTTCCTAACTCCAGGCCCAGTGTTTTATCCATTATACTTCATAGATGCATAGGATGGAAAGTGGGGAGGTTGAGGTTAAAATGCTACTAATTTAGAGTATGATCCTGGATAACTCTTTTTATGTCTCTAGAATTCAATGTTCTTATCTGTAAAATAAGGGAATGGGGCTAGGTGAGTTCAAGAGTCCCTTCCACCTTTGAGGTTCTATGATTCCACCTTTGGAATTCATCCCTCCCTAAGATCTTTTTGGATCCCCACTGACAGGGATATTTGAGAGTGCACTATGCACATATTCACACATTCTCTTTCACACACTCTGAAATGCAGCCAAGCCATATCTGAGAACTCCGTGTTCCATCTTCTGCATCTGTGCATAGATAGTACACACAAGCTGATCCCAGACCTTGACTAGCCCCTCTCCTTAATTAGCCTTTGAATCCTTATCTTCCTGCCAGGCGTAATTTAGGCACCAACTCCTCTAGGCAGCGTTTTCTAATAATCCAGGTTGTTACAGCTCATATCTTCTACAAATTACCTTGAATGGACATTTAGTGAGCATGTAGGCATTGCATTCTCCAACAGTAGAATGCATTAGTGTACATGTAAGTGATATATTCTCCCCTGTAGCATGTAAACTCATTGAGAGTCACATCTGTTTTGTTTTTGTCTATGAATCCCCAGGACCAAGCCCTGTTTATTTAACAACAACAAAAGCAGCAACAGCAACAATTAGCTAGTCATTTATTTAATTTAATACTAAATAATTACTTGATTTAATATTTAATAACATTTAATGCTAAAATAAAATTTAAATTTAATATTAAATTATTAAACCTAGCATTTATTAAACACCTCCTCTGTGCCCAGCACTTGCCAAGCACTGGAATACAAAGAAAGCAGTCCTTGCTCTCAAAGAGCTCACATTCTAATATTAGGGGGAGAAAACATTCAAACAACCTGGCACCCATAAGATACAATAGGCAGGACAAATTGGAGATAATCAACAGAGTGGAGGTTCAGCCATGACAACTATAACAACAATTGTACCAGATCCTCAGGATCCAAAGGCAAAAACAACAGTCCCTGCCCTATAGATCTTGCACACCTTTCTTGTCCAATTGAACTGAGTTGAAATTGCCCTGGATTTTATTATGCTGCTGAGATCCTGCTTGGGTGAATTTTCTTGTGCCTCAAAGGACCTAATTAAGTCATGTCAGGAAAGTTCTCAGGGAATGTAAACTTCCCACTAAAGCTGTTTCCAAAATGTGGAATATGAAATTGTCTTGCTCCAAATAGTTATTTGATAATTCAGCCAGTCAGTTAATAAACACTTATTAAACACTTACCACATGTCAGGTGCTGTAGTAAGCACTGGATTCACTTCAGGTGAACAAAAATTTAATAAGCACCTACCACACACCAGGTTCTGTATTAGACACTGAGGATTCAAAAGCAAAAACCAAAAAAATATGCCTACCTTCAAGGAGTTTACATTCTACTGTACAATATGTATACAAGTAAGTTAAAACAAAATTTTAACAACTGGAAGAATCAAGAAAATCCTTCTGTAAGAGATGGTACCTTTACTTTGCTTTGAAAGAAACAAGGGATTCTCTGAAACACAAGAGAGGAAGGAATACATTCCAGAGATGGACTGCCACCCATGCAAAGGTGGGAAAGGGAATGTGTACAGGGAATTCAAGGGAAGCCTTGAATGAAGGGTTCATAAAGGACAGTACTATGAGATTAAATTGTAGAGGATTTTAAACATCAGGCTGAGTAGTTTTGTATTTGATGCTAGAAGATTTTTGTGTAGAGAGGTGACATGGTCAGATTACATCAGCTATATGGAGGACAGTTGGAGAGAATGAAGGCAGGGAGATTGATGAGTAGGAGTCTGGGCAAGTGATGATAAGGACCTGAAATAGCATAGAAGTCATGTGAGTAGAGAGGAGGAGAAAGCTAAGAGAGGGTGTGGAGACAGGAGAATCAAGACTTGACAACCGATTGGTGTGGATTGGAGAGGATGGAGTCAGCAACAGCTCCAATGTTGTGAGTGACTAGAAGGTTGGTGGTGTCCATAAGAGGAAAAGGGAGGAAGGATGCACTTGTGGGGTGAAATATAGTGAGTCTGGTGTGGACATCTTGAGTTTGAGATGCTGGTGGGATAGGCAGGGGAAATTATCCTTTAGGAAGTTGATCATATGGTACAATGGGACACAGAAAGCTGAAAATTAAGGTTGAATATATAGATATGGAGTTGTTAAGCATGGAGATGTTAATTGAATCCATGGAATTGATAAGGTCACCAAGGTAACAGTATCAACCAACTGTGGGCTCAGTGACCAAAGCGAAAAAGACTCCAACTCCCCAAAACCCCCAGCCTCCAAGCTAGAATGCCAAGGAGGAACAATATATTAAAATCATGAAGCTTTAAAGTTGGCAGGGACACTCAGATTCCCTTCACTTCACAGATAATGTGATTGCTGAAACCGAGAAAAGTGACGTGAATTCTTAGTTGCTGACAGAACAAGGTGGAGGTTTTCTACCTCTAGGTATAGTGTTTTTATCAGCTATACCAAGCAGTGAGTGAATCCCTGAGTACCCTCTTCACTGAAAAAGACAAGTAAAGGCTTCAAGGTTCTATGAAGCACATCAGAAAATCCCTTGGGTACCTAGTTCACTGAAAATGACAGTCTCATTTTTCAATTTCATATAGAGGAACCAGCAGATACTAACAGTTCTAGTGAGGAGACATCATCTTGGTGTATGTGAAAGAAGACTAATAACTAAATTTGAGTAGAAAAGGGTGTCACAAAAAAAGTTTTAAAGCTACTATTCCATTATACTTCATCATCTGACATTGTTATTTTGCCCCAAATCCTTCCATTTTCTGTGTCTACTGAGTTACACTAATAATAATTCTGCCATATTAGCTGGTTATTTATTCAGTATCCTTGATTTGTCTTCCACTCAAGTGATACAAGTGGTTCTCACTCCTCCCCCTATATCACCCATTGCGTACCTTGAATTCATCTTCTATTTGAGTGATACAAATAGTTCTCATCCCCCTTCCCCCACTCCATATCACTTTTGAATAGTGCCTAAATAACAGCTTCCATTAGAGGGTCAAAGGTTACCTTTAAAACATGGCGGTCACACTTGAGATCTCTTTGTAGAAGTGTTCATTTGGGAGAAAAGCCTGGTGCAGATTTTTAAGCCATTGTGTTTTGTAAATGGGAGAAGAAAAATACTAATTCAATTATGCAACTTGTTTTCCTTTGCCAAATTCATTCTAGTTGAGTGTAAGTGGAGTCCACAGATGGGGGCAGGCAGATATTCCAGCTGTTTCTTTGTCAGAGCACACAATCCTTCTGTGGGTGGTAAGGGTGGGATGGAAAGGAGACAATACTGGAACTGGATGGCAGTTTAATTATACCTACCCTAAGTCTAATGTACTGTTCTGTGGTGTATTGTTCAGTGGGTAGTCTCCAAATTAGATCCAATCTTGTAGAGTTGAACCAATTAGAGCATTTGCATTTGCAGAAAATGTTCCATTTGCAGAGGATTTTCTAGTGTTCTGGTTTTGTGGGGATTAGGCCATCCTAAAGGGTACTTGGACATTGTCTCATGGGTATGCAGAGTAATCTACTCTTTGGAGGCTGGGGGGTGAGGAGGTCAAAATGTGGAAGAGTAAGAAAATTCTTCAGATCTCTGTCTCTGCCCTCACTCTTAATTCTTTCTTTATGGAATATGATCACCAAAGTGTGGGGCTAGAACTGGGAAAAAAAGTGAGTAGGCACCCAAGGATCAATAAGGAGAGGGAATAGAGGGTTTAGAAACATACAATACCTAATACTAGTTTTGAAAAGACTGATACTTCTAACATATGACACGCAGGTATTTATTTTGTGGTAAAATCTAGTCATATGTTACAGGAAAGGTTCACAGCAGAAATGGGATAATGATACATGTGGTGAGGTGGAGGGAGGGCAATTTTCAAACCTTGTCTAAGGCTCAAAAATGCCTAATCTTAGCTCTGCTTGAATTTCCATCACAGTGAGTCTTTGGTAGAAACCCACCCAAGTCTTTGGTCAAGTGTAGCCTAACCCTAAGCCAATGCTGTTTTTTCCCGTTTTCACAATGAGAAACTCAAGGGAAGACTGGTAAAGTCTTCATGGTCATATGTAGTACATCAGAAAATGATAATCCTTCTGAACTGGAAGGGACCTTCATTTTACTGATGAGCAAGCTGAGATCCTAGAGAAGTATTTCTGTTATTGGTCTTTAACATGGATAGGTGAATAAGAATGTTATTGTCATGTAAGGAAGTGTCAGTGTATTTCATTTATTATATTATTACTATATTATATATATGATTATATATTATATTATTATATTCAGTCAAATTGGTAATGAAGAAGTTTAATTCCCTGTGAAGTTTTTAACTGTTTTATCATTTTACTATTTTTGTTCTTTTTCTCTCTTCCTTTTTTTTACCCTGTGGTTTCATATCATCCCCTCTTTATCAACAATTTAATTGCAATTCAACAGACATTAGCTATGTTCAAGGTCTCTAGGTAATCATTAGGGATACAAAGACAAAGACTAAACCATCTCTGCCTTCAAGGTGTTTATTTTCTACTGGAAGAAAACAATGTGTTTAAGTGTAGTCCTTCATTGGCAAAGAGACTGTTGAGAAGCATGGTTTTTCCCAGCTGGAAGGAGAGGCTACAGGATAATGGGAGGTGGAAGCCAGATGGGCCAGCGAAGACAGAGAACTTTTGAGCCACTCAGAGAGGATGGCCAACTAATTACAAGTGGAAAACTCTGTTACCTTCAATTAAATATAATTAAGAGAACTACGAGCCTCCTCTGGCTCACTGATACACTTATGGAGTGGCCTTCTGGGAGGGAGCTATTTGGTTTCCCTGACTATCGTTGTTACGAAAACATGGTGAATGCATCCCCTTTGCACCCCCTCCCCATCCTCTGCCTCATCACTGCCTAGTGAACTGGCAACAAATATCACCCTTAAGAGTTTTCTGCTCTCTCTAAACTTTAATTATGGCATGTTCTTTTATAATAGGTTTTGTTTCCAGATAAAGAAAAGGTTGTTTTTATTGCATTCTGAATAAAGATTTTTTTAAACAATTTCCCAAAATGGAAGGACAAAGGGAACCTATGGACTGACAGTCTTAGATTTAACTGAGTCTCTCAGTAAAAACAAGAGAGGCCTCTTAATTTCAAAATATATAAGGCTGAGAAGCTACATCGTATAGTGGATAGACAGCTGGCCTTGATACCAAAATGACTTCAGTTCAAGTCCCACTTCTGTTACATACTGACTGGGTGACCCTGGAAGAGTCACTTAGTCTCAGAGAAGCATAGAATTACCTGTGCCAATGAAAGCACAGGTCTTGTTTCTGATCCACGTTCCTATATAAAGCAATACAAAATTAGAGAGAGACAGAGACAGACAAAGAGAGAGACAGAGGGAGACAGAGAGAGATAGAAAGACAGAGAGATGAGACAGAGACAAAGAGAAAGAGGCAGAGAGAGATAAAGACAGAGAGATAAGAGAGAGACACAGAGAGAGAGACAGAGAGAGAGGCAGAGAGGCAGAGACAGGCAGAGAGAGATGGACAGAGAGCAGAGAGAGAGAGAGAGAGAGAGAGAGAGAGAGAGAGACAAAGAATGAATATGGAGAAATTGGAAAGATCATTCTAGAAGAGATGTCACCTGGGTTTTTCCTTTAAAGATGCTGGGGGTTCTGTAAGTCAGGGCTGAGATGGGAATACATTTCAGAGAAATGTCACATATGAAGAACAGAAGTCCATAGAACATGGAAAGGGGAATCATGTGAAATAAGACTAGAATAAGAGGTGAGGGTGATATTGTGGAAGATTTTATATGCCAGGTTTAAGAGTTTGCATTTTGTCCCAGAGGTACTAAGGAACCACTGTAGATTTTTGAGTAGGAAGATGACATACTCAGACCTGTGTTTTAGAAATACAATTTGGTTTTTGTGTGAAGGATGAATCTGAGAGAGGGGGAGACTAAAGTCTGGGAGATCAATAACTTCCAGTAACCCAAGTGAAAAGCAATAAAGACATTAAGGAGGACAAAGTCTGTATGAGTGGAGAAAAGTTGACATATGTGGGATGCTGTAGAAGTAAGATTGATAAGACTTGGCAACTGTTTGGATGAGAGCTTTGAAGGAGAAAGAAAATCTCAGGATGAATCCAAGATTTCAAACGTGGGTAACTAGAAAGGGGGTACTGCTCCAAAAAGAAATATGAAGTGTAGAGGAGTCCAATTTTGGACATTGTGATCTGACTGTGATGGCCAAGTGGAGCCACTCCAAGGCAGTTGATAGTGTAGGCTTGGATTCCAGGAGAGAGAACTGTAGGCTCACACATCCAGCCCTGGCTTCCGTCAGAATCATAGAATCTCTCCAGAGAGGAACCTCAGAAGACATCTCATCTAAGTTGTATCTAAACAAAATATCCTCCATGTACAACATCTCTCAAAAATATTTGTCCATCAAGAGAAGCCTGTGAGCTTCTGCATCTTGCACTCCCTGCTAGACACTGTTTGAGTGACAAGAGCTGTGCCCTTTCTCAGAGAAAGAATAAAGACCTTTTCTGATCTCTGAAAAAAATGTTTTTGTCCAGGTTCTGCTTGAAAACCACCTGTGGAGGTGAACCAACCAATCTCCTTAACAACCCATTTTATTTTAGAGAGTTTTATTTTTAAGTATTTTTTTTTCCCTTATGTCAAACTTTTTTCCCTTTCTTTTTGGAGTCAATCAGGGTTAAATGACTTGCCCAGGGTCACACAACTAGTATCTGATGTCAGATTTGAACTCAGGCCTTCCTGACTTCAGGGTCTGTGTTCTATCCACTGCCACCTAGCTGCCCCTCATGTCAAACTTAAATCTCCATCTTCATAATCTCTACCCTCTGTTCCTTGTGGCAAAATAGACCAATTCTATTCCCTCTTTTTATAGATAGTTCTTCCTATAATTGAAGAAACAATTATATCCCATTCCCAGACTGCATACTCCACCCAAATCTTTTCTCAGGGGTGAAAACACCTCTGGCTCCTTCAGAAAATTCTTCTATGGCATAACCTTGAGTCTTCTAATAGTTGCATCCCTTCAGATTTATTCTATATTGTCAACGTTCTCTTTAAAGATGTGGTGTCTAGATTTGAACAGAGTGTTCTGTATTTATTTTGTCTATTTTTCATTTTGGTCATTGTATCTCCAGCATGTAACACAGTGTTTGTCAATTAGTAGTGACTTAATAAATGATTATTGATTGATTGACCAGGGTCCAATACAATGGGATTATTGCATCTTCCAGTCTGGACATCATGCCTCTCTCACTATAGGTTAAAATCTCATTAGTCTAGGCTTCCCAGATTAAGCCAAGTAGACGCTCAGAGATGCTCAAGAAGCATTATTTCCCTCAATTATCTGGCCATTTACCTTAAGCCTTCTCTACATTATAACCATGGAAACCTGATCATTCAGCTGATGATTCCTAGAAGAGGCAATACATTTTGTCCTTGAATTCATCATGTCCTGGAAGAATCCTCCATAAGCAAACCCAGTCACATAAAAGGATATAACACTGTCAGCGGCAGAGGGGAGAAAGGTACCAAGAAAATCCTTAAGACATTATCATCTCTGCTTCTCATATCTCTAGTCATTTAGAGCTTGTCATTTTCTTTCTAGAACAAAAAACATTTTCCTTTCTTGAATATTTTCTTTTAAATAAGTACACATATCTATCTTCCTTCTTAAAAAATGATCTGGTTCTTCTCTCTTTCTGAAAAGGCAAGGTTGTTGGACTTTCCTACATAATTGAAGAGTATTATTTTTAGAGAATTTCATTAAAAAGTCTCAAATGCAGCCTCACTAGTGTCATTGGGGCTGAGTGCCTCCAAAGGGAGAGACAAGCTGATATTTGTGTCCCTGCTTTAATTTATATAGCACTTTGCCACAAGGAACTCAAAGATGCTCAGTGTCAAGGGGAATAAGATAATTAACCCTCATCACACCATAGTGAGGTTGGGAATTAAAAAAGTAAATGGGTCATAGTGAATTGCTATTTTAGCACAGTACTCTGCAGACCCAAAATCAGGGCTCTCAATTAGGGGTAGGTTCTGAGCTGGAGCTCCAGAAAAAAGGAAGTTCTCTTGATGTGGGGGTCAGAAACCAGGAAGGCATGCAAGTAGCCACTGATTATTCTATCCTACCTTTCTAGATAAACATAATGTGGGGATAAGACCTTTGAACTCATTACTCTAGTCAATATACCTTGGAGTGTATAGTGTGTTCATGATTATCACCTCTGGTGTGAGGGTTTGCAGAGCCCTTTTGGTGTCTACCTGTCACTCAGTTCTCATCTGTGACTCCACGAAGCTTTAGAATACACAGCATCCACACCTGGTAAAATCATCTTAGCAGATGGCTAAACTAGGCTGAGGTAAGCAACAGGCCTCAAAACCTATCAATGAGTTAGAGGGGTGTCTACCTCAAGCATGTGAAGACTCTTCCCTAAGGAATGGGAGGATGAGAACAATTTGTTCCAGTGGCCATGAAAGCGGCTGAAGCAGATATTAGGGAGCACCTAAAGCTTGGTTAGACATAGAAGTCACCAAGGTCATCCATTGCATCCTGGGCCATCATCAGTCATCCTGATTTTTGTCTTGCCACCGGACTTCGGTGACGCTGGAAGAGAGAGCAAGGCTGATAACTTTGTGCAACTCTGCCTCACTTAAATCCAATTCACAAACCAGTCAAGATATCACCCATCCTTACCCCAACACCATGATGCCATTAATCCTCTTCAAAAATGAAGGACAAACAACAACAATTCTATTCCTTTTTGCTTATCTTAAGTTCCAAGCTTTGGAATGGAATCATAGATCCTATCTTTGAATGCCAACTCTGCTCTGTGTTGCCTGTGAGATCTTAGGTAAGTCATTTCATTCTAGGCCTCAGTTTCCTCATTTGTAAAGGGAAGGATTTGGAATAAGTAGCCTCTGAGATCCTTTCTATCTCCAAATCTTTGAACTCCTAAGTTCAAGTTTTTAAGTTGTCTCTGTCTCTCTGTCTTTATCTCTGTCTCTGTCTTACTCTCTGTCAGACTCTCTGTCTCTCTTTCTCTCTCCTCTCTCTCTCTGTCTCTCTCTCTGTCTCTGTCTCTCCGTCTTTCTCACTGTCTGTCTCTCTTTTTCAGATGGCATCTGAAGTCCCTTTTACCTCTAGATCTATGATGCTATGAATTGTACTTGAGTTGGCTTTGGGGTGGAGGCTTAAGAAAGTGCAGAGATAGAATGTTCTTTGAATGAAGGCACACATTTATTATTCTTTTGTTACGCTGCAAGATCCGTTGTCTCTTTCACTTTAATTTCTCAAGTTTCAGAAGCTCTGTTTTTGCCATCACTAAACAAGAGGGGAAACCTGATGCCAGACCCTCTATAGTCAATTTTTGTAAACCTGGTTTCCTTTCATACTGAGCCATTTACTTGAGAATTCAAAATCTAAATGAAAAGAATTCAAAAATTTATTTCCAAGGCTTCTGCATCCTCCATTTTGTCACCCCAGGAGTAACAAAGAGGTTGGAAAATATTGTTTACCTAATAGATGGAGACTGCTCTCAGTGTCCATCTGGTGTGCCATGTTTTGGAATAATTAAGATGTACCCACACTTCCATTTCTTTAGTGAATTTGAAAATGTGTGGAACAGACTGCCTTTATATACAACAAGCAGTGTTCAAGGATTATGATATTCAGCCTCCTTTTAAAAAGAAAAACTGAAAGAAACTTTGTTTGGCTACAAAAGAGAGAAACTTCACTTAGCTCTGCCAAGGACACCCAATCCTGGGCTGAATCGTTTTTCTTTCCTGTTGCCTTGTCCTTGAAGAAAGCTCTGACTCAGCACTTCTTCCCCTTTTCCTTCTTGTCATCTGGGCAATTCCAAACACACTTTATGGCATGTATAAATGAGAACATTGATGGGAATATTTATACCCTAAAAAGCTTTCTGCAGCAAAATCCCAGTTACCCTAAGGGCTTAAAAAAGTCAGTGATTCGCTCTCTCTGGTTAACAATTTCAGCATACTAATATGCTGATTTCCTAAATAGCAGTTTTGTTATTAACTATAAATTCAATTGACTTGGTTTATGAGATGCTGGCTGTGTGTGTGTGTGTGTGTGTGTGTGTGTGTGTGTGTGTGCTTACTGGCCATATAGCAATGATTTATCCTACAGGAAAAAGAAATTGTTTGTCCTGGCATAAATCCTCACACAGCAATCTTTTTTTTTTTTGCCAAGCCACATATTCAAGTTTAAACAATGACTCCCAGAAGGATTTTACTTTACAATACATCAGTGCCTTTGTTGCATGCACAAGTGTCTGGATGCAATTTAAGTCAACCTGCAAGGAGAGGTGGGAAAACCGGATAATATAGGAAAGGTCTTAAAAGGAGAAAACATTGATTACATGAATGAAAAATGTGCAGTGGAGAAAATGGTTGAGAAGTGAGAGGTGAAAGAAAATGAAAATCCTTGATAGAACATTTATTTCATGCCATGAAACCTTTAAAATCCAGTCCAGTGACTTTTAATACTAATTGATATTTCATATCTTCATTTTGGGGAAGGGAGAGGAGGGCAGGGTTTGTGTTTGAGCGGAAGACCATTTTCTGCTTTAGAAGCCGTCATAAATTTCAGTTTTATAACTGGACATGAATTAGAATAAAACGTCAGTGACCTTGAGGAGTCATTCCACTACCTTTGGATAAACTACCTTTGAACCTTCTGAAATCATGGAATCTCAGAGTTGGAGTTACGACTTCTCTGGGTCTCAGTTTTCCCCACTGTAAAATGAGGGAATCTGACTAGATTCTCATTAGGATTCTTCCTAGTGCTAATATTCTATGATTCTAGGTTTTCAAGTCTAGAGTATGAGGCCCCATTTTGTTATTGTTGTTTAGTTGATTAGTCATGGCCAAGTCTTCATGACCTCATTTTGGATTTCCTTGGCAAAGAAAGTGGAGTGGCTTGCCATTTCCTTCTCCAGCTCATCTTACAGATGAACAAACTGAAGCAAAAAGGGTTAAAAAGTTTGCCTAGGGTCACACAGCTAATAAGCATCTAAGACCAGATTTGAACTCAGATCCTCCTGACTCCAGGGCCAGCTGTCTTTCTACTGTGCCACTTACCTACCCAGAGAATAAGAGGTGGTGAAAACAGCACTGGCTTTGGAGTCAGAAGACCTGGGTTCAAATCCCACCTTGGGCATATAATATTTGTATGATCTTGGGTAAGTAACTTAACCTCCTTGGGTCTCCTCATCTATAAGCTGAGAGGGTTGGACTTGATAGAAGATGCTATGGTTAGACTTGCACTTTAGGAAGTGCAGTAAAGGAGATACTGGACTGAAAAGAGACTTGAGGAAAGAAGACCAACCAGCTTGCTTTTTCAAAACCCTGGCAGGATGCCACCCTGGCATCTGGGCGGTAGTAGTGTCAGCAGAGAGAAAAGGGAATATATGAGAAATGTTACAAAGGTAAAACTGACTGAGTAGATGGCAGCAGATTGAGAGAGAGCAGAGAGAGAGAGAGAGAGAGAGAGAGAGAGAGAGAGATGAAGAGAAGGGAGGAGAGGAGAGGAGAGGAAAGAAAATATCATAGGACAAAGTACTGTGCAATACCGACTGTTAGCTGGTATAACCTGAATGAAAATTCAGCAAAGGAGACTTTGAAAAAGTGATTCAACAGGTAGGAAGAAAACTAGGAAAGAGTGGTGTCACAAAAACTGGCAAGAAGAGAGTATCAAGAAGGGAGTTAACAACAGCATCTGTGACTGTAGAGAAGTCAGGAAGATTGAGGACTGAGAAAAAAGCTGTTAACTTCCCTTTTAAGAGACCATTGGTTGGGGGGCAGAGCCAAGATGGCGGCACAGGAGCAGCAAGGTACCACAGCTCCCAAATAGCCACCTCAAATACCCATAAAATATTACTCTGAACAAATTTTAGAGCTCTAGAACTCACACAAATATACCTCCCACAAAGGCAGCTCAGCTAGAAGGGACCATCTCGGCACTGGGAGCCGAAAACAGCCCAGCCTGAAAACATGGCGTGGCCCTGGGGGTGGCCAGACGAGTGGAGTCGAGCTGCAGCTGGAGCTTCAGGAGAGCAGATCAGAAGCAGCTGTGTCAGTTTCCAGAATTATCAAGACATTAGAAACAAGGACTAAGTGACAGGTCAGTGGAACTCAGCTAAACTTGGGGAAGAAAAGCGGGTCCAGCCAAACTGCATCCAGGGCAAGGAAGCGGCAGAAACGTGGCACTGCAGCCGCCTCCACATAGCTGCTTCAGAGCTCTTGGCCTGCAGACTGCAGGGGGGCCAAGCGATTGTTCAGAGGCCAAATGCTCTTGCATTGAGTAGCCTGGATCGAGATCAAGGTTTTGGGTGGTGGTCTGGGGTGTGTTTTTGGTGAGCCCAAGCTGGTGGGGACTGCAAAAAAACAGCAGCCTCCTAATAGTCTGGCAGCTGGGAAAACCCCAGCGATTTGGGATAGAGCTTTCCCCGCTGGAAGCAGAGTTTCACAGAGCTAAAAAATCATTGACTGGCCATCATGAGCAGGCAAAAGCAAAGTAAGAACAACAACCAAACTCTAGATTCCTTCTTTAGGGATAAGAAGGATCAAAGCATGCAACGGGAGGAAGACAACACAGTCAGAACTCCCATACTGAAAGCTTCCAAGAAACATGAAGATTGCCTAAAAGCCATAGATCAGCTTAAGAAGGATTTTGAAAACCAAATAAGAGAAGTGGAGGAAAAATTGGGAAGAGAAATCAGAATGATGCAAGAAAATCATGAAAAGAGAGTCAACAACCTGACTGAAGAAAATAACACCTTAAAAAATAGATTAACTCAAATGGCAAAAGAGGCCCAAAAAGCCAATGAGGAGAAGAATGCCTTCAAAAGTCAACTTTGTCAGATGGAAAAAGAATCCCAAAAGCTCACCAAGGAGAATAATTCCTTCAAAATTGGAGGGGAGCAAATGGAAGCCAATGACTTTATGAGAAATC
>CM053587.1:100133105-100167043 GCA_028646515.1 Pseudochirops corinnae
TTTTCATGACACCAATGACTTTGTGGTTTTTGCCTTTATAAACCCTGCAATGTAATCCCTGGGGGTCGGACTCCTCTGGCCCGCTGGGGTTATGAGTGCGACCCCGATGCATCGGCTCTGAATTAAAACCTCTTGTTTTTTACATCAAACTGGTCTCCTACGTTCTGGGGAGGGGTCGTGACGGAAGCTCGAAATTGGGGTCTTACAATATCATTTATGTAGCTATTTTCAAACAACTCATTTGATCTTCATAGCAACCCTGGGATATAGGCGTTATTATCACCCCCATTTTATAGATGAGGAAATGGAAACAGAAAAAGGTTAAGTGACTTACCCAAGTCTACACAACTAATAAGTGTCTGAGGCTGGATTCGAGCTTGAATCTTCTTGATAATGGGCCCAACACTCTATCTGCTATATTACATAGCTGCTTCTGCCTCAATGTCTTAAGAAAAATAAAGAAATAAGCAAGCAAGCAAATAAATAAATCTTCAGAACAATTAGAATTATCCCAAAGTGGGGAGGACTGCTTTAGGAGAGAAGAGGTCCTCACTACCTCTGTTAAGGTATCATTGAGAAAAGACTAAGAAAGATCATTTGTGGAGGAGGCTGTAGAAGGATTTTTATTCAGGGTTTGGGTTGGATTGGATGGTCTCTAAGGTCCCTTTCAACTCTGAGATTCTTTAATTCTGTGAAATTTCCGGAGCTTTAATCCTTGTCTTTGAATGTTGATTGACCAAGTCATACTGAGATAAAACAGAAGTAAATTAATCAGTAACTGAAGAAAGAAAAGTATGAAAAGTGGAGATCTTGGAGATCATGTTGGTTAAAAATAAAGAGTGTATCTTGGATGGATTGCAAGACAAGAAGAGGAGATGCAAGGAACAATGAATAAGAAATAAGATATACCGGTCATTGAAGAGGGGAAATTCAGCAGAGTAAAATAGAAATAGAATAGCAAATCCTGAGGCTGAAATAAAGGAAAGGTGCCATGCCACAGTAGGAAAGGTGCCATATTTGCAGTTAGAAGAACTGAGCTCAGATTGTGACTCTGATGTTTAGTACCTGTGTGACCTTGGGCAAATCATTTAAACCCTTTAGCTCTCCACTTCCTTGTCTTTGACATGAGAGGGCTGGATCAAGTGATTTATGAGGAAATCCTTTCCAATGCTAAATCTGTGATGCTATCTATCACTTGAGTACAATGGTGCAATTTAGGAACTAAAGTTCAAAAGGATAAATAAATATGCCAGGCAGATAAGAAACAGAGAGATTAGAATGAACATTTTTTAAAAATGCTAATTTTGTTGTCCCTTAAAAGAGATGCTAGAGGAGGCAATAATAAATGTGTGTGTATACATATAAATGCATATGTACATATGTATGTATATATTTAAATATGTGTACATATATAATAAAGCATACATACAACATACACATTAGATGAAAAGGCATGACTCATATAGCTAACAGGAAGTTTTTTTTTTTTTAAACTTACATTTTAAAAAACTCCAGATGGCTTTAGAAATATTTGAAAACTTTCCAAGGTGTATTGTCTTTGTGGACACCTCGTGTGGATACAGGGTTTAAAACAATGTATATGTATTATATGTATATATATATATACACATATATATGCACACACATACATATATGCATGCACACATGTCTATATCTCTTGTATCTCTATTATCTACACACACACACACACACACAAAACACACACAGAAGTTGTCCCAAAAGTCTTAGTGCAATTTTATCTTTAATGAGTTTAAATTGCACTGACTTTTAGGACATCTTTTATAACTATTATACATAATTTTTCCATTTTGATTGTATCAGGTTAAGGGTAGGATTAACAGTCCAGAAGTAAGTCAGCACAAACTCATGGAGCATGGATGTGCATAAAGAAAGTGAAGTTTTTCTTTGTCACTGTGTTGTCCCTGGTGTATAGTATTATGTATCATAACTAGTCCCCCTATAGGAAAAAAAAATCAACAAGGGGACACAGAACTCATCCATGTAATTTGTTTGCTTTATGGTTCCCAACCACTGTTTTTTAGTTGACTTTTTCAATGGATGCATTGCATTTCTCCTGCCAACTCCCATTGTTTCTGGTTCTTTCCCAGATCTCTTCCAATAAAATATGTCCTTCAGTCAGTGAACATTTATGAAGTGTCTATTATGTGCCAGGCACTGTGCTAAGTACTGAAGATACAAAGAAAGGTAAAAGACAATTCCTGCCCACAAGGAGCTAACAATCAAGTGCCAACATTGAAGACACCAAGCAAATGACTATGCACAAACAAGTTAGAGACAGGATAATTTAGACATAATCAAGAGAGGGGAAGCACCAGAATTAAAAAGGATTCGGAAAGGTTTCTTGCAAAAGGCTTGATTTTGGCTGTGAAATAATAAATAATAAAATTGAACTGTCTATCCTAAAATAAATTCTCTGGAAGGAAATGTGTTTGAATGTCCTTGTAATAACCAGTAAGTGTTAAAAGAGGAAGCTGTTAGAGACTGTGTATTACATAAGGCTGAATTGTGGACCTGTTCCATAGCACGTTGTGTTCCATAGGTACAGAATAATTCAGAAACTGCCACTGGGTTTTGAATCACTGGAATTTTTCATGATATCAGAGAAATGTCCCCCACATTGTCTATTACTTTAAAAAATCAAGAACTTTGAAAAGGAGATGAATTTATTTGTGCATTTCCATTCCAGAAATTCAGACTCTAGATGTGAGTGTCACATGTTTGCCCTTGTGATGTGTTGGCATATTTATAACAAGGTGATTTGTGCTAAAAATATTTTGTTCAGAACGTCCTGCATTTTCTCTCAGCACAGTGGGTTTGACAAGGGAGTTTACATGGGGTCATTGTAGGATACAAAGTGGAGAGACATAGGTGTTACATGAGTGTTTCTTTTGGCTAACCCCAGAAATGTCACGTTTGACCCTTCTTGTTGTTGTTTATCCTTCCTTCTCAAAGAGGGCCAATGCTATCAGGAGGATGATGTTTTGAATTAGGCATGAATTGGATTTAAGTGAGACATAACTGTCAAATTCATCAGCCTCACTCCTCCAGAGTCATCAAAGTCCAGAGGCAAGACAGAGATCAGGATGACTGGCCATGGCCCCAGGATGCAGTGGATGACCCTGGCATCCTCCACGTCTGACCAACCTCTAAGTGATCCATAGCATCTGCTTCAACAGCCTTCATGGACCCTGGAACAAATTGTTCTCATCTGACGGAAGTCTCACATGCTTGGGATAGAAATTCCCCCAACTCACCAATGGATTTGAGGCCTATTGGTTACCCTCAAGCTGGTTTAGCCCATCTGGTGAGACCAACGTGGCCACTGTGCATGCTACAGCTTCTTGGAGCCACAGGTGAGAGGAGACAGGTGGACACCAAAGGTGGGTGAGCAGCCCTAAAAAGGGCCCAGCAGTCCTCACACCAGAAGTTTTAGTCTTCCATGGACACCCCATACACAACAATGTGGCACAGTGTCCAATATAGCACAATATATGAGGGTACACAGAATAATTAAGAAACAGAAGTTGACTGAAGAAAATTATCATGCCTTTTGTGATGACCAGCGCTCAGAACAAAGTTCTGCAAAAGGATCAAGCTCCCCATCAAATGGAAAGTTGACATCATTATGGACTTTCAATGAGCTCATCATCCCTAAAACTGTTCCAGACATCGTATGCCACTTCGGCATCAATAATGCTGGAATGGAAGAGAGAGATTAATAGAGGAGCTCTTTCCCCTGATAGAGCTGAGAGATGGACAGTAAAAACAATTGAGGTGTTTCAACAGTCCCTTAGTATTTCTCTATTTCTATTTCTTCCCACACATGGGCAAGAGGGATCCATCCCATGAAATGATGAAATGGTTAGAATTGCTTGCAAGCTGGTAAATTATTCCTATTATATGCATGAGTCAAAGGGAGGAAAGTGTGGGTAAGAAGATAATGGCAGGAATGTGGCTAATATGTGAATGTAAATAGTTGTAGGGAACAGTGGAATTATTTCTAGTATGCCATGCAGCCCAGTGCATGTGATCATTGGGCATTTTCACAGAAGTATAGAAATATAGACAGGCATGCTACAGAGAGTGGCCAATGTAGGTGTCATAGAAAATCCTTGGTAGATTAAGCTCTAGAAAATGGAGACCTGATGCCTTTATATTGTCACTTAGCCCTCAGTAAGAGCCTCTCCTCAGCCAGAAGGAGCCTGTCAGTAGGCATTCTAGAAAGTACCCCTGAGATATGCTTTACATTTAATGCCAAGACAAGGAGGATATAATCTCCAGTAAATTCCTGAATTGCAGTTGGGCTCCTGGCACTGAAACCTTCCCCAGGGGGACGCAACTTCTCTGAGCTGATCCCAGAAGAGATCAGCTAACTAAATACTATGTGAGAAGCTTTAAGGAGGCAATCTATGAATAGGGAGAATAGAAGAAGTAACTTTAGTGTATAGGGGAATACAGTTTCAAATAATGCTACTTTGTGACTGAACTAGGTAGCACAGTAGAGAGTTGGGCCTAGAATCAGGAAGACTCATCTATCTTCAAATCTATCTTCAGACACTTACTAGCTATATGACCTTGGGCAAGTCACTTTACCCTGTATGCCTAAATTTCCTTTTCTGTCAAATGAGCTGGAGAAGAAAATGACAAGACAATCCCAAATGAGGTCAGGAAGTCAGACACAATTGATATGACTAAACAATCCTAGCAACTTTGTGGCTCTATATGTTTGTGAATTGCTGGGAAAAGCCAGTGGCAGATCTGCCTAAAGGTGGTGTAGCATTATGATGCATGGTGGCCTTTTTTTGAGCAAAAGGATAGAGCAGAGAGTGAAGTAAGGATATTTGTCTGAAAACAGCCCCTAGTTCTGCCAATAACAAGTAGTGTCAAAGCCCAATCTTGCTATACAGAATGCCGAGTAGGCAGTTTGATGGCATGGCCTGGGGGCCTACACCCTTGACTAGGCAGGGTTCAGTGAACCTGAATTCTCTGTCAACCCCAGTATTATGTGATCTCAGGCAAGTTGCTTCCCCTTTCTGGGCCTTGGTTTTCCCACGTGTAAAATGGGGGAATTAGATCACTTGATTCTAGGCACCCTTCAGTGCTAATATTCTGTGATTCTATTAGTAAATGAACTCTTGAAATTTAGAAATTTCAAGCTAAAGGGAAACCATAAGAGTCCAAGTGGGAGAGAATAACCTGAATTTTGGAAATTAATGATGGAATTCTTACTTTCAGATCCAAAATTCAAGGACTTTTTAAGTCACCTTTTCTTAAAAAAATTATTAATTAAAACTGACCTTTCCAGACAGATCATTTAAACGTTCACAAAACAACTTTCCATTCATGTCGTGTTGTTTGCACCTCAAAATGACTCTGTGAGGTAGGTGTCAGGAATTGTGACCCCCATTTTACAGGTAAGGAAACTGAGAAGAAGAAAGGTGAAGTAATCTCCCCAGCATTGCCCAGGTAGGAAGCTCCGGAGACAGATTTTTAAAAGCCAGCCTTCCTGACCCCAGGCCCAGCACTTCATCCAGCATGTCATGCTGTTTTTCAAATGAATATATAAATAGGCATTCATTGACAACACACAATAGATAGAATAGATAGAAATACATAAATATAATGTAATTATATACATTACATATAAAAAAGGTTTTCTCGTGGCCTTTTGCTTGTACATCATTATTATTTCCCTTTAGCTTGTTCCAATATTGAACTGATCCTTGTAAGAAAAGTGAACATTTACAGAAAGTTGACCAACACAAGTACATCTGGCAGTGGTCATATGCCATATCTGTGGTCTCCATCTCTCTCATTAGGAGAGGAAAGTATGTTTTATTTCCTTTTTAGCTCTAGTCCTAAGATTGTTTACAGCAATTAATCAGGATCCAATGGCATTTTTTTTACAATCAATATTTTTTTTATTTTAATTCTTTTTTGGAGGGGGGAAGGTAGGGCAATTGGGGTTAAGTGACTTGCCCAAGGTCACATGGCTAGGGCTGTGTGTGTGTGTGTGTGTGTGTGTGTGTGTGTGTGTGAAGTGTCTGAGGTCGAATTTGAACTCAGGTCCTCCTGATTCTAGGGCTGGTGCCCTATTTACTGTGCCACCTAACTGCCCAACAACCAACATTTATTAAAGTACATGGGTGCAGAACACTATTCCAGGCACTGGGAAGATTCAAAACTCAAAAAAAAAAAAAAGAATTTAAATTAAAAAACAAAACAAAGAAAAAAAAAGTTATGGTTCTTGCCCACAGGAAATTTGGACTCCAGTAGGAGGGTAAGGCATAAACCCAAGTCAGTATAACGGACAGTGTTCCTCAATAAATATTTGAAACATTTATTTATAATTCTCTGTGGACTCTACCTCCTAGTACTCTGGGCTCTGATAGGTGAGCTTTTGCCTCATCTTGCCATCAGACTGGGCTCCCACAACAATTCTGGGACAGCTCCCAACAATGTTCTCTCTATTCTGGTCATCGTTCCCACCCCCCCACAGCTGAACCTTGAATTCTACCCTCTACGACTCCAAGCTTCCACTCTATCAGTCCGAGAGCCATGCTACCTCTCTTCTCCCTCCTTTTTCCAACTTCCCTTTTCTATTTATTTTCATCCATCCTTAAGAACTTTTCTGCTCTCCTCCCCACTGCCCTCGTTCTTATAGTCCTTGCCTTCCTCCCTTTTCTCCTTTCTCCTCTCTCCCTCCTCCTACCTTCTTCACATTCTGTCTCCTTCTTCCCTTTCCCTTTCTCTCCTTTCCTTCCTACTTTTCCCTTTTCCCCTCTCTTTTTCACCCTCTTAACGTCACTCTTCTCCCTCCCTCTCTTTTCTCCCTTTCTTTTCACCCTCCTATTCTCCTTTTTCTCTGTTCTCATGTTTCTTCTTCCTTTTCCCTTCTTCCTCCCCCTCCTCTTCCCCTTTTTCTACCCCTCTTCTCATAGTAGATCATAGAGGCCAGACAGATTAACTGGGAACGACCAGAGTGTTTTCATTTTTGTAGACCACAGGTCTCGTTAGACTGGCAGTTTGTGAGACCACACGGGAGCGGTTAAGATTATTATGTTCAAAGATTCTTGATGCTCTTGCATTTATGCCCTCAAATGCAGCATATAGAAAGTCCACAAAACAGATTACAAATGAAGGCTGAATATGGTAAAAGAAGAAACAGATTTTTAGAAACTAGAAGATAAGCTTCAGGCTGGTCAGCTAGAAGAGTTGATTCTTCAGGCTGAGAATGAATTATCATTGACAAGAAAAATGTTGACATGGAAATGCTGGGAGCCTTTATTGGAAGAACTACCAGTCGACCAGTGGAAATGGCCATTATGATCAATGTTAAACATCTATGATGTGCATTAAAAAAAAAAACTCATTAAGCATCTGTTTAAATATTATTAAATATTTTTTGAATTATTGGAATTTTATCAGGAAAACTGAAACATGGTAGTTAGGGACAAAAATGAATGAAGGATTAATATCTGATAGGAACGGATCATGGTCATTTTAATCTGAAAAGCATTTATTCATAAAATAGATTATTTTAAAATCCAAAGGAATGATTGCACTGTCATTTAGAAAATATAAATCAGAAACCTTTATTTTTTTTAATCTTCAGTCCAAGAGCAAAGAAAGCAAGAGACTAATGCATAAAGCATGAGAAACAATCATAAATTGAAGTATAGTCTGGATAGGGTTTATGGGAGACTTCCTATAGTATTTTTCAACATTTAGTCAAAAAGTTTGGGCCTAATTATGTTAATTTCTAAGAAAGAATTGAATAAGGTGTTATGCTTGAATTTTAACTGAACACTTTAAAAATGTTGAACTGTTGTATGGAAAGTACCTGATTAGGCAAGATTCTAAAACTCATTAATTGAATGTTTTCATACAATTACATGCATTTTTCCACATTAAAAGTAAGAGAAGAGATTTTCAAATTGAGATTGACCTGCTTGGCTTTGAGTGTATGTATTTAATGAAGAAAAATTTAAATTTAATGTGTGCAGTTTGATTCTTATGTATATTAAACAGAAATGTTTATTAAAAAGAAAAAAAAGAATATAAATTCCTTCAGGGCAAGGACTATCTCATTTGCTGTATTTGTTTTTCTAGTACTTAGCACAGTGCCTGATATATAGTCAGTACTTAAATGTATCTATCTATCTTTCTATCTATCTATCTATCTATCTATCTATCTATCTATCTATCTATCTATCTGTCTGTCTGTCTATCCATCTATCTATCTATCTATCTATCTATCTATCTATCTATCTATCTATCAAAGGTCTCTGAGAGCTTTCATGGGGATCCTTGATACCAAATGAAGACTATTTTTTGAAGAGGTACAGGCTGAATTCGGTTTTAATGGATGGATGACATTTATTAGATGAAGACAGAGGCATCCTAGGACTAGGTGATAGCCTGATTGTGCTGTCATTTAGAAAATCTAAATCAGAAACGTTTTTTAAAAAAATCTTCAATCCAAGAACAAAGAAAGCAACAGAGATTAATAACTAAGTCATGAGAAGCAATCATAAATTGAAGTATGTGAGCATATAAACATTTTTATACATACAATTTATATATGTACAAATATATATACATGTATGAATAGAATCCTAAGACCATCATATATAAATACCAGTGATTAATAAGGTGGGGAAAACAATGTCCTCCAATACATGTTTGTGAATAATTGATATTTTGATATTTGATATATTGATATTATTAAGATATATGTGATAAGATATACATGATATATCAAATATATTGATGTTTGTGCATATAATTGATATCTTTCTTCTTTTCCTTCTTTAGATGGTATAACATATAAGTTTTTATTTTCTTTTGTTATAGATTTTTTTTCCCCAGGGATAGAGCAGACAACGTTCTTTATTTTTAGAATACACATGGCTGAGTTGGATCCACCTTCAGATTTGTGCTATTTAGAGGTGGCACATTAAAGCACTAAGGGGTTTCAGCAAGGCCCCAAACTCCCATGGTATATATTACAGGAGAGCTTGGAGAAATTGAATCTATTATAATAACCCTCCAGTGATTAGACTACTTAACCATAAGAACAGTAGCTTGGACTACTTTTCTCTCTATGAACTTTCCATATATGGTCTCAATCTCCCCCTCTCTCAAGGAGCTGCAGACCAAATGGGAGACTGTATAGAGGAGATGAAAACATACAAGAGATTTTGGTTTGGGTCTTGGTTCTGTGACTTTTTAGCTTTGGGACCAGGAGAAAGTAATTTAGTACCTCTGAGCCTTAGCTTTTTCTCTGTAAAATGGGGGCAACAGCAACATGACCCCCACAAAGGAATTTTTTGTGGAAAGTGCTCTTAGCACAGTGCCTGGAACACAGTAGGTCCATAATAAATGTTCACTGCACTATACAATGCTTTGTACATAGAGAAGTGTTATGTAAATGTGAACTATTCTAATCTATGTATTTCCATTGAAGCACAGTAGCTAGTTAGTGACTCTGAAGAGCTATATGATTTTCAAGGCTCTTTGCAACTATTATCTAATTGGATCCTTATGACAACTCTGGGAGGTAGACACATTATCACCCCCAATTTCAGAGATGAGGAAGCTGAGGTAAACACCGGTTAAGTGACTTTCACAAGGTCACACAGGTAGTATGTGTCCAAGTCTAGATTTGAACTTAGGACTCTAGGTTCAGTCCTCTATTCACTGTGCCACCTAACAGAAGTAATTGTGACTAGTCAAAGTTAAGTCACTGACAGAGTAAGACTAGAGTCCTTATGTTCTAACAATAACCTGACTGGGAGTCTGAAGGCCTGATTTCTATTTCCTTTTTTAACCCTTGTTGCCTCTGTGGCCTTTTTTGTTGCTATTGTTCAATCATTCAGTTGTGTCCAACTCTTCATGACCCCATAGACTATAATGTGTCAAAACCGTTCATTGGATTTTCTTGACAAAGATACTAGAATGGCTTGCCATTTCCTTCTCCTGTGGATTAAGGCAAACAGAAGTGAAGTGACTTGTCCAGGGTCACATGGCTAGTAAGTGTCTGCATCTGGATTTGAACTCAGGTCTTCCTGATTCCATGCCCAGAGCTCTATCAACTGAGTCACCTAGCTGCCACTTAGTGGCCTGTTTACTTATCTGTAAAATGAGAGTATTGAAATATATGAACCTTTTTTTAGATCTCTTATATCTAAAGGACCATGATTCTAAGTTGAGGAAAAAGAAAGTAGAGAGAATAAATGAATCAATAAACATTTATTAAGTGCCTACTAAGTGGCAGTCACACTATGCTAAGCACTGGGAATGCAAAGAAAGACAAAAATCAATTCCCGCTCTGGAGGAGGCTGCAATCTAATGGAGAAGACAATAGGAAAGCAAATACGTACAACAAGGTGTAGACAAGGTAACTATGTGTGTGCAGAGTACAAGGTAGATTCAGAGTAGTTGGGAAGCAGCCTTAGAGGACATCTCCTCATTTCCCACTGGGCTGAACTAATTTTGTCTTTCTTTGACTTCACCATGGGTGCCTTCTGCCTCCTAGCTTTCTTTTTTGCTTCTTCTCCATTAGATGACAAGCAGCTCGAGGGCAGAGACTGTCTTTTTTTTTTTTTTTTTTTTTTGCATTTGTATCACCAATGCTTAGCACATTGCCTGGAACATAATAAGTCATTAATAAATGTTGATTGACTCTTGACTACAGAGAGGAAAGCTCTGGCAGCTAGAGGGACTGAGAAGTGATTTTGGCTCTGTCTTCCAGATAGCCAAGGATTCTAAGTAGGGGGCTGCTGGTCTATGTTTAACTATGGGTTCTCTGAAAACTCACAATACACTTTTAAGTTTAATCCGCAGTTTAAACATTTCCTCCAACACTTTCTTAAGTATTAATAAAGCAAGCCCTGATTTGTAGCATTTGCATATTTCTAAGGTGTAAAAGTTCACCTAAAATGTAATAATTGGCTCTCTAGAAGGTTCCAGATGGCTCTAGACTACCCTTGATTCTAAAAGACAGACATAAAGATGAATAACACACCAGTCATGGTGTGCAAAAGCATGGAAATAGGAAATGGTTTGATGTATGTGAGGTACATGAAACAGGTCATTGTGGTATGACCATAAAATGCAGGAAGAGGAGTACTTAGTATGAAGACTTAGAAAGATAGGAAAAGACCAGGTTATTAAGAACTTCAAATGTCAACCATATATGTTTATATTTGATTCTAGAGATAGCAGTGAGGTCAAAGTTATTGAGAAGGTGAGTGCTCACGGTGGTATTTTAGGAAAATCACTTTGGCAATGGGGCAGAGGGGTCGAGGACAAATTAGAGTAAGAACATCTTTAGAAAGGAAGACCTCAGAAGGTTCTGTCATAGATGAGCAAGAAGTGAGGAGGGACTGTACTACCCTGGTAGCCCTGGAATCTGATAAATAAATGAAACATATGCATTTTGAGGGAGAAGAATGAAGGTTAGCTATAATTACGATGTTAAATGGAAAGTCAGTTGAAAGGAATAGCTAAAAAATTCCACCATCTAGCTAGCTAGCTAGCAAGTATGGACCACACTTAGAGAAACAAATATGCACATGCGCACACACACACACACACACACTCACATGTGCACGTACACACACACACACACACACACACACACACACACACAAAATGCATGTTAGTTGAAAACCAGAAGATTCTGAGACTTGGGAAGAAAGAATGAATTGATTATTCTGCCAGGGTCAGAATGTGAAATAGAATGTTTGAGCTGATCTGCGGATAAAAAGGAAGTTACCAACAGAAGGGGAGAGGATGCCTGAAACAGACACAAAGGAGATAGTCATTTTGCCAGTACCAGCTGGCAGCAGTTAAGCGTGTGTGCTCCTATCATTACCATGTAAGGATCCTGCTTCTCAAGTATTGTCCTGGGGTAAGTCACCCTAGTAGTTACTTTAGCATGCCAAACACTGTGCAAATTAGCATAGACCCATAGTTTCACAGTGAAAACAGGGTGAGTTGATATCTAGGGAAGTTGGAGGTTAATGAGATTTTTGTCAAAACTAACTGATCCACAATTATGGGCACATGTACCACCACACTGATGCCCATAGACCAAGAAAATATTAGTCTTTTTCCTTTAACAGATTGTATCATGGTGTTGGTGTCAAAGAGAGAGAAGAGCAGCATGGAAAGGGAGATACTGTAATCAGATGTCTCTAGTTCTAGTGGGGTATGGCTGACACAGAGGAAAATCTCACTTAGAAAGTCTGAGAAAGTAGAGCCAGGCAGGAGGAGCTTGGTGGATCATGCAATAACAGGAAAGAGGCTGGGTTTCAGAGAGAATTCCACCCTAGAAAAAGGCTTTTTCCCTTTCCTTCTCCAATGGCCACATTCTCCAGTTGTGTCTAAAGTGGAAGGAGTCAGCTGCATCGAGTACAAATCTTACCTGGGGGACACACAGTAGCTATGAGGCCATGAGCAAAATACTTGTCTAAGCTTGAGTTTTATAATTTATGTAATAGGAATAATGAGAAAATTAATTCTTGATCCTGTATTTTATATTTTATTTAACTCTGTAAGTGATTTTATTCTGTAACCATATTCTGAGTTCTATGCAACAAACCTGAAACCTCTTCTCTGTCTCTGAGTGAAGAAACTCATGCACATAAAAGTTGTCTCCTTTCACTCTGAATTAGATACCAAAGGCTTAAGTTTTCCTACAATCACTGTTAGCTAAAGAAAAATCTCTGAACTCCTATAAAACATCATCTCAGCATTTCCTGAAAGGTTTGTGTAGTTGACAAACTGGACTAACTGACTTTGTCTCACCTTAAAAAAAAAAAAAGATCCCTCAGGAGCTAGTTCATCTACATACCTGGGTCCCTATCATTGATCTCAGGATGCAGCTGGGACCTATAAATTCACAAAAGTATTCATTAGAAATAGAGAGAGGTGATATTTATCCCATATATGGATTATATTTACTTTCTTTGATGTAAACAATTATGATTCCCCAACCCCATGATGTTGTCAGTCCCATAATCAATGATATGATTTTTGTTCTGTTCTATATTTGTACAAATGAGTTGCTTCTTCAGTTCAAGGTCTTTGGCATAAACAGAGGCAAGCCATTGACCTGTTTTATTGGCTGGTAGTTCCCCTGCTAATAAGCCATAATCTTACGCAGAAAATTGCCTCAGTTTACCTTTTTGTTACATTTCACATGCAACAATGACAATATCTGTAGTAACTACCTCAAAGGAACTAATGGGTATAAAATACTTTGCAAAACTTTAAATGTTATATAGATTATAGTGATAGTGATCCCATCTCATTTAGAATGGATTCTAATACTCTAAAGCAAGACTATGAACCTGGAATTCATGGCCTCCTAAAGGATACACGAATTTGGTTGGGGAAAAAATTCATCTTTATTTTTATATAATTAACTTTAATGTATATTATGCATTAAAATATATATTCCAAGAAAGGGTCCATAGGCTTCACCATGCTGCCAAATGGACCCATGGCACATAATAAGTTGAAGATTTTTGCCTTAAAGCATCTTAATTAAGATTTTCTATGTTTACTCTAAGTGTTACATATTTACTTGTTAATTACTATTTTTAAATGGGGATAATTAACAAATACTTGGCAAGAGAAATATGTTTTAAAAAAACACTTTAAAATCCCTACAATTCTCAGTTATAGTAAAGTACTTTCTATTGAAAATTCTAACAGCCAAGAAATTGGAAATGCTATTTTACACTTCCCCAAAGTTCTGAATAAAAAAAAAAATCAGTTACCATTCCTTTTTATCCAGTATTAAATTTATGACTCTAAACTCCTGTTTGGAGTATAGTGTCAATCACAGAGGAGTTGGCCATCTGACAAATTGGTAAAGAGTTGCCAAGATTGTAGCTCAACTCTTCATAACTTCATTTACTGAGAGTTAATTCTTGGAGAAGAATTAGGGGAGAAATATTGAGTGGGAGTGACCAGTAATATGATTTATTTCAAGGTGATTGTGAGCCTATTGCCATCTTTCCCCTCAGCTACAAGACAGCCTTTGTAGGTTGTTTTAAAATTTGGTTTTAATGCATTTTTATTTATTTTGCTAATTTTTATTTTTGCTAATATTTCCCAATTACATTTTTAAAAATTGTAACATTTGTTTTTTAAATGTTTGAGTTTCAAATTCCTCCCTTCCTCTTGCCCCTCCTCAACCCTTTGAGAGGGCAAATAATGTAATATTGATTATACATGTGAAGTCAAACAAAACATATTTCCATATTATTCAAGTTGAAAAACAAAACATACACAAACAGATGAAAAATAAGGAAAGTGGAAAAATATGCTTCAATATGCAGTCAGAGTTCATCAGTTCTCTCTCTGGAGATGGATAGCATTTTTCATCACTAGCCCTCTGGAACTGTCTTGGATTATTGTTTTGATCAGAGTAACTAAGTCTTTCACAGTTGATCATCATCATAATATTCTATTACTATGTGCAATGTTCTCCTGGTTCTGCTCAATTCACTTTGTATCAGTTCATATATTACTTCCCAGGTTTCTCTGAAACCATATATCTTTTGTCATTTCTTATAGCACAATTGTATTCCATCACAATCATATACCACAACTTGTTCAACCATCACTGAAATGATTGAAATTCCCTCAATTTGGCACCACAAAAAGAACAGCTATAAATATTTTAGTATAGACAAGTCCTTTTTCCTTTTCTTTGATCTGTTTGGAATACAGACTAAGTAGTGGTATTGCTGGGTCAAAGGGACTCCCTTTGTTGGTACTCCCATTTGGCAATTTATGTAGTCTCCCTTGGGAGTTTGCTTTTGAGTAAGCCTGCTACCAGTCAGTAGAAGGCTGCCATCTTAGATATTCTAGTGTGCTATGCTCTGAATGGCTTGAACGCAGTGGTAGGAAACTTATAGCCTCAAGGCCACATCTGACTCTCTAGGTCCTCAAGTACATCTCTTTGACTGAATCTAAACTTCAAAGAATAAATCCACATGTTCCCCGTACCCCTATTTGGAGTAAATGATTTGGTAAAATTCAGTTTTGTTCTTTAACAAGTATCCATACAACAGTATACAATGAGGTAAATGGAGCTGTGATTGATACAATGGGATGTTTAGTGGTAAACTATGATCCGCCTTCTAAAGTGTAGGTTTGATCATTGTTGCCCTCCATACTCAGCGAACTCCACAGATTCCTTATTCGTTATAGACTCAAGGATAAATTGCTATGTCATTTAAAGCTCAACCCAACCTGGTTCTTTCCTACATGTCCAGTCTCCTTACACTTTATTTTCTTCCACACACTCTCTGATGCAGCTACATGGGCCTACTTTTAGCAACTCAAACAAAACATGGCACCATCTCAGTGCCTTCCCAGTGGCAGCTCCTCTGTCTAGAATCCTCTGCTCCCTCCCCTTCATCTGTTGTTTCCTTGGCTTCCTTCAAGATGCGGCTGAAATCCCATCTTTCCTGGTTAACCCCAGTGCTAATGTTTTCCTTTTTTAGTTTGCCTTCTTCTACTTCGCACATATTTTATATGTACCTGCTTATTTACAGGTTGTCTCCTCCATTAGAATGTTTGCTTCTTTAGTATTTGGCCCCACTTTGTACCCTTAGCACTTAGCACAGTGCCTGACATGTTGTAAGTGCTTCATAAATAGTTGTTGAATGATTGGCTAGCTGCCTTCTCACACTGTTGAATTATGTTGAGCTGGCAATCCACTAAAAACCCCATATCCTTCTCAGAAACACTGCTGTCCAACTATGCCTTAATGTCCTTGTATATTATTTTAAAACACTAATGTAAAAACACACATTTGATACTTTTCATTTTCATTTTATTCTATTTAGCCCAATGGTCAAGTTTATAAGGACCTCTTAGAGTCCTAGTGTGTTAGCTATCTGATGAAGAGGGATGCTTGCTTTGGATGGTTGGTGGTACTATGTGTGCTCTCATGTCTCTTCAGGCAATAGAACTTTCATATTTCTTTGTATCTCCAGATCCCAGAACAGTGCCTGTCATATAACAGATGCTTAGGAGGTGATGATTGAATTTAACTCTTAGATTCTATGATACTATCATGAGATGTCATCATGTAAGAGTTTGAAAGACAGTCTTTGATTCAAATTTTAGGACAAGAAAAAACACTAAAGTAATTCAAGCATGCATTGACTTTTGCAAAGTCTCAGTAATTTATCTCTGGGCTCCAACAATGAATTGATTAGAAATATGGGAATGTAACTCCTTAGTAGTTGTTGAGTGTAGAAGAACTTCTTAGAACAAGTAAACAATGTTAACATTTCTATGGTGAATTAGTGCCAGGAGACACAAAAGGCCTTCAGTCCTAGGTTCAGAAGGCCACCAACAATTCCTCCCTGTCCTCAGTAATGTGGTACAGAGAGTCCTTGGGCCTCTTTGGCTTCTTGTAGTTAGACTTTGGGACCCAGTTTCATCAAGTGAAATAATCCATATTTTCCAAATATCTGTATGTTAGATTGGCATCCTTCCTAGTATTTTTATGTGAAGCTGGCATAATTGAGCCAAGAGAATTGGTTAATATTTTTCTAATTAAATAGAACCTTGTTTGCATGTGCACTAGTTAGAGCCATGCTAACTAATTTTTAAAAGCTTTGGTCTCTGGAGAATATGTTGTAGCTTTTCAAGGCTGAATGAGAGAGAATCAGTCTTTGTACTCATAATTTTGTTTAGGAAGATGGAATCAAGGGATTCAATTGAAAGGGACAGTGGGTGAGCCATCTTCTAGTGTGTGTGAGCTCTTTGAAGGAGCACAATGGATGAAATGGGCTAAACCAGACTTGGAAATTTTATGATAATAATAATAGCTAGCTTTTTTATATGTTGTTTTAAGGTTTGCAAATGTTTCGCATGTATTATTATTGAATTTGAAATCTGTGACCACCTTGTGATATAGGTACTATTATTATCCTTATTTTATTGAGAATGGAACTAAAGTCCAGAGAGATTTAAATGACTAGACCATGGTCACACTCTTAGTAAGAATCTAAGGCAGGATTTGAACACGGCTCTTCTCGACTTCGCTTCCAGAAGTCTAGTATGCTCTGATACAAGGTAGGGTGACTAAGAGCTGCTGCAGAAAAGTTTCATTTTATTTTTGGTTTCATTACAGAGCTTATTAATATCATATTTTCCTAGAATGGAAAATAAAACTTGAGTTTCTAGATCATAGGTTCCATGATCCAGAGATCATTCATTCTCTACTATGTAGGATTCCCCTAATTCTTTATGTAGAACATTTAACCCATTTGATTAAGTCACCACAGTAAGGAAGCCAAGTTCACGGAGGTTTTATTGTTGTGTAGGTCACCATGTCTTGTCAACAGGCCTCTCATTGACTCCAAAGACGCAAGGTGAGAGAATATGTACAGATGAGTAAAAATACATTGCCCTTCCCCAAAGTCCAGATCAGAGCTCACATCACAAGTCAGTGGTGTCATTTATGAAGAATGACAATATAGTGGCATTCTATGTGTAGACCAAAAGAAATACAGACGTTTCATCCTGCAAAATATAAATGAGTTTAAAAAGCCATTTCATTGGAAACTTGGATAATGTGGGAAGATACGGAAATCATTTCCTGACATAATTACAGAGTTGATTTAGTACTATATATGTCTGCTAAAATGGGAAAGTGTGATGCAAGGTTGGGAGGTACTGAAGACACTAGCTGGAAAAGAATGTCTATGCCAGAGCCCAGGAGAGAATGTCCTTATCTGTACATAATAAGAAGCAAAATTTATTCTTCCCAAATGTAAGCTATGTGAAAAGGAGTTGCCAAGTGATATGCTATAACAATAGAGAAAAACAGCCCAGGAACCATTCTCCAGACCAATTAATTATGTTTTTTAGATCCTCCCCTCTTGTCCAACAAGAAGAAATATTATCTCTGGTATCTTGTAAGATATTTTTTCTACTTTAAGGCCTAGGTGAAAAATAGAAGGATAATGTCATGTAATTGAAATGAGGTCTAGAGAATGGGCTCATGCTTCATCCTAACTTGTAGAATAAGCTATTTTTGTCCCCAAGAGAGAGTGAAAATGAGAGAGGGGAAAATTGAGAGTAGTTCATAGCAGGTTTAGATGAAAAACTTTAATGGCTCTTAATAAGTTCTTGGAAAAATGTATAGGCATATTATTCTCAAAGGATACAGCTGATATCTGTCTTATTCCAATGTAAATGAAAGACAATGGATATCTGCCACTATATACTTAACTATGGCCAATTTCTTCATGCTTCCCAATTAATCCAGCCCCAGGATGTACTAGGTTTAGTTTCACTGAAATTTCAGAAAAATAATCAATCAATGAATAGTCATTGAGCAACTTTTATGTGCACCATGTGGCGTGTAGGTTCTTTGGGGACACAGAGAAGCATAAGACATGATCTATCTACATAGAGATTGTAGTCTACTGGGAAGACATGAAATACGCATGTGAAAAGTAATGCTATAAGTTAGTATATGACTAATGCCAAATAACTAGTGCGTGTACAAAGTACTATAAAGTTCAGAAAAGTAATAAAACCAAAGACCTCAGATATCTGTGCATAAATGGCCAAAGTGTGTATAACAGGCAAAATGAATTAGAGAAAAGACCCATGACTGGACTATAGCTCTGAAATAGTGCACATTATCCAAAAGAACCAGCATAGGTAAAAGGAGTGCATGTGTGCATTGGGGGCTGGGGAGATGGCCAACTTTTGTGGATGACAGGATAATAGTAGCATTGTGTATTAAATAGACATATCCAGTTGAAGAAATCCAGAACCAGATCAGGGAGGTTGATGCAAACCATTTGGATAAAAACTGAGTAGAAACAGAAGAAATATCACTAGTGGAATATTCTACCTAGGCAGAAGAAAAGGAATTTATGAGGATCCCAAACTTTGCACAGAGACATTCTCTAAGGAAGAGAACTTTCAGTTATCTAGACATTTGATAGAGCTCTCTCTGTACCCAAAGCAGACCAACTAATAAAGAATTGTCTTGTTTTAATGATAGTCTCATCTGTCAAAAGACAATAAAAGAAACATGGAGAAATACTGTTCTGGACTTGATTCTCACCAACTCTAGCTGCAAGGGTGGAAATGGTGGAAACTTTGTAGAGAAGTAACTAGTCCTTCCTGGAGTTTCTGATAGAGAAAAAGCAGGAATCTTGGAATCATCTGACATGTGCACTGGATTTTAGGAGAACAGATTTCAAAGGCTTTAAAGCAGGAATTTTCAACCTTTACTGTATCATGGTAATCTAATGAATCCTTATGGATCTTTTCTCAAAAATTTCTTAAAAAAATTGTAATTAGAGGAAATGCTAAATTTCAGTTAAAGGTTAGTGAAAATGCAGACATATCTTTTTCCTTACCTATAATCCCTGGTTTGGATTTGCCCTTGGATTTCTTCAAGTCAATATGTCTTTTTAATATACAATACTACTATTGCCCCATCAACCACAGATAGAATCCAACACTTAAATTCTAATAGGGTAACAGACAAGGAAACAAAGGTAGGGAGCTCTCCAGAATGAAATTCTTAACACACAAAGAGAATTAATTCCAATGAGAAGGAAAATGAGGGTTGTAAGAATCCAATGTGGATACCTATGAAACTTATAAAAACAAAGTAAATGTTAAAAAGAATTATATGGAAGATAAAAGGAAAGTCAGGGAAGAGAGGATAACTTCAAAAGGGAAACATGGTCCTGTAAGAAGAGGGCAGGAACTTGCTAAAAGCTGAATTTGCACTGACTGGTAAGGAAAACCAATGACAACATAAAGAGGTTTTACTTTGTTTTGTTTTTCAAAGCTACATTGGAGGTAATAGATGGATCTAAGGAAGAATAGAACCTTTTGGGGAGTGAATGGGACAAAGATAATAGGTGATAAAGAACCGGCAGATCTGCTCAACTCTTAATTGTATCTACTTTCTCTGCTGAGGAAAGTTTTGAATTGTAAAGGACAGAACAAAACTAGTTGGTACTCAAGACAAATAGAGATATAGAGAAAACTTGAAGAGAGATAGTAAGAGAGCCACCAATCCTAGATGAACTCTATATCCTTATTATTTAAAGACCCTGTTTATGAGATTGCTTTGAAAAATCACGAAAAATAGGGGTGGTTCCTCCTGTCATAAAACTTACGGGCTGAATATGCAGAATGAGACATATTTTTGGATGTGGTCTATGTGGGAATTTTCTTTACTTGATTATCATATTTGTCACAAAGATTTTGGTTTTGATTTTTTTTTCTATCTGAGAGGCAAAAGGAAGAGTGGATTGGAATAGGGCTTCACCACCCAAAAAAGAGAACAAAAGAAAGGTCAGAAGGACTCACAGAGCAGCAAGATAGCTTTGAAAGCAACATTCTGAATTTGTTGCATACTTAAAAAGAAAAGCAGGCTGTACATAATGAGGATTACTACTTCGTGAATGATGCTCTCCTTCTGTTCTATAATGTATATGAAAATATTCATTTTACTTGGTGTTTGTTAAGATTGAAATAAAAGTAAAATAAAATTCCTTCTGTATTTATAGAATTGCCTCTTTGCCAGGGTACCACAGGATTGTAAGAGCACAGATGTTCACATTTTCCGACAAAAGGGGAAAAAGACAGATTTTACAAACTCTAGTGTGGCAAACTGGCCTTCAATTGGGGGCAAATTTTTAAAACATATTTGTAAAATAATGTCTAATGGTTATCTCTAAAAGGAAATGGTGACTACAAAGAATCAACATGGCTTCCTCAAGAACAAGCCATAACAAAATATTTCCATTTCCTTTTTTGACAGGGTATTTAGACTAGTTGGTCAGAAGAACAGTATAAGTATAATTTACTTGGATTTCATTAAGGAATTGGATAACGTTCTTTATGCTATTCTTGTAGGAAAATGTGAGGCAAAGTGGGTTAGATATAGAGTATAATTAGGTAGAATTGAAACTTCTTGAATGGCCAGTACTGAAAAGTAAAGTCATGCCTTCTATTTCTGGAATGCTGTCTTTCCTCATCTCTGCCTCTTAGTTTTTCTTGCTTCCTTTAAGTCCCAACCAAAATTCCATTTTCTATAGGAAACCTTTCTTAATCCCTCTTCTTGCTAATAACCTTTCTTCTATTCATGGTCTCCAATATCTCCTGTATAATATCTTGTTTCTACACCATTGTTTTTATGTTATCTTCCCCATTAGATTATGAGCTCCTTGAGGGCAGGGATTGTCTTTGGTTTTTGTTTCTTTCCATTCTTTGCATCCCCAGTATCTAGTAGAGCTTGGAACATGTTAGACACAGCAAAGGCTTATGGACTAAGTAGAGCTGATGGGCATGCTGTATTTTGTCCTAATCCTATTTCATTCAGATCTAGGTACTGCATTTCAGGAAAGGCACTGCTAAGCTGGGGAACATTCCAAAAAGGGAGACCAGAAAGTTAAGGCTTTGATATAATGCAGATTGGGAAAGGAGAATTAAAGGGTACATTGATGGTAATTTTCAAATATGCAAAGGCCTAGCATTTGTAAAGAGGGATTAAGTTTGTTCTGTCTAATTTGTCCCACAGTTCAGAAGAACTAGCAGCAATGAGTGGAATCTGCAAAACAAATTGATGTTTGGGGAAAAAAAAGAAAAAAAATAAAGTGTAATAGGCTTCTGTTGGAGGTTTTATAGCCTCTTCTTCAATGGGGGTCTTTAAGCAAAGACTGAATGACCATATATAGACAGTGTGGAGGGGATTCTGATTCACACGTGGGTTCTACTACGTGACCTCTGAGGTCCCATTCTGTTCTGAAACTCTATGAACTAGGGGTCACTATGGGCAGAACTTGTCAGGCAAGATTTCATAAAGGAAGTGTCATAAACTGGGTCGTTAAAATTTGGCATAGGCAAATACCACTACTTGGTCTATATCCCAAAGACATCCCTGAAAGGGAAAAGAACTTGTTTGTATAAAAACATTCACAGCAGCTCTTTTTATGGTGACTAAAAAATGGAAATCAAAGAGATTTCCATCAATTGGGAAATATCTAAACAAGCTCTGATATATGATTGTGATGGAATATTATAGGGTGATTTCAGAAAAACCTGGAAAGACTTACATGAACTGATGCACAGTGAAGTGAACAGAATCAACATCACACATCATAACAGCAATACTGTTCAATGAAGAACTGTGAAAGATTTAGCTATTCTCAGCAATACAATGATCCAAGACAATCCCAAAGGACTAATGATGAAGCATACTCTCTGCCTCTAGAGAAAGAACTGATATTGTTTAAATACATACTGAAGCATGCTGTTTTTCACTTTCTTTTTTTCATTTTTTTAATTCAAGTCTTCTTGTAGAAAATGTAGAAAAATATGGAAAAGTTTTACATAATTGCACATGATAATCTATATCAGTTAGGTTACTGTCTCAAGGAGGTGGGAAGGGAGGGAAGAAGAGATAAAATTTGGAACTCAAAACTGTAAATAAAAATGTTTTAGGGGTGGCTAGGTGGCACAGTGAATAGAACACTGGCCCCCGCCTCAGACACTTAACACAAAAACTAGCCATGTGACCTTGGGCAAGTCACTTAACCCTGATTGCCCTACCTTCCCGTTCCAAAAAAAAAGTTTTATAAATTGATAACAATAAGTATGCATGTAATAAAAAAGGGTTACTCCATTAAAAAAAAAAAAGATTTGGCATAGGCCGAGAGGAATTTCTGTGAATAAGGAAGGTGGTTGGGATTGGAAAATGTGTTGTAAATAAAGACATGGAACCAGAAAAGAAAATTAAGTATGCTTGGGGAGCAAAAAATATACTAGTCTTCCTAGAATGGAAAGCTCCTGCTGGGTAATTGTAACAAAGTCAATTAGTAAGGCATATTAGGATGAGATTGTGGAGACTTTGATCGTGGCCAAGAATTACCACTAGTCAGGGTGGAGCCATTTCAGGAGAGGGGCAGAAGGAGAGCAATGTTCTAAGACTATTCCACTGGTACAGGTGGAACAGGAAAAATTGAGAGAGGGAGAGATTAGAGCCAAGGAAGCAACCAAAGAAGCCATCTCAATAGTCAAGAAATGAGGCAATAAGGTATTGAAGGGTGGTAGCAATGAAAATGGGAGGGAACTCTCTTGAGAAAAAGAACTGATAGGAGTTGGTGATTTCTCTGTTATAAGGAACAAAGGTGAGGAAAAAAGTAAAATGTTACTGCAGTCTCAAGGAAAGGTGGCTAGGAGAATGCTACTATGACTGAAAGAAATGAAAAAGTCTGGAAGTGAGCAGGATTGGTTTAGAATGAGCAGGATTGTTTAGAAATGAGCTCAGTTTTTGATACATTCAATTTAAGGTGACAGTAGGACATACAAATGGAAATATTCAACACATACTGGAAATGTGAGCTTGGCATTCAGGAGCAAGGTTAAAGATATAGATTTGAGAGTCAGTATAAAACTGAATGGGAGTTGATGCTCTTTATGAAAGGGAGAATACAAAACACATTTACAGGGCAATAGGTAGAAAAGGCAATTAAGGTGACAGAAAGGATTTAGAAGGGCAGAAGAAAAGGAAGGATAATGCAAGATAACAGAAGTCAAAGATGAAGAAAGTTTAAAAAGGGGAAAACTCAGTTTTGAATGTTGCAGAGAAGTCAAAGAAAATGACTAATAGAAGTCATTCAATTTACTAAAATGAAGATTACTGAAAACTTTTTTAACTACAGTTTCAGCATAATAAAGGTAGAAGGCAAAGTATAGGTTGTTAACCAATAAGTAGGTGGTGATGGGATAAACAGATGTTGATCAACTGTTTGAGAAGTCTGACAATGAAAAGAAGATAAATTGTTTGGGAGCTAAATGGGTCAGCAAGGTCAAGAGAAGGCTGTTTCTTTTTTAAAATAGGGGAAATCTTTCAATACTTGTAGGCAAATAAGAAGAAGCTAGTAGAAAGAGAGAACTAGAAAATGGAAAAGAGAAGAAGGAAGGAAAGAAGGAAAAGAAAAAGAGGAGAAAGGGAATGAGAGGGAGAGAGAGAAACACTCAAGTTTTCCTTATCACCTCTAGAATCAAATATAAAATTTTCTGTGTGCAATTCAAAAGCTGACTTCTAAACAGTCCCCTTACAACCTACTCAAATCCATCTACTCTGCAACTCCATGACACTAGCCTTTTTGTAGTTACTTGTCAAAGGCACTCCATACCCCAATTCCCATGGCTATCTGCCATGCCTGGAATTCTCTCCTTCCTCATTTTCACCTCCTGCCCTCCCTGGTTTCCTTCAATTCTCAGCTAAAATTCTATTTTTTACAAGAATACTTTCCCAATTCACTTAATACTAGAACCTTCTCAAAGTTGATTATTTCTAATTTGCTCTATACATACCTTGTTTGTGCATGGTTGTTTGCATGTTATCTTCCTGTCAGCCTTGACAGGAGGAACTATCTTTTGCCCTTCTTGAATCCTCAGTGCCTAGCATACTGCCTGGTATACAGTAGGCACTTACTAAATGCTGTTTACTTGGCTTGATTTGCTTAATATGAGTCAGGCACCCTGTTAAATGATGAGGATACCAATTCCAAAAAGCAAGGCAATCTTTGCCCTCAAGTAGCTTACATTCTAATATGGGAGCAGAAGCTATGGTTAAGTGTGTTGGTCCAGGAAGCCACAGGGAATAGTGAATAAAGACATGGGGTAATTGATTGATGCATCCTTTCTAGGAATGGCAGTGTTGATTTGATTACTGCTCAAGTGGTTGAAATAAAGAACCTGGACAAATAAGTATACCAGGACATCAGGCTGATGAGTGGAACAGCACTCAACTACACAATTACTTTGGGTGGGAGATGAGTCACATGGGAAAAATTACACAAAATATACATGCTCTTCCTTGCCCATTCAACACCTGCCCTCTGAGGCATATATGCAGATGCCTTTAATTCTTCTCTCCATGGTTTTCAATCTTGGGCTATTTGAAATCACTCACCCCCAAAATTAGTATGAACTTGTTATGATGAAAATCCAAATCCTCCCAGGTTTGGTGGTAGGGTTGTCTGGGATGGGAGCTGAAAACATTATTTTTTTGTTTTTTTTTCCAGCAATTTACTAATTCAGCACCCATGTGAAAATTCAAAGGAGCTGGAGAAAATGTGGTAGGGTAGGATGAACCAGAAGAAGCACTTGGAGATGAACTCCTAGGTTTACAGGTTTTCATACTGCAGCCACCACTTTTATTTATTTTATATAATTCAAAACTGAATATTACTAGGGTTCAGTCAACAGTATTTGGGTTTTCCAACAGCAAGATGTCAGACCCACACTTAAAAATAGGAGACAGACACAGACAGAGAGACAGAGAGAGAGAGGTTGTGTGTGGTTTGTCCTTCATTCTACAGAAGGACCATGACATCAGCAAAATGATGACATGACTTGCAGTTGACTTTGATTCGAGTGAAGGAGGGCTGTGCAAAGTCATCCACCTCACTCTCTCCTCCAGAGCCATCTGGAAGTGGCCAGATACTCATCAGGATGACTGGAGATTACCCAGGATGCAATGAGAGACCCTGGCCCTTTTAAGCCAATGTCTTTTCAAGTTCTCACTTTGATTGAGGCCATGCCCATTCACTACATAGACCTCTTTAAGAAGGGAATGAAGAGATGGCCCCTTTAATAATAAGAAATCAAACTAGGAGGGGAAGACCCTCAGAGTTACTGAGACAGAACAACAGACATATAGACAGAGGCAGAGAAGGAGAAAGAGAGACAGAGACAGAGAGAAAAACTAACAGGAAGTAGGTTCCTTCCCTTTGGAATTTTATTTATAAACAAACCTATTCAGATGGACCCTGAGCAGGAGGGTGGCCACATCTTGTTCCCATAAACATGCACATTATAATCACCTTTGGACAACTTCCTCTAGGCCTTTGTTTGGCCTTATATATGGTACAGTGCATCCGCTATTTATATTCCTGCCAGTTGGAAATGACAGGCTAAGTTTGGGTTGGTTTTTCTTTTTTCTTAAACAAAAATTCTGAAGTTTATTTATTGCATACTGTTCCAGCAGTCAAACACCTAAAATCCCTGGAATTGCTGAGTGTCATTCTCTAGGAATAGGTACCTTCCTCGGATGGCTAATGAACTGGGGTGCCTAAAAATACATGAGAAAAGCCTCCCATAGCAGGGCCAGGAGATTGGATTGAGGAAAAGGGAGATACTCACCTCAAAGATTCAGAGACCTCTTCCAGCATTATACCCAGTCTTATTACAATTCATAAATCCAATCTAGAGTTGCATGTCCTGCACCTTACAAGTAGGTCCATGACTTTTCATAGGATCAGATGAATAGAAGGGACCATAGAAATCATCTTTTTCAGCTTTTAAAGGTGAGGAAATTATGGCTCAGAGAGAGGACTCTCCCCAAATCACACAGGTCACAAGGAGCAGAAATAGGATTTGAACCAGTTTTCTGACTCCAATTCTAGGGCTCTACCTATGGTATTACAATGCTATTTCCCTTATGAGAGATACCCTTATACAATTAGTAATCCTTTCCACCTCTCAAAGGTTGAGGTAGGGGGTTAGGTGTATAGCACCCCCTTCCCTCCCCATGATCCAGAAAATCTGAGTAAAATTTTTGGCCTTGCCTTCATGCCAGAGAAGAAGTCTGAATTTTTTTCTTTTTCTTTTATGAGGTATTTACAGTACCTCATTGAAAAATTTGTGTTAAGTATTTGGTCATAGGTTCTGTGTCATCTGCTAGCCTTCATGAATCATCTGTGACTTTCACAAAACTCCCCCCCAAATTCCCATATAATTTCTTATGCAGACCCACAATATATCAAAACCAAGATAGAGAAAGTTGTAGTGTGGAAAGGATAACTGTTCTCATCATGGGAATAATTAGTTTCTTGAGCTTTTCAAGTTCATTTGTTGTATTTCAATGAATTAAATATCACTCACTGATGAGAGTTTTCCCTCCTTCTGTTAAGAAACAAAAGGTATGAACCCCTGTTGCTGCCATAACAGGAAGGGGCAGAACAGGGAGGAGCTAATAAGTATCTAAGGAGAAGCTCTAGCTGGAATTTCAGATCTTCTTGAAGCCAGGTTCTGGAGACTGAGGAAGAGAGGCCCAGGTGGAGAGAATGAATTTTATTTGATAACTTGGATGAAGTGATTTTGATTCTGGGAATGAGCTGAAATTTCTGCTGAGTCCAAGGGCCAGCCAAACTGCTGAGGATTTCCGAGGACCAGACAAAGCTGCAAAAGACTGAGGAAGCGTGACAGTGATGTCGGTATTTTGACAGTTTGTGGCTTTGTTAAGCCTTGACTTTCCAAGGATAGAGACTGTGAAGGATTTAAGGTAGACTGGACTCTGTGAGCTTCAGTGTGGAACAGGAACTGCATGGAGAGATGAACAAGGAACTGGGAGCTATCTGCCTTTGAACCCAGGTGATAGTTTGGTGAATCCAGGTAGGATCTGGGACCATGGAAGGGGATGCAGGGAATCTGAGAGCCTACCTTGGATCATGATGAAGAGATGTCTTTGTGGAGAGTGCTGAGTAGTGACTGATATTGTGACTTAATGTGCCCCATGGGTGGAGAACTTTGACTGTTGTACTCATGTCCCCGATGATTGAGTTGATTGAATGATTGAGTGACTAAATGATTGTTCTTTGTTGATAACTATGTGTCCATTCAGTTGTTTCCCTGTTATCCTTTGTTCTCTCTACCTGACTAGCCCAGCTCTATTTAGAGTCACTTTGGGCTGGGGGGATGAAATTCACTTTTTTTAAACCTTTGTTGTTGCTATCATTCTACCCACCGTTTTTGAGCCTCCAAATTATCCTATGTAGTAGGTGTTCAAGATATTATTATTCCAATATGACTGATGAGGAAAAGTGAAGGTGATGGAAGTTCAGTGATTTGTCCAACTTCACAAAACTGATAATTTGTCAGAGGCAGATTTCTAACCAGAATCTAATGTGGCTTGAACCTGGGTATGCCAGATTTCAAGTCCTTTCTTCTCTCCACAGGCCCAGTGATACATCTCTTGGATGCTATGTATATTATACCATTTCTTGCACAACAGTCATTACTGGTAACATAATAATTATGATAGTGGTGGTGGTAACGATAATAATAGTTGATATTTACAAAGAGGGCTTTCAATTTATAATCATCACACACCTTTCTTTTGTCCTCTGGGTCATTTGTGATTTTGATTCTTGAGAGACTTTGATTGTAATGGCAAGAAGTATTTAGCACCTTGTTTCAGCTATTTAATTATTTAGCATCTTGTTTCAGTTCAAGTTTCTTTTGAGCCTTGCCCATGATTATATTAGGTCTTTGTTAAGAAACAGAACTTGCGAAACCCACAGTGGGAGGAATGTGCTGATGCAACAGGAAGGGGCAGAATAGGGAGGAGCTAATGACCATATATAAAGAGAAGCCCAAGTTGGGAAAGAGCAGAAATGAGAAGATAGAATACTTGTGGTGGCAGAGTTGAGAAGAAGAAAAATTGGTGTATCCTGGCACTCTGTCTGTTCTGTCTGTGTTGATTTGTGTTTGTAATACTTTGTACAGAAGCTCTGGGACCTTACTGGAAGCCCTGAAAGAGAATTTTCTTGTTGTCTGTTTACAGAAGTCCTGGGACCATACTGACAATTTGTGTTGAGTTCTCAGACTTTGTTTGTGGATCTGTATTGATTTCACAGGCAGAAAGTGAATTGATGATAGTGCTGGCAATGTGCATGAATGTTGTTGTGGCTCTGTTAAACTCTGTCTTCCAAGAAACAGAAACTGTGAAGGACTTGAGGTGGACTGGACACCATGAGCTTCAATATGGAATAGAAACTGGATGAGGAGCTGGATGAGGAGCTGAGAGTTGCCTGCTGTGAATCCAGGTTTTGATTGGGGAGATTCAGGCAGAAGCTGGACCCATGGACAAGGAACCATGGAATCTGGGAGCCAGCCTTGAGTCAAGATGAAAAGACCTCTCCTCCTGGGTGCAGCCAAGATGGTGGAGTGAAAGCAGGAACCTGCTGAGCTCCTCTATGAATTCATCAGTACCCTCTAAAAAGTGAATCTGAACAGATTTTAGAGTGACAGAATCCATTGGAAGATGAAGTGTGGCAGATTCCCAGTCCAGGAAAGTGTGCACATAGTACTGGGCAGCGGGAGTGTGAAGCACACAGGCTGTGCCAGCATGGACCTGAGACTAGACCACAGCAGAGCAATAGTAAGCCCTGGTTTCACAGACCTCTCACCATGGGATGGAGGATGTGTCAGAGCTGGGTAGGAGAAAGTGCAGAGCCCATAGCAGCAACAGCAACTTCTCCTGGGGCTATCAACCCACAACCTACATGTTTAAAAATCACCTACCTGAACTTCTGGGAACCAAGATGGCAGAGTAAACCCTAGCTGCTCTAATCCCCCTCCCTGACCCTGAAAACACAGAGATTATTGCCCCAGTGTAAAATCCTGAAATAGTGGAAGCAGTGGCAGGCTTGGGAGTCCTACAGGAAGGGTGTGACTGAAGCTATGCCAAGCTGGAAGTGAAGGATGGGAGGCATCCCAAAAAACCCCATCTCAGATGACCAGCAGGATATCCTGAAGTCCAGGGGGGGTGGAGCCAGCAAGCACTAACACCAGAAGCCCAGGTGTGCCTTGGCACAACCAAGGAAATCAGTAGACACCAGCATGGCAGGCTGCCAGCTGCTGAGCCTGCTGGAGCTCAAGCCCAGTATCACAGAGGTGGAAAGCTATTCTGGCCAGCACCACCTCTCCCCCATACCTTACTCTGTGAACCTCAGGGTAACCCAGGGGAAACACCGAGAGCCCTGGCCTTGGCCTCATTCTAGACACCCAGAGGCTATAGTACACAAAGTCAACAACCAGGCCTCTAGCTTCCAGCTTGAGGAACATGGGTTAGAGCCCTCTGTACCCCAGAAGCAGAAATCCAGTTTAAAATCCAGGAAATAGGCAATCACAATGGGCTGGAAGCAACCAAAGATAATTGAATCCTATTATTATGAACAAGAAGAATAACATTCAGGAGACACCATTGACTCTATATCCCACCTGAGTCCACAGAAGGAAATATGAACTGATCTCAAGCCCAAAAATCATTCTTGGAAGAACACAAGAATGATTTTAGAAGCCAAATCAGAGAGGTAGGAGATAAATTGACCAATTCTTTTAAAATTACATTGGTCAAAATGGGGGGAAAAAAATCTCACTGAAGAAAAAAAAATCCTTATAAAGTAAAATTTGTGAACTGGGATGGAGGTTCAAAATCTAACTGGAGAAAATACCTCCCTAAAAATGAAACCTGAACATATGGAAAAGAACTTCAAAAACTAAAGGAGGAAAAAAAATTCACTAAAACTTAGAATCAGTTAAGTCAAAGCTAATGACTCTATGACACATCAAGAATCAGTCAAACAAAACAAAAAGATTGAAAACTAGAAGAAAATGTAAAATATCTCATTGGAAAAATAACTGACCTGGAGAACAGATCCAAGAGAGATAATCTAAGAATTATTGGTCTACTAGAAATCCATGATGAAAAAAACAGCCTGGACAACATCCTCCAAGAAATTATAAAGGAAAACTGTCCTGAGGTCCTAGAATCAGAGGATAAAATAGTTATCAAAATAATTCACCGGACTCCTCCTGAAAGAGGATCCAAATTGAAAACTCCAAGAAATATTGTAGCCAAATTCCAGAATTATCAGATCAAAGAGAAAATACTGCAAGCAGCCAGAAAGAAACAATTCAAATATCATGGAACTACAGTCAGGATCACACAGGACGTAGCAGCTTCTACATTAAAAGATCAGAGGGATTGGAATATATTTCATGAGACAAAAGAGCTTGGACTGCAACCAAGGATCAACTATCCAGAAAAACTGAGCGTAATCTTTCAGGCAAGGAGATGGTCATTCAATGAAATAAAGGACTTTCAGACCTTGCTGATGAAAAAGCCAGAGCTCAATGGAAAATCTGATCTCTAAATACAAGACCCAAGAGAGACATAAAAAGGTAAACAAGGAAAACACACACACACACACACACACACACACACACACACACACATACACAAACACGTAACTTGTCATTCAATAAGAGCAAACTGTTTACATCCGTATATGGGAAGCTGATACCTATCAATATTGAGATTTATATAATTATCATGACATTTAAAAGGGATATACATAAATTAAGGGTGTGGGTATAAGTGAACTAATATGATGATAAAAAAAACCTTAGTAAGAGGTGCAAAGGGATTGTAATGGGAGAAAAGGAAAGGAGGAGGCAGAAAAGGGTACATTATGCCACATGAAGAGGCATAAAAACATACTATAGTACAGGGAAAGAAGGGAGGGAAATGAACATATGAACTTTATTCTCATTGGTTTTGGTTCAAGGAGGGATTAACATAATCAGTTAAGTTTAGGATTCTAATGTGAAAAAACACAAAAACTCACTATAGTAGAGGGAAAGGAGGATGGGAGAGTAGCACCATATGAAATTTACTTTCATCAGTTTGGGTTCAAGGAGGGAATAACATACTTCCTTAAGTATAAAAATCTATTGTGCCCTACAGGCAGTACAAGAGGTAAGGGGAGAAAGGGGAAGGGGTTATAAGAAAGGGAAGTAGTAGTAAGGAGGAAGGGGAGGTAAAGGGAGGGAGGTGCATAGGGTGGAAATACTGAGGGAGGCAGTAGTAACAGGGGAAGGAAGAAATAAAAGCATAAATAGGAGAGGGAATAGAATGGAGGGAAAGACACAGATAGTAATCATAACTGTGAATGTGAATGGGATGTACTCTCCCATAAAACAGAAGCAGATAGTAGAATAGGTTAAAAACCGTAATCCTACAATATGCTGTCTACAAGAAACACATTTGAAAGGCAAAAGGCTGGAGTAGAATATATTATGCTTCAGCTAAAGTAAAAAAAAAACAAACAAAAAAAACAGAGGTAGTAATCCTTATCTCAGATAAAGCAAAAGCAAAAATAGATCTAATTAAAAGAGATAAAGAAGGAAACTACATCCTGCTAAAAGGCACCATTGAGAATGAAGCAATATCATACCACCAAGTGGTATAGCATCTAAATTCCTAGAGGAGAAATTAAGAGAATTAGAGAAATAGATAGCAAAACTATACTAGTGTGGGACCTCAATCTCCCCTTCTCTGAGCTTGATAAATCTAACCTCAAAATAAACAAGAAAGAAGTTAAGAAGGCAAATAGAATTTTAGAGAGGCTAGATATGATAGATATCTGGAGAAAACTGAATGGGAATAAAAAGGAATATACTTTCTTCTCAGCAGTACATGTTACGTACGCAAAAACTGACCATTTACTAGGGCAAAAAAAAACCTCACAATTCAGGGCAGAAAGGCAGATGTTTTAAATGCATCCTTCTAGATCATGATGCAATAAAAATTACATGTAATAAAGAGCCATGGAAAGATACACCAAAAACTAATTGGAAACTAAATAATTTAATCCTAAAGAATGAGTGGATCAAAAAAGAAAGTATAGAAACAATCAGTAACTTCATTCAAGAGAATTAAAATAAAGAGACAAGATAGCAAAACTTGTGGAATGCAGCAAAAGCAGTTCATAGGGGAAGTTTTACATCTCTGAAAGCATACAAGAATAAAATAGAGAAAATGGAGGTGAATAAATTGGGCGTGCAACTGAAAAAGATAGAAAAAGAACAAATTGAAAATCTCCAATTAAATACTAAATTAGAAATAATGAAAACCAAAGGAGAAATTAAGAAAATTGAAATTAAGAAAACTATTGAATTAATAAATAAAACTAAGAGCTGGCTTTATAAAAAATGAACAAAATTGATAGACCTTTAGTCAATATGATAAAAAAAAAGAAAGAAGAAAACTAAATTACAACTATCAAAAATGAAAAGGGGGAATCTACCTCCAATTAAGAAGAAATTAAAACAATAATTAGGAATTATTTTGCCCAATAGAATGCCCATAAATTTGATAATTTTAGTGAAATGGATGAATATTTACAAAAATATAAGTTTCCTAGATCAACTAAAGAGGAATTGAACAAGCCATCAATGAATGCCCTAGTGTAATGCCAAGCAAAGGCAACTTCGAAGGTTCAGATTACCAGCATAGTAAGCCCTATTTATTCAGCAAACATTCATAGAAGAGAGAAAGTCAAAATACAGTGTAACTTGTTCCTGTAGCAAGTAAGTTCTCAATTCAATCCAGGTACTACTCCACCCCTAGAAGTACATTCATTTAGTCAGTCAAAAGTCTCTTCTCAAATGGAGATTAGTCTCTTACCATAAACAAAGCACTTTCATTTGGTCAATCACAGGGCACAAAAAAAAAAAAAAAATTCAAAGGCTTCCTACCCCTGAATCTCAAAAGGGGCAGGAGAGCACAAAAGGCCATCCACCTTTAAGTTACACAAAAAGGTTAAGCTCAGCATTTAATACCCAAGGAAAGGTCCTTCTTTCATCTTCACTCAAAGCAAGCCCTCAGCAATCTCAGTTCCTGGGTAGACAAGGCTCAACAAAGCCATAGCCAGTGTCCTCATCAAGTCACTCTCTGCCTGTAGGACAGTCCCAGAACACCTGAAAACATCAGCAAGGCCCTCTTCCAGGATTTCTGTGAAGGTACCACAAGAAAATCCTCCTTCAGGGCTTCTGAACCAACAGCCAGGTTCCAGGACCTCTATAACAGCAGCATTATCCTTCACCATTAGGTGAATCTGGCAAAACAACATCAAAACAGACAGACAAAATACCGGCATCACAGCCATGCCTCCTCAGTCCTTGGCAGTTTCGGGTGACAGTTCTCAAAAGTCCTGGGCATTTTCAACGGGTTC
>CM053587.1:100167543-100202078 GCA_028646515.1 Pseudochirops corinnae
AAAAAAAAAAAAAAAGACCACAGCAACTTATCATGAGAATAATACACCTTGATCAGTTAGAATTTAATCTAGGAATGCAAGGGTGGTTCAATATAAGGAAAACTATCAGTATCATTGATCTTATCAACAACAAAAGTAGCAGAAAACCATATGATTATCTCAATAGATGCAGAAAAGGCTTTTGACAAAATATAATACCCATTCCTATTAAAAACACTAGAAAGTATAGGAATAAATGGATTCATCCTTAAAATAATAAGTAGCCTCTATCTAAAATCATCAGCAAGTATTATCATGGGGATAAGCTAAGAGCATTTCTAATAAGATCAGGGGTGGAAAAAGGAAGTCCACTATCACCCTCTTATTCAATTTGGTACTAGAAATGTTAGCAATAGCAATAAAAGAAGAAAAAAATTGAAGGAATCAAATTAGGCAAAGAAGAGACTAAGCTATCACTCTTTGCACATGATATGATTATATACTTAGAGAATCCTAGAGAATCAAGTAAAAAAACTACTTGAGATAATAAATAAATTTGGCAAAATTGCAGGATATAAAATAAAACCACATAAATCCTCAGCATGTCTATATAGTTCTAATGAAATCTAATAGCAAGAGACAGAAAGAGAAATTCCATTTGAAGTTACTGTAGACATTATAAAATATTTGGGAATCTACCTGCCAAAACAAACCAGGACCTATATGAACACGATTACAAAACACTTTTCTTTTTTTTCTAATTATTTATTTTTAGTTTTCAACATTCATTTCCACAAGATTTTGAGCTACAAATTTTTCTCCCCCTCTCTTCCTTTTCCCCACCCCAAAATAGCGAGCCTACTGAATACACCTTTCCCCAGTCTGTTCTCTCTTATATCCATTACCCTCCTAACTTTCTAGTAGGGCAAGATGGATTTCTATACCCCAGTGCCTGTATATCTTATTTCCCAGTTGCATGTAATATGCATTAAGATTTGTTTTTTGAAACTTTGAGTTCCAGAGTCTTTCTTTTCTTCCCTCCTCCCCCCTCCCACCCCCTGGGAAGATAAGCAATTGAACATAGGTTTTACATGTGTAGTTAGGCAAAACATTTCCATAGTAGTTATATTGTGAAAGACCAACTATATTTCCCTCCATCCTATCCTGCACCCTACTTATTCTATTTTCTACTTTGACTCTGTCCCTTTTCAAAAGTGTTTACTTCTAACTATCCTCTCCCCTAATCTGCCCTCCCTTCTATCACCCCCACCATCCCTTTCCCCCCTGATTTCCTGTAGGGTAAGATACCCAATCGAATGTGTATGCTATTCCCTCCTTAAAAAACTGCTGAGAAAACTGGAATATAGTATGGCAGAAACTGGACATAGACCAATATCTTATACCATATACCAAAATCAAGTTGAAATGGGTGTACGATCTAGGTATAAAGGCTGATACTGTAAGCGATTTGGGAGAGGAAGGAATAGTTTGCTTGTCAGATTTATGGAGAAGGGAAGATTTTATGACCAAACAAGAGTCAGAGAGCATTATGAAATGCAAAATGGATAATTTTGATTACATTAAATTAAAAAGTTTCTGTACAAATGAAGCCAATGTAAATAAGATTAGGAGAGAAGTGGAAAATTGGGAAAGAATTTTTACAACTAGTGTCTCTGATAAAGGCCTCATTTCTAAAATATACGGAGAATTGAGTCAAATCTATAAGAATACAAGTCATTCTCCAATTGATAAATGGTCAAAGGATATGAACAAGCAGTTTTCAGAGGAAGAAATTAAAGATATCTATAAGCATATGAAAAAATGCTTTAAATTAATATTGATTGGAGAAATGCAAATCAAAACAACTCTGAGGTACCACTGGTCAGATTGGCTAAGATGACAAAACAGAAAAATGATAAATGCTGGAGAGGATGTGGAAAAATTGGAACACTAATGCATTGTTGGTGGAGCTGTGAACTGATTCAACCATTCTGGAACTATGCTCAAAGGGCTATAAATAAATGCATAGTCTTTGACCCAGCAATACCACTTCTTGGGTTGTATCTTGAAGATTTCATAGAAGTGGGAAAAGGACCTGTATGTACAAAAATATTTATAGCAGCTCTTTTTGTGGTGGCAAAGAATTGGAAATCAAGGGGATGCCCATCAATTGGATTATGGCTAAACAAGTTGTGGTATATGAATGTAATGGAATACTATTGTGCTATAAGAAATGAGGAACAGAGAGTATCCATAATAATCTGGAAAGACTTATATAAATCGATGTTGAAGGAGAAGAGCAGAACCAGGAGAAATTTGTACACAATTACAGACACAACATATATGTGATGACTAACTTTGATAGACTGGGCTGCTCTCAGTAATGCAAGGTTATAAGACAGCTCCAAAAGACTCATGATGGAAAGAGATATCCATATCCAGAGAAAGAACAATAGAGTTTGAATGCAGATTGATGCAAACTTCTTGCTCTCTCTCTCTCTTTTTTTGTTTTGTTTCTTCTTTCTCATTGTTCACTCCACTGGTTATAATCCTTCTTTACAACCTGACTAATATTTAATGTGAAGGTATTTGTAGATCCTATATTTAATTGCATGCTGCCATGGGTGGGAGGTGGGGGTGAAGAGAAGGAAGGAGAGAAAATTTGAAACTCATGGGATTGTGGAACTGAATGTTGTAAACTAAAGGTAAATAAATAAATTTTTAAAAACTTAAAAAAAAAAAAAAAGAAAAGACCTCTCCTTGGGTACTTAGTGCTGACTGAGAAGATCATGATTTACTGTGGCCTACAGGTGGGAGAACTCTGTACTCTGTACCTCTTAAGGATGAATGATTTAAGGATGATTAGAAACCAATCTCTAATCAAGAAGAAAGAAGACTTTTTGAAGTGAGAGATTAAGACAATGTGACCTAGGGGTTTAGAACTTTGACCTTTGTCCTTTGTGTCCCTTAAGGAGGCTTGTTCCCTAAGGATGACTGAGTTGAGGACTTACTGAATGATATCTGTTGCTTAAAACTATGTGGCCACTTTAGTGATAAATTGTTATGTGGAACATTGTGAATACTGTACTTTGGTTTCTGTGAATCTTTTGCTTTAGTTTACTGCTGAATAAATAGAGTTCACTATACTATGTGATCAGAACCTTAAAGCTATTCACAGAAATAGTCCTCTGGAGAACTGCTTGTGCTTGGCTTTATATTGGTCAATCCTGGTCAATGTCAGAGAGCATTGCCAAAAGAATAGATATAGGTTTTGGAGTTATGATTAAATAAATAAATTTCAAAGAGGTGTTGGGAGCTCCATTTTTTCCACAGATGAAGGCTTTTACCTTTTCTGTAACTTAGAGTACTGAGAGGTTAAATGACTTGCCCAGGGTCACACAGCCAGGCTATTTCAGAAGCAAGACTTGAACCAAGGTATTTGTGTCAAAAGAATGTTGGTGTTAATATTGGTCTTTCTTTTTTTTTTTTCTTTTTATTTCCTCCTTTCCTTTCTTTCTTCCTGCTTTCCTTCCTTCCTTCCTTGCTTCCTATTTCTTTCTCTCTTTCTCTTCCTTTACTTCTTCCTCCCTTCTTTCCTTTCTTTCCTTTCTTTCTATCTTTCTTTTCTCATCCTTCCTTCCTTTCTCTCTTTTTTCCTTCCTCTTTTTTCAGGGAACAGCTTGAAATTACTGAATACTCTGTATAAGTTCCCAAGTGTCCATGCCATTCTTTTCCACACATTTAATACAGGATCCACTGAATTGTCTTGCGGTGTCTGTCCAAGACTTCTGTCTTCAGGGACTACTAGTTCAATGAGCTTCCCATCTAGCTGTAAGTTGGCAAAGGCAGAAGAAGTTAGGTGATATAGGGAACAGGATGATAGGTCTCCAGAGAGTCAGGATGATCTGAGTTCAAATTTGACCTCATACAGTTACAGGCTGTGTGATCCTGGGCAAGTCAGTTAACCTCTGTCTCAGTTTCCTTAATTATAAAGTGGAGAAAATATCAGCACCTACTTCCTGGGGTTGTTAAGAAAGTCAGATAAGATTATATTTGTATGGTGCATAACTCAATGACTGGCACATAGTATGTGTTTAATAACTTCCTGTCTCCTTTCCCCTTCCCTCTTTCTTTAGTCATTACTTGGACAATAGAGGTTCTTCATCCTTTTGGTCCTGATAGATTGATCTCTGGGGGTAGCTGTGGATGTCACAGAAAAGTCCATGTAAAATTATGTGATATAATGAAATCAGCACAGTCATTTGCAAAAAAAAGTATCTGGAAGACCACTATTCATGGGGAATCTCTCTTCCTCTGGCACTCAATGCATTCTATGACAGCAGTGAATGTTTTGGGGGATGTTTTCCCTTGATATTTGATTTTGATTCGATATTGAAATTCAGAGAACCTTAGAACAAAGTTGAACACATTTACATATATATATGTGTGAGTATGCATGCATATATCACAAAGCATAAAGATACAACTGAATTTAAAAAATTCTAATGAATAAAAATATGTAGTAAAGGGTAAGATTTGAACTCAGAGCCTTGATATCTCTATTCTATTGCTTGGTATTTACATAATGTGGCTTCCCTATATTTTTTTAAGGGTAAGTGGGGATAAAGAATAGTTTCCGTCCCCAGGCATGCAGAGCAGCAGCCATCGTATTTGAAGGAAAGCTCCTTGTAAGATTTCTAAACTTCTAAGAAAAAATAATATGCTTCATGTAGGAGAATCTGTCACATATGACCTTGTACATGTTTGTTGGGATATTCGGAATGTAGATGCAGACATAAAAAGAACAATCGACTGCCTGTGGGCTGTATTCTCATCATTTAAGTTTGGGGCAGGGCTAACAATGAGCCTATGGTGGCCATCCTGGGTATAGATACTCAAATGATAGCAGGAGGGCTTCTATGGAAACAGGAAGCCATGTGTAGCTGCTCTGGAGATATAACCCATACAGTGATGAGGAATGCCATACCCTATTGTGCTACTCCAATAGATGAAATTGAACAATAGGTCTTCTACATTCATTGATTTCTATTGTGTCCACATCTTACAAATCTTATGGTCCCAAGAGAACAAGATGTGATCAGACCTTTGTAGGGAAACTTAGCAACAACAAGACCTACACTGTAAACACGTAATGAAGTCAATGGAGTTTCAATACATGCCAAGGTGGAATTTGTTATAAGAACTTAACTAAGTGCAGCAGAACTGTCACTAGCATGTGGTCTATAAGGCTTTGACCCAGGACACCAATAACTCTCTGCTTCCCTGTTGACTTCATCCCCATAGTAGTGACTTTGTTCTATGAGTACTTCTATCATGTTCAGAAGCTTAGTAAGTTCGTGGTGACACAGTGTGCTCTTTGTCCCTTGGGTACCACAGTGGCTTCACCTCAATTGACTTGATTCCCCTCCTGAATCTCACCACTTGCCCCAAGGTGCAAAGATGGCTAGTTAACAATGCTGAAGTATATTAAATGAAGTAAAACATGGCTCAAGGACCAAGATTTGCACCTCTACCCACTTGAAGAATGTAGAGTTACTGCTGGTTTCTCCCAGGGTCTTTTAGGAATTTTCCAAAGCATGCCTTTGTGTTTGATAGGGAATAGGTAAGACACTGTCAAGAGGCTAAAAGAGAAAGGTATTGGGGCAGCTAGGTGGTACAGTGAATAGAGCACTGGCCCTGGAGTCAGGAGGACCTAAGTTCAAATCCAACCTTTGACACTTAACACTCACTAGTTGGGTGACCTTGGGCAAGTCACTTAATCCCAATTGATCTACCTCCCCCTCCTCCAAAAAGGAAAAAAAAGAGAGAAAGGTATATTGTGGCACAATGGCTAAGGATGAGACAATGGGAGATTGTCTCTTTCTGCTGTTATAATAAAAGCAACAGGGGACCAAATAGCTTTCTGTCCCCAGATTCTAAATTGATGGTAAATTTATCCAAAACTAACAACACATCTGTACTTTGTGTCTGGAGTTACATCAACCATAATTATCAGGTTCCTTTGGGAAGTAACAGGAAAAAATGAACTCATGGTCTAATCTAGGAAGTTTTGTTTTTCCACAGAGCTTTTCATCTTAGCAAAAGAATTGACATGTGATAGCCAACAAGAATGATATAAAATTGTGACCCTTGCCAGGCATGATACTCTCAAATGTTGCATATTTGAGAAAAGTCAACAAGTTGATAAATTGATTTCACCTCCCTATTTAATAACTCTGTGACTGACTCAAAGACTGAAGGTTTAATGAGAAATTGCTCACTGTGCCATTACAAAGTTTCCAAATTTTGGTTTCCTATAAATGGGATGACTGTCCAAAAATAAAAATTAGAATTTAACTACTTTGAATATATTTGTATTTATTCATTTTATATTTATGCTACATATGTTTTTATATATACTTGATTTTCCCTCATTAGACTTTAAACTCCTTGAGAACAGGGATGATTTTATTTTTTGTACTTGTACGCACAGTGATTGGTTCATTGTAGCACATGATAAACAATCGTTGGCTGATCATTTGATTTCTGCCGACTCTGTTTTTCCAATTAATATTATCTGATTCCTCTTAATTCCTCTCTCACACATGTTGATTTATATTTTGATAATGTAAATCCCAAAGAGCCAGAGCCAATTAAGGTCTCTCCTCTCTATTCGAATTCTACCAATCTTTCAAAATTTATTTCAGGGTCCACTCCCTCCCTGACACATCCCTTAACTGTTTTGGCTTATATTGATCTGTCCTTTCTTTTACCTCCTTAATACAAGAGACCTTTATTACCTGTTTTAGCACTTTATAAATATGCTATTGTATAGATGCGGTATCACATTCTTTGAATGATATATACCAGTCTTATCATTCCAGCGAGATAAGCCATTTTCAACATTTCTTTTGTACACCTTTCAGTTTCACATACTAAGCTGTTACTAAATATTTGTTTAATTTAATTGACCTTTTTGGTATTCTTTATACTGTTAACTCATTGCACTCAAATTTGATCCCCTGAACTCTAGTTAGAAATTATCAGGGTCGTGACCTGGAGAACGAAACTTGGACAGAACACTAACCTGACTAGTTCAAAATTCAAAGTCTGACTTCCTCTTTGAAGCAAGCGTGTTCATATGGTCTCCTGGATGATGTCTCCTTAAGTGTAAATTAGTTCTCATTACTTGCATCATCATCATCATCATCATCATCATCATCATCATCATCATCATGCAACCAATCATTATTATCAACAACAAAAACTTACTTAGTCCACTATATTCAAGCTACTGTCCTAGGTGCTAGTGACAGAGGCATAAGTTGCTGCAGTCTCAGATCCTAAGGAACCTAACCTACCCTACAGTGGGAGAAGGACTCAGGCTATATGGAGAAAAACATAAATAATACAAAACTATTTATGGCCCTTGGTCATGAGTAGAAGAGCTAGTAAGTGCTATGGACATTTAGAAGGGGAAGAGCCTACTTTTTCTTGGGACAGTTGGGATAGTCACAGAAGTGCTGGCACTTGATCTTAGCCTTGAAGATGAGTAGAACATAGATGAGAAGATGGAGGCAGGCATTTTAGCTGAGGAAGTGGATGATGAGGGACACAGACACTGCTTGTCTGGGTTAGATGGGCAGCCAGAGCTGATTGAGAAGTTCACTTTCTCAAGGTTGTGTCAGTTTAGGACATGAGTAGTTAATTATGAAAGACATGAAAATGGGTGTAATTGGAATAGAGCTAGATTGGTCACCCTGAAGCAAGCAGCAATGAGACAGCACCAAGTTCGAGCTGGTACATGCAAACTCTATGGAGCAGGAACTGAGGTCAAAGCATTCATACAACAGAGCTTCCTTAAACCTCTTATCATGAGGGCCATGGAAGTAATTGTTGTAGTAGCTAGTAGAGAGCATCCTCTGCCCTTTAAGCTGCATCATCTCAACTCAGTACTGGGCTGGCTGGGTGTTCTGGATATCAAGGCTCCTGCTTGCTCTTGATTTTTGCTTTTGATTTCAATGGCAGCTCTGGCTCACCAACCTGGACAGATGGAGAGAGTGTATCACTTTAGCAACACTCAGCCAAGGGTTTCTCAGACAGCTTACACATGGGTAAAGTGGCCTTTGCACTGAGCTTTGAAGAAAACCAAGGATTCTAAGAAATGGAGGAGAGGAAGGAGTGCATGATAGGCATTGGATACAGCCTGTGCAAATGTATGGAGACAAGAGACAAAATAGCATTTACGAAAAACAGCTAGTAAGCTAGTGTGGCTGACACATGGAGTGTGTAAATGGTAATAATGTGTAATACAAACATTTTGAAAGCAAAGTTGGAACCAGTTTTGAAGGACTTGAAATTCCAAAAGAACTTGTATTTTATTATAGAAGAAATCAGAAGCCACTAGAGCTTTCTGAGCAAGGATTGACATGTGATTTGGTCAGACTTGTGATTTAGAAATATTAATTTGGCAGCTGTGTGATGGTTGGATTGGAGAGGGGAGAGTGGTAGAGGATTTCAATTATCCAGACATCACCTGGCGCTCTCTTTCTGCCAAAAACAGAGCAGCTAATGATTTCTTGGCTTACTTTAATGATAATTTTATCCCTCAGATGGTAGAGAAACCAATAAGAGGAAATTCTATTCTGAATCCCATTCTCACTAAGAGAGAGGAAATGGTTGCCAGCTTTGAAAATGATGGGAACCTTAGCAAGAAGAAAAAAATCTCTTTTTGAGTTTATGATAGAGGAGAGAAAGCTAAGCGTAGTCTGACATACTCCTTAGACTTTGGGAAAGTAGGTTTCAGAGGGTTCAAAGTTAGAATAAGTGAGATCTCATGGACTAAAATGTTACTTGGGAAATAGTTCCAATAAGGAAGAAAATCAGAATTTGTCTGAAGAGATTGTTGTAACTTCACTAGGAACCCAACAGCTGACTTGGAATTAAAGAAAAGATATACAGAAGTACTATAACATTTGGATGTTGTGTGTGATACGTATTGAGAGTGGGTATTAGATTGGTGAGGGGGTAGTAGTGAATTCTTAGAAGAAAGAAATAGGGAATACCAATAATTTGCCCTTCTGATTTTGAAAAGCCTTGGATGCTACACGAAGGAATCTGGACCTTATTATTTTGTAGCCAGGGAGTGGCCATTTACATTTTTGGGCCAAGAAGAGCATGCACAGAGGGACACTCTGGAAAGATTAATCTCACAGAGAAAAAGATGCTGCTCTTAGTGAACCTATACCTCCAACTATTTCTGTGCTTGTTGCATAAGAAGCTGATGTTTGTCTTTTAAAAGAAGGTGTTATAGTATGGAACAAAAGACTGTGTCGTGGATAGCTGAGATCTCTTCCAACTCAAATTCTGTAATTTGATTCTGATTCTGAGCTCCTCTGATCAAGTCACTTTCAAAATGCAATTGGTTACTTAAAATGGAGTGAGAGACATGATGAATGAGGAGATTTGTTTTGCTGGACTATATGTTTATGATGAGTTTTGTTTCTTTCTATCCTTGTTGTCTTTTGTTTCCTTCTTCCGTACCTCATTCTTTCCCTCCCTTCTTTTTTCCTTCCTTCTCTCCTTTTTTCTTTTTCCTTCCTTAGTTCTTCTTTCCTTCCTTAATTCCTTTCTTCCTTCTTTCCTTCCTTCATTCTTTTGTTCCTCCATTCCTTCCCTTATCTTCCTTCCTTCCGTTCTTTCTTTCTTTCTTTCTTTCTTTCTCTCTCTCTCTCTCTCTCTCTCTCTCTTTCTTTCTTTCTTTCTTCTCTCTTTCTTTCTTTCTTTCTTTCTTTCTTTCTTTCTTTCTTTCTTTCTTTCTTTCTCCCATGGGAGGAAAGTGAGAAGGACAGATTATAAATGTATGAAAAATAACTTTATTTTAGATAAAAGTGCAATCAGTTTTCAAATTTACTCATGTTTCACAATAACGACTGACATTTATGCAATATTTTCAAGTTTGCAAAGCATTTTACATGCCTTATAACCCCGAGACAACCCGTTAAATATTATAATCCCTATATTAAAAATGGGGGAGGATAAGTGACTTGGCAATGGTCACCTAGCTAGAAAATGTCTCAGGCAAGATTTCATTCTAGAGCTTCCAGATTCCAAAGCTAACTTTCAAGCCACTGCATCATATAGCCCTCTGGCTTATGTTAGTTAATATTATAGCTATTAGTTGGTATGGCTTCTCAAAGCAAGCACAGGTGGCTTTCGAAAAGTGGTCAGAGTTTAGAATTAATAAGCAGCATTTAGGATGTGAACACTGACTCTATGTTGAAAACCATAGTCTATGTCTGTGCTGCTTAAGTGCTGGATTCATAACAGAACAATTGTGTGATTGTTTTGAGCATCTGCAAAGAGGATCTCAGAGCACCACTGGCTGTTAATGAATTTCAGGTGGCGGGTACAGGATTTGCAATTATGTTCTCATTTTCCATCCTTTTTATCATTGAAGAGTGCTCACAGATTATTCACTGATGGTAGTAGTGGAGACTTTTGTGAGCTATAATAGTCCATCAAAGAGCATCTATTAAATAGCTTGTAAAATAGCTCTAAAAGAGAGGAAATAACAGAAAGGCAAGAAAGAATGGCAACTTCTCAAGTTTCTAGAACCTGTAGTTTTCTTCATTAACAAGTTTAAAGAAGACATTTTAATTCAGTTGACTAATAATTATGATCAGATTTCATCTGAGCTTATTCAAAAGGCTTTCTGAAGACTTGCCTCTCCCCAACCCTAATTCCTTCCCCTCATTTCCTTTGAGACAGTTGATAGACTCATATCTGAGTTTCATGTGGATAGGTTTCCCCCATCCCTGCAGGGTGCTGGAAAAGTTTCACTGGGTTCTAAGGCACTGAAGACAAAACTCTAGCTCTGGATGACCTGGGGAGGATTGAGTGTGAGTTCAGTCCCCAAAAGATGCTGGGACCTGAAAGGGCAAGCCCCCCCCCAAATGTCAACTCTTTTTGTGGTGATCATTAAAGGCATTTTCAGGCATCTCCAACTCTGTGTGACCCCATTTGGAGTTTTCTGGGCAAAGAGAGTTAAGTGACTTGCCTAGGGTCACACAGCTAGTAAGTGTCTGAGGCTGGATTTGAACTCAGGAAGCTGACTGACTCTAGGTTCAGCACTCTCTCCACTGTGTCACTTAGCTGCCCTCTATTTACCATCATGTCTCATTCTAAAGGCAAGGATGGAGACTGGATTTTATTAGTATAAGAAAATCCCGGGGCAGGGGGGTGGAGCCAAGATGGTGGAGTTAAAGCAGGAACCTACTTAAGCTCCCATACCAACCACCTCCAATACCTGTAAAATATGATTCTAAATAAATTTTAGAGCTACAGAACCCACAAAGTGACAGAGAGAAACAAATCTCCTGGAGAGAGCAGCTTGACAGGCCAACAGGAAGGGGTTATCACACAAGCTGTGAGCTGAGCACAGTCCCATGTGAGCCCTGCGGTCCCAGATCTGGGGAAGCCCTGACAAGTAGCACAGAATGACTGGAGCACACTTCAGGAGAGTAAATCACCAACAGCTGTGGTGCTTTCCAAACTTCTCAACCCATAAACACCAAAGAGAAAGTAAAAGGACAGTGGGGAACTCTGTTGGAACCAATTGACAGAAGGGCACAGTCTGGCTCTTGCACCCAGGGTGAGAGGTGGAGGTGGAAGGTGGCTGCAGCTGCTGCCACATGGCTGACTCTGGAGCTCCTGGCCTGCAGATCATAGGGGGACCAAGCAACCATCAGAGGGTAATCATTCTTGTTTGACCTGCTTGGATCTGGGTCACAGTCTTGGGTGGTGGTCCTGGGGTGAGGAATGCCAGTGTGAGAGAGCTTGTGGTGGCTGTAGAGAGGGTGCCCTCCTCAGACCTCTGACAACATTTGCAAAAAACCCGGTGATTTGGGACATAGCTCTCTCCACTCTGGAAGCAGAGGTCTACCATGGCAAAGAGCTCAAAAGTCAAGTAATTGGCTGGCAAGATGAGCAAGCAGAGGAAGTACAATCAGACCACAGAATCCTTTTTTGGAGACAAAAAGGATCAAAATGTGGAACCAGAAGAAGAGAAAAAAGTCAAAACTCCTGCATCAAAAGCTTCCAAGAAAAATATGAACTAGCTATGGGCCATGGAGGAGCTCAAGAAGGATCTTGAAAATCAAGTAAGAGAAGTGGAGGAAAACTTGGGAAGAGAAATGAGAATGATGCAAGAAAATCATGAAAGTCAACAGCCTGATAAAGGAGACCCCCCTAAAAATACTGAAGAAAACAACACCTTAAAAAAATTGCATGCTGCCATGGGTGGGGGAGAGGGAAGAGAGAGGAAAGTGAGGGGAAGAAAATTTGGAATTCAAAAACTTGTGTAACTGAAATGTTGCAAACTAAAAGTAAACAAATTTAAAATTTTTTTTAAATGAAGTGATGCAAAGATAGGACACACTACTAAATATGATTTTTGTTTGCTTCACAAGGTTGCTTAGAGCCCTGCCCTTGAGCATGTGGCATTTAGGTTGCGGAGAGAACCTATATTTGTTTTATAAATATTTATTCAGTCATAGGTCATATAAATGAAAACAAGATGCCACTTCTCTCAAGAAGCTAGCAATCCAATAGTTCGCTAAATTATTATTAAATATATTATATAATACATTATTATAATTAGATATATGAAATAGATATGCAAATAATTATAACAAAAGACAATTTAAGAAAGAACAAAAGGAATTCTATGTGAGTTCAGAGGAGAAAGAGACTACATAATTAGGAAAGGCTTCATGGACACTTTAATTCGGGGTCTTTCAAGAAAAGATTATCTTTCAATAGTTGGATCTATGGGGAAGAAGGGCATTTCTAGCATTTAGACATGAGCAAAAATACAGAGGGTAGAAAGCTGAAAGTTTGGGTAGGAGTAAATATTAAAAATTCACTTGTGAATATGTGAAAAAGTAGTAGGAATAAAGACTGAGTAGGTCAGTTGAGACCTTTCCTGAAAGGTCTTGGATGCCAGTTGAAGGAATTTTAACATTACTCAGTAAGCCATAAGGATTCTTTCAATGTTTCACAGAACCCCAAAATCACAGGACTTGTGACTGACAGGGATCTCAGTATTTGATTCAACCTATATTTCCTGTTACAGGAGGAAAAAAAATCTCCACAATAACCTAGTACACAAAGGACCTCCAGTCTCTGCTTGAAGACGCCTGAGGAGGGAGAAGCTACCACATCCCCGTGGTGGGGGTGAGGGGAGGGGACATTATTCCACTAAATTCTAATCATTAGGAAGTTTTCTTGACATCATGCCTACATTTATCTCATTAATCCTTCTATCAGTTGCTACTAATTTTGTTCACTGGGACCAAACACATCTTATTCCTCCTCCACGTGATGGCCTATCAAATACCTGAAAGCAACTCTTATGGACCTACTGAGCCTCCTTTCTTCCTCCAGACTAAACATTTTCTGTTTCATCAACAAATCCTGAGAGGTCAAGAGACATGATCAGAGCTGTGCTTCAGAGCCTTAAAACGATGGTGGTGATCAAGATGGGTAGGAGAGGGAATATGGGAAGCAGGAATATTGAGAAAAAGGCTTCTGTGATTGAAGCCCTAAATTAGGGGAACGACCGTTTGACTGGTATAGAAAGACAGAAGCAAATGATATTCTAGTAGCACACTATTTATGGAGTACCCTGGTATTGTGGAGGATAACAATTCTGTCAGGTCTCCTTCCAAATCAAAATCTGTATAGCTGGTTTAAGGTCTACAAAGTACTTTGCAAACTTATCCAATTTGATCCTCACAAATTAATTAATTAGGAGCTATTTCTAGCCCCATTTTAAAGATTAGAACACTGAAGTTCAAAGAGGTTAAATATTGATGTATATGTAAGGCACTGCTTAGAAATCACATTACCTATTTGATAGCCATCTCTAGGGTGAGGGGGAGAGAAGAAAAAAAGAAAAAAAAGAAATTTGCACAATTATTATGTTTTTAAAAGAAATAGAAAGTTGTACATAATAGGTTTGCAATTTCGTTTGCAATTATCTTTTTTTCTTATACTATGTTATGGAAATGCTTATTTTATTCCATAAATTAAAAACAAATGAATGTGAAAAAAATCACTCTGGGATGTAAAATTTGGTATGTTGTTTGAGTCTTTTTTTTTTTTTTTTTTTGCTTTTTTCAGGAGGAAGGCAGGGCAATTGGGGTTAAGTGACTTGCCCTGGGTCACACGGCCAGAAAGTGTTAAGTGTCTGAGACTGCATTTGAACTCAGATCCTCCTGACTCCAGAGCTGGTGCTCTATTCACTGCACCACCTACCCGCCCCAGTACTTTTTTTTTTGATCAAAATCGATATTATGACAAGTCACTTTGTCTAAGCCACAATTTCCTCATTTGTAAAATGAAGGGGTTGAATTGGATACTCTCTTGCCTCCCCTCCAGTCCTCAAGTTCCACAATTCTGTGAGTCACTATAATTGGGTTTGCTTTACCAGTGAGTGGCACATTCACTGATCCTTGGGAACCTCAGGGAGTACTGATTATACTGACTCAGCATGAAGGATTTCTCTATGTAAGCTACAGGCATTTTATGATCCCCAACATCTCCCTGGAGAAGAAAAACTACTCCCTACCAAGTGTTCTATCTAGGTCATTCTGCCTTCTCATGATTTGCCTTTGAAAAATGTCTGTGAAGCTTTCAGACTCTTTTAAAGGACAAAAGAAAGTTCCCCTGATTGGTGTATAGTCATTTTGAGGATAGCCACTCTGATAGGGGAGCTCATTGGTCAACTTGAGGGATCTGACCAGGGAAAGTTCACCTGTGTAGTTACAGTTTGAGCCCTTCTTCTCCCAGGCAGTTCAGAGTATCTTATTCCCAAGCCATTGGATTTGATCCCAAATGTTCCTTTGATGTTTCATTGAAGCTCAGGTTAACAAGAAAAATGGAATTGGAGGAGAGAAGAGAATTTGAAGCCAAAGAACAATTGAAAATTCTTACCTCCACAGGAACATACTTTGTTTATATTTATTAGACTACATTGAATATGGAGGTGAGAGTATAGGGCTTATGAATAACCAGTGGGTATTTCTTCTTGACATTTTGCATGATGGAGTGGGAGGTAGAGGTACATAGCTCATGGGAAATCTCACAGAATCTCAGCAAAAGAAATGACCTCAGAGTTCAAGGCCTTCATTTTCCCAAAAAGGTGACTGAGTCCCTGAGGGTTCAAGGGACTTGCCTATGGTCATACAACCAGAAAGGGGCATTGAAAAAACTTGAAAGCAGGTCTTCTGACCCCCAAGGCCCATATTTTTTGCTTTATGCTTCATTTTACTAATGCTTTCAAGGAAAGTTGAAAAAGATAAAGGCAAAATAAAAAATGGTTGGTAATGAAGGATAAAAATGGGAACTTTAACTTGAAGGTTGTAAGAAAAGAGCTGGTTTAAGGTGAAATGACAGCTAGAATTTTATATGGGAAAAATGGGCAGCAACCCTTGAGGAGACTAAATGAAGGAAAGTGTTACAGTGACAGATAAAGTTATTTTCACTGAAGTATTCAACACAATGGAAAACTGACCACCCACTCCTCCTATAAAGAACACAGTCTGTACCCTCATCACATAGAAGTGAGAATCTAGCAGAACAGATGATTCTATGGCAGGCCTACCAATAAATATAACACAGGGCAGGATGCAATCAGTAAATAAGATAAGTACAAAGGACTTGGAGTGTATCCCCTACTGTCCTATATTGCCCATTGCCACAGTTATAACTCCAGAACAAAGCGCCCCTTCCTGCCCACCACTATTCTACGTGTATTCTCTCCCCTATTAGATTATGACCTCTACAAGGTCAGGGTCTCTCTGTGCTTTCGTATTGGTAACTCCAACACTTAGTATAGTAGTATATAGCCAATGGGAAACCCACTGTGGCTACTATGAATATGCAGGCATATTTCCAGGCTTGAATCCAAGATATAACAGACTCCCTTTGTCAAAGACAAAACCGAGATATTTATTCAGATACCAGAAAGCCAAATCCACAATGGTAACAAAAGAAGTTGGTACACATTACCAATGCAGGGAGCACTGCCATCCCCAAGCCTTCCCCCCATCAGGCCTCCCCACAGAGAAGCTCCCTTAGGCAAAATGCCCCTCTCTCACCTGCTAGCAACTCTGCCTTTCTCTACTTCCTCTCTCTCTCAGTTCTACCTCATTCTCGCACTTCCTGCTCCAACCTTTTGGCAAGCTCCTCCCATCACAGGCTCCATTTGATTCAGGCTCATGTAACTCAGGCTTCCATATGACCCAGGCTCAAAGCAGGTCAGATAGGCCTATTAATGGGCAAGGAAGATCTTCCCATTCCATTAATAATACATTAACAACACAAGCAGTTTGCATAGAAAACATTAAATAAATACTTATTCATTTATTCATTCAAAGAAAGGAGAAATAATTTTTGGGCTGAGGGTGGGAATCAGGAAAGGTGGGTTTTATCACTTGCATCATCTTCATCCTCATCCTTATGGTTTGAATTTATATAACACTTTAAGGGCTACCAAGTGTTTTGGATACATTATCTCAATTGATCCATATGAGGTAAGTTCTATTATCATCCATTTTTACTGATGAGGGACCTGAGATATATAGATAATGGTAGGGCATTTATTAAGCATTTAGGGAAGAAATGCTCTTGTTTTGCTGAAGCTACGGATAAGCAAAGAGAAGAAGTGGTAGAGATACCTCAAAAAGGAATAGCTCAAAGTAATCAAAATGAGAGGTTGGATTCAGAGAAAGACACAGAGTATCCAGCTAACCAGTTCTAAGGGTTTGCCTGGAGCATAAAAGTACAACCAAATTTTGATTCTACTGCCATATATATGCTGAAACCTATTTTCCCAAAGGGCTGTATCTTAACATTAAGTAATACTGGTATTTATGGAACTTTTTACATATAAAATCCCCTAGGAGGAAGATAACAAGTATTTCTCAAAAAGTTTAAATATGTCATCCATCAATATCCTGCTTTACTCATGGAGAAACCTAATAAAGTCAAATAACTTATCCCAGGTCACACAAGTGATTCAGCTGCTAGAAAGCAGAGGCAGGAATCCCAGCATTTCTGGCTGAGTTGAATCTTAGAGGTTTTGACTCATGGGGTTAAAACAAGGTTTACTGAAGCTGTGGTATGTGTGTGTGTATCTTTGTGTGTGTGTGGTATATGTGTATATGTCTGTGTATTGTGTGTGTGTCTTTGTGTGTGGTGTATGTGCGTGTACGTGTGTGTATGTGTGTATGTCTATGTGTGGTGTATGTATGTGCACATGTGTGTATGTGTTATGTCTGTGTGTATTGCGTGTGGTATATGTGTGTGTATATGTGTGTGTGTCTGTGTGTATATGTCTGTGCATGTGTGTGTATGGAGATGGAGTGGGAGGCTGAGACTGTGTTGTGCAAAACAAACAAACAAACAAACAAACAAAGATGGATTTAACACCAGAAGACTAGGTTCAAATCCTAGGACTTTGGCTTGCTGCCTATGTGAATTTGGAAAAATCAGTTAATGTCCCTGAATTTTACTTTCTTCTCTATGCCTCTAAAGTCCCTTCTAACTCTAAATCCATGATCCTACATGCATGAGATCCCAGAGAAATTGAAAACTGTCAGAGGGAGAAGTTTGTTTGTTTGTTTGTTTGTTAACCTTTAAGGAGGTGGAGAGCATTAGTCTTGGGCCTTGATACCATTTACATAGCAGGCTGGACAAAATTTCATGATGCCAGGCTTTCTAGAACATTAGGGCATCACTGCAACCCAGGCTTCTGCCAAAATCAGGTCCTAAACTATACCATGGCACTGGGGAAGGTGGGGTGTCTATGCAGTAGCAAGCATGATGCTCCTGTCTATTGTTTTCATGGAAAAAATACACGTACTTATCATATATTACAGGTTCTTAATTACCATTTTTTGTCTTCTTTTGTTGTTATGACACTGACTGTTAAGTTGTGTATACAAGAAAGTATGAACATCTAGGCGCTAGATAGAGGGCCAGGCCTGGCTAGGCCTAAAGTCAGGAAGACTCAACTTAGGAAGTTCAAATCCAGCCTTAGATACTAACTAGCTATGTGACCCTGTTGGCCTCAGTTTCCTCAACTGTAAAATGAGCTGGAGAAGGAAACGGCAAAATACTCCAGTACCTCTGCCAAGAAAATCCCCAAAATGAGGTCACAGAGAGTTTGGACATGACTGAAAAACTACTTAACAACAACAAAAAAGGAAGTAGAAGGATACAATTGCTTTATGTTGCATGCATTTTAATTTGCAGTTCTTACAACCATAAGGCATTTAGACATCAGAAATCTATTCTGAGTGGGGAACAGTTGGGACAAGACCCATATGCAGCTTCCTTAGAAAGAAAAATGGCCAGAGTTGGCAACTGAGTGAAAAGATAGAGATATCCAGTGTCCATTGGCCCTAAAGTGTGTCTTTCAGCTTGTCATCTAAAGATGGACCACTAGTGGACATATGGTCAGGACTAGAGCTGACTTCATTTTTGAGGTAGGGCTCATGATGGGACCAGGCTCAGAGAAGGGGGTCATGAAGCTGCGATCTGGTTTTCCAGGGCCACAGAATCAAGTAACAGCATAGGACGGGATATGGAAGAAGCAACGTCACCACTAAGAGAAGAGTGAACTGTGCAACCCTGCTAATAGAATTTATTTCAGGCAAACCACTGGAAGTAAAGAGGACAAGCTGAGGACCAAATAAATAAAAAAAGAAAAAGAAATCTTTTAAGAGTCAAACAAAGCATGAGGTCTTCATAGGAGGTTGAGCAAGGCACAAACCATGAGGTCTAAGGAGAAGATAGCTTCTGGAAACAGATAGGAAAGGGGACTTTTCATCTGGAAACCAAAGGGCCAAGAGAAGGACCCTCCTTGCAGCCCCTGGCCCAGGTCATGGCAAGTGAAACTGGAATGAAAGAGACACCTCTACAGATTTGTAGACTGCATAGACTTCTCTCCTGTGAAAAGGGGTGTGAGGAGTGCTGAATGAAGGATGTACCTGGCCCAAGCTCCAGATTGTTTGTCATCTCTAGAGCTGAGGGTTGAGGAAGCTGACTCCGGAAGGTCTTACCAACTATTATCTACCAGGGAGAGAAACAGAACTACCTAACAGGCATGCAGATGGTGCTATAGATAGAACACTGGGCCTGGAGTGAAGGACATGAGTTCAAATCCAGCTTTAGACACCAACAACATGAGTGTGGGCAAGTTACTTAACCCGTCTGCCTCAATTTCCTAAATTATAAAATAGGAATTATAATATCACCTCTCTCCTCAATAATAGAGCTGTTACTAGGATGATAATAGTTGCAAAGTTCTTGGCATAGTGCCTGGCCCGTAAAGGCTACTTAATAAGTGCTTGCTCCCTTTCCCCATTCGCCCCCTCCTCTAACATCAGTGAGACCTAGCAGAACAGTCTTAGTTATCATGGCCTAGTGTAGAGAGGACACCCTCTGCAGTCAGAGGACCTGGGTTCGAATTCTGCTGTGCCACTTGCTACCTGTGGTCCTTTGTACAGAGCACTTTACCTCTCCGGGCCTCAGAAGCCTCATTTCCTCTGTAACGGGGCAGGACTAAGTAGCCTCCAAAGTCTCTTCTGCTGCTAGTTCTATGAGACCATGATCTATGGGGAAGTTCTAGCTCCCCATGGCTGGCAAATAGGAGGAAGATGAAACCTTGTCCTGTTATTTACATCCCGCCCCATTCCCTCTTTGTTTCCTCTGAAGTGTTTTAGTTTGGTCCTTTTAAAATGCTTCACAGTGTGGTGTGTTGCTTTGAAGGAACGGGGCAAGGAAAGGACAGAAGAAAGAATCTGATCTCCTCCCCTATAAGGAAGCTGGACTTTGAATAGCCAGACCATAGACAGAAAGGAATAGCATCAGCAGCTCAGTATAGGCTATCATGGAACCTTATCGAGACTTGATTGGATCAAAAGAAGAGAGTGACCAAAAGCCGCAGCAAGGTATGGAGAAGCACCCGTGACCACACACTCCCTGACCAGACTGGGAGTTCCTGAAGGACAAAGAATGTCTCATTCGTCCTTTTCATACCCTTAGCACCAAGCGTTGGGTTTTGAACAAAGCAGGTGTTTTTAATGTAGGTTGAAAGAGTGGCTGGTTATGAATTTGCACAGGAATGGGGAAAGAAAGAGGGGTAATGGAGGATGTGAATCTTTTCTACCTTGGATAGCATGTGTAATATAGGATGATAGATCTGGAACTGAAAGGAAGCTTAGAAGTCATTAAGTGCTATTATTTCATCTTCTCATCAAGACCAGAGCCAGGATTTACATCCCAGAACAGGTATCTCAAATGACATTTCATTTGACCTCTTCATTTTACCCATGAGGAAACTGAGTTCTAAAGAGATTCAGTGACTTACTCAAAGTCACATAGGTAGGAAGTGACAGAAGTAAGATTTGAACCCAAGTCCTTTGACCCCAAGTCCTCTCTCTCTCTCTCTCTCTCTCTGTCTGTCTGTCCTCCCTCTCACTCTTTCTGTTTCTTTCTCTCTCTGTCTCCCTCTCTGTCTCTGTCAGTCTCTGTCTTTCTCCCAAAATATGACTCCCTTCTACAATGTTCTCATTTTCTTTTTAGCCCACCTAGTTCACCTTAGAACACAAATCTTAACCTTTATTACTCTAAAGGTCTTCACTTTGGTCTTGCAATACCACATTCTGCACATTTGTGCTGACCTGGAAAGGAACTATGTGTTGTGTTTGTTGTGGTGTGTGTGTGTGGGCAGGGGGTATAAGTGGGGGTGAGGGGGAAAGTGTTCCAGAGGGATGCAACATCTTATTTTGTGACAGGGTGTGCACTACTCAAGTCCCTTTTGTGTGTCATTTTAAATGTCAGTGGCTATGATCAATTACAATCAGTATTTCACCTGGATTTTTCACATAAGAAATATATTATCATAAATTTTAACTACCAGAGCACATGTGACTATGCTAAAGATTTTGTAAGATTCATGAATTCCTTTTGGAGATATTGGTGGGTTGATCTGAAACTGTGTTAGCTAATATTAGAAAGGAGAGGAAGGCTTTCCTGGGATGGAGGATTCTCCTTCCCCACAAGTCAGGGATATTTTATTATTAGTATCATCATCATTCTATGTCTAACTTAGTGCCACGCCACCCAAACCAGACCTTGTCAGGTGTTCTCCCCTCTTATTTCATTCAGTCAACAAGTGTTTATTAAAATATTTGCAATGTGTTAGATACTGTGCTAAATGATAAGGATACAAAGAAAGGGAAAAAAAAAACAAACCAGTCCCTGCTTTCAAGGAGCTCACATTGTAAAGAGGAAGCCAATATACCAATAACTATGTGCATACATGACATAGACAAGATAGAGGAAAGTCTATCCAAGAAGAGAAGTTACTGGTTATTGAGGGAGCCGGGGGTGGGGAGGAGGTGGAACCAGGAAAGGCTTCCTGAAGAAGGCAAGATTTGAGCTAAATCCTTCAGGAAGACAAGGAAACTAAAGGGCAGAATCACCCAGAGCCAGAATGTTCCAAGTGTAGGTGACATCCAATGCAAAGCCATGGGGACAAGCAACGGAATGTCTTTAACTGTAGTTAAGATGATATCAGATTGCACGCCAGCTTGGTGAGGGGACAGGGGAGAGAGGTGGAGAAAATATAAAACTCAAAAGCTTGTGGAAGTGAATGTGGAAAACTAAAAATTAATTAATTAATTCATAAAAGAAAGAGCTGCAGTTAGGCCAGAATGATAAGATCATTGAGTGTGTGAAGGATGGTAAAGCATAGGAAAACTGAAAAGGTAGGGAGGAGCCTCATTACTAAAAGCTTTAAATGACAAACAGAGGAGTTTACATTTGATCCTGGAGGGAACAGGAAACCCTCTGAGGCTCATTGGCTGGGGTGGTGACATGGCCAGATTGATGCTTTAGAAAATTCACCTTGGCAGCTAAGTGGGGGACAGATTGGAGTGGAGAGGGACTTGAGGTAAGGAGATCCAAAAGAGAGGTGATGAATCTGAACTAGGTGGTGGATATGTGAATAGGGAAAAGGGGATAGAGATGAGAAAAAACATGAAGGTAAAAATGGTAAGTGGGGGGGGGGGGGACTGGGAATAAGAAGCAGAGAAAGACTGGGATTGAGGGACTGAGTGACTGGGAGGATGGTGATTGCCCTCTCTCATCAGCCCTCCTTTCAATTCCTGAGTACCTCTGTCACTAGACCTCCTGCTTCATATCTCTGTACCTTCATTCATCCTCTTCCTTCTTGTCTCGTAGATTACCTCCTTTGTAATATTATTTCCTTCTACACTCTTAGTTTTATCCCTTTTTCACTTGTCCAGGAACTTGACCTATCAAGTTTTCTTGCTTCTTCCATTTCACTTAAACACATAAATCAGCTTCTTGTCTGTTTTTTTTCAAAAAGTAGTCTTTCCATACTGATATCTCCTGGTATTTCCAAACTGCACGAAAGCAGAAGTCATGAAATTCTGCTGTGGTTCCTACTGATCATGCTATCTATCCTCAATAGGCCCTCCTTGCTGCATATTAATACATTGATAATGCCCTCCTGGACCCTTGACCCCTCAGCTACCCACTGAGGGGAAAGAGGAGTATGCAAGTGTAAATAATGAAATGATACAGCTAAGAAGAAGTAATTGGTTAAGGCTGAGGATTCAGAAAATGAGAAGAATATGATACATACTCCAACCACTGGAAACTAGAATCAAAGGGCTCAAGATTATAGGAAAAGAGGGATGGCTAGGTGGTGCAGTGAATAGAGCACTGGTCCTCAAGTCAGGAGGACCTAAGTTTAAATCCGGTCTCACACGTTTAACACTTACTAGCCATGTGACCTTGGGCAAGTCACTTAACTCCAATTGTCCTGCCCTCTCCCCTCCAAAAAGCAAACAAACAAACAAACAAAAAGACTATAGGAAAATATCAGAGGAAAAATGGTGGCTATAGGCTTCTCCCTTGCTGAAGTTTGCCTTTGGGTTCCCTTCCCCTTTTCATGACATAGGAAGTGGTAGAGACGGGACTCAAACCCAATTTCTCCCAAATCCAATGTCTTGTCCACTGTGCTACTCCAATGGAGCCTAATGTAAAGAAGGAGATAATTAGGATTGGTTCTAAATTTAGCTCTAAAAGTAACAGTAGTAATTGTGGCTAGCATCTATAGGATGTTAAGGTTTGCAAAACTCTACAACAATCATCTTCTTTGCTCCCCACAACAAGCCTGAGAAGTAAGTGCTATTAATCATCATAATTTTACAAATGCAGAAACTGAGGCAGACCGAAGGTAAGTGATTTTCCCAAGGTCATACAGCTGATAAATATTGGAACCTAGATTTGACTTCAGGTCTTCTTGACTCCAAATCTTAATGCTCTGTCCATTGTGCCACATCTCTGTCTCCGAACTCTTGTTCCCCTCCCTTCCACAGTGGGAGGAATAACAGTAGTTTGTACGTGACATTAAAGTAAATCCCATGTAGGCTGGCACCTTTGAGGAAATGAGCAAGAGAGAGAGAATTAAAATTAAGCTCTTCTCAGAATTGTTCCAGGTCAACATCTACTAAGGAATTTGGCAAGAGAGTAAAATCTCCTCCAAACTCTCCTAAAAGTGTTATGTTGACATATTGATTGAAAAAGTGAAATCAAGGTCTCCTGAAAACCCCACCTTTATATTTTTGTGGATGTTTTCCTTGCTAATGCTAAGCCAAAGCTACAGTATAGAAAAGGCTACGATAGTTCCTAAAGGTACCAGAGTCAATTGGCTTAGAAATGGACCTTGACAAGAACATGATGAATGCTACCTCAAGAGCATAGATATATAGCTGTCTTACAGATAGAGGAGGTATTTGGATGTATTTACCTTTACTGACACCTTTAGCTGCATGACAAAATGTTTAGCTGATGGACCAGGGAGGGGCTTCATGTGTATATATTAGTTTGAGCCATATCCATAGAACTCTAACTCTGATGAGATATCCTTGAAGGTCAGCATAGAAATCAGTCACTATGTATCAGAATTCTGGTTTAGAGGTATACCTACCACTATTGGTGCCTGAAACAATTCAATTGGCAGTAGGTAAATGCCAGGCCACTGCCCTGTAGGGTGCAGGTAGGAACCCCATGTCACTGGTACCCATGGGCAGAGACTGAGGAATGATGAGGTTATATTAGGGAAGGCTACTACAGAAGAGGCTGCTGCAGGGTGGTGAGGATAGGAGGAAGCAAAATTGGATGAATTGAACAGGAGCTTACCTGGAGAGAAAAAGAAAAAGCATGCCACCTGGAAACTTCTTACTTTAATAAATTATTCTCACTCGCTAGATACTAAGCTCAGTTGTTTCTACACTACAGGTAGAAAAGTGCTATCATCACCCTCTAAATTCTGACATCTTAGATGTAAACTCTGCTGCCAGCCCCCTACTTTTATTCTGCTAGCTTATAATGAATGGTAACTAGCATCAGACGCTTTCCTTAGAGAGAACAATGTCAATAATCTTCCTGTGTTATCAAGTGACAAAGGAACAAGTCTTATAAAAGGTTGAAATGATGCATATACTAAAGTGAAAAGACTTAGAATGTAAAGAGACAGTAGCTATGTCATGAATGCCATAAGGATGGCAGAGAATAGACTGTACGATATATGGAATAGATTCAACAGATATATTTACAAAATACTGATAACAGTTCTTTTTGTAGTGGTAAAGAACTGGAAATCAAGGGGATACTCTTGTATTGGGGAATGGTTGAACAAGCTGTAGCATAAGACTGTGATGGAGTAGTATTGTTCTATAAGAAATGATGGGCAGGGGAATTCATAAAAACATACATAGCAAGATCTATATGAACTAATACAAAGAGAAGTAAGAGGAATCAGGATCGTTGTGCACAGTAACAACAATGTGTGATGAAAATCAACTGTGAAAAACATAGCTCCTCTTATCAGTACAATGATTCAAGACAATTCCAAATGACTCATGATAAAACAATGCTATCCACCTGCAGAGAACTTAAGAACTCTGAGAGCAAATTGAAGTATAATTTTCTCACTTCCTTTGGGTTTGTTTTTGCTTCTTTTCTGTGATATGGCTAATATGGAAATATGTTTTGCATGATTTAATCTAGATAATTGATATATTGTTTGTCTTCTCAGTGGGTGTGGAGAGGGGTGGGAATGAGGGAGAGAATTTGGAACTTAAAAATATTTAAAGAATTTTTAAAATAAATAGATAACTAAGATGTATACACACACTCTCTCTACGTGTGTGTGTATATACATATACATATATATATATATATATAAATGCTGCTTTTACCAACACTTCATACAAATAAAAACAGATCTAAAAAAATTGGAGAAATATTAAATGCTCACAGGTAGGTCAAATCAACATAATAAAAATGACAAGGTTACCTAAATGAATTTACTTATTGAGTGCTATATCAATCAAACTATCAAAGAATTATTTTATAGAGCTAGAAAAAATAATAAAAATGTATCTGGAGGAACAAAAACCCTAGGATATGAAGGGAATCAATGGAAAAAAAATAGAAAGGAAAGGAGCCTAGCAATATCTAATCCAAAATTTTACTACAAAGTTGTAATTGTCACAATAACTTGATACTGGGTGAGAAATGAATTAGTTAATCTATAGATTAAGTTAACAATATAGAAGCTAATGAGCACAGTAAGCTAGTATTTGAAAAACTCAAAGATCCCAGCAATTAAGATAAGAACTGATTTTTCAACCAAAACTGTTGGGAAAACTGGAAAGTGGTCTGGCACAAAACAAGTATAAATCAAGATCTCACACCAAGATAAACTCCAAATGAGCACGTGCTTTAGATGCAAAAGGTAACACGGTAAGTAAAATTGGTACAGCTAAAATCCCACACAAGATGTTGTAGAAACACTTCAGGAGGGAGAGAACACTTTAGGTGGGGAGGTATAGTAAGGAAGAGGCACCTAAGCTGAGTCTGAAAGGAAGACAAGAATTGAAAAAAAATGAAGGGAGAACATTCAAGGTAAACAAATAGTCTGTACAAATACCAAAAAAAAGTGGGAAATGGGATGTTGAGTTCAGATAAATAGGTATTAGTGCAATTTGCCTGATTGAGTTCATTGTAAGAAGCAAATATAAAGCTGGAAAGAAAGGTTGGAGCCAGATTATTGAATCTAAAATAGCTTAAGTACCAGAGTAAGGGGCAGATTGGTGGCTCAGTGGATAGATCATTGGGCCTGGAGTTAGGAAGATTCATGTTCATGAGTTCAAATGCTACCTCAGACACTTACTAGCTGTGTGACCCTGGACAAGTCACTCAAGCCTGTTTGCCTCATTTCTGTCATCTGTAAAATGAGCTGAAAAAGCAATTGGCAAATCACTTCAGTGTCTTTTTTGTGTTTATCAGTTAGGGAGAAGTGAGTTAGTAGTGAAGCAATGAATATTAACTGTTTCTTCTCCAGGTTTAGCAATGAGAGGGAGGAGAGGTATAGGAGAAGACTTCAAAATACAGAGGCTCAAGGGAAGGGTTTTTTTTTTTAAAGACTAGAGGGGATCTAGTCAACCCCAACAATGGTTTGAGATTGATGAAGATGCTAGAAAGGTGGAAATGAGCACTTCACATATTACATGTCAGACTTTCACATAAGTGATATTCTCTAAGACAGCCACAGTGAGACTTCTTTGTCAGAAGCACTAGGTGGTACCATGGACAGAGCACTGGGGGGGGATGTGAGTTCAAATTCAGCTACAGACACTTACTAGCTATGTAACCTCAAAAGTCACTTAACCTCTATTTGCTTCAGTTTCCTCAACTGCAAAATGAAGATAATAATAGCAGCTGCTTCCCAAGGTTGTTGTGAGGTTCAAAAGAGAATATTTGTGAATTGCCTCGCCTATAGTAGGTGCTTCCCCTTCAGACTATGGCCCTATCCTGTAAGCAGGGTAAATAGAATTTCACATATCCTTGAGCCTTAATGAGTGGGCAGCTATCTCTTCTTTGGAAGAGCTTTTGTGAGCCAGATGTAACTGGGGGTCCCATTTTGCCAAAGCCTCTTAAGAATTCCAAAGAGCTGCCCCTTAAATGGGGAGAAATGCGAATCCTGAGAATATGCCACTAGGCTAGCTTATACAAAAGAAAAGTTTGCTTTTGGCAGTTTCTGTTGGACTTTGAAGTAGACCAGTTGTTCCAGAAAGCCAAGCCTTTCTTCAGATATCAGCAAGGATGACTTCCTGCCCTGCTCCCCATAGAGTCCTCTCCGCCAACATGGGATAGATATGTTTATGATGAGCATATTCAGGTTTATTTAAGCAATTCTATAGCATGTTTTAAATACTTAATTTGTCCTTGGTTTTGCTGCATTTTTCTTTCCTGGGTTGTGGGGTCTTGCGGTTTTCTTTTAAATTTGGTGGGGCTTTGATACAAAGGACCTTTTGGAAAACTCGAACATTTTCCAAATGATTTTACAATTAACTGTATCCCCCACTAATTTGATTTGTAGGAAACAGAGAACAAAGGGATTTTGAGCAGAGGGCCGGGCAATGAAACCTAATGACTTACATGTGCAAATGCAGGGCTCTGGAGGAGACTCTCAGCTGGGCATCTCATGCAAAGGCTTTCAAGTTCTTGCTGCTACCCCTTGTAGAGAAAAATGTGGCACCATCTGCAGGTGGAATTATGTGCCCAAATGCCAAGTCCAACTGGCTCAGAGATCGTTCACTTTGAAAATATCCAGATGGGTATCAGTGTCAGATCTGGCAGTGAAAAAAGAGGACCAATGATGAATACATTTTATAGCTGGCTCTAACTTCTAAATTCAATCATTAATATGACTATCAATTCTCCTCTCTTCCTCTGCCCTGCCCACACTGTATTCAAAATCAGCAGTTTAATATTAAACATAGGGATTTGGTTGCCTGGTGTCCATCAAAAACCAAATTTCTATATTGATCTGAAGGCCAAAGATCTTATTTTGTAAAAGTCATTTGCTTCAGTGACGGAAAGCAAAGCAGCATGACCTAGAATTATGGCACTACAAAGAGATGAGAAGCCAGACATCCCAGTTACCCCATGTTACTAGATATTATCATTATTGTGATGGAATCATCTACCCACCAGAGATATATTTTAAAGGCATAAAGATGATCAAACATGAATAGAAGGATAAAAAGACATTTCCTCATTGCTTGATGTTTGAATCATAAATATACACACACATACACACACACACACACACACACACACCTGTATCATGAGAACAGGTCCCTACAGTCAGCCTGAAAAATGGCCTCATGATGAAAAGACATCAGAAACACCACACTAATGGCTTTTTCTTGTCCCAGTTGAAAATCATTTAGCTATAGTTGGGAAACTCCAGACAATTTGGTCATCTTTTGAAATAATTTGCTTTTCTGCTAAAAATTTGGGGCTTCCATCATCTAATGTGTTATTCAAGGCTTCTATCTTGGAGACGGGGACACAGCAGCAGAGTTACATTGCTGAACAATCTTCCCCCTGAGACCACCAAGGAGTTTCAGGGGATGGAGGCTGATTCTCAGGATAACCTCAGAAAATCATTTCTAGATTTTTGTTGTTATTTTTGTGGTGGTTGTTGCTATGGGGGAAAAGGTATCATGGAATAAAAGATATTTTGTGGGTTGCATTTATACAGTGCCAGGCCAACACTATGTATAATACACCTTTAGAAATAATATCTAATATTTACAAATTCTTTAAGGTCGTCAAACATATACTATATACTATATATACTACATACTATATGAAATAAAATGCTATAGTATAATGTAGTATAGTATATAGTATAGTATTATACTATATACATATATAGTATACACATATATATACTATATATTATACTATACTATATACATACAGATATCCTTGTATCACTCTCATTTCTTTTGTCAATTTTTCTTCTACCTCTCTTACGTGATTTTTAAGCTCTTTTTTGAGTTCTTCCATGAGTTCTTTCTTGGCTTGAAACCACTTCCCATTTTTCTTTGAGGTTTTGCCCATAGGTGTTTTGCTATTGTACTCTTCTGAGTTTGTGTCTTTGAGCTTCCCTGTCACCATAATAACTTTCTCTGGTAAGATTTTTTTTAAGATTGTTTTTAAATTATCCTTTTTGGTCTTTTTCCTTTCTTCAGGTTTGAGTTCTGCTCCTGGGGTAAAGGGATACTGTCTCAGACTTCTTGTGCCACGTGCTGCTGCACTGATGCTGCCCTGAGGTTCACAAAGGACCCTAGTATCTGGTGCTGTCTTGAGGAATTGGGGGCAGGGTGTGGTTGGTGCTGCTGGAGGCTATAGGGGTCTGGCAGCTTAGCTGGTGCTAAGCTGGAGTCCTAGGGGTGGTGTCTGCTATGTACTGAGGCTGGTGGGGTTTCTGCATTTCCCTAGGGTTACATAGAAGCAGGTGTTGGTCTGTCCACTGGAGGATGCTTGTTTGCTTAGACCAGCAGTTCTCAACCTGTGAGCTGTGACCTCTTTGGGGGTCAAATGACCCTTTCACAGAGGTCACCTAAGGTCATTGGAAAACACATATTTCCGAAGGTCTTAGGAACTGAGACATCACTGCTGTCTCCAGGCAAGTCTGCCCACATGCAAATACACCCACAGAAGAGTATTAAAGGGTGGCGGCATTAGGAAGGTTGAGAACCACTGGCTTAGACACTGTAGGATTGGCATCTACCTGTTTACCTAGGGCTCCACTGGAACATATGGAGGTCTGTCCACTGAACGTTGCTTGTTTGCCCAGGGCAATGCTGAAACGTGACATGGTCCTCATAGCTGAAGTATGCCATACCCTTAGACAAGCTGAGGTACATTAGGGGTCTTAGTGTTGGTGTTTGCCTGCTTCTCCACATTGGGGCTCAGGATCTACTGCTGGTTTGCTGAGGTGGGACTTGTTGGGACACTTTTTGTCCTGGACTGTGCTACCCTTTTATCCAATTAAAACAGACCTTTCCTGCCAATTTTTCAACTTTCTTGGGCTCAAAGATTGTTTCACTCCATCTTTGTGCTTGTTCTGCTGCTCCAGGATTTGTTTGAGGCCACTATTTTATGGTTGTTTGGAGGTGAATATGGGAGAGTTGTGGTGATTTACTGCTTACTCCACCATCTTAGCTCCTGGAGTTCCAATCCTGGAAAAATCTTTCATGGGAGTTTGAAGAAAAGAAACAAATTGAACCAGGTTCTCTTTTTCCTCCTTGTTGTGCCATAGGCACATTCTTTAGTCTTACACTTTCTTGTCCTCTGTAAAACAAAACTGAAGGATCTAAAGTCGGAAAGACAGTCTCCCCCCTCTCAACCCCCACTCTTACCTGATGTAAAGGCTAAAATATTATCTGCAATGCCTCTCAATATGCTGGCCTGTCAAGAAAGGGTTATTATTCCCTAGCTTCATACCACATCTGTCTTCTCTGGAGGAAAAAATCTCTTATCTCTCAGGCCCTTTCTCGGTTAGTATCATTATCTGCTTTGCCTAATTGAGTCATGTATGAGATCAATATACTAATACTTGAATTTAGACAAATGACTTCAAATTTAGGATTCAGTGAACTATTCATTCCTATCGATTTTTTCCTTTTTCAGTTCTGGAGAAATGGAGTAACTTTGGGATTTGTCTTATTAATATTGATAAATCTTAGCTTCAGTGGTCTGTATTTCTCCTTAGGAAATAACATCTTTGTTCCCCCTAGTAGGGGAACAATTAGTTTTCTGTTTTCAATAATGCGCACTACAGTTTCCCTTTGCTCAATACTCTCAAAGAGGTTATTAAAGCAAGACACTACTTTCTCTAAAGAATATTTGTCCCAAAATATCTAAATCTGAAATCTGACTTCAGCTCACGAGAAGTGAGCAGGCATTAATCAAATAAAAAAGTTAAACATGAATAGGTGCTATGAACATGCAAGGTGCTATGTTAAGTAGTGTGGAAAATGCAAGTGCCTGTCACCAAGTAGTTTCCAACCTGTATGGTTTGCCAAGGTATTAAGCACATAAAAAATAATATTAATGGTACAGTTAATGGTACAGAACAAAGACAAGAGTGTCGGAATGACCACAAAGCATTATGTACTGAATTGATAAATGAGTGGTAGAGGATAGTGGTATGTAGTAGTGACTACTTTAGAGCGCACTACCTGAAGTCCAGGTGTTTTATATTTCACTCCTCCCCCCCACGTTCTCCTGGTATCTCATTCCTATCATTACCCAAGCTCCCACCAATTATGTTCCCCTACTTTAAGGATCCTCAGCAGCCAAGGTTCATTTAACCATTTGACAGATTAGCTTTTATAAAGTAATACTGACTTCAAAGGTATAACAAGAATAATCAGGTATATATCACCCTAACACCTGGGGCAGGACCTAATTCCTCCCTTCACTTCTTCAGTCTCTTGGAAGGGGAGGAGATTAGGTTCATAGCTTAGTTTAGCTTCTATAGTTTAATTTCTATTTAGTTTAATATCATAGTCTTACCAAATTCTAAGTCTAAAGCCCCACCTTGGGGCAGCTAGATGACTCAGTGAATAGAGCACCAGGCCTGGAGTCAGGAAGACATCAGTTCAAATCTAGCATCAGACACTTACTGGCTTTGTAACCTTGGGCAAATCTCTAACCTCTATTTGTCTGTTTCCTGATCTGTCAAATGAGCTAGAGAAGAAACAGCAAATCACTCCAGTATCTCTGCCAAGAAAACCCCAAATGGGGTCACAAAGACTGGGACACCACTGAAAACAACTAAACAACAACAAAGCCCCCTTAGACTTGTTTCCTGGCACCTTGGCTTCTTAGGGCTTCCCTGCTAGGCTACCAGAAACATTCAGCCTGGAATCTTGGTCATCATGACTTTAGCTCCAGGGTCTAAAGACTCTATTTACAAATTCCAGAACTGAAAAGAAAAAAAAGAAAACAGACTAAAACCCTGACCCCCTATTTCTTGGGGCCACAAAGACCAAAACGGTGTGAGTGGAGGAAGGTGGAATCTCTCCCAACATCTAGCATAGTGCATGGTGCCCCTCACAAAGCAGGAAAGAGAGCAAGACTATTCCAGTCTATTTGACTTAGAGATCCTCCCTTTTACTGCCACACCACCAATGAAAGGAGGCTGCCCTCCCCCCAGGTGATAAAGAAATGCAGAATATCTTCTACCAGAAGAAGATTCTACTATGTCCCACATGAGTGTCTCCATTTTAGATGATTTTGTCAGGTACCAAGCCCTGCTGCAAGTGTAATGAGAGAAGGGGAGACCAGTGTAGTCAGGAAGCCTCATGGAAGAGAGATGAAAGCTCTGCCTTGAAGGGTGGGTTGGAGTTAGATAAAGAAAAGGAGAGAGAGAACTGTAAAAATGGGGAATAGTATGCTCACAGGATGGTCACTAGGATTGGTCAGAGGCTAAGGAGTTGTTCAGTTTGGTCCAAGGGAGATGTTTCTATATTGGATATTGTGAGCAATCAGATTGAGAAGCTAGGTAGGAATGAGAACAGAGTGTATCAAAATGCTAGGATTATGAAGAGCTTGCACTTTACCCAGCAGCCAACAAAGCTATTCAGCACAACATCCTTTTAGGTAGTTTAGCTGTGAATACCTGGAGAATCAGAATGTGAACTTAATAGTGAGAGCTGACATGCTTCAATTCATTTGAATTACTCCTTGAAACTTCTTGTGAGGTCCTTCTATTTTAACAGATCCTCTTTCATTTAGATAGCTAAATACCAACTATGCATCATACCTTTAAAAACGTAATTCTCATATACATGTATCTGCATTGTTGAGCATAAAGAATATGTGGCCGTATTAAAGGCTAGCAAGAAGGAATATTTGCTTACACATGTTCTCTGATAGTCAGGTGTTAAAGTCTATATAGCAATGCTACCTCTTTAAGTCCCTTCAACTGATTCTCATAAAGTATGTTTCTCTAGACCTCTCCTTATCTGGAAATTCTTCTTCTGGATTAGTTGCATCTCCTAAACTAGAATGAGTCAACATGTTTTTGAAATACACAGAAAAGACAGAAGAAAGGCCAGAGGGAATCACAAACAAGCAGAACAGTTTTGAAAGTAACATATTGAATTTATTATATGCTTAAAGTGAAAACCAACCTATATATAATGGAGACAGTTTCATAAACCTCCCTTCCTTTCTATTTCTATGGCTGTATCTGGAAGGGCTTGCTTCAGCTATTTGTTAACTTCCGAATTTTAAGAATGAGAGGGAAAGAAAACAAAATAGAATGAGGCATGTATTAAAAAACTATTGGGCTCAACATTGGCATTGCCCTCTCTCACTGATCCTTGTGCGATGGCACCTGGAGGAACAAATTACAAGCTTATCCATAGGTCACAAATAGCCATGTTAGTGAGAGTCATACTGTTCACCAAGGCTATTTCTATTCTGCTGAGCATGGGAATAATGGTGCTTCAGCAGAATATTTCCATGCATTCTTGTTGCCTACACATAGGCAAAGATAATAGGTCTGATCTTAACAGAAATTATCTAAGTGGGGGGGGCGGAGCCAAGGTAGTGGCATAGAAACAGGAAAACTCCGCAGCTCCCCCCATAACCACCTCAAATACCTATAAAATATGACTCTAAACAAATTTTAGAGCTCCAGAACCCACAAAAATACAGAGAAACAAAGCTCCCACTGACAGCAGCCTGGCAGGTGGGACAGGAAGGGCTCATCTCAGCAAGCTGGAAGCTGAAACCAGCCCAGCCTGAAACCACAGCTTGGACCCAGGGAGGCCAGGACAAGCTGTGGGTAGAGCTTTCAGGAGAGTGGATCACTGGCAGCTGTGGCAGGTTACAGAATTATCAACCCATAAGAAACAAGGAAAAAGTGAAAAGTCAATGGAACTTGGCTAAATTGGGGGGAGAAAAGTGGGCCTAGCCATGTGCCCCCAGGGGAAGAAAGCAGCAGAAGCGGTGGCCCAGCAGCTGCTTCCACGTGGCTGCTTCAGAGCTCTTGGCCTACAGATTTCAGGGGGGCCAAGCAATCATTCAGAGGCTAAGTGCTCTTACCTTAAGCTGCCTGGATCAGGATCATGGTTGTGGTTGGTAGTCCTGAGGAATGTGAACAGCGAGCCAAAGCTGGTGGGGGCTGCAGAGACCATGGCCTCCTAATAGCTCTGGCAGCTGCAAAAACCCTAGCAATTTGGGACAGAGCTCTCCCCTCTGGAAGCAAAGTTCTACTGAGGCTAAAAAGTCAAGTAATTGACTGGCAATATGAGCAGGCAAAGGAAGCAAAGTAAGAACAGCAATCCAACTTTAGATTCCTTTTTTGGGGATAAAAAAGATCAAAGCATGGAATGGGAGGAAGACAACACAGTCAGAACTCCCACACCAAAAGCTTCCAAGAAAAATGGAAACTGATTACAATCCATAGAGGAGCTTAAGAAGGATTTTGAAAACTAAATAAGAGAAGTGGAGGAAAAATTGGGAAGAGAAATGAGAATGATGCAAGAAAATCATGAAAAGAGAGTCAA
>CM053587.1:100202578-100238456 GCA_028646515.1 Pseudochirops corinnae
GAATACATATGTGAGTGTGTGTATATATGTGTACAGGTATACATAGACAGAGGGCCCAGCATCAGTTGAATAGGAAGGGATGATATTTTAGAACAGCGGTTCTCAACCTTCCTAATGCCACGATCCTTTAATACTTGTATGTAGGTGTATCTGCATGTGGGCGGACCCGCCTTGAGACAGATAGAGAAGTGGGGTCTTGGTTCCTAAGACCATCGGAAATGTGTGTTTTCCGATGGTCTTAGGTGACCCCTATAACCCCCGTGAAAGGGTTGTTCAACCCCCAACGTTGCAACCCACAGGTTCAGAACCGCTGTTTTAGAAGGTGGGAGAGGACCATGAGGGGTGGGAGAGGAATAAAATGAGAGGAGACAGGGAGAGACAGAACGGGGTAAATTATCTCATATAGAAGAGGCAAGGGATGGCTGTTACAATAGAGGGGAAGGACAGGAAGGCAAAAAGGAATTGGTCAACCTTATTCTTATTGCATTTGGCTTAGGGAGGGAATAACATACACTCTAAATTGGGTATCTTGGCCTACGGGAGAGTAGGGGGGAAGGGGATAAGAGGGGAGATGATGGAGGAGAGGGCAGGTTGGGGGGGAGGGTTGTTAGAAGCACACACTTTTGTAAAGTAGAGAATAGAACAAGTGAGGAGTGGGATATAGTCAGTCTTTCACAATATGTCCATTGTGGAGAGGTTTTGTATAACTACACATATATGGCCTGTGTTGAATTGCTTGTTTTTCTAGTGTGAGTGGGTCATGAGGGAGGAAGGGAAAGAATCTACAATTTAAAGTTTTAAAAACAAATGTTTAAAAATATATATGTGTGTGTGTGTGTGTGTGTGTGTGTATGCATATATATACATATGTATATATGTATAATTAGTATTTACATGCAATTGGGAAATAAGATAAAGAGGCACTGAGGTAGGGAGATCCATCTTGCCATACCAGAAAGTCAGAGGGGTGATGGGGGAGGATATAGGCGAGAGCAGATTCAGGGAGGGGGCATACAGTGGGATAGCTGTTTTGGGGTGGTAGGTAGCGGTAAAACAGGAAAAAATTTGTAACTCAAAATGTTGTGGAAATGAGTGATATAAACTAAAAATAAGCAAAAGTTGATTTAAAAAAATAAAATAAAATAAAAGGTAAAAAAACCAAACGATGGTTAGTGAGCATCTAGGTAAGGAAACAGTGATCACAGAGAGCAAGTAGGGCTTCAGCAGCAGCCAGTCATGGCAGATGAATCTGATTTTCTTACTCAACAAGGTTACTAAAGTGGTAGGTCAGAAAAATAGAGAGAGACAGACAGATAGATGCAGAGACAGAGAGACAGAGATAGAGAATGTGCATGATTGCCAAGACAAAAGTGAAAATGAGATTACTAATAAAATCATGAACTGATTGAATGGATGATAAATCACTAGTGGTTCCATATTATTTTGGAAGGAGGTCTCCATTGCATTGCTTTAGAGGTCTGTGCTTGACCTTCGGCTATTTGTCAACTTTATCTGTCAACCAATCAACCAGAATTCACTAAGGGCCTATTATGGGACAGACACTATGCCAGGCATTGGAGATATAAATACAAAAGTAAGATAGTCCCTGCCTTCAGAGAGCTTACATTCTACTGGAGGATGCAATATATTCAGAGGTAAATTAATACAGGTTATATACAAAATAAATACAATGTTGTTGTTGGAGGATGGGAATAATGGGGAAGTTGGGAAGATGATTGGAGGAGGTGACATTTGAACTGAACCCTGAAGGAAGGTAAGCATTATTAAAGGGGTATTTGAGGAGGGAGAGAACTCTCAGGAAACACTACAAATCAGGCCTTGTTTTTAGTTTGTTGATTACCTCCACATAATAAAATGATGGAGAAAGTATTTATAATGCAGGTTAAACATAAAAGTGTGTTATAGGGACTTTTTAGTTGTTTTCCCAGAGAACTCACTGTTAAATATTTATCAGCACACCATTGTGAAAAGAGATCAACAAAGGAACTTGGGGTATTTTTTCTGAAGAAGAGAAGATCTAGGCAATATAAGACAGCTTTCTCTAAGAATTTGAGAGTTATTACATGGAAGAGGGGTGATTGATTATAATCATCTTCCTCCTCATTTTTTGTTATAATACAACTTATGCCACAAGGGAAGGAAGGGACAGATCCCCTTTGGTTGCAAAGGTGATATCCTTTGGTTGTGACTGCTAACATTCTCTCTGTATGGTCAACACAGACCAGGGAGCTGACGTGACTGGATATAAAGAAGTATTAGCACTCTCCTTCTCCTCAAATGATCATGTATGTATTTATCTGTTTAAATGTTGTATCCCTAGAGTAGGAGGAATGTAAATTTTGAATGTAGGGACCTTTCCCCTACTTTGCATCTTTAGTAACTAGCATGGAACCTTGTATATAAAAGGTGTTTAATAAAATACTTGTCAGATTTACTTGGGAAATCAGTAGTAGGTAGGAATCATCTGTGTAGTACCTGATTATAATTGAGTGGGGGTTATGTTACTCAATTAAGCAGTTCTGATTAGCAGAATAACTTTCCTATATCTCCTAGTCCAGTGGTGGGGGAACCTGCGGCCTCGAGGCCACAGGTGCTTAAATGTGGCCCTTCGACTGAATCCAAACACCAGAACAAATATCTTCTGTGAAGTTTGGATTCAATCAAAGGGCCGGACTTGAGGCCTTGAGGCTGCAGGTTCCCCACTCTGTCCTAGTTCTTCCACTGCACTAATGAAAACTGCCACAGACATTCAGAGTTCCCTTGTCAACCAGATGATTATTGGGAGACATAAGAGTAGGCACAGTCATGTTGGGCATGCATTGGTTATGAACCTGGCATCACCACCAGCATTGGGTCAGCCTTTGAGGCCCTATGGAGTATTATAGAATGACTGTTGAAGCAGAAGTCTCTCTATAGTGACTGTTCTTTCTTCTTCTAACACCCTCATGAATAAGGGGGCTCTTCTGATTTAATTTGGAGACCGGAACTTTGTCTTGAATTCCCTTCTCTGATTCCTAATAGTCACTCAGCAGCACATCTTGTGCTCATTCATTTGCTTGGAGTGCAAAATCTGCTTTGCCACGGTGTCATGAATTTAGGATTACAAAATGTAATCAAATAGGTCAATTGCGGGTACTCATCTTAGTCATCAAATCTGTTTGACACAGCCTAATACACACATCTGGTTTTAGTCCCAACTTGTTTCAGTCCAGTGCCAGAGAGCTCTCAATCATCACAGTACTGACAAAACCTGGTCCTTTCTGCCTGTGGATCAGTTGCAACTTCTAGTTGATCATAACTTCTAGTAGATCATAACCTGAAGCTGCCCTTTTCAAAGTCACTTGAACCCAAGGTTAGTTGAGTGCTCCTCTGTATTCTAGATTCAGAATTTCTCCCATGAATGCCTTTTCCTAGACCATACCAGCTCAAGTCAGTGCTCACCAGGAGTTTTTCTCCTTTTCTAGCCTTAAACTAAATTTTCTATGTTTCTAAAAAATTGAATAAAGTAACATGCAAAGTCTTTTATTATTGTTGTTCAGTCGTTTTCAGTCATGTTTGACTCTTTGTGACCCCATTTGGGGATTTCTTGGCAAAGATACTGGAGTGGTTTGCTGTTTTTTCCTCCAGTGCATTTTACAAATGAGGAAACTGAGGCAAAGAGAGTTAAGTGACTTGTGCAGGGTCATAAATCTTGTAAGTTTCTGAGGCCACATTTGAACTCAGTCTTCCTGACTCTAGGCCCCGCATTCTATCCATTGTAGTACCTACCTGCTCATAAAGTGTTTTATAAATCTTAAGCGCACATAGATGAATTTTAGTTGTTGTTAGTAGTAGTTTTTAACAATAACAATCCTTCGGATCACCCTCTCTTGACTTAACTGATTCCACATTAAAAGGAGTGTTGGATCATAACCTCAGAGACCATTGAGTCAGGCCCCCTCTTATTGTATTTAAAAGAACCAAGGTCAGAGGAGGGCAAGAAGTTTAGGTCTAAGGTCTCTCTAACATACCTTTTCTAAATATTTTCTTTACTTTACACCCCACTTCTTCCATTGGCAGGTCCTCCTCAATCACACCTCTCCTATTACCTGTGACCTGTCAACCAACTGCTAACCCATCAGGAAGTTAATATTCTTTTTAAAAAATTTATTTAGTATTTTGTTTTTCTCCAGGTACATGCAAAAACAATGTTTAGCATTCATTTTTAAAACTTTGAGTTTCAAATTCTCTCCCTTCCTCTGTCCTCACTCCCTGTCATTGAAAAGGTAAGCAATTTGATATAGGTTATACAAATGTAGTCATGCAAAACATTTCCATATTAGTCATGTTGTGAAAGAAAACACAGACCAAAAAAAAAAACCTTAAAGAAAAATAAAGTTAAAAAAAAGTATGCTTCAATCTGTATTAAGACACCATCTTTCTCTGGGAATGGATAGCATTTTCCATCACAAGTGCTTCAGAGTTGTCTTGGATCATTGTCTTACTGAGAACAGTTAAATCATTCATAGTTGATCATTCTACAATATTGCTATTACTTTATACATAGTACATTTCCCTTTGTATTATGCTCATGTAAGCCTTTTCAGGTTTTTCTGAGAGCATCCTGCTCACCATTTCTTATAGCGCAATAGTATCCCATCACAATCACAAACCACAATTTGTTCAACCATTTCCCAGTTGATGGGCATCCCTTCAGTTTCTAATTCTTTGCCACCAGAAAAGAGCTGTTATAAATATTTTTGTGCATATAGGTCCTTTTACTTTTTCTTTTTTGACTCTTTGGGGATATAGATCTAGTGGTGGTATTGCTATGTTAAAGGATATGCATAGTTTTATAGCCCTTTGGGCATAGTTCCAAATTGCTCTATAAAATTGTTGAATCAGTTCACAACTTTACCAGCAGTATAATTATGTCTCATTTTTCCCACATCCCCTCCAACATTTCTCATCTTCCTTTTCTGTCTTATTAGCCAATCTGATAGGTACAAGGTAGTACCTCAGACTAAATTTGCATTTCTCCAATCAATAGTGAGTTAGAGCATTTTTTCATATGGCTATAGATAGCATTGATAACTTCATCTGAAAACTATTCATACCTTTTGATCATTTATCATTTGGGGATTGACTCTTATTTTTATATATTTGACTTAGTTCTATATATTTGAGAAATGAGGCCTTTATCAAAGAAACTTGCTTAAAATATTTTTCAGTTACTACTAACTGTATTTCTCTCCATCCTATTCTCCCCCAACCCATTTATTCAATTCTCTCTCTCCTTTCACTCTGTCCCTCCTAAAAAGTGTTTTGTTTCTGACTACCCCCTCCCCAGTTTGCCCTCCCTTCTATAACCCTCTTCCCCCTTATCTTGTCCCTTTCCCCTTCTACTTTCTTGTAGGGCAAGATAGAACAAAATTAATATTCTTAATCCATATTTCTGTCAATATATCTAAATGACATTCATCACTGTAGTGGAAAGGGAAGAAAATGATTAAGGAGACATTGAGAAGAGAGGTCATTTATGACAAATAAGTTGTTCTATCCAAAATATTTGCCCAGAGTCTAAATTTCTGTGATCCATATTAAAATAGAATGAGTTCTTGTTCCAAAATTTCTATAAAAACACATATGCTTTTGTCATATCTTGTGCACTTTTGCCTTTTTTTTATTACAAATTGTCTCATAGACTTATTGATAATAAAGGGCTTTGTGGACTTAAAAACGTTATATCCATGTGATTATTATTATTTTAGTGAAAGCTTCCTAGATTTATGAATGCTTTGTTCTTGCCTCTTAATGATATGGGGGGTATATTTACTAATATTTGCTTCTACACATGAGTTCCTGAAGTTTTTGTGATTTTCTTTGTAATGCAGTTAAATTCAACAAACTTTTCTTATGTCTATGAAAATTCCAAAGGACCCATGAAGAAAAAAATATGATTTACTTCCAGAGAGAGGAATGATGAACTCTGATGGCAAATTGAAGTATAATTTTCCCTCTTTATTTTTTTGGTGATCATGATTAATATCTTAATATGTTTTTCATCATTTCACATATATAATTAATTGATATCTTTACCTGCCTCCTCAGTGGGTGGGGGAGGGGTGGGAAGAAGGGAGAGAATTTGGAACAAAATTTAAAAAGAATGTTAAAAATAAATTATAATTTTTTAATTGGAAAAAATGTCTCCTTTATATTTTATGAAAAAAATTATTTATGATTGTCTCTATCCCTTCTTTAGTTAAAAATCTCCCCCCATACTCAAAACTGTGCAAAGAACTTTTTTCTAGTCTAGTTTCCTCTATTTAGAAAAAATGACATGACTTTTAATTTCTACTTTGGTGGTTTTGCTAAAGAATAATACACAGATCCCTAGCATGGAAATCCATGGTAAAGGATGAAAAATGCCACTGTTTCCACTGTTCATTTACTAAGGAAGGGGCTTCTCCAAGGTATGAGGAGAAAAGAAAAAGGGGAAAGAAAAGAGGAAAGAAGAAGAGAGGAGAGAAATGGAGAGATGAAGATACATGAAATGAGAGGGAAAGGGAAGGAATTCCAGGAAAAGAGAGGGGACCACTAAAGAGGAGCCTTTTTCATTCCTCTCACTCCCTCCAAGACTCCATCCTGAAGGCTTTGAGTAGGTAGATATGACTTATAACTACTATGTACAAGAGAAAGCAAGGCAATGAGGAGGTAACAGTTTTGGTTCCATTCCTGGAGAAATATCTAGGGGATATGAGTCACAGTAGGGCAAGTAATGGTGCTAATTATCCTCAATTCTACATAGAACTTAAGAAGATTTCTCCACAAAGTTTTATATCAAACTAGATTTTATCCTATGGTCAGAGTTTTGAATAGGGTAAGACACAGAATTGGTGAATAGAGGATGGAACCATAGAATCTTCAAACTTTAATATTGGTAGTGACTTTAGAGGTCATATAGATTTAAAACTGGAAGGGTCTTTAGACAACATTTTACTCCAAAGTCACCAATTTTGTAATGAGGAAATTGAGACTCAGAGAGTCTAACATGCTACTCAATGCAGAGCTTTTGCTAATGAATCACAAAAGGGCACATAGAAGAACCTAGATATGGGAATGAGGAAATCTTGAGGTTCCAAACTTCCTTAGAGTCTGGTGTATAGAATAAGGGACAGGTGATGTATAGATGAATGTTAATTAATTCTTGCATAGTGCTAGAACATTATATAAATCATTTAGTAAGCACTTTTCACACATTGATTCATTTGATCCTTATAATAACCATGTAATATAAGTACCTTTTTAAAAGCACTGACTTTGGAACTAGAGAATCTCCATTCAAATCTCATCTCTGAGATTTACTTCCTGTGTGACCCTGCATAAGTCACTTAACCTGTGTAGGTATCAGTTTCTTCATTTGGAAAGAGGACTGGCTTTGGACAGATAGTCTCTGAAGTGCCTTTCTTCTTCTTCTTTTTCTTTTTTTCTTTTTTTCTTTTTTTTTTGCTTTTTTGGAGGGGTAAGGTAGGGCAACTGGGGCTAAGTGACTTGCCCAAGGTCACACGGCTAGTAAGTCTTAAGTATCTGAGGCCGGATTTGAACTCGGGTCCTCCTGACTCCAGGACTGATGCTCTATTCACTGTGCCACCTAGCCACCCCATACCTTTCTGCTTTTAATCTATGATCCTATCATTGTATCCATTTCAGAGATGAGGAAACTCAGGTTCAGAGAGGAAGTGCTCTGGTATACAATGATTTATATGTGGCCTGAGATCTAGCTAAGTGTCTAAGAATGGGCTCAAACCTGACTTCTTCCTGACTCCAAGTCCGGCTGGATGTTGTAGCCAGAGGGTTTGGCAGAGGGCATGCAGTTCTGGCAGCTATGTTTTGTGCCAGTGCCACTTACCTAGAACTGCTGCTCTGTAGTCAATTTGATGGCGACAGTTTGGTGTTATGGCCTCCCTTAGGGAAAGAAAAAATGTTACATCTTTATTTCAATCCCTTTATTTCCTACCATTTCATTATTCCATAAGCTTGGTCTTGTTGTTCAGTTGTTTCCTACTCTTTGTGACCCCATTTGGATTTTTCTTGGCAGATATACTAGAATGGTTTGCCATTTCCTACTCCAGCTCATTTTACAGATGAGGAAACTGAGGCAAACAGAGTTAGATAACTTGCCCAGGGTCACACAGCTAGTAAGTATCTAAGGCCAGATTTGAACTCAGGAAAATGAGTCTTCCTATCTCCAAGCCCAGCACTCTATCCATTGAATTGCCTAGATTTAGCAGACCTAGCTGCCCCATAAATTTAAAAGTGGCTAAAAAGTGATCCATATTTTATAACACTTTGCAATAAATAATTTTGAAAAGAAATAGTATTTGGAAAGGATATGATCTGGCTAGGCTTACAAGCACAAATTACTTAATAATTCTTCTGGAAAATATTAAAGTGGGTTGCAAGAGTTAAGGAAAGAGGCCATCGTAATTTGGAAATAATATGTTCCTTAAGAACAGATTTAATGAACAGAATCACAGAACCTCAGAGTCGGAAGAGATCTGCAAAGTCAGCTAATTTAACTTACTGCTGAACAGGGATCATCAGCTACAACATCCAGCTCTTGTTTAAAGACTCTCAGGCGTGAAAGTTCACCACCTTCTAAAGAGGCTCATTCCATTTGGGGCAGCTCTAAAGTCTGGGAAGTTTTTCCTTATGTTCAGTTCAAATCTGCCTTCTTGTAGCTTTCACTCATCGGTCCTAGTTTTGTTTTGCAAACATTATTGTTTGTCCTTTGTTTCAAAGACGACCAGTAACATCACCGGGTGGCGTCTTGACTCATGTGTGAATTGGATTTAAGTGAGGCAGAGCTGTACAAAGTCATCAGCTTCACTCCCTCTTCCAGAATCATCAAAGTCCAGTGGCAGGATAAAAGTCGGGGCGACTAGTGATGGCCCAGGATGGATGACCTTTGGCGTCTTTGATTTCTGACCAAGCTGTAAGCCCTCCGCAGTGCCTGCTTTAGTTGTCTTTATGGCCTTTGGAACAAATTGTTCTCATTCACCCATTCCATTCACATATTTGAGGGTAGACCTCCCCCAATTCAGTTCTGCTTGGTCAGTTACCCTTAACTTGGTTTAGGCTGCTCTGTAGAAGGTTTTATAGGGATGTGGCCACTGTGCATGCTACAGCTTCTTGGAGCCCCAGGTGAGAACTGAGTAACTAGTGGATGAGCCCTGAAAAGGCCAGACTAGAGGCTAGTCCTCCCTGAATACCCTCTATATCCCCTCTACAAGCAGAAAACGTCTACATTCTCTCTCACACTTCAAGTACTTGAAGACAGCTTGATATTTTTCCTATATCATTGCTAGTCCAGGTTAAATATTCCTTGATCCTTAAAACAATCATCATATGACATGATTTCTAGGACTTTTATAATCTTGGAGGGGAAAGAAATAAACATTTATATGGCTCTTACTATGTGCCCGGTACTCTGTTACAAATATTATCTCATTTGATCCTCATAACGACCTTGCCAAGTAGGTGCTATTATTGTCTCCATTTTACAGTTGAGGAAACTAAGGCAGAAAGAGGTCAAGTGACTTGCCCAGGGTCATACCATCTAGCAAGTGTCTGAGGTTGGATTTGCACTCAGGCCTTCCTGAATCGAGGTCCAGCGCCCTATTCACTGTGCCACCAGATGCTTCTTGGTCATTTTCTTGGTTATGCTTCTGGTGTATGTTTCAATTTTTAAAATCTTTTCCAAAAATGTGATACAAAGAACTGAAAAAAAAGACTACATATATGCTCTTACCTTTACAGTTGAAAAGGACTTTTGAGATCACCCAGCCCAAACCACATGCCTCAGAGATAAGGAAAGACGCTAAGGGCATGTGGGTACTTTTCCTCTTTCTTTGATTTGTAGTAGTTCAAAAATAAAATAACATTTAATTTCAAAAAGTGAAACCAAGATTTGAATCCAGCTCTTCTCACTTCATATCCAAGGATCCTTCCGTTTGAGTACTTAGCCTTTTCCGTGGTTTGTTCAGAAAGGAGTACTTTACTATGGGCAGTTAGGTAGTGCAGTGGATAGAGTACCAGGCTTAGAGTCAGGAAGACTCATCTTTCTGAGTTCAGATTTAGACTTAGACACTTACTAGCTGTGTGACTGGGCAAGTCACTTAACACTGTTTGCCTCAGTTTCCTTATCTATAAAATAAGCTGGAGAAGGAAATTGCAAACCACTCCAGTATCTTTGCCAAGAAAATCCCAAATAGTGTTACAAAGGGTCAGATATGACTGAACAACAACATTACCTCTTACTCTAAATCCAAAGATCTTTCCATTTGAACACTTTGTCTTTTAAGTGGTTTGGTCAGAAAGGAGTACATTACTACAGGACCATCATTTGATTTTGACCTCTATGTTTCTAAACCTGAAGCCCATGATTTTATAGACCTCCCATAACACTATTTCAGAGCATTCATATGAAGTATATAACACAATAAAATTCTCAAGTCTTTCCCCCAGGGCCATATAGTAAATTTTATACAATTGATTTTGTGAACTTACCTAAGACTTCATGTTTATCCTCATTAAATTCAATATTATTTAATTTTGTTCATTCTTCCAGTTTTTTTTTTTTTTAGGGCTTATAATGACTGTGTCATCTACATGTATTAAAAGTCCTTTACAATTAATTCCATGCCATTCACAAATTTGAGAAGTGAGACAGTTTTGCTTTCACATAAGACTTTGACCTGCTAATGGCCCCTTTGAAAAGAATGGGACCAAAGACAGGACCTTTTAGCCATCTGCATCAATCATCACCCTTTGGGTCTAGTCATTTCATGAGTTCTATATCCATTTCATCCACACATAACTCTCTTGTTCATGAAAATGTTTTGTGGAACTTTTTCAAATGTTTTGCTGAAAATATCGTTCTAGTGATTACAGAATTTACTAATCTACCATACAAGTAGGCCTAGGGAATGAGATTTGATTTGTGTTTTCATTTAATGACTAAACTTTCTCTCCTACATGTTAGCATCTTCTCAATAACTTATGATCTCAGAGACTTGCCTAAAGCAGTGACGTCAAACTCAAATGGGAAAAAAGGGGGTACTAAACTGTATAGAAGGATCCCTGTGGCCTCATATGAATTAGAAAACTATATATTGAAATTATCTACATTTTACTGTATTTTAATTTATTTTGTTAAATATTTCTCAACTATATTTTAATCTGGTTTGGGGACACAGTGTGTTTGATAGCACTGAGAGGTTAAGCAATTTGTCCATGGTCACACCCCAAGTAGATATCTGAAATATAACTTGAACGCAGGTCTTCCAGGGTTCAAGGATAGTTTTCTATGCAATACTGCTTCATTCATTGTTACCATTCAGTTGCAAGATTAAAATTCTAGTAACCATGTAAAAAGTGGAATGCATTTAAATTTTTATGAATTTGTTCTAGGTGAACCCTTGCTGGCTTATGAACCTAACTTCTAATTTTAAATGTCAACAAAACTCCCTTAATGTAAAGTTTGGGGCTGACTGGTTGACTCAATTGATCAATCTATCATACCAGCCCACTTAACCCTGATATCTTTATCAGGTAAGAAAATCTCCTTTAAATGAACCAAACAGGGAGTAGAGCCCAGGTGGCAAAGTAGAGGAAGTACTCAGCCAAGATCTCCCAAAATTCCTCTCCAAACAACTTTAAAACAATGCCTCAAATCTAATTTTGGAGCAACATAGACAAAAAAAGTCCAGGTGAGACATCTGGCCGGCCCAAGACAACTTAGAAGGTTGCAAAGTGAAAGCTATGACACAGGGGTAGAGGTTGGCCCAGAGCCTACATGGGTACAATTCTAGTGGTAGGACCAGATAGGTGACAGAAGCAGTAGCAGTATAGGGAACTCTAAAGCCAGAGACCATAAGGGGACATGGAAACTGGTCAGAAAGGCATTACAAGGGACCCCTGTAATAGCACTGGACTTGGGATTAGGTACTGTATGGCAGCTTCATTGCTTATACCCACTTCTGGGTCATAGTACAAGAGTGGAGGGGAGCACTTTTGGTCAAGAAGGAGCAGGAGATCTGAGGAGCAGTATTGCTTTTGCTCACAAGGTAGCAGGACCCAGAGAGCAGAATTAATCACAATCCCAAGGGATCAGGAACCCTTCCTGAAGAAGGATCAGAGCACAGACCAGGACAGCAGTGACCATGTCTCTCTCTAGTTCACACCACCTTGGAAGCACTGAAAACTTCCAAAGCCTCAGAACTAACTCTAAAAAAAGCAGTGCCCAAAAGAGCCTAAAGCTTGGGACAGTGTCCCTCTCCCCAAACTCCATCAAAGGTCTATATTTGTCTGAAAAGTGTTCTGTAACTGTGTTCATATAGATCCTGGGTTTGTCTTGGCAGGTAGATTCCTATATATTTCATGTTGTCTGCAGTTATTTCACCATCTTGATTCCATTCCACTCCTTCCCCCCGTATCTATCTCTATTTCTATTTATCTGTTCTCTAAGATTGAATGTATTTTCCCCTAGACTCTATAAGTAGTGGTGGGAGACTCTTGTTATTACCCTTTTAGGAGTATATTTTCTACCAGTTATTCTTACTATTCCACTTTGGTGGAATAATCGCTAAATGACTTAACAACATCAACAGATATTGGTAGAGGGGACACATGAGTGGGTGCTATAGAACTACATTGACACACCACTACCAACAACTCCACCTAGAATACTGAGGGGAAATGTAACATCTGTCTTTTGGAAGCACAATTGTCAATGTCAGTGGGGTATAGAGGGATAGGAAAGTAATCCCTGAGAACATCTGCTGAAAATGCATTCTGTAATTTTTCTGGGTCTCAAAGTCAATTTCACCATTTTAGAGTTGGAAGAACCTACCTCCCCACCTTCTTGAAAACTAGGCAGGACTCTCCTATATTTAGTTATGTAGCATGCCTTCTATTCTTCAGGATTTTCAAGACTCAGAAAGCATGACTTCTTGCGGTCACAAGCTTTCTTCTATATATCTTGGAATGTAATTTGTCAGGGTCTAGAAACTTAAACAACTTCTAAAGTTAATTAATGATAATGGGAGTTTCGATTCTATCTCTTCAATCTTCCTCTTGCTTTTGACATACATTTTTTAAAAAGAGTCTCCTTTTGCTGTTGTCCTTAGCATTCATTGCATGTTTTAATTTGCACTAGGCTTTAGCGTTTCTGGTGTTGTTCTTTTTTTTTTTCTATTTGACAGTTTATTTTTTTTTTTTACTTTTAGTAGTATGGTTTTTTTTCCCTAATTACATATCAAGAAAAATTTTAGCATTTATTTTTACAAAATTTTTAGTTCCAAATTTTTCTCCCTCCATCTTTCTCTACCTTCTCCTCTTCTGAAAATGGTAGGCAGTTTGATATAATTTATATATTTGCTATCATGTAAAACATATTTCCATATTAGTCATAGTTGTGGAAGAAGAAACAGATCAAAAGGAAAAAAAAACACAAGAAAGAATAAAGTGAAAAAAATGCTTTGATCTACATTCAGAGTTCAATCAGTTCTTTATTTGGATATAGATAGCATTTTCCTGTGTGAGTCCTTTGTACTTGTCTCGGATCACTGTGTTGTTAAGAAGAGCTGAATCCTTCATAGTTGATCATCCCACAATGCTGCGGACCCTGATGTTATGCTTTACAGGGCCTTACCATTCTTTTGAATTCATTCTGAGATACCTTTCACAAATTTCCATTTTTGACACATAGCTCTTTTTTTCATTTAAAAGGAGCATTCTTTGAGGCAATCATTGGTTTCTAGTCATCTAGTTTATATGGCTATGACAATCTATCATGTCAAGGCTTTTGGAATACCCTCTGGCTATCTGGCATTTGATTTATCTGCTTTACCCACATTTAAAAAGACAGTATTAGCTTGACTTGGACACTTACATTAAAAACCATCTCCTTTCTCCTACCTTCCTATCACCATCCCAGAGAAGTACACAGGGATTAAGTTCTTCTTGTACCCTATTAGCCTGAGTAATTGAGAATAGGCTATGCCTGTAAATTGTGATTTGTTGGTTGTGTTGTGAAGCCTATGTGTACCTAGACTGGGTGGATTCCTCAGCATGGTGTGACCTACCATATGACCCATAACCATTAACCTAGCCTAACCCGTGTCTGGTAATCCACAAGCTCTGAACTGTTTCTAAACTAGGATGATTCAGTGTAGTGTACTATTGGGTGGATGGGTTTGGCATTTGGAAAGAAGGAGGCACCCAGAGACTACACAGAGAAACTAGATTCTCTCCTCAATCCCTACTCACACAACTGTTTCCAAAGCTTAAATCCAAAAAGATGGCTTAAAAGGATGACAGAGTTAGTATCATGCTGAAGTGCATCTCCCTGTCTCATACTACCAGGTTTGATATAAGGAACAAATCCACAAAGTTGATGATAGAGTCAAGATAAACCACTTACATTAGAGCCAACAAAACAAAACAACACCCTATTACCCAAATCCCAATTCCAGGACCAGAGGAGTCGAGTATCAATCTGAGGTAATGCTCTGCCAAGTTCTAGGCATTCTGATCAAGGGATCACTCTGACTCTGATACGAAAGTATGACCTGTCCATCACTCTTCTATTTCTTCCTTATTTCCAACAGGACATCCCTTAGGGATGGGTGTCCCAGTGGAAAGAACCCGGCACAGAAATGGAGACTCTTAGAATTGGAAGTGACCTCAGGGGTTCATGGATTCATAGATTGTGAGAACTTGAAGGGATCTTTTAGATAATTTGCTTTTAACACCCTTATTTTACAGATCAGAAAAGTGAGTCCCAGGGATAAGAGACATACCAAGACCATACAGTTAGTTGTGGGGCTATAACCCAGGTCTCCAGTCTTTTAGTCTAGAGCTCTTTACACAATATCATACTGAAGAATTTGGAGATCTCTGTGGGATGGTGGAAAGGAGGCTTGACCAGAAGTCTGGAAATCTGCATTAGACCCTCAGCTCTGAGATACTTTCATACTGGTTGTGTGACCCTGGGAAAGTCACTAGTTTCTTGGGTCTCATTTTCCTCATCTGTAAAATGAAGAACTCAGATTATATGACCTTTTAGATTTAAATCTAATCAGTAATCACCCCTAAATCAAATCTATACAGTGATTCTGGAAAAGTTATTTCTATCCCTGCCCAGACCGAAACTGTCTTCCCTCGCCACTCCTGGATTTAGTGGCTAGTGCAGGAGCTGTAACCTAGTAGGTGCTTAATAAATGCTCATTAATTAATTCATTCAGTAAGCACCTCCAGTGACAGGAAATTCATTTTGGAATGACTTTCTCTTTCCGTTTTGCTGGTGCCCCAACCTGCACAGTCCATTTTGATATATGGTCTTTATTCTTACTCTTGAGCAGGATAGCTGCATGTTATCTGTGCACTTTCTGGGTTATTTGATTCAAATCATACCTGAGCAATGACTGCTAAAACATCCCTAAGACAATGCTCATCTAGTAGCTCCTCAGAAACCTCCAGTGATGAGGAAACCCCCACCTCCCAAATCAGTCATTACTCTTTTGGATAATTTTAATTGTGAGGGAGATTTTTTTCCCCTTGTATTTGTTTGAAATGCTCCTAGACCACTTCCCTCCATTGTACCAAGTAAAATAAAACTGACTCCTCTTCTAATAGTCCTTCAAATACTCAAAGGTCTTAGATCTTACTCAGAGAATCACAATCAAATCAGTGCTAGCATCATTCTTGCAAAAGGTGTACCAATGAGCTCTCCTGTGCCTCCATTCATCATCCCTATGACTTTCCCAACCCAAAAAACTCTACATGCTCTCTCCCCAAGTAGAATATAACTTCCTAGAGGGCAGGGGCTGTTTCGTTTTTTTCTCTGTATCCCCAGCATCTGGGCTAGTGCCTGGCTCACAAAGAAGGGACGTAGTAGATGCTTTTCTTTAGGTATCGCACCTGACCTTCTTGGCCTCTCATTAACAAATTTTTCAGGTTATAATTATGTTCTTATTTTGTATTTGTTTTACTTGATTTGTATTATGTATATCATGCATTTATTTTGCATTCACTTATTTCTGTATGTGTTGTCTCCCCTTATATATGTGAATGTATTTATTCTGGTTTTTTTTATATCTAGCTGGACATGTATAGCTTGTATCCCCTTTAGAGCAGAAATTCCCTGAGGGTGGGGAATAATTCCTTTTAAGCTTTGTATCTGCGGCATCTGGCACATAGCAGGTGTTTAATAAATGCTTGCTGATTGATAATGACACCATCTATGAGAATTCAATCTCCTTTAAAAAAAACTAAATGTAGGGTTTGGGGTTTGTTTATTTTTTGGCGTCATCTATCTGCTGAGATACTTTTGAGAAAATAAAATAATAGTACCTAATGTTTGCATTCTCTCTCTCTCCCCATATATATGTATCTATATATGTATGTGTATATATGTATATATGTGCATATATATATGTATACATATATATAATAGCCAGAGACTATGCTAAGAGCTTTAAAAATATCTCATTTTGATACTTACTAGAAGGTAGGTGTGTTATTATCTCCATTTTGCAAATAAGAAAATTGAAGCAAACAGGTAAAGTGACTTGGTAGGGTCACACAGCTACCAAATGTCTGAGGCTAAATTTGAACTCAGGTCTTCTAGCCCCAGTGCTCTATTCACTGCACCATCTAGCTGAAACCTCCAGTTGCTGCATTATGTTGAACATAAAACTTGGACTAGAATAAGCGCTTAATAAATGTTTGTTGACTGACCAACTTACTGGACATCAAAGGGTAGCTACTGATGACCCAGCCTGCCGGCAACGTGGTTCTGTGTCTAAAATGAGAAACATCTAAGGATTAATGGGTTGTGCCATCTAAGTAGCAAATTGAAATGTTCTCAAAGTTCTTTCCCTGTTATCAGTCAAGTCAAAATGAAGCCTCAGTTTCTCCCTGAGTTGTTTTCTTAACATGTCCAGGTGACAAGTTCCCCCATATTCTTTAGTTCACTTATTAAGTACCAACTATGTGGCCAGCCCTGCTGCTGGCATTGTCTTCTGTGAAGGCCCTTACTGCTGATTCCTGGAGCCTGGAGCCTAGGTTTGCATTAATCAATCCCCCACTGAAATTTCTTGGTACAATTATCTTCTTTAGAACTCACATGCAATAATCTCCATCTAATAACCCACAACCTGAAGAAACATGTTTGCCATCTGCTCTGGCTCCCTGCTTTGTCTCTCTCATTTTCTTCAGTTATCTCTGGGAAAATGTGAATGCTGCCTGTTGGTTTATGCTCACCATACAGCTTAGAGCTGTCATGGAATGACAGCATCTAAACAAAAGTGTCTGGGGGGCATTGTTTTCTCTCCACCAAACATATTGTCTAATGTGCTAACCACATGTACGACTGATTTGTCAAAATTAGTCATTTCAGGTAACAGGCCTTGTGCAACAGAGTTTTTATTTAAGCTTATGTCCCTTGTTCATGCTTTCCAGTGAGCCGTTCAGTCAGCCCTCTGGGTTTCTCTGTATCTTTGATTTATTCATTTTCAGATTGTTCTCTATCTGTCATCTCTTACTTGCCCCACAATTTGTCTCCCCATGTTGATCCTTCCATTAAATTGATCTTAGAAACTCTGACATAGAAGTTGATGCTGTCAGGGGCTAGGCACACTCTACCTGGTGAAAAACATTCCCTATCTTTGTTCCCAAGGCTTGCTATATCTTGTACAGACTCCAGAACACAAATGACTTTTTTTAAACCCTGTTTATTTTTTCCCTTTCTGGAGAATGTTTTTCATGTTACAAAAAACATTGTGATTCTTTTTAGGTTCCTAGGCTAACATTTTTACATGCTCGTTGGACTGTAAGCTTTTTCTGTATCTATACTGTCTCCTGGGAGGTCATGGAGATAGAACAATTCTGTCTTTTTTATATCCTCAAGGTCATGAAAACAGAAGCATCTCCTTCACACTCTTGGTGAGTCACACTTGGATGATTTCCGTCTGATCCTACTGCATTTCATACAACTTTTTACCTGCTTCTCTGGCACAGAATGTTCTCTGAACCTTTGAGAACAGTCAAACAGGTAGTAAACCTGTAATATATATCTGTTTCAAGCACAGATTTTTTTTTATCACCTCTCTCCTTAGATTTCATCCATCTTTTATTATTGCCCTTTGATCCTCTCACCAGCTAGCACTCTCTTGCTCAGACTACCTTATCTTTTAACTACTTTGTGTATGTTTGTATTTATTAACTGTGCATTTTATTCTATATATATATTTTATGTACACTTGTCTGCCCCCTTAGAATGTAAGCTCCTTACAAGTAAGGATTCTTTCATTCATTGCACTCGGATCTCTAGTGCCTGGAACATAGTAGATACTTATAGCATTGTCACTAATAAATTCTGTCCAAATACATGATCATCTTAGCTGAGAAATGCCCTAGACAGCTCTTTAAAGGTACTTGAAAGAACTCAGGAGATCACCAGGAGGTTAAATAATTATTTCCATACCAACTCAACTGTGTTGCTTCTGAATGGGAAGAGGAAAATTATATAGTACCTTAGTGATTAAGACCCCTCACCTCACTTATTTAGGTTCTCTTAGCCTTTTATATACATGTTGTTGTTGAATTCCCAGTTAAATGCCTGTCTTTCTCTCTATTTATGTCATTCATTTTGGGATAGGTAAGTGTGAGTGGTAAGTTCTTAAAACATTACTACAACTTGACCATTATGGGGAAAAATGATATATGTGTGCTATAATAATATCATGTCAATTAAATGAATGAATTGGGGGGAAGGAAGATTATAGTCATCAGTTTTCAAGATGTCCTTTTTCTTGTAAGCTTAACAGAAGTATCATCAACATTGAAAACAAAAGACAGATGAATTTTTTTTAAAGTGTCAAAGTTATAGGTGTGTTTCCTCTCCCAGCATCAAGGTCGGGGTGGGGGTGGGAGCGGATTATGGGGCAGAATGTTGCATATATTGTCAGATGTATTCACTGTCTCAGTAGTTTTTGACTTTTTTTTTTTTTAACAAGGACAGATTCAATTCTAGGTTTGGGTGAGGATGAGGAGACAGTGGAATAATTCCATAAATGAGTAATGTTTAAAAAGGTACTGATATGTATTTTTTAAAGAAAAAAAAGAAAGAAGATAAAAATTTAAAGAAACAGCATAGATATAGAAGATCAACCAGAGTTGGTTTGGGGTTTTGGGTACTTTCGTTTTTTAAAAAGCGTGTGAATGAAAGTATCATGAAAAAGTAGCATTGTCTGTCTCAGAATGAGCAAGGAGGGAGAAGCTGGGGGGAAGGATCAGATTTCCCCTCTTCCATAACCCTTCCACAATCCATCCCTCACTGCTCACTCCCTTTTCTGAACTCCTCTTGCCCTCACCATCTGGACTATCCAATTTAGCCTCCTCTCCAGCACTGAGCTATTCACTAATTGCCTCATACAAGTAGGTCTTCTCTGTCCTCAAGTTCAGGGACCCCATCCTGCTCTTCCTTTGTATCCCTTCAAACACCAGCAGTGCTAGACACCTAAGAGAAGGTCAAAACATACTTGCTGATTGGTTAGAAATAGTTGACAATGAAAGTAACCTCCAGAAGAATATGAGTCACACAATAGTCTCTAGTTAAGAGAGAAGTAACAGGAAAAATCTTACCAAAGGTGTTTCCCAAATATATAAACCTGGAACATTAGTGGGACAAGAAATTGGAATAGGGTGAAATCACAATTCTAAGGGCAGGACCCTGTTTCTGGTACAGGGCCTCCATGTGTCTCTTCCAGAAATGGAGGTCATTTTGAAGGACAACCAACCACTATGCCTTTTATTCTCTTTGCTTTGTAAACATTGCTAGACTTTTCAGGAATTCTTGTTCCTTTTCTCTCAAGATACTGGACCTTAAGCAAATTCTTTCACTGAACTAGAAGAAGTTTCACACTGAATGTTCCAAACCAGTGGGATACATCCCTTCTCCCTTTGTCTAAATTATATAAGTCACATTGGATTTATGGAGGAAAACTATAAAGAAAGGAAAGTTTCACAGGAGCACTTTTTCAAGGAAGACAAAATTAAATTAAAAGTTAACCTGAAAACATAACAGATCCTTAGGGAATGCTACAAGTGATTAAGAACACATGATGGAAAATTGGATTGAACACCTGGATTCCAAGGATAGAAAACTGAGCTCTAAAAATATCTTTGAGAATAGGAATCTGAAGGAAGAAATTCAGAATCAAACTAAGAGTTCGGTAAAGAGGATGAAAAAAATCTTGAAAAAAAAATAAAAAAGAATAGGATGAAAAAACAACTTGAAAGTTGCAAAGAGTAGGACTGCATTTTGACAGCCAATTTGCTATGGCACCTCCCCTGACAATCCTGCTCCACCTCCAGATCAGGATTTCTTTACTTATTTTGTGTCATAGATCCAAAATGGGTGTCAGAGTGCAGAAGCTTGTGGTTCCCTTCTCAGAAAAATGTTTTTAAATGCATAAAATAAAATACACTGTATTACAAAGGGAACTATATTAAAATTCAGTTTTCAATTTTTAAATATTTATTTTCAGTTCTGAATTCTTTCACTCCTTCATCCCCTTCCCCACTCATTGAGAAGGCAAGAAATATAATACCCATTATCCATATGAAATGATGCAAAACATACTTCTATGTTAGCCATGTTGTTGGGGGAAAAGCAAGAAAAATAGATAAAATGAAAGAAAATATTTTGTACTCAGAGTCTATCACTTCTCTTTCTGGAGGTAGATGACCAAAATATTTTTTAGAAAACAAGTTCATAGGGCCCGGATAAAAACCCTTGCCTTAGATGGTATGTTGGTGAAGGTTAGGAATTCCATCAAAAAATATCTGTGGTATGAATGCTAACAAAAAAGTGAAGATGTGAAGGAAGAATATTCGGTTTTCTGATCTTCCAATCACAAATAGGTATTTGGGCAAATTCCAACGCTGTGGACAAATTAAGCAATTCAGTTCCATAGGCTGATTAAACCCCTACTCTGTGCAAGGGCCTGTGTAGGGCAGTGGTACCTGCTCTCAAGAAACTTGCAATCTTGTAGATCTCATCAGAGACATTGCAGAATTTGAAGTAAAATGAAACAAAAACACAAAATATAAAATGGAGGTAAAGAAACCCATTAAGTCTATGTGGGAGAGGTGCAAGTTAGAAGGGAGGATTAAACATTGCAGCACTAAATTGTGTTTGCCAGAGATCTGCATCTTTTAACATGTCCCAGGCTAACACATTAAGTCTCATTGCATCAGTCCTATTCAATTACATTTTGTAATTTAATGAAACATGAAGTGCGACCATGCGGTGTGGTTGCTTAGGTTGCTTAGCTCAGTGAGTTGATGTGTCCTCTGGCAATTATGTCAGCTATATACAAACAATCCTTTTTTATCTGCTTCTGGTGAAAACAGATTGTTCCTATAAGAGAAATCAGCTAATCCCTCAATCTCATTTTAGTCAAGTGTCACTCCAGGCTGCTAACTAAGCCTTCTACTATCAGAGTTACCCATGTAGCACCCCTCGTGATGATCCCCCCTCCAACTACTCCCTCTACTTCCCCGTCCCCTCCACATGGAATGCTCAGTCAGCATTTCAGTTAAGTGTATGGATCACCTACAAACCCTTTCAGAACAAGTGCAGATATCCTCTGATGCTTCTTGTCAGTCATGAAGACTTGAAGAATTGTTCTCTCTGCTCTTGAAAACTCTTTTAATTGGTTGCTCATTTGAGAAAACTGATGGCACAGGACAACTCAGTGGGTAGAAAAAGAAATGCTTTTCAGTTGGTGGCTATCTGGGAGACAGCTTTTGAGGATACAAGATGTGACTCCAGCTGGGGACTGAAAGAAAGAAGGGTCCTACCTACTCTCTCCTGGCATAATGGGGGGGAGCAAGAGTCATCCAGCCCCTCCTACTATCCATGTGGAATATGGGCTCAACTCATTGAGTTTTTATTGGAGGACCCTGGCTGCTTTGCTTTTTCGTGTGTTTGTGTGTGTGTGTGTGTGTGTGTGTGTGTGTGTTTTCCTGTAGTATCAGTCTCATAAACATCAAAAGAACCTGGAAGATCTTCTATTGCTGGCCACAAAGATGGCATCAACTTGAGTGGCTACTACATTTGCAGCTTATGACGAAGAAAATATTGACCCATGAGAAGGAGGCTCCTGCTACTTTTTTTTAGCTATATTCCATGGAAGTGAAAGGTGAACTGGCTAATTATCAGCCTTACAAAACCATATATGTTCCAACTGGGCTAATATAAGCCTTCTGTAGTGCCAATGCAATATTTATAGCACCCACGATCATTACAAAGACCATTACTATAAATATCACATGATGTTCAATTGCAAAATATACCAGATTTTTCAGATAGAAGATAGAACTGAAGCATTTATTTAAACACCAGAAAACCAAATCCCAAAACCAGTAAGCCAATTGTTTGATAGTACCAAAGATATTCAGAAGCCATAATAACCCTGAGAGCCACAGCATCCTTTGGCCTTCCCACAAACCAATACAAGATCAATATTTACTCACACCTTTCTATCTCCTTGCCTGAGGTCCTCTGTCCCCCACTATCTGGCTATCTCTGAACCAGTTTCCTGTGGGCTCTGCTTCTCCTCAGCAAAATCTCCCACCACAGGCTCCATGTAACTACATTCAGCCTATCAGGGGCAGAGTTTATTCTCACAGCAGGGAAGCTTCCTGTGGTCTCTGCTTGTACCCTTTAGCAAATTCCCTCCATCACAGGCTCCACGTGATTACAATCAGCCTCTTAGCGGGGCAAAGTTTACTTTCAAAGCAGGGGAGGTCTTCAAACTCCCCCCTGGGTCTATTAAGGGGCAGGGATCATCTTCAAATTCCCATTCTAATTACACCTTCCAACTGATGGTACCAGAAGCATTCCTGGATTCTGTTATAATCGTTCTATGAATAATCTTCCTTTGCTAAGCCTGATTCAAGTTTGTACCCTGGATACCCTTTTCTTACTTTCTTGCTGGGAAGAACCCTGAAATTTTGAACCTATAAACATTTCTACAATTAGAAACTTTGTAAGTAGAAACTTTCCCTGGAATTGAGGAGTGGGGTGGTGAAAAGCCAATGCATGTGAGAATTAGGAAGCCTAATTCTCCTATTGAAGAGTCAGGCAGTGGTAGAGCAATGAACCTACCATGAAAACCATGACGCCAGGTAAAGACAAGGGATTTGTATAAGATGTCACATTCTATGGCCACAATCAAGTAGGGTCTAATTAGCCTCTATTTTAAAGTAGTAAGAAGTAAAATAGATGTTTGTTTTTATTTTTCACTTCTATCCCTTTGGTAGTGAGTTTAATGAGAAGGGAACATCTTGATGCAATCTTAATACAGACATTAAAAAAAATTCACTGTGATTCTATGATCCTCATTGCCTGATGATCATGTGTGTTCTATTTTATCCCTCCACTAGAGTTCTTTGATAACTTTAGAAGGTTAGGGACTCTCCTCTCTGCCAGTGGCTCTAGTACCCACCCACTGTGTTATCCAAACCAAGAGACCTGGTTCCATTTGACTACTTAATATTCAGATTAGTTTCTTACAAAGGAATATTTCCTTCAAGGATATAACAACATGTAAGCAGTTTCTTCCGGGACTTCACTGACATAATTCCTCCCTATCCTACCTTAGTCTCTGAGGAAGGGAGGAAGATTAAATTTACAGCTTAAGAGTTCCTACATACTATTAGTTTCACCATATGCCAAGTTGAAAGCCCTTCTGCACTTGTACCCCTGGACTCTGGCTTCTCAGGGCTTCCCTTTTGGGCTAGTTATAACTCCAACAAGGAATCCTGGGCTCCAGAAACCCCATGGATTAAGCTCCCAGTCTGGGGAGCCCATTCTCTATTCATAGAGAACTAAAAAGGATAAGTGAAATATGATCAAACTTCCAAGCTCTTTTCTTGAGGTCATATAACCTCAGGGGAAAAGGGAGGTGGCCCCAAGACCCCTCCCTGGCTTACAGCATGGCATCACTGCTCTGAGTGAATGAATCCTTCACCATCAGACAGCAGAAAAGAGAGAAAGACTGTTCCAGCCTGGTAGTTTTAAAGATACAGGCAGTTCTGGCTATATCATCAGTGAAAGAGACTACTCTCAACTACAAGGTAAGCCAAGATAGAATGTCTGCTCATGTACCAGTCCTCCTGTTACCTGGAAGACATCTTCTACATGGATATCTCCCATCTTAGGTGATCTGGATAAGCACTAAACTCCTGTCACACTTAAATCTTTATAATATTGAGCATATAGAAGGATGTAAGTGGCATTTCACTTTTAGGGCTAGCCTTGGAAGTAACGTCATGGGATCCCTTTAAGGAGATTTTAATTAACTAATTTTATAGTGAGTTCTCTTTGGTATTAGTAACTAGATTTCATTGTATGGGAATCAGAATGGAATTGCTTCATACTAAATATGCTTTTGTATGTGCAATGAGGTTTGAGAGTCATTCTGTTTACCAGAGATAGGATTTTACATTACTAAGACTTTTGGAACACCTTATGTATTTCATGCACTAGAAAACATCACTTTGAGAAGAGAAAGAAGTTTCACTAGACTGCCAAAAGGACACTTGAAAGAATTTCCAAGTCCCTTCTAGCTCTAAATATAACAATCCTTTATATATTTTGGTAATTTCTAATATTTAGTAGAGGAGAAAAGGACTACTATTTGGATGGTGATCCTCACTCTTGGTTTTGCTAATGCTATCATAAATGAAGAGTGGCAGTATAATTTAGTGCATAGAGGTCTGACCTTGGAATAAGGAACACCTGAGTTCAAGGTCTGCTTCTGAAGTACTTCAACCTTATAACTATAGATTAGTCATTGCTTTAAATTTTCAGAGCTTTAGGCAACTTTCTAGGACAATAAGTTAAAGAGAAGTGACTGAGTTGCATTGGTGAAAGGATTTTACACAATGGGAAATCCTTACTCCAGTGAAATCACAAGTCTAAATCAAACAAATAAGTCATAAATGAAAGTGGAGAAGTTAAATCAAGTCTCCCTTCTGGGAGCTATATTGACATTCTTTGCTTCTAATTCCAAAATAATCAAAATCACCTACATTTATAAGAGTTTTACAAAGCATTCTTCTCACAACAGTGCTACAAGGTGAATAGAGCAAATGACTTCTGTTGTAGAAGTAGACACAGCCTGGGAGATATTGTGGATTCTCCATGCCTATACATATAATTCTGATGTAGCTGCTTTTCACCCTGAAGAAGATTTCCTCTATCCATGGTTCAAGTACTGGGCATATTCCCAGGGTTAGAGTGGTGCATGCAGGACTTAAGAAGATGTAAGAGTTTCTAGCCTATGTCTGTTATCATGACAAATTATATTTGACAGATTAAGACAGTGAGATACAAAGAGGTTAAATGATTTGTCAACAGTTGCACAGCTAGGACGTATCAGAACCAGGTGTACAACATATTATACTACTAAGACTTGATTTTTTTCCATTGCACCATACTATCTCAGTCAATCAAAACTCAACAACTCAATGTAACAAGTAGGATATTTAGATGTATTTGTTTATTTTTTCTTTTCTTTTGTTGTTTTTGAACCTGTGACTTCATCTGCATAGGGAATTCCTAGTGTTCACCTAGCCCTTTACCAATGCAGAACCACAACTTGTCCATCATGGTCTTAGAGACTTGCCTCAGGCATTGTGAGGGCTAGGTGAGTTATGTGTCAAAGAGAATTTGAACTCAGGCTTCTCCAGACTCCATGTCTACCCTCTACCTGAACTAGAGCAGTATCCCCGAGAAATAAAATCTGAATAGATGCAAGAAGTATTTTAGTGATAGAAATCACAAGATTTGGTGACTAATTGTATACATGAAATGGGTGAGAGAAATCCAGTTGTTTGTAGTCCTTTGTTCTTGAAGAGGACCAAAATGACATTACTATGTTGGGGTCAAAGTACAATGTGCCTGACTGTGGCTGATCAGACTAATATGAGCTTTGAAGGTTCTACCGCAGGTAGAGCACAAATGGTCTGTGTGAACATTTGGAGTGGAGATGTCTCTAAATTTGTGCATCTCATGTTTCTTTTGAGCTATTGCAATTCTACTTTGCTCATAAAATGCAGCATCTTCTTTGATGCAGGCATACCATTCTGGGCTGATGCCAGTGTCTCTCATGTCTCACAATTGATCTCAAAGTTCTTCAGAGACCTTAAAAGTTTTCTTGTATAGCTTCTTCTTACCTCTGCGTGAGGACCTGCCTCATGTGAGTTTTTTGTAAAATAGTCTTTTAGGCAGTCATATGTACCTTTGGCATCAAAACAACATGATCAAGCCATCAGAGTTGCTCTCTCTGTAATAGAGTTTGAATGCTTGGCAGTTCAGCTCAAGAAAGGATCTTGGTGTCCATTACCTTATGTTACCATATGATCTTCAGAATCTTCCTAAGACAATTCAAATGGAAATGATTCAGTTTCCTGGTGTGGTGTTGATAGATTGTCTAGGTTTCACAGGCATATGACAATGAGGTCAGCACAAAGGCAGAATGTGGAGATGAGGAGAGAGAGCATTTCAGTAAAATAAATGCTGATTCTATGCTACAGGGGAATGTTTGAAGGCAATAGGAAAGGAACAAGTAGCTAGGGGGAGATTGAAGATTAAAGAGAGGAGGGTAGATCAGGAAGCAGTCTTCTGGAGAAGACAAGATAGGACAAAATGGCATTGCCTAGGAAAGGGACTACCTTGTTAGCAGAAATTAGAAGAAAAGAAGAGAGACGAGAAAACTCTGAGATGATTTAGTAAAATCATCAAACTTATGAAGACTTCAGTAAATAGGAGAATAACCAGCTGTCTTATGTCTTCACTAAAGAGAGAACAAGAGGAAACAGGCTGAAATGGCTCCTTAAAGAGGAATTTCCGCACACTGAGGGTTGTTGACCTCTACTTAAGTCCTACTCTGATGCCTTATCTTGAAGTGTGACTCTGAATTCTTGAAGGCTGTGCCAGCGGAGAACGAGCTCTAGTTGGTCCAACCAAGCCGGAAAGGATTCAGGCATAAAATGCTGAAAATGGATTGTCATCCAATACAAAGACTAGCTAAGGGCAGAAAGGCTCAGCCTTAGAAAGCTAGGATTGCTTTTTTGAGCACAACTATTCAGTAAGCTCTCTACTGATGCATGGAAGGGTTGGTATTTTCCTTAGTGTAGTGATTATCCATATGGAGGGAATTACATGTCTTCTGAAGTAGTGATTTCCACTAGAGTCCTACTCGGATGCCCCATGGTGGCATGGAGGGAACCTGGAATGTCCAAAGGGTATTCCAAAGGAGTAATTTATCAAGCTGGAAAGGCTCAGAGTGACAGACTAAAATCTAAGGACCACCCTAATTACATCACACCATGAATTGCAATGACTTTTTTTTTTTTGGCTACAGAAACTCAACACAGGCTCATAGACTGAGAGATAGGAAGAACCCTAGATGACATCTAGTGTAATCCTCTTATTTTTAAGAAGAGGAAATTGAGCATCAGAGAAGTGAAAAGATTTGTCCAAAGGTAGACAGGTTATAAGCAGCAGAATCAGGATTTGAACTCAGGTCCTATGGCTCCAAGTTTAACTCTTTTCTAGCTCTAAAGTCTGAATGGACCTCAGAGGCTATAGAGTCCCAAATTCCTTATTGTGCAGATAAGAAAACTGATACACATTGATGTTACAGAGGCATGATTTGAACCCAGGGCCTCTGACATGAAAACCAGTGCTTTTCCCAATCTATCACACTCCCTCTTGACACATACATAAAAAGAGAGAGTTAGGTTGGATGTCTTCTCTTTTAATTCTAGGTCCTTTCAGCTAAGATTAAGGTTTTTACTAGCAAAGCTGGTTCTTACTAGCTGAGAACCTCTTGTTTAATTTTCAGTATGAATATTAACACCTTAGAAATGGGTAAAAACCCTACCAATCAGGGCTTGATTTATTGTTTTGTTGATTGCTTAGACATAGGAAAGTGATGGGAAAAATACTAATAACACAAATTACGGGAGCATACTTTTCCCCCCTGAGAGCAAGTATTCAAACATTCGTTAGCACATCTCTGGCTAAGACCATCAGCTAAGTTAGAGAGGGCTTGTGAATTGTAATAGGGACTGAAGCACCCACATCAATGAAATCATAACTCTTTTGAGTGCTGTAATATTGAAATTCAAGTATTAAAAGTATTGAAAAACAGGACTCACAAATAATGCCATCAGTGAATGAGGGAAATCACATTCATTCATTCAACAAGTATCTATGTGCTTACTATGTGCACGACCTGTGGGAAATTAAGGTTTGTTTCTGGAAAAAGTGTGTAGCATCCACTAGAAGAGGTCTCTGTATCTCTTTCAACCTTGCGATTCTATGCAGTGTTATGCTATGTCCCTTTGGAGGCTGCTGTAACTCCTTTAGAACACCTGGATACAACTTAACGAATTAAATCAATAATTTAAATTATACATCAATTACTCAACCATTAAGCATTTAATAGGCACCTTCTGTGTGCCAGGTGCCCTGCAAAAAGTTGGAGTTATAAAGAAAAAAGCAAAAGAGTTCTTCATTCTAGAGGGCTAATGAGTTCCAAGAAATTTCCAACTTATTTCCATGAAATAGCTTATGCAACAGAATAGCCTGGAGACTAACGTCCCCTGGGACTGGGATCCAAGTACTTTGAATGTTTTAAAGACTATAGAGAAAATGAAGCTCATGGCATGTAGGGGCTTATAAATCAAAGAAAGAGAAGTCAACAGCCATTAAGTGGAGATTGAGTAAGAATACTGTCATATTCTTTGTATCATTTATAATAATGTGAGAGTCTGGAGTAATTCTCAATTAGACTATCCCAATTCTAAGTCTTTTGCCTCAGCCCTCAGGTATTTTTGCTGCCAGGTACTGCAAGGTATCAGTTATTTTGTAGATGAGACTAGACGTATGATATACATTATGTATGCCTGTTAGCCCTGGGACTATATAAATGTTGATACAGAGATAATGCAAATAAGGAACCCAGGGCCTCTTGATCTTAGGCTCTGAAATTTCCATCTCTTTTAATTTTACCTTCTGCAGTCCTTCATTTTAGCACTTCAGAGCTTCTTCTCTTGTGATATTTAGTCCCTTGTTGTTTCTCTTTTCTCCCAGTTCATTATCCCTATTCTGGCTTCATTTTCCTTCCTACTCATTTTAATTCACTGGTCAGTCAGTTCCAATATTGTTTTCTCTTCGCTCATCTCCAATCCCTTGTTCCCCCACAGGTCCTACCCTCTGAATCCCTAATACTGCCCCTTCTCATCTCCCATTCCCAAGTCACTGTTGTTGTCATTGTTTATTCTTACTTCTTGAAAAGGACCAATAATAGCAGGAGGGTTGTGTCTAGACTTGCAAATGAATTGGATTTAAGTACAGCAGAGCAGTGCAAAGTCATCAGCCTCATTCTCTCCTCCAGAGTCATCAGAGTCTAGTAGCAAGGTCAGGGAGACTGGGGATAACCCTGGATGCAGTGGAAAATCTTAGCCTTTTAAAGTTAAGGTCCTTCCCATGTCTCAGTCTGTCTGAGACAACACCCATTCAGTGATTAAAGGCTAGTTAAGAATTGAGGCAAAAAATGGCCTAGCTTGTCTTCCCCAAAAAATCATTCTGGGAGGGGAAGACCTTCAGAGTTTCTGGCCAGAACAAAACAATTACTATTTACACATACTCTCAGCCATCAAAATTCAAACAATGAGCAAGGGAGGCTTCCCAAGTCACTTACCACTGTTGGGAGACATCACATCCCTATGCTGACTCGACCCTCTGGAGTGTCATTTACAGTCTCTTTTATCAGCTTCTCTATGCTATGTAGATGTAGAGCTAGAAGGCACCTCAGAGCTCATCCAGTCCAACCCCTCATTTTCTAAATGAGAAAACTGAGACCCAGCAAAAGTAAGTGAGTCATCCAAGGTCACACAGCTAGTAACCATCACAATTGGGATTTGAATCCTAGTCGTCCGACCCTAGAGCCTTTGGAGTGATCTCTCCATTGTGCCTTTCTCTGAAGATGTATCCTTTTTAGACTAAAATTAAATCCCTAAGTTCAGAAGTGTTCTCTCCTTCACTCTATGATTTTCCACCTTCATTACATAGCAGATTATAGCTCATTAAAGTAGAATCGATTTCTGAAATGATAAATCCTGGTAGTGTGCCTATGTATATATTTGCACATGCATGAGTGCACATATGCCCATGCAACACAAACTTCACTGTCACACATGCATTGACACATGCATGCCAGCACCCAATTCATGTAAACACACATGTACAAAATAACCAAAACATACATGCATCATGCACATAACCATCTATGTGCACATGCATGTACATAACAATACACAATACATTGTATAAACATTAATATGCACAACATAGACACATATGCATATACACATATACATATGTATACATTAACATATATACTTTTGGAATGTAACATATACATGCCTGGAATTCCCTCTTTGTCAGTTCCTTCTCTTAGAATTTCTAGTTTCTTTCAAGATTCAAGTCAAGGATTACCCTTAACAAGAAGCCTTCCCTGACTGCTCTAGATGCTCCTGCCTTCCTCACCAGAATTACCATGTGTTATTTCTTCATTTCTCACTTGGCTGCAATCTGAAATCCTCAGTGATGCCCCCAGAAAATACTTCATGCTGGAATTTGCATCTGGAGTACCTTTGACCCTTGTCTCTCCTCTCTCTGATGGGGGATGGCTCCTCCCAGAACCTCTGTTTGAGAAAAGCACCTTGAGCCAACCTTCACTTCTCATCGGGATGCCACACAGACTCCATCATGCCTCATCTCCCTCTTCAGTTTCTTTTATGTCTTTTCTTCTCTTATTAGAATGTAAGTGCCTTGAGGGCAGATACTGTCTTTCTATTTCATTGTATTTGTATCCTTAGCACTTAGTACCATGCATAGCACATAGTAGGTACTTAAAATGCTCACTTGACTGGCTTGTATTTGTTTTGTGTATATTTCACACATATCTATGTATACAAATGCATATACACATATAAATATGTATGCATTTATATATACATATATATATGTGTGTATATGTGTATATATGCATGCACACACATGTTGTTTCACTTGATCATATATTAGCTCCTTGAGGACTAGGGGCTATTCATTTTTGTCACTGAATCTGTAGTGCTTGGCATATAAGTAAGCAGTTAATAAATGTTTCTTGATTGCTACATATTTACATACATATGCACATATATACAATATAGATACACACATACATATCACAGAATTCTCTATGCAATATATTTTTTAAATTAAAGACTATATAGAAGGAGCAGGAGCACTGAACAAATGAAGAGCAGAGCAGAGTGTGAGCACCAGCTGGTCATGGGGTGACCTAGGCCAAGTCAGCTGCCTGTCCTGGGCCTCAGTCTTTCTCAATTGTAAAATAAGGGAATTTGACTAGACAGCTAAAAGATACAAAGCCAAAAAACTCCGGGTAAATAAAATTCAAATTGTATTTTAAATGGGATCAAGGGGATGGATACTTTATATTAACCTTGTCAGGAAACATCCTTTCATAAAGTCTAGTCATCTGATAATAAAAATACTCTCTCTCCTCGATTGTTACTTGGTGAATTCTCTTATAGCTTTATTATGCTACATTCCTATATATTGCATTTACCTAGATTCCCATTTGCCTGTATTGCCTGCACCTTCTCTTCCCCTTTTCTTGTTTTTCTTGGTCTTCTTCCTTCCTATAGTGAGTCAGTGATGCCCTTTTTTCATCTAATATTTATGAATATATATAAACATATACATATGTACATATATGCATATGCATGCATGTGTGTGTGTGTTGTGTGTGTGTTTAGAATCTGTGCCCTCAAAGAGGTTACATTCCACTGGGGGACTGAGCAGGGACAACAGGTAAGTAAAAACAAAAGATATGCAAAATAAATAAATTCTACATTTAAGAGGTTACTAAGAATTGGGAGAATCAGGAAAGGATTCTTAAAGGAGGTGGCAAATTAGCTGACCCAGGGACCTAGGGGTGCAAAAAACGTGCAAGTGTGGAGAGAAAGTAAGGCTGGAAGTTAAAGTGCATGAGGATGAATAATACTTAACCAACTTGAGAAAAGTAGGTGGGAGCCAAATTGTAAAGAATTTTAAATGTCAAACACAAGAGTTTATAGACGATCCTTGCAGCAGTAGGAAGCCACTGAAGCTTCTTTATCAGGGGAGTGACATGGTCAGAACTTGGCTTTAGAAATATAAATTGGGAAGCTTTTCAGAAGATGGATTTGAGAAGGGAGAAAATGGAGGCAAGGAGAATAATTAGATTGTTGTAGTAGTACAGGAGAAAGGGGAAAGCCTGAATTATGTTGTCTTCCACCATTAGCTTCTTGAGGGCAGGGACCTTTGCATTTTTATGCTCAGAGGTTAGTACAGTGCTTGGCATATACTAAGCACTAAATAAATGCCCAGTTATCTATCAATTTCTTCTTTCTTTCTTTCTTTCTTCCTTCCTTCCTTTCTTTCTTTCTTTCTTCCTTCCTTCCTTCTTTCTCTCCCTCCCTCCCTCCCTTTCTTTTCTTTCTTTCTGTCTCTAAAAGAAAGGATTACCTTTTACCCTTCTTTGTATCCCCAGTGCTTACCACAATGCTTGTCACATAGTAAACCTTTAATAAAGGCTTACTGACTGACTATCAAGGGAGAACTGACTATTCTAACTAGCAGTCTGAGCTGAAGCTTTTGATATAGCATCTTAATGGTCAGATGGTACAGCATATTTACAAAAATGTTTACAAAATTTACAGAATATTTATAGAAACACATTTGTTGTGAGGATAGGTAGCTGTCTACATCAAGATATGCTTCAAAGGATATAAGGGATACACATGAAGCCCTGGAAAACTTCAGAAATTACTCATTTAAGGGACTTGCAGAGGGACCTATGAAATAATGTGTGTATTATTCTGTGGAAGTGAATTACAGCAATAACCGAGGATGGCATCTTCTGTGAACTGTCTTTTATTTATAGAGTTCAGTCTCTCTGTACTCTAACCTAGTTCTAGATGACATGTCAAGGACATGATTTTGCTGGGAAAAATAAGAAAAGGTGACTAATTAGACAAATTCTCCATATGAATGAAGTTAGACCAAATTCCTTTGGAAAACTCTCCCATGTGGTTTCTTAGATCCATATCACTTTAGAACCTTAGAAATACAAGCCATTATCTCAGTAGAAGATTGTGAGATCCATAGAAGAAAGATATGTCATCAGTGTTAATTTGTTATTCTCTCTTCACTCTTGTAAGAATATAAGATGTCCCACAAGTGCTAGTGCAGCTTTAAGCTATTAAAGCTTAAAACTACACTAAGACTTTTGGGACATATTAAGTTTTTGCCCATTGTATGAAGTGTATGGAGAATGGAAAAATTTTTTTTTTCTCAGTATCAAATGGCATTATAGATTCAGTGATGGAAGAGATCTTAGCAGCCATTTAGTTGAGAGTTTTGGTGCCAAGATGACAGAATAAGGAAGGAACTCTCTGAAGCCCTCCCAAATAACCCTCCGAGCAATGAGAAAACTGCCTCAGAACTGGTCTAGGAGCAGGGGAGCAAATTCCAGCCCAGTAGGTGTTATGGGAATCTGAAGATCTTCCCTGCCCCTAGGCCCTTTGCTAAAGTGGCTACGTGACTCTGAGGACCCTTGGATATTTGAAAGTATACTCTGTTCCCTAATAGGCTGAATGTGGTCACGTGGAGCCTGTGACACCAGGCTTGTTTTCCAGGAATGCCCATGCCTTGCAGCTTTGTGATTGGGCAGTGGGTCTAGAGGGCTGTGACATTCTCTAAGCCAGGGGAAGGCTATATATACGCCCTGATGTGAGGTTTTGGTTTGGGGCTCACTTTGAGAAGAGTTGTGTGATTTGGCCAGAAGAGACTGGGCAGCCGTTGAGCCCCCCAGCTGTGAAAAACCCAGATGTTCGTGCTTCCCTCTCTGGTAACTGACTAGGTAACTGATGTAATAGACGCTGGAAGCGTCTGCTGATCTGTCTTTCTGTTTGTTTGTAACTTCTGTTCATATTCTCTGAAGTTCAGGGTGCTGACTTTCCCCCCTGAACTAGGTAAATGATATGTTTGATTAAAGTAAAATTGTTAACCCATTTTGAGTTGCTTTCCTTTAGAAAAGCAGATCTAAGAACCTGTGCTAGTAGCCGCCCTAGGTATGCTAGGGTGCTTGCTAATACAGTAGGAAAGGTCTGTCTCACTGGGGTAGGAAGAGAGGGAGGTCCATTTGCAGCAGTAGCAGCAGCAGCAACCAGGCTCAGCAGCAAGGATCTAAGCCTGGGGCAATCCACCAGCAAGCTTCAGTTCTCCAATAAAGCAGCAACACCCTAGGCAAGTGAGCATTCTCTTTAGCACTTCAAGGCCCTACCCTAGTGATCCCACCCTAACACAAGCCACTAGTAAGTCCTTTACCCTATTGTAGAGGAGTAGTGAAGCCCCACCCCAGGGCTGGCCAACTCTAAGATCCCGCCCTTGGGGCCTACCAGCAGAGAGACTCTGCTTCCATAGCAACCCTGCATCAGGGTCCCACTCTGAGGCAAATTAAGAGAGCATGGAGTAGTTTATCTTAAATTTATGGGTAAGGGAAAAAATTAGGAACAAAGAAGATGCAGAGAGGATAACATAATATAAAATAAATAATTTTGATAAGATGAAATTTAAAAGTTTTTGCATAAACTAAACCAATTCAGCTAAAATTATAAGGAAAGCAGAAAATTGGGGAAAAAATTTTTTTTGCAACAAATGTCTTTGATAAAGCCCTCATTTCTCAAATATGTAAAGAAGTAAGTCAATTTTATAAAAATTCAAATCATTCCTCAATCGATAAATGGTCAAAGGATGTGAATGAGTTTTCAGACAAAGAAATCAATGCTATCTGTAGTCATATGAAAAAATGCTTGAACTATCGATCAGAAAAATGCAAATTAAAAACAACTCTGAGGTACTACCTCACACCTCTGAGGTTGGCTAATATGTCAAAAAAGGAAAATGTTGGATGTTGGAGGGGATGTGGGAAAACTGGGGCACTATTGCACTGTTGGTGGAGTTGTGAACTGGTTCAACCATTCTGGAAAGCAGTTTGGAACTAAGCCTAAAGGTTTATAAAACTGTCCATACTCTTTGAGCTGGTAATACCACTGCTAGATCTATATCCCAAAGACATACAAAAAAAGAGAAAAGGACCTATTTATACCAAAATATTCATAGCAGTTCTTTTTTATGGTGGCTAAGAATTAGAAATCAAATGGATGCCCATCAGTTGGGGAAATGGCTAAAAAAGCTGTAGTATATGATTATAATGGAATTTTATTGTGCCATAAGGAATGACAAACAGGACGATTTCAGAAAAATCTGGATTGCATGAACTGATGCACAGTGATGTGAACAGAATAATGTTTTACACAGTAACAGCAATATTGTTTGATGAATTGTGAATGACTTAACTATTCTCAGTAATACAGTGATCCAAGATAATTCCAAAGGATTAATGATGAAGCATGCTATCTGCCTCCAGAGGAAGAACTGATATTGACTGAATGCAGACTGAAAACATGATATTTTTCACTCTCTCATTTTTTTTCTTTTATTCGAGACTTCTTGTACATAATTGCATATGTATAACCTGTATCTGATTGCTTACCATCTCAGGGAGCAGGGAGGGACAGAATTTGGAACTCAAAGCTTTCAATAAAAATGTTT
>CM053587.1:100246425-100261596 GCA_028646515.1 Pseudochirops corinnae
ACTGGCCTCAGAACAATCACTTAGTCCCCCTGTTGTCTGCATGCCGTGGGTGGGAAGCTGCAACACAGAGGCGGGTGCAAAACCTCTGCCTTTTGCTTTTCCGCTCTGGAGGTCTTTCAGCCAGACTACTTTTCTCTCCTGATTTCGCAAGTCCCACTGACCTAATTCTGAACTCTGCTTGCAGCTGCCGCTAATCCGCTCACCGGAGAGGCTCCTCTGCTCCTCCAGTCCAGCTGTCCCCGGGGCTCAGCAGCGGCTTCAGGCCAGGCTGGTTTTGGTTCGCAGTGCTGATATGGTTCCTCGTAGCCGAGCTGACTTTAGTGGGAAGTATCTTTGTGTGCATTTTGGAGTTCTAGAATTGGTTTAGAGTCCTATTTTATGGGTATTTTGGGGTGGCTATGTGAGAGCTGCAATATGTTGCTGCTGCTACGCCACCATCTTGGCTCCGCCCCCCCCAGTCCCCTTTTTCAAAGATACCATGACACTTGCCTTACTATTCTACCCCTGTTTATAGTACAGATAATGTGTAGTCATCCAGCCTAGGCCCTCTTGCATTAAAATCCAAGGGTTTCAGATGAGTCAGACTTTGCTGAGTCAAGTATACTTTTAATTAGTATTAAGTCTTAGGGATCATTAAATTACGGATGATAAAACCTCAGAGTTTTTTCATCTCTGAATCTCGAAAATGGGTTAGAAATGTTGGGGTGTAGATATGTGGGAGGCAACACAAGCTCTCTCCAATGGATACATAACTAAAGGAAGCTGTATGTTTGTGTGAGTGTGTGAGTGTGTGTGTGTGTGTGTGTGTGTGTGAAGAGTTTCAAGCTAACACACAAGGTCAGAGCTTTAAATAGCTTTAAGTAAATAGCGCTTTGACCCAGGGAGTTGGAATCTGGGGAAGGGGTGATATAATTATTATTCCCTTTTGCAATCATTGTCTCCACAAAACACTCATGGCCCTCAATTGGCCAATGCCACTCCCTCAACATTTACAGATTGAAGACAAGACAACCTCCCTCTCCCAGCATGACTATCCTCTGCAATATTCTTCTCCCCCACACCCCCTTACCGCTATTATTGTTCTGGGTGAAAGAATCTTAGTTACAGTTTAAAAGGGGCTTAATAGAGGGTGAAGGAGATGCTTCAAACTGTCAGGGATTTGTCAATCTGTTCTTTTGTCGACACAAATCCATTGGCTGCTTAACAAGATTTGGGGATTCCTGTCTGTTTCTACCTGTCTTGCTTATTTCTTTGTGCCTGTGGGGCTCATCTTGTAAGTCCTGCCTTTCATTCTCTCTAGATCTTCAGCTATTCTCTGCTAAGAGAGATGCTAAATTCTTTTTACTGGGTGGCTTGTTCCAGCACATTGTGAATTCTAGGTAAGGCAACTGTCCTGTACTAAGTTCTCAGGGTAGAGAGACAGGTGAAAAAAGAAGGATAGCAAGTTACTACACCTATCCCTCAACATCTGTATGTTTAAACCACAGAAACTGAAAAACCAGAGGATAATAATGACAAATTGACATAATGCTTTAAGGATTTTAAAATATTTTTATGAGTTTTGTCTTTACTTCAAAGTTACCTGGGGTGGGGGGCAGGGGGAAGACAAACATAACTTCCCTCCCCCTTCTAGATTTAACTCTACATTGTAAAAAAGAAAATACATACACACGCAGAGTTAAAGAAAAACACTTAACACAATGCCAACGCAACTACATTTAACAATATATATATATAATATTCTATCCTAATAGTCCCCATCTCTCCCGCCTTGAAGTGGGAAAGTATATTTTCTGGGATCATCTTTGACTTTTTAACTCCTTAGAATTCAGTTTCCTTTTAGGAATATTCTTTATTCACATTATTGTAGTCAACATATATGTTGTCCTTTTGGTTCTACTTATTTCACTTTGTATCAGTTCATAGAAACTTCCCTATTTCTCTGAATTTCTCATATACGTCATTTCTTATAGCACAATAACATTCCATTACATCATTATACCATAATTCAATGCTATAAAGTTTACAAAACAGTCTCAACACAACAACCTTGGAAAAGATATAGTATAATTACTATTAGCATCATTTTATAAATGAGGAAACTAATGAGGCCCAGAGAAACTAAATTTTTTTCCTATGTTTCACGACCAGCAAATATTAAAGTTTGAATCCAGGTCTCCTGACTTGAAAATTCAAGATCTGCAAAGCATACTTCTAAAAAAATTTTTTTTTCTTTTCTTTCTTTTTTTTTAATCTGTTTTTTTAAGTATAACTAATGTGGAAAAATGTTTTGCATGTATAATCATGTAGAATATAAAAAACATGGACAATCTATATAAAATTACTTTCTTTCTCATTGTGTAGAGGGGGAGAAGAGATAGGAAAGGAGAGAATTTAGAACTCAACATAAAAAAAAGTTCAAAAATCTTTACATGTAATTGAAAAAAATATAAAAAAAAAAAAAAAAAAGAAAATTCATGATCTGCTTATAAGGTTGCCAGGCTAAAGCACTGCCAGGTGCTTTAATAGTGGAAATGGATCATGCGATAATATTTATAAATATTAGCTTAGCATAGTCCCTCGCACAATCTGTGCTTATTTCCTTCCCCCTTCCATAAGTGTGTGAACAAATCCCACACACAAAGTAGTTGAGAACTATTGTGGCCAGGTATGGTATAGTCACTTACTTCCCATTTCCATTTAGATGCCTGGAGTCGCAGGTTTACAACTAGAAGGAGCCTTGGGGATCACCTAGTCCAACACCTTCATTTTATAGATGAAGAAGCTGAAGCTCAGAGATGTGAAAGCAACTTGGTCAAGACTTTAAGTGGCATAATTAGGATTGAGCCAGTGTTCTCAGATGAGCACCCTTTCCATTATCTCATGCACTCTTTTTGGCTTGTCCTAAGAAAACTTGGTCTGGTAACAGCCTCACCCATAAAGAACTGAGACACAGCTCAAGTAAATCCCATTTTCACTGAGGCACTGAATAACTAATTATTTAAAGCCTCAGATATACAAATTGCCCTGCTGAGTTTTTTAAAACTTTTATTGATATCTTTTGGTCTTGAGTCATCTACTTTACCCAAAATATCCTTCTCTAATTTCCCTCCCAGTAGGGAAAACAGTTCAGCAAAACTAACTAGCTCATTTACCAAAAATTTATGCAGAATTTCATATCTGTAATACTTCTACCTCCAACCTCTACAAAGAAGAGAGGGAAATATCTTTTTGGATCTCTTCTTTGGGGTTAAATTTGATCATTATAATGTGTTAGCATTCAGTTTTGATTGTTCCATTTTTTATTCTTACCTTTCACATTGCTATGACCATTGTAAATATCGCTTTCCTGGTTCCATTTACTTCATTTGGCCTCACTTCATATGTCTTCCCATAACTCTGTACTCATCGTATACAGTTTCCTACAGGCAGCACAGTGACATTCCATTAGATTCATACTCTACAATATATTTAGTTAATCAATGTTCACTGTTCTTTGATTTCCCCCTTCAGTTTTATGAATTCTAGGTATTGTTCAAAAACTGATCCTAACCCTGATAGAAGAAGACTTACTCACTAGCTCTCTGTCGAGGATTTCAAAGAGATCCTAGAAATGTTTCAGCCCATGGCAATAATAATGCTGAGAAGGAATCAGATGTCCCTGCCCATATGGAAACTTCCCTGATCTTTCTTGATTTTTCTTTATTTTAGGGCTTTCCCTCTCCCCAAACTGTCTTGCGTATTTTACATATTTGTACAGTTGGGTTTTTTTTTCCTTTTTTTTCCCCTCAGTGGAATGTAAGCTCCTAAAGGGCATATTTTTCTTGTTTTGATTTGGGCAATGCCTTTCACAAGTATGAATTAATGAAGTATCTGTGATTTTCTCTATGGGGGTACTCTTTCCATCTACTATAACTTAGTAAATGAGCCTGCTGGACTTGTTCAAAGCATATAAAAGTTAAATGACTTGGCCTGCCTCACATTCCAAATGTCAGAGGGAGGTTTAGACCCATTTTTTTCTGATCCCAGGCCCAAAACTCTATCCATTACCCAAAGATTTTTTACCTGAGGTTTGTGAGCTTATTTTTTCTAAAATTTTTGATAACTATATTTTAATATGATTGGTTTCCTTTGTAATTCTATTTTGTTTTATGCATTTAAAAACTCTATTCTGAGGAGTCCATAGACTTCACCAGACTGCCAAAGTTGGCCATAACACAAAAGAGGTTAAGCACCACTGGTCTAAGGACTTTCATCCTTCTGATTCCAAACTCAGCATTTTTTCTACTGCACCATGCTGCTTCTAGCCTCACCCATCATAAAAGATTTTTAATAATGATTGTATAATGGCTGAATGGAGGAGGTCATTGAAATGAGTGTCTGACAAATATCTGTATGAGGAGGGGTCTAATTCCCTCAGGGATCTTGGTGATCAATGCAAGGTGGTACCTAGAGTTTACACACAAGACACACTAAGGTCAATGTGAACATGTCAAAGACCAATAAAAGAAATGGACAATAAACAAGTAAGTTGAAAGCACCAAGTTAAATATTAAACTAGAAAACAGATGTACAAACACCTGCCTTTATATTTCTTAGTGTTTAAAAAAAAGGGCCTATATCATTAACCCATGTCTTCTTGGCTTCACGTACTACCCTTTCTTTCAAGTCTTCCTGCACTGGATGGAGTTGAACAATAATACTTCTTTTTTCTAGCAATTTTCAGAGCTTGAGAGTGCCCTGAAAAGGTGAGAATGAGCCAGGAGCCAGGCTCCCCTCTCCTAATTTTTCTAGGTTTCTTTCCTATCTACCATACCTCCTTTGATCCTTTGTGCATTAATTCTCTCTTGTCACCTGTTCTTTTTTCCCTTTTTTTGTCTCAGTTATTCACCCTCCAAAATATTGATTTCTCCTTTTCCCCATCTTGCCCACCTGCGCTTCCTTATTCCTGTTCCTCATGTCACTAGGGAAAAGTAATACCTCTTTTGCCTCTAGCAAATAATCAGATTTTCTCCATAAGTAAGGGAAAGAGGAGGAGAAGGAGAAGGAGAAGAAGAAGGAGAAGAAGGAAGAAGAGGAGGGGGAGAAATGTGCATAAATTTAAGATCTGGACATTTTATGAGGTCATCTGCAGCAGTCTAATTCACAATGATGTGCTGATGAATGTTTAACAACCAGCTCTCCAGGGGGAAAAAATTATCACAGAACATACTTTTAAGTTCATTATTAACATTTTCTCCATCATTTTCTTAAGTTCAGATAATCAACAAAACAATAAACAAAGTCCTGATTTGTTGCATTTGCCAGTTTCCAAGATGGAAATGCTCATGCTGAAAATTTCACAGTTGACTCTGGAAGGCTAGTACAATTTCTTTAGTATGTCATGGCCAACTCCCATATTTTACAGATGAGGAGAATAAGGCCCAGCGGGATTAAGTAACTTATTCATTGGGGCCACACAAATATGCAAGTGGCACGGCTGGGAATTGCCCCTCTGTCCTTTGATGATAACAATGAGAGTTGTCCAAAGGTAGATGGGGCCACCTCAGGAAGGAGGGAGTTCTCTGTTGATGACAGATGACCATTTCTTTTGCTATTATTGTCAATGAGTATTAGAGAGGGAATACTGACCAACAATGAGGTTTGGATTAAATGCTTTCTGAGGTCTCATACATTTTTGAGTTTCTGATTCATCAGATCAAATATATTAAATATTTATAATCATTTCATAATTCCCATTATTCTTCTTGCCTGATTTTTGATTCTTCTAATCTGGTATGGTGGAAAAAGCACTAAATTTTGAGTCAACATGATTCAAATCTTGCTTGTGTCAAGCAAGGAAATACTGATAATTTGCCCTTTGAGCCTGGGATGTGCAAGGTGTTAAGGGAATTCTAGTGCCTCTGGTGTGAGGATTGCTGTGCCTTTTTCAGAGTTGCTCATCCACCTTTGGGGTTCACCTGATTCACCCAAATCTCACCTGTGGTTCCAAGAAGCTACAGGATGTACCACATGCCTCCCAAAAGGAGTGACATGCAATTGCCAATTGTAGGAAAATGCCAGATCACTATCATCAGTATGTATGCTCCTACCACGACAAATCCTAATGACATCAAAGAAAAATTTTATGAAGAACTGGACACCCTCATTGTCAATATGTCAAAAGAGGACAAGCTTGTAACTCTGGGTAACTTTAATTCCAGAGTAAGCACAGACTATCATACATGGCAAGGAGTCCTTGGGAGGAATGAAGTCAGAGACAGCAACAGCAATAGTCACTTACTACTGAATACCTGTGTATCACCTGACCATTTCATCACTAGCACTGTTTTCTATTTGCCTAAATGTAATAAAACTTTGTGGAGGTACTCTCATAGCAAACACTGGAATTTAATAGACTGTCACTTTAAGGAAAAGAGAAAGACAAGATATAAGAGTGATGAAGGTGACTAGTTGCACTTTTTCAGGTTATATGGTAAGAGGAGATTATCCCTAGGAATTCAAGAATGCCTCCATTATCCATTTCTGTAAAGGAAAAAGAAATAGGTTGTCCTTGAGTGAGCACAATATGGAGAGTCTCTCTTAGTCATTGACAGCAATGTTCCATACCCACATTCCTCTGCCTCTTAAAAGGCTTGGGGGAATGGTGTCTTTTCATATAGCTTCATTGGGGTCATGCTTATTCTGTGTAATTTTGCAGCATTTCCTTTTTATAAATAGGTTTTTACTGATATATTTTTATATCACTATATTTTCCCCAGTATTTCTACTTCTCCCTCTCCCAGAGAGTCATCCTATATAACAAATAGTATTTTAAAAAACTAAGGAAAATCTGCATAATTAATCATTACTTTGAAAAAGTAACAAGAGTATGCAATGTATGAGTTGTGAACCTCCCACTTTATAATGGAGTAGGATGAGGCTGTCTTCTATCTGTTCTGTAGAGCCACCCTTGTTCTTTATTATTTTATAATATTATGACATTGTAATATTATAATAATAATATTACATAATATTTTTATAATATTATGACATTATAATATTATTTTATATTATTCACTTTTAATTAGTGCATGTGTGTATGTGTGTGTATGTATGAGTGTATATATTATTATTTCCACTTACACTGTTGTAGTTATTGTGCAAAATATTTTTCTTGGCTCTGCTTACTTCACTCCACACTAGTTCATGTAGACTTTTCCCTGCTTCTCTGCATTCATCATCTTCATTATTTCTTACAGCATAGTAATACTTCAATACATTCATGTACCATTCAATACATTCATAGTTTATTTAGCCTTTTCCAAATCAATGGCCTTTGTACTTTATTTTCAGATCTTTGCCACCACAAAAAGTTTTGTAAGAAACATTTTAGTGCATATGACTACTCTCTTCCTCTCAATGACCTCCTTGCAGGATAAGACTGGTAATGGAAACTCTAGATCAAAGAGTAAGTTTGCTTTTTTATATACCCTCCTGTCTTGTCATCCTCCATGTGTTTTACTGAACAGACAAGATCTGAAGGTCATAGAATCCATGTCTTCCCAAGATGACCACTCTGTAATCCTTGGCTCACAAAGGCATATCAGTTGGGTATTTTCCTCCCTCAGAAATTTCTTTTTGTATTGACTAGGAAAATGATAGTACTGCAAATGTCTCCTTGTTCCTTTTCTTAAAAAAATATGTAAACAACAACAATGAAGAAAAACCCCACACCCTGTCCCTTCTCAACTGTGCCAGATTATTCCATCTGTGGAGCAGCATGTAGAATTTACCAATGAGAACTCCTTTAAATGGAAGCCTGTGGACTTGCAAGCCCGTGAACTGTCTCCTCCTCCTGACCTATTGGCTCCTGTTTTGCACATTTTATGTTAGTCAGATTAGCCCAAAAGATAACGCTGTTTGTCTGCTAATAGGTCGGTAGTATCTATGCCAGTTGGCTGAAGGGCTGAGGATTCTCATGAAAATCTGGCTGCAGGCCTCAGCTAGGTAAAGCAAGGAGAGATGAATTCCAACACAAAGAGAGAAAGCAGACTCAAATACAGAACACCCAGTCTGCTGCTAATACCACTATCTACATGGCACTGTGCATTCTTTCATAGGCATCCTCTGGGACATTCTTCCAGACTGGAGGACTCAAAATGTTTATAAAACCCATCGGGGCTGACACATTCACTACATGTGCAGAGGCTTCCCTCCCTAGCTCAACTACACAATGATCCCCATTTCCTTTAACCACTTCCAAGTCAAGAATGACATTTTTCTCATGAAGTAACTGAAACTAGTTAAAAACTGAGGAAAATAAATACCTAGATATATATGTCCCAGATCCATAGTTTTACAAAATCTTTTATCTAATTTATTATTTTAATTATTTTTTATTTTAATAGCCATTATTGCTTAAACATCACAAATTAGATTGGATCCCTGCAATTCTGATTACTTTCTGATCATAAAGAGAAATGGGAAAAAACACATAGGCATTTTCATTTATGCTAAAGGAGGGAGTTCAAAACTATAAAACTCAGAAGTCCCCCCCCCAAAAAAAACACCTCCTTTCATTCTCTTTGTCCCCAACACTTACTCTTCCTCCTAATATTTCTTTTTCTGTCAAGGTTTGCAAGTTCAGAGTCATCTTCAGGGTTTCACTCTCCCTCAGCCTTCATATTCAAATGGTATCTAAGTTCTGTCAATTCTACCTCCTTAACATCTCTTCCCTCCATACCATTCTTTCAACTCACCATAATCATCTCACTCCAGGCTTTCCCTTTCTCTCCTTTCACCTAGACTCCCAGGAGCCTCCAAACCATTCTCCCCAAATTAAATCTCTCTTCTCTCCAATCTTTCTTCCATAGAGCTGCCGGCTAAGCAGCACAGTAGATAAGAGTGCCAGGCCTTGAGTCAGGAAGACTCAACTTCCTGAGTTCAAATCCAGCCTCAGACACTTACTAGCTGTATGACCCCAGGCAAGTCATTCAGCTCTCTTTGCCTTGATTTCCTCATCTGTAAAATAAGCTGAAAAAGGAAATGGCAAACTATTCCAGCATCTCTGCCCAGAAAATGCCAAACAGGATCATGAAACTTCAGACACAAATGACAACAACTAAACAAAAACAGGTGCCGAATTGATAGTCCTAAAGTGCAGGTTTGATGATGTCATTCCTCTGCTTAAGAAGCTTTGATGACTCCCCATTGCCTTTAAGATAGAATACAAATCCCCCCATTTGACTTGTAAAGCTTTTCACAGTCTGATTCCAACCTAACACATTACTCTTCCTACTTCTTCTCTCTCCAGTCTAATTGGAAGACTTGCTTTTTCTTGTATACAGCATTCTATTCCACACCTCTATACCTCTGAATAGACTTATCCCCACTCCTAAAATGTTCTCCCATCTCATCTCTGCCTTCACCTAGTATCCTTTTAGGCTCAGCTCAAGTGCCACCCTCTTCAAATGGCACACGACAATAAGGTGTATTTTTTTATTTATTTACTTATCAGCGAAAAGCCTCCTGCTCTAAAGTAAGCTCCATTAATTCAGGGACTATCACATTTTTGTATTGGTACCCTCCTAGCCCAACACTTAACACATAGTAGGACCTTAGCGAATGTCTGGAGATTGATTGATTGAACTAGATGCATTATGGTGAATTGAAGAACCTTCAGTGGACAAGAAATGAGAAAATAGACCCCGAGCTGGAAGGAAGCTTAGAGATCATTGAGTTCATAACTCTCATTTTAGGTGAGGAGACTCAAGGGTAGAGCTTAAATGATTTACCTAAGGTTACATATATGATAGTTTATCACTTTGGCAAAGCCAAGATTCAAGCCCAGTTCTTCTGGACTCAAAATTAAGCTCTTTTCATTGCACCATGTTCTTTTCATTCCCTTGTCATTTAATTTCCAATCTGTGCTGTTAGACTCAACAAAGCCAACTCAGCAAAAGAGTTAACTGTATACTCTTCCTTGTGACAGATTTCACTGTTAGCTTTGGCGCTATTGTATCCTACATCATTCCTTTTCGCCAACCCCCATGTAAGAGAATTCTTTAGCTCTCTGGAACTTTTTGTAAAGCTCAATCAAAATTATTATTTGGGTACTCAAGATTAAAGATTTCTGAGTAAAAAAAAATCATCTGTTCAACTTATGGGTTATATAGCCAGGGCCTGGTGAACATTTTTTTTTTAATGGAGAAAAAAAATGTTGTGGTAAAAATATTCCCTTCCTTTGGTTGCTGGCAAAAGGAAAAAAAATTGCAGAAGCTCTGAGCTGAGGCAAAGTTTTTTAAAGGCTATAGGAGGGGAAACCCAAACGTTCCTGAATTTAAATTTTCTTTCAGTCTAATGTAGCATTTTGAAACAAATGGAAAGTAAAATCCCCTCAAGCTTTAATTCACTTTTTGCATGTCTTTAATCATCATTGATACACTTTGGAAGAGAAGGGAGCATGTGTTGGTAATCACGCATGTTTCTGGTTGCCGTCCGTAAAACCTGAAATTGAGGCTGCTCTTCCATATGTCAGGAAGAGTATATTTGTAGGAACTCTCCCATCCAAAGAGTACTGATACTTCAGAAAGTCAAGTCAAGTGGTCAGCAAGTATTTATTAAGTGCCTACTATGTTCCAGGCACTGAAAGTGCTAAACTCTGAAGTTCAAAAGAAAGACAAAATAAATCTCTGCCCTCAAGGAGCTCAAAGTGTAATTGAAGAGACAACTCGCCAACAGCTCTGTGCAGACACGATGTATAGAGAATGAATCAGGGATAATTGTAAAGGGAAGGAAGGCATGGCATTAAGGAGGAAGAAAGTAAGGAAAGGTTTCTTGCAGAAGGTTGCATTTTGGCTGTAATTTGAAGGAAGTCAGGAGGAAGAGGTGATGATGGAGAGCACTTTGGTCGTGGGGGACCATTAGTGAAAACACACAGTCAAAAAAGTATTTTGTTTTAGGGAGACCAAGGAGACCAGAGTCACTAGACTGCAGAATATGTGAAAGGGAGGTAGGGTATAAGAAGGCCAGAGAGGTAAGGGAGAAAGTCCAAGTTCTAAAGTGCTTTGAAGACCAAAGAATGGGTTTTATATTTGATCTTAGAGTTGATAGGAATTCACTAGAGTTTACTGAGTAGGGAGTGGCATAGTTAGATAGGTGATTTAAGAAAACTGCCTTGAAAGCTGAGTGGAAGATGGATTGGAGTACTGAAAGACTTGAATCAGGGATGTGTGAGGTGATGAAGGCCTGCATCAGGGTGGTACCAGTGTTAGAAGAAAGAAGGCAGCATATGCAAAAGATATTTTGAAATAGGAATTGGTAATAGATGGGAGAGTTGAAAGAGAATGAAGAGTAAAAGTTGACACCCAGATTGTTAATGTGGGATAGCAGGAGGATGGTAGTACCCTTCACAGTGATAAGGAAGCTAGGAAGAGGGAAGGGTTTGAGCTGAAAGATAAGGAACTCAGTTTGAAAAATACCGATTTTAAGTATTTTAAAATATATTTTAAATATATGTCCTGAAGACATATTGCTCAAGATGTCTAATAGGCTAGAATAGACGCAAGAGTGGAGGTCACGAGAGAGGGATGGACAAAGAGATCTGTTTTCTCAAGTGATAACTGAATCAATGGGAGTTGATGAGATCACCAAGCAAAATAAGATACAGAGAGAAGAGTCTCCAAGGAGAGCTTTGAGGGACAACCATGGTTCATAGATAAGATGCAGAAGAAAATACATCAAAGGAGACTAAGAAGACAGATAGGTAGGAGAAAAACCAGGAGAGAGAAATGCCACCAAAATCCAGAGAAGAAAATATTAGTGAGAAGAGGGTGACTGGCATTGTTGAAGGTTGTAGAGAAGTCAAGGAGGATTAGAATTGAAAAAAGGTCATTAGATTTGTCAATTAAGAAATTATTGGTAACTTTGAAAAGAACAGTTTCGGTTGAATGATGAGGTCAGGAGCCAGACTTCAGAATTAATAAGGGAATGAGAAAAAAGGAAATGGAGGCACTAATTCTCTACGGATTTTAACCAGGAAAAGGAGGAGAGATATAGGACAATAATTAGTGAGCATAGACAGATAAAATGAAGAATTTTCGAGAACAGGGAGACATAGGAATGTTTAAAGGCAGCATGGAAGTAGCCAGTGGATGACAACAACCTGAAGTCCTTTATAAACAAGTAACAATTCGTGACTTCTAATAAGCAAAATGGAAAACAAAATAGTCATAAAGTTTCACCTGAGACCTACAGATTGGCAAAGATGACAAAAGTCAGGAACAGTCAATCTTGAAGGGGTTATAGGATGATAGACACACCAATACATTGTTGGGGGAGCTATGAATCATCAGTACAATCATTTTGGAAAGCAATTTGGAATTATGCAAAGTTCCCTTTGACTCAGAGGTTCCATTACTAGGTTTCTTTCCCTAGGAGAACATTGATAAGAAAGAAGTCCCCATAAACATCCAAATTTTTGTACTAATGCTTTTTGTGACAGCAAAGAATAAGAAATAAAGTAGAAGCCAATGGATTGGAGAATGGCTTAGCAAATTGTAGTACATAAATGGAATGGAATATTACTATGCTATAAGAAATGATAAATGTGGGGCAGCTAGGTGGCGCAGTGAATAGAGCACTGGCCCTGGAGTCAGGAGGACCTGAGTTCAAATTGACATCAGACACTTAACACTTACTAGGCATGTGACCTTGGGCAAGTCCCTTAACCCCAACTGCTCTACCTTCCACCCTCCAAAAAGCAAAAAATAAAAAATAATAAAAAATAAAAATACAGATATTATATCAATAGAGCATGTGCTCCAGCAGGACTTAAAAAAAAAAAAGAAATGATAAATGTGATGAACAAAGAAAAGCATGGAAGGATGGAAGGACTCACATAAACTCATGTAGAGTGATGTGAGCCAAGCTAGAAAAAAAAATGTTTATGACTACAGTAGTATAAATAGAATGAACACACACACACACACGCAATCAAAAGTGAATGTTGTAATATTACTAAGAACAAACTTGACTTCAAAGAAGAGATGAGATGTTCTCCGTCCTTCTTCTTTTTCAGAATTAGAAAGTCCAGGATGTGTTTAATTGCACATGTTTTCAGGCTTTGGGGATATATTGATCATTTGTGTTGATTTTTTCTTTTTATCTCTTCAAAAATATTTTTTATATAGGATAGTTCTCTGGGAAGGGAAGGAGGAAGGATACTAGAGAAAGATTTGGTGATGTATTTTTAAAAGAAATTGATAAAATTATTAAGAAAAAAGGATCCATGAATGACTATCCTGTCTGTGTACCTAGAGTTGGGTTAAATGTTGCTAAATCCTCCCTTGAAAATCTATACATAGGTAAGAAAAAGTCTTTTTCTGGCCAAATCTCCCCCCAAAATCCTCTTCATTTTTTTAGGCATAAATCTTAACAGATCTCTGTGCTCATTATGACATGTTTATGGGCATGTTTATGTGTAGGTTTTTGGTGTTACTTCAAGTGGTGTCTAGAATGAGGAATGGCAGAGCAAATGGCAGCCCCGATTCAACTTTCAAAGAATTCTATCCAGAGCTTTGGACTCCCTGATTTATATCTTCTTTCTAGGAATGATGATGCCTTCCCAGAAGCAACCCAGGAGGTTTTGTCCTTGACCCTGGAGCTTTCCTCCTGCCAACATTTCTCAACGTTACTGATGCCTTTGGCTAGAAGCCATGAGCTCCCTTGACCTTCTCAGTCCCAAGGCTTGATCAGCTTTCTAGCTCAGAGATTTGCTGAACCTAAAACCCAATTACTTTCTGCTGCCTTCTTCCACTTCTTCTACCACCACCTCTCTCAATTCCACCCCACCCCCAACTCTACACACTTCAGGCCACAAGAAAACATCTATAGCAGGGGTGCTTAGCCTTCATTGAGTCATTTGGCAACCTGGATTTCTTCTAAGAATGATGTTTTCAAATTCATAAAAAATGCATTAATATGAAGGAAACCAATTGTATTGAAATATAATTATCAAAATATTTTCTTATCCAAGTTCACAGAACCCCTGGACTCTATCCACACACAGACCCCTTGGGAATTCATGGACTCCAGGTAAAGAACCCCTCGTATATGGAGTTTATACATAAGTGCAAAGTGTAGTGGCCAGAAATTACAAGGTAACTGTAAATTAGAGAATATACAGAAATTGAACTAGCAGTTCTGTACCTGGGATAAACTGCTAAAAAAAAGTGTCATAAAATCCATTTTGCAGTTTATAATGTAAAAAATAATATTAGCCATCATTAAGAAAATTTTAGTTGAGGAGAAGAGAAGATTCTGGATCAAGGTCTCAGTGGAAAAGATACTGGGTGCTTCTTTCTCAGAGAAGAGAACTTCTAGACACTTGTACCCTGTAGAGGGGGGGAGCCCTGGAAACTGAATCATGGAAGAAACCTTATGACTTATTGCTTATATCTTATATTAACCCCCAAGGGGAAAGTTCTGAAACACTGTCCTGGTGGGAAAGAGATGCCTGAACTCTGTCCCTCTAGGACACTGATGCTCCATGGAGGGGCAGGCCCTAGGATGTTACCCCAGGATGGGAAAATGGAAACTCTGCATCATCCATCTCTATCTCTACCTCCATCTCTTTGTCTCTAACATGTGTATCTCTATCTGTCTCTTTCTGTCCTTCTGTCCTTCTATCTTTCTATCTCTATCTCTATCCATTTCTATCTACATATCTATCCTATTACTTATGTTATTTATTGAAAACATCAATACAACCAAATAAACTTGCTTGATAGCTATTTACATCGAAATATGAATTTCAGTACACAAAATATCCAAACAAACTTTCACATCAAGTCTCTATCAAGATGCTTTGGTCATTCATTCCAATTAATTTTTTTTCATATTGTCATAGTTAGCATGTGCTTCATTTTTCTGGGCATTCTTTTTTGACTCTGAATTATTTTATAACAGTCCTTCCAGATCTCTTTATATTCTTCACACTTGTCAATCTTAATCACAAAGCAGTATGCAATTAAATTGATGTAACATAATTTTTTTTTTAGACTTAAATTTTTTATTGAAAGAATCTCATTCCACTCCCTGTTTTCTTTTATTTTTATTTTTATTTTTTTTTAATTTTATTATAGTTTGCATCATTCATTTCCACAAGATTTTGAGTTCCATATTTTCTCC
>CM053587.1:100262096-100287661 GCA_028646515.1 Pseudochirops corinnae
TTTTCCCCCTGAACTAGGTAAATGATATGTTTGATTAAAGTAAGATTGTTAACCCATTTTGAGTTGCTTTCCTTTAGAAAAGCAGATCTAAGAACCTGTGCTAGTAGCCGCCTTAGGTATGCTAGGGTGCTTGTTGTTACATAAATGCTGGAGGTGCTATGAGAAAACAAGTGTATTAAAGTATGGTTGATGGAGCAGTTAAAGAGTCCAGTCATTCTGGAAAGCTATTGGGAACTGTGCCCAAAAGCTCCCCAACTCTTCATACCCTTTGACCCAGTGATACCATTACTAGATCTATACTCAAAGTAATCAGAGAAAGATGAAAAGGACCCATATGTACAAAAATATTTATAGCAACGTTTTTTGTGGAAGCAAAGAACTTGAAACCAAGGAGTTACCATTGACTGATGGAATGGCTAAATAAATCTTGGTATATGAAGGCACAGGAATATCATAATGCTATAAGAAATGATGAAAGGAATGACTCAGAGAAACCTGGGAAGACCTTTAAGAACCAATACAGCAAAGTGAGCAGAGTCAAGAGAACAAATTATACAATAACAACAACATTGTAAAGACAAACAACTTCGAAAGGCTTAGGATTTCTGATCAATGCAACCACAGTTTCAGAAGACTCATGATGAAGCAGTACTGCCTACCTACTGGCAGAAGTTATGGACACAGGATGGAGGCTAAACCACATTTTTTTAGGACATGTACAATTAGGGAGTTCATTTTGCTTGACCATATATATTTGTTACAAAGATTTGTTTTACTTTCTTTTGGGAGAAAAAGGAGGGGAGATAGGAGGTGAGAAAAGGTAGATTTTTATTCATTGAAAAAAATTATGCTTAATTTAAAAATAAATAATAAAAATATTGCCAGAAATATTTTTGAAGAAATATGTTTTATTTTGTTTTCAATAATCCTTTCAGGATATGTTCCTAACAGTGGAATTACTGGGGTCATAGGGAAGTATTTTTTAAAATAACTTTTACCCTATTTTTCTTCAAAATAAATAAATAAATAAGTTCATTGTTCTATCAGTCATGAATTCACATGCTGGTTTTTCTATAACCTGACCAGCAATTTGTTTCTTTCCTTTTAATTTATTTTTTTTGCCAATTTTATGGAGGTAAAGCTTTAATTTCAAGTTGTTTTAATTTGCATCTTTTTAATATTAACAAATTTGAGCATTTTTTCAAGGGATTATCAATAATTTGCTTGATTTTTTGAAAGTCATTGGCTTCTATTATTAAGACTCTGTCTCTTGGAGAATGAAAATTTCTTTTGTACATTGCTAGCAATTTCTTTTAATGTCAAGATTTAATAAAGTGGAAAATCTTGGTTCAAATCTTGTCCATTCTCTTTCCTCTATTCCTATACCTAGCAAAGAAAGGGCACCAGGATGAAACAAACATTTCTCTGACCCTTAGTAAACATTGGATGCCAGCCAACAGAGAATCAACAAAATATTGATTCACACTAAAGGGATCAATTGTATAGGGATTCTGGGAGAGAGGGAGAGACAGAAATAGAGACAGAAACAGAGACAGAAAGAAGAAGAGAGAGAGAGAAAAAAAGTTAAAAAAGAACATCAGACCAGAGAAAAATGAAAAGCTCATACAAGCTTCATGAGTGAGGGAGAAAAAGAGAATCCCAATAAACAGTCTCTTATGTTTGCTGATTCCCAGTGGCCCTCGTAAACATTATTTTTATAGCAAATGGGGATTAAAAAGCAGAAGCCTTCAGTCAGGTAATAATAAGAATAATAAAAGTTGTACATTCTTCCTTCATGGCTTAAGCTATTTTTCAAATTCCTTTGAATAGCAGAGCTGTATAAATATAGGAGAACAAGGCCAGAGAAATTCCATCCTCTGAGTTGTGAACTGTGTAAAGGAAGAAAAGTAACAGTCTTTGAAAGCTGTCAGGGCTTGGTGAGGGGTTTGGGGAATGTAAGTATGAGTGTGTGTGTGTTTGTAGTGGATCACAGCATTTAAAAAATAATGTCTTTGATGGTAAAAAAGAAAACATACAATTTATTTGATGAAAGGAAATTCTGAGGTAGAGCTTCAAAGATTTCATTGTAGTTAATCCATTTCCTAAATCAGATTGAGAGTAATACTTAAATAAAATAATGTATGTGTGGATCAAGTCATACAATAAATATAGGTATACATATAAAATATATAGCAGTTTAGAGTTGAAAGGGACTTTAGAAATTACTTAGTCCAACCCCTTCATTTTGCAAATGAGGAAACTGAGGTCCAGAGAACGGTGGGCTGTCTTGCCCACAAGGTCAAAATACCATGTTCTCTTATGGTACATAATAATTAAAATTTGAAAATGAACAAGTCTTTAAATATGTGCACATTGAATCGTCATATTACTAAACTTGAACCTGTTTAGTGCTGCAATAAATTACATGGGAAGGAGTAAGAAGGAAAGGAAAAGAGGCATTTTGTAACAAGTCCACAAAGAAGGGGAATGTTCCTATTTATCACAACATAGGATGGAGGATCTATAGTTAAAAGGAGCCTCAGAAGCCATTCAGTCCAACCCCCTCATGTGGCTGTAAAAAACAAAAATCATAGAACTTGTTGTTGCTCTCTAAGAGGACCAATGATGTTGGGAGGGTGATTTCTTGACTTGCAAGCAAATTGGATTTAAATCAGGCATAGCTGTGCAGAATCCTCAGCCTTACTCTCTCCTCTAGAGTCACTGGAGTCTAGTGGTAAGACATAGGTCAAGACAACTGGCTATGGCCCCAGAAGCAGTGAGAAACCTTGGCCTCTTTAAGCTAAGGTCTTTCCCAAGTTTCAGTTTGTCTGAGGCAACACCCATTCAGTGATTTAAGGCTAGGTAAAAATTGATGTGAGAGATGATCTAGTATCTGGCCAGAACAGAAACAACTGCTCTTTACACTCTCTCAGAGGCATCAAAACCCAAGCAATGAGCAAGTGAGACCAATCAGTGAAAGCCAGAGTAATTGGGTTTAAAGGCATAGTCAAGTAGCTCCATTTGAATCATAATGGACTTTTACAAAGCCTGGTTTTTCAGAGCTGTATTTCAAGAAATCATAAATGAAAACTACATGAGACAAAAGAGTTATTTGTCCAGTTTTTCCGGGAAAAAACAACTAGCAAGGAATAAAGGCAAGAGTCAAATTTAGGTCCTTTGACTCCGAATACAGGATTCTTTTCCCTTTACAATAGTAGGCCTGGCACATAGTAAGCACTTAATAAATGATTATCTTCCTATCCTCCACTCCACAATGCTTTAGATACACTATGTTGCATTCTGTTCTCATGAAATACTTTTTCCCCCTAAATATAAACATACGGTAGTCAGATGGCCTAGGTAGGTAGATAGTGTTGGGCTTGGAATTTGGAAGATCTGAATCCAATCCTACTTTCACTTAACCTCTGTTTGACTCAGTTTTCTTATCTATAAAATGGAGATAATAATAACAGTACCTAATTTACAAAGTTCTTATGAGGATCAAATCAGGTAAGAAATATAAAGTGCTTTCTGAACCTTAGTACTTACTTATTCACTAATGAAGAAAATAAAAGAAAAATTAGTGAACAGCTTTGACATTTGTTAATTATTTTTTTAAATCACTTTAGAAGCCGAATAAAATGAGAGTTATCTCACATAGGGAGTACAATTTGAAACTGAATTAATCTAACATACCATGTATAATGAATTGTCAGATGAACTTAAAATAATTTGTACTTGCTTAGTGCTGGAAGAAATTAATTGCGCGCGCGCGCGTGTGTGTGTGTGTGTGTGTGTGTGTGTGTGTGTGTGTGTGTGTGTTGGGGGTAGTAAGGGGCATTGTGTAACAAAGTCAAAGGAAAGGAAATCATATGTGAACTTGCTGCAACATAGAATAATAGATCTAGCTAGAAGGGTCCTCGGAGGCTTTTAATTTTTCAGAAAAATAAACTGAAGTTTAATGACTTATCCAAGGTCACATAGATAGAGTGCTACTAAGTGGTAGAGCATGATTTGATTCCAATATTTTTTACTTCAAACCTAGAAATCTTGCTACTGCACCATATGAATGAATTCATTCTTGTTTCACATTCTATTTTAGACTCAACCTCTAACCTTTTGTTCACTCATTTTTCAGGCATGTCTGACTCTTCATGACCTCATTTGGAATTCTCTTAGAAGAGATACTGGAGTAGTTTGCCATTTCCTTCTCCAGTTCATTTTACAGATGAGGAAAACTGAGGCAAACGGGGTTTCAGTGACTTGCCCAGAGTCGCACAGCTAATAAGTATCTGAGGCTGGATTTGAACTCAGGTCCTCCTGACTCCAGGACTAGCATTCTACCTACTGAGTCACCTAGTAGCCAAACCTCTGAATCAGCAAGTTACTTTTGTGAAGTTTTCTGGTATCAATATTTTCCAATATGCATACAAATACTTATTGGCTTAAAAACAACAACACTGGACTCATGTGTCTATAAGGGAGTAGATCAAATTACCTACACTATTAAAATATAACTCACTATATTATTTTAATAAAAAATACCTTGATAGTTAAGATTATTCAGTGTTCTATTTATTTGTAGGTTAGAAAACATTATTTGGGGACAGGGGAGAAGGAAAAAAGTATTTATTAAGTACATAAATGTGCCAGGCATTATGTAAATAGCTTTATAAATATTATCTCATTTGATCCATAAAATAATCCTGGGAAGTAAGTGTTATCATTATTCCCATTTTAAAGTTGAGAAAACTAAGGTTAAATGACTTATCTAGGATCATATAGCTAATGAGAGTATTCACATTTGAATTCAGGTCTTCCTGACTCAGCCCTCTATCCAATGTGTCACCTAGCTGTTTCAGTGCTTAGGTTAAAACACTGGCATGTTGAGTAGTCTTACATAAAAGTCCTTACACTCTTTGGAGACAAACCAAATCTTTATCAGTCTGCACTGTTTCCCCTAATCCCATCCACACTGTCCATCTTTTCATAATCTATAGAGTAAGGTATAGTCATTTGTTGCATCTCTTCCTGTCCCCTGATCTTACACTAACTTGACTCTGATCCAGATACAGTGACCAAGGCCTGTACTGTGGCATCCTGGGTGGATCTGCTTTGGTCTGGATCTCCCTGAGGAAGTTTGGTTCAGAGCCAGTAAGACATGCCAAGCCAACCACTAGGCCCTATTTAATTAGGGGTGAATTTGGCCCTGGGTTCTATGAGCCAACCCACACTTTCCATGAAGTGGACATGAATTCCTGGGATGACCTCAGAATTGAGTCAGAATCCCATGTGCCCTTTGCACTGGGGATGCCCCTGGCTCAAATGCTAAAAGCCAAGTCAGTTCCCAGGACCCAGACTAAAAGGGGGTGTAAAAATGAAAAGGAAAGAAAAATGGAGTGGGGAGGGGCTTCAGAAATTTAATTACCGTTTCTATTTATAAGGGGAAAAAACACATTTTCCCAAGCGATTATCTTGTGGATTGGTGTAGTTTGATTTCATTCCGATCATCTCTGAGTAACAAGTGCTCCTGGGCATGTGGCCATGTTGTACAGTAATATTTAATTATATGTATATTTATGTATAAAATGTCTGAAGAACTTTACTCAGATTCTGTAAGCCAGGAATTGGGACAAAGGGGAATAAAAAGTAAATCCATGAAGAAGTAGGTTGAGTTTTGATGCTAAAAACAACTGGGGAAGAACTAATATGGTGTAAAGTATATGTGATATCATACTATCTCAGAAAATACATGAACTGAGATCCAGGTGACCAGAATATTAATGAAATCACTGTGCCTGTGACTTTCTTTAATGAAGCAACTCTATAATCATTCATTTTTAATGCAAAATTGGATGTGGACAGCTTACTATCCAGACTGAGACCTGAAGACTAGTATTGGCTCTCTCTCCCTGTCCCACACCTTCTCTTCTCCCTCTCTTTCTTCATTTTTTCCTTCTTCTTCTCCTCTCTCTCCAAATGTCCAAATTTAAACGTACAAAGACTTTACCACGGGAACTGAGGGACTTGCATTTCTGGGAGCTGTCTGTAGGGCTATTTCATTTCAATGACAGGCTGAGAAATTTCTGCTTGGTTTGGCTTGATTGAATGTGCTTCTATTTGTGGGTTGTCATAATTTTGAAAGATACTAAACATTTCTTAGATTTCTTGATCAGAAAGGATCAGTTAAATAATTTTTGAAAGGGAGAAATATGTCCCCTAGCTAAAATCCCAGGTGCTTAAAGTCAGCATTTTCATTCAGAATGCAGAGGCCTGGCTGTTTGTTAAAAGCACTAGTCATCTTTTCGACCAGGCAGATGCTGCCTATGAGTAGAGACTTGTATTATTTGGGTCTTATATGAAAAATAGATCCAAGTTAATGCAAGGCTCTATAATCCAAGACATCTAGCACATAGGCGTCACTCATATTTTAGCCTCCCTGGATACAATGCCATCACCAGAGAAGTCTTATGGATTCACAGGGGGTATTCTGAAGCCCTGATCTTTTAAACTAGCATGTAGCATTAATTGATAGATATTGACAGGAATTTCATGTTAAAACACAATTTAATTTTTTATTTTAATTTTTAAATTTAATTTAAAAAATTCTATTCTCTTCAAAATATATAATAATTGTGTTATTTATTATAAGCAATGCTTCATTATGTAAAACCTGAAGCTTCCCTTCATATATAGGCTCCTAGAAAAGCTATCCTAGCTTTGATGTTATTGCTGTTTGTCCTTTGTTCTCAAAGAGGACCATGACATCAGGATGATGCCATGACTTGCAAGTGAATTTGATTTAACTGAGGGAATAGGGGGCTGTGTGAGGTAACCAGCCTCACTTTCTCCTCTGTATCCATCTAGGTCCAGTGGCAAGATATAGATCAGAAAGACAGGTTTGATGTACTCCGTGGGTCAGCAACTACTCAAAACACAGCTCATGAATTCCTATCAATATGCTTACTTTTTTCTTTTTTTAACTAGACAGGAAGAATACATAGTAATTGAAAACAAAAGTCATTTAATCACCTAGCTCAGCAAAGAAAGTAACAAGAAGAGATCTCTCATGCTCATATTCTCTCCTAGGAAAGCACATTCTCTCCTAAGTTACCAAACCATTTAGTGGTAAAGGGTTTACATGAAGAGGCTATATGTTGCGCTGAATACACACATATAAGAAACATAAGTAGTCAGGAAATATGGAAACATGTAACACGTAAAGTGAATAGGTAACAGACACACACAGCATGAAAACCACAAATGTTAGCAACTAATATGTTGATCACATACACATAGAGAACACGTACCCTGGAAATCACTGCGTCAGGGGCCACTCATGGAGGGAGGCTAGGGCACGTGTATCTCTCAGGCTGTTCATATGTCTACTACCATAGGGATGCTGATATCTTCTGGTGATGAAATTGTGCTGCTTTATGCTAAGTTTTGGGTCATCTCGACTGTAAGTAGAATCTTTCCATTATTCTGTCTCAGATATTTTCAGTCATTTGACTCTTTAAGGGCATCTGCTACTCTGTTTCCTGGTTTCTGTGGTTGTTGAGTCATTTTTCAGTTGGGCCTGATTCTTTGTGACCCCATTTGAGTTTTCTTGGCAAAGATACTGAAGTAGTTTGCCATTTACTTCTCCTGTTCATTTTACTGATGAGTAAATTGAGGCAAACAGGGTTAAGTGACTCATCCAGGGTCACACAGCGAACGAGTGTTTGAAGCTGGATTTGAATTCACAAAGATGAGTCTTCCTGACTCTAGGCCCAGCACTCTATCCACTGTGTCACCTAGCTGTCCCTGTGTTTCCTTGTGCTATGTTAAAATGACAAAAAGTCTCTCCCTGCTAAGGGCAGGTTGATGCACTTTTAGTGGGTAGCAAAGGCTAAAAGCCCCAAACCAGGGGCAAAGAAATGCCTCAGGTAAAAATTGTCTCTTTTTCTAATTCTTATTTTTCCCTCCTTGTGCTGATTCAAAATCTTTAGTTACAGATGGCACACTGACTTGGGGTTAGAAAATTTCTTTTGACTCTTTTTATATTTCTGGTTGTGAGTCTGTGTCTTCAAATCTATTCCAAGGAATTTCTTCCTCAAAAACCAATATAAGCTGCATGGAGACTAGGATGCCAAGGTGAATCTTATTACCAAGAACCATTTTGATGAGCTTAAAAATAAAACTAAGTGAAGCATGTAAAATCCACATTTCTACCTTTACTTTGCATATCTACCAGCAACCAAATCCACGACTTTTGCATTATTTGACCCACATAAAACCTCTGTAGTTTCCCTATAGTAAAATAAAAGATGTAGCACTTGCCTTCGGAGAGTTTAAAATTTTACAGGAAAATGGAGGACAGATACATAGAATAAGGACTGACATAAAGCAAAATTATAAAGTAGTTAAAATTATCTAATATTTTTCATTGTCCCTTTTCCATGGTAATAATAAGAGCTGGCTTTTATCTAGCTCTTTAAAGAACATTATTTCACTGGCTCTTCATAACAGTATTGTGAGATAAGTACTATTATTATCATCTCTTTTGTAGTTGAGGAAAAATGAGTCTTAGAGAAGAAGAGATTAAGCAGGGAGTAGAGAAGGCAAGATTCAAATGTGGGCTCCCAGGCCAGTGTTTTCCCCACTGTGCCATGCTGTCTTACCTAAAGTGTATGGACATGACAGTTTTAAGGGTGGAAGGGATATTAGAGGTTGTCTACTACTACCCCTTAACTTTATAGATGAAGAAATTAAGGTTAAGTGATTTCCCCAAGGTAATAAATGTTAGAGTCAGGATTTCTATCTAGGTCCTTTGACTCTAGAGTCCAGTGTTCTTTCCACTGTACCACACTGCCTCCAAGCTGTCTCTTATTCCTAGATCATCTTGTCCTCCAGGATCTATCATAGCAGAAGCTAATTTGACTAATTAACTCACAACAATGGGTTAAAGAAGTAAGATGTGGGTTTTTTCTATTGCCGGAGCATTTATATTTTGGTTGTACTCAAGCAGAGACTGATATAGATAGTGAATGACATAACACTGTTTAGTTTTGTTCTGAAGGAACTAACTTACTTGCCTCACCCCCCTTTCCCCTCTGCCATGGGAGGCCGAATGAAACAATCAGATAGCAGTTAAGGCCTGGCCTGAACTATTCCTGGTATTAATGCAGTTGGGAACAAAGAAAGAAGAGAGATTAGTGTAGACTAAAGTTGATGAGGAAAACCTCTATGGCAGAGATGAGCAGTAGGATTTAGATAGCTGGTAGGGAGGGGGACAGTGGTCACAAAGTCGTTAAGGAGGGAATGAATGGAAGAAGTGTGGATAGCAAAACTGGAGGCCAGTCTGACTAGTTCAGCAGTTTTCAACCTATGGGTCACAACCCCTTTGGGGGTAGAACGACCCTTTCACAAGGGTCGCCTAAGACCATCGAAAAACATATATTTCCAATGGTCTTAGGAACCGAGACACTGCTCCTCTATCCATCTCCAGGCCCCTCCGCCCACATGTAGTTACGCCCACATATGAGTAGGGTCGCAGCATTAGGAAGGTTGAGAACCACTGGACTAGTTTGTGTGAGGGAGCAAGGAGGAATGAGAGTTGGTGGTCCAAGATTTGAGGAGTCTTGATAGTCTGTCCTCAATATGGTGGGTAATGATGAGTCATTTTAGTTTCTTGAGCAAGGAAGTGAGATTAATAAAAAACGTTTAGGTCTAGATCTCAAAAGAGGTTAAAAAAAAAAAAAAGGAAAAGGACCTCGATATACAAAAATATTTATAGCAGCTCTTTTCTGGGGGCAAAGAATTAGAAGCTGAGAGGATGCTCATCTATCTACTGGGAAATGGCTGAACAAGTTGTGGTATGTGATTATGATATGATGGAATACTATTGTACTATAAGAAATGATGAGCAGAATGCTCTCAGAAAAAACTGGAAAGACTTACATGAGCTAATCCAAAAGGAAGTGTACTATGTACAAAGTAACAGCAATAAAAAGATCCAAGACAGCTCTGAAGGACATATGATGAAAAATGCTGTCTGTCCCCAGGGAAAAAAAAACAAAAACTAATGTTGTCTGAATTCAGATTGAAGAATACTTTTTTTAACTTAAAAAAATATTGTATGAAGATGAGTGTGGCAATCTTGTACAAGGCAAACAGGAGGAGGTCAAATCAATGATCAGCAAGGATGGTGGTCCTGTGGTTATTATATACTATGATACACGATATGGTGAAGGCTTAGAACAGAGTAGTAGCAATGGCACTGGTAGAAAAGAAACAAATAAAAGAAGTATTTCAAATTAACAAATAAAGTATTTCAAAAAAACAAATAAAAGAAGTATTTCAAAGGAGGAAAGTATATCACTTAGACAACACATGGATTGAATGCTAATAGTGAAATTTCAGGTAGTGAGATGAGATGGTGAGGATGATATTTTAAATTATATCATATAACACCTACCTCTATATGAGGTCAATCTTACATGCAAAATTACTTTTTCTTCCAGTAAGGAATGGAAAGACAAAATGGTATAATGTTTGGGGTGGGATTTGGAGTCAGGAAGACCTGGATGCAAGTTCTCTCTCAAACACATTCACCGTGTGACCATGAATAGTCATTTAACCTCTAAGTGTTCTGTACAACTCATGAGGATTCTAAAATTTCTGAGAAGGTGCTATCTGCACTGGTTCAGGGTGTTTCCTCACTTGGGAATATCCTACCAATGAGATCACAGTTCCAGTTCCTTTTCCTATCCCTATTTCATAAGGAGGTAGTATGTGAAGAGTAGTGAAGAGCACTGGGTTTGGAGTTACTTAAGTTGCTACTTAACTATTCGTTGGACCTCATAAAAACCCTCCCCCCAGCCCCCGCTGATTTTCTGGGCCTTTTTTTTGTCACCTGTAAAATGAGGGGGTTGGGCAAGATGGCCTCTGGGATCCCTTTCAGGTCTACACTGATATTATTCTGGTATTATTACTTCTTAACAAGAGCCTGTCACATTTTTTGTGTCAAAGACCCCTTTGGTAGTCTGGTGAAGCCTACAGATCCCTTTCAATATCATGTTTTTAAATAACCGAAGGAAATGCTAAACCTTAGTTAGACGTCAATGAAAATAAAAATCTATTTTTTCCCCTTCCAAGTTCACAGACCCCATGAAATACATCCATGAGCCCTAACTTATGAACCCTTTCTGAAGGGCTCTTCCTACTTCTAACCCTTCCCATCTCTTCATTTTAATAAAAATATGTTCCATTTATACAGCATTTTTCAAATCAAAATAACATGGGATCTCACAAGTACTATGAGGTCAGCAAAACTGATATCTTCCTTGTTTTACCATGTGAGGAGAATGACCCTCGTGGAGGATATATGAGGATATATGACTTGACTCTGACCTATTCACATTCTATCACTTCTCCTCTCACTGCCAGGACTTCTTTCCTGAACCTGCTGTGAATTCTATTGTGTTTCCATGGGATAAAGGCATATGTCAAAGTGACTGAGGGGTGGAGGAGGGGTGGGGAGAAGGCATTAAATAACTCATGGCCTCTTCTACTCTCTTCATTTGCAGAAAGTCAAGCTAGACTCCAGCTTAGCTAACTTAACTTAGAAGCTAAGCAATGGCCCACCAACTATGGCCTCATGCAATGTATCTGAACAAAAATAAAGGAGAAAAAGTAAAGAGAAATCGGTCACTGTTGGAGGTGGTTATTTCCCCCAGTGCTCTTTTAGAAGAGTGGGTACAACATCCTCATATAAAATGAGATGCTATTGCCATCAGGGCCAATAATTAATAAAGAGGCACTGTCCTATACACATTCTCTTTGTAATACAACAATAATTAGAATTTATACAGCAGTTTAAGGTTTGCATAGCACTTTGCAAATAACCCTCACAAAACCCCTGGGAAGTAGGTGCTGTTACCATCTCCAGTTTTTACAGATGAAGAAATTGAGACAGAGGTTGTGACTTGTCCAGGGTTACACAGCTAGTCAGTGTTTGAGTTAGGATTTGAACTTGGGACTTCCTAACTCCAAGCCCAAGCCTCTATACTCTGCACTGCAATGTTCCACTTAGATGGCAGCAGTATGATTGCTGACTTTTGGGAGTATTATTAAAGATACTACTCAGTATTGCAAGTTAAATGGAAACATTGATTCATTGAGGCTTTGTGGCCGGGCCTCATATACTTATGCCATGTTTTCTCTGAGTATCTGATGTTATAAATCTCATCTTTTAGTGGAGCAACTGCCTCTAATAACAAGGATTATAACAAGGCACTCGTGCTGTGCTGTAAAAAATTGGCCTTCAAAATCATGTCTCTCCTTGTGGGCTCTTCAGCAGTTGGAAACAGGATGCCATGAAGCCTCCCAGTGTCTTGTCATCTTCCTTCCCAAGCCATCTGGTTTGGCCAGGGGAAGAGAAGTCTTGTCCCCACGACTGAAGGGAGCTTGGCAGCTGAGCTCCCCTTTTGGTGGGTTTGCCAGATTCAAATGATTCGGAACACAGCAGACGTTCCATCTTGTTCTGTACAAGGTGTTCCTTTTAAGCTCTGCATCTCATGTCATCCCGATGAGTCCCCCAGATGGCAGCCCCCAACAGCTGGCTCTCCTTATTCAGCAAGTAGTTGGCACGTTAACTATGCACTGCTGTTATTCAGACTGGCACTATCATATATGAATTACAGAGGCATTCAGAGACACAAGGGTGTGGTTGGAGAAGTTATTCTTAATTGGTGGTGCCACTGAAGAGGGCCCTTGAAAGAATGCTTTTCTAAATGTAGTTGCTATTCACAAATGGAGATAGGAAAGTTTCTGCATTTCACCTTAGCCAATGTGCTGTGTCTGGACTCAGACATGAATCTGGTTTTCTAAACAGTCTCCCTTTTGTCTGAACCTTTTGGGGAAGTAGGAATGCTTCTGCAGAATATGGGAAAGCTGCTTCCATGGCCCATTCTTTCCCACAGTCTAAAAGAGGGTAACTCTCACTTAGTTTGGCATTTGACAGCATAATGCAGGGTTGTCAGTCGCTCTTCTCCTCCTAGACCATCACCTCTATATCTCTACTCTGCTATTATCCTTGACCTCATTACTCTTTCTCTTGTCACTGTCACTGTCACTCAGCCTACTTCTTCCTGTTGTCACTGCTCCAGGGCCAATTCTCCACCCAACAGTGTAGAGAAAGCAAGAAAGTGCTGCATGCAGGGCCTGTTTTCCTGGGCTCCAGCTGGTTCACTGGCTTGGTCCAAGAATACCTGTCTCACTAGAGATTTGGGAGAGCCATGGTTACTGCTCATAGCACATAGAAATTTTCATAACCCATTAGTAATAGGAGTGAATTTGAAAGCCTTAGAAGTTCAAGTGGATTTGCATTAGATTAAAATGTTTTTACATCATTAGTCTCTGTGCATATCTGCACATCTGGTAAGGTATGGAAAATCCAGGTATCTTTCACTTTTCAACTGTAGAAAAGATTAATAATTATAAAGGTGGGGTTTTTTTATTCCTGAGAAAATAAATTATTCACAGTAGGTCATTAAATATTTGTTGACTTACTGATTAAGCTAGAGTGCAAGATGATTAAGCAGCTAGAACCCTAGGGGGTGAAAAAAAAAATCAACACAATTTCCAAATGGCTAAAATTCAAGAAGAGATTAAGAAATACATCCTTTCGATTAGAAAGGATTAAATGTCTCAGTTAGAAAAGAATATTCAACTGACCCAAAGAAGTTAATACTGTTTGAAAAAGTAATTTATTTATTCCTAGGGTAAAGCTTAGACTAAATGATGGAGGGCTGGTTGGATACCTAATGAATGGTTGGGTGACAATGGGCAAGTCATTCCCAGGAGCTCTTTCAGACTATAAATTTCAGAACAAATGCTGATCTGTATTCAGAGAGGGTGTTTCCTCACTGGGAGTTTCCTAAATCAAAGATATCATGGGTCTGAACAAAAACAATAACTTAGGCTAACAAATACAAAGCAGCATTTGAAAAGTGAAAGATGTTTGAATTTTTCAGTGCCAGCTGTGCATGCAGATTAGTGATAGAAAAATGTGTTTTAATCTAATCCCAATCCACTTGAATTTGTTAGTTTATAAATTACCTCCCTGAACCTAAAGTTTAGGAAAGGTTCTAGGTGTTGTGCTCAGTGGTAATAGTTTCCTCAAATCCCCGGTTTGTGCCTAGCATAAAGTAGCGTGGTGGATTGGATAGAATTCCAGTCTCACTGTCAGAAAGACATGGGTTCAAGTCTTACCTCCAATAGTTACTGGCAATACAACAAAGGTGTGCATATTCTTTGTGGATTGAGTCTTCAAACACTAACCAAATATTAATTAAAATACATACTAAGTACTGTTCATTTAAAAATGAATTATTTTTCAGTTGGTATATGGGATCATGGATGTATGGGGTGTTCAGGGAGGATTAGCACCTCTGGTGTGAGGACTTGCCGAGCTCTTTTTATGGCTGCTTCTCCACCTTTGGAGTCTAGCTGGCACTCAAATCTTACCTGTGACTTCAAGCTGTAGCATATGCAGTGGCCACACCCTGGTAAAACCATCTTGGCAGATCGATTAACCCAGGTGGGGGAACCAACAGGCCTCAAACCCTGGGGAGTTAGAGTCTGTCTAACCCAAGCATGTGACAGCTTCCCCCAGAGGAATGGGTGAATGAGAACAATTTGTTCCAAAGGCCATGAAGGTGGCTAAAACCGGTGCTATGTAATGCTGAGAGTTCAGTCAAACATCAGAGATACCAAGGTCATCCACTTCATCCTGGGCCATTGCCAGTCATCCTGACTTTTGTCATGCCACTGGACTTTATAACTCTGGAAGAGAGACTAAGGCTGATGACTTTGTACAACTGCCTCACTTAAATCTAATTTATGGGCAAGTCAGGATATTAGCTCATGTCATTCACCCTCTTCAAAAATGAAGGATGAACAACAACAACCATTAATTAAACAGATCTGCTAAATTTAGGGCTTGTAGATAGCTTTCTTTTTAGAAATCAGCCAAATTGTAACATGAGGTACTAATTTTTTTTTTATTAAATTTTATTTTCAAAGATCAGCTTTCTCTCTCCCCCTTTCTCCACCCCACAAGAATGAGAAAGAGAGAAAAATAAAACCCCTGTTACAAGCAATGTATAGTCAAGCAAAACAAAACTTCTGTATTGGCCCATGTCTTTAAAAAAAATATGTCTCAATATGTGCTCTGAGTCCGTCTGACAGGAAGTGGGCAGTATGTTTCATCATGAGTCTTCAGTTGGTCATTGTGCTGGTCATTTTCTAGGGTTTTTTTTTCTTTAAATAATTATTTTGTTTTAATCAGTTAAGATCCACCTTCCCCACTTCCTACCCCCAACCTCCTTCCTTCCTACAAATGCAAGAAAAACAAAATCCATTGTAAACATGTATAGTTAATAAAAACAAATTTCTACACTGGTCATGTAGAAAATATTGGTCTCATTCTGTATCCTGAGTCCTTCATCTCTCTAACAATGTGGTGTGTTGCACATTTCTTCATCAAGCCTCCAGAATCCTGATTGTTCATGATGCTGATAAAAGTTTGGCACAATAGTATTCCATCACATTTATATACCATAACTTGTTTAGTTATTCACCCATTTATGGGCACCCTATCAGATGCCTAGTCTTTGCCACTTTCCAAAAAGCTATAAGAATTTTTGCACATTCTTATAATTTGTTTTGCTTAGAATTAATTTCTCCTTTACTCTGACCTCCATCCAATTCTCCCACCTTCTTCCTCCCCTTTCCCTCCTATTTTATCATTCAATGAAATGTATTTCTGTACCTAATTCCCTCTCTCTCTCTCTCTCTCTCTCTCTTTCTCTCTCTCTCTATCTGTATCTGTATATATGCTTACTGTTTCTGACCAGTTGGGATAAGAGTGAGGTTCAGGTATCAGCCACTCTTCCCCACCTCCTCATCCTTGTTTGTATGAATGTCTCCTTGTGTACTCTAATTATGTGAGGTAATTTTCCACAATCTTCCTTTCTCTCCCCCTCCCCCTTCCAATGTATTCTCCTTCCTCTCTTTCTATTTTTAAGATCATAAAGACATAACAGAGTCACTTCTAGGCCTTGTCTGATTAGACTTTCTCTATTAACCCTAATGATATTAGGGACCAGAGGGTACGCATATCATCTTTCCAAGATTTAAAATAATCACTTTTTTCTTGATTAGTCTTTTGTCATTGTTTATTCACGTTTGCCTTTTTATGTTTCTCTCTATTGTGTGTTTGTACTTCAAAGTTTCCTTCAAGGTCAGATCTTTTCATTAGGAACACTTGGATACCCTCTATTTCATTAAAGATCCATTTTCTCCTATAAAATTATTTCCCCATTCCACGTATAGCATTATGCTCAGCTTTGCTGTGTAAGTTATTCTTATCTGCATGCCCATATCCATTGTTTTCTGCAATATCATATGCCATATTTGCTGCTCCTTTGTAGTGGTGGCTGCTAAATCACGAGTGATTCTGACTGTGGATCCTTGGTGCTTGAATTCTTTCTTTCTGGCTGCTTTATAATATATTTTCCTTGACCTGGAAGCTCTGGATTTTGGTCACTGTGTTCCTAGGATTTTTCATTTAGGTGTTTCAGTTGGTGATCAGTGGATTCCTTCTGTTTCTACTTTGCCCTTTGTTTCTATGAGAAATTAATATTTTTGAAATTTCCTGAAATAAGCTCTTCTTATGATCATAGCATTCAGTCTAATGATCTTTTACTTTTTTTTTTGTTCTCTATTTTCCAGCTTAGTTGTTTTTACTGTAAGACATTTTGCAATTGCATCTATGTTTCAGCCTCTTGACTTTGTTTTAATATTTCTCTTTGCCTCAAGTAGTCATTGACTTCTATTTGTTCTATTCAAATTTTAAGGGAGTTTGTTGATTGAGCAAGATTTTGTACCTCTTGTGCCCCACTATTAATTCCCTTTCTAATTCTTTATTCGATAGCTCTCATTTCTTTTCCAGTTTATTTCCTTTAAACACTTTCATTCTATTAATATTTTTAAAAAGTCATTTTTGAAACTCCTGCTTCATGTCTTTCAAAAATTCTAGTTGAGTTTACACTCAAGGGGTGTTTCCCTCTGAGGCTTTGCTTGTAGATGTTTTGGAGTCAGTTTCTTCTGCATCTGTTTATTGAGTATTCCTACTACCATAATAGCTTACTATGGGATGGTTCTAGTTTTGTTTTCCCATTCTTCCAGTCTACTACCTAACTTCAGACTTGAAGGGCTGGACTCTGTAGCACTTCTGGAGGAAAGATATGAGCTGGTCCTATTGTTGCTTTTGTGGAGTATTGAGTGTTGTGTTATTCCAAGATCTTAGGGTGAGACTGGCGACGTCTAAACTTTTGATGCTCCCTTAAAATGGTCTGATCCAGGGTGAAGTCTGATTGCTGCCCCCCTAGATTGGGGGCCTGCATGTTGCTGACCTGGGTTTCAGTCTGTGCAAGAGTAAAGTTACTGCTAGATACTACTCCATCAGTCACCTGGCTCAGAACAACAGAACTCTAGGCTCCCCTTTGGTCTGAGATTCCTGACCTAAATAATCCTTTGCAGGCTAGGCTAAATATTGGAAATGAAACCTTGCTTTGCAGCTGAGGTCTGAACTAACTGAGCTGGCTTTTGAACTTGCCTTTTTTCACAGGGCCTCCCTACCTGGAACGCCACTACTGTGGTCAGGTGCCAGTATTGCTCTACCCTCGATCTTGAATTTGAGACTAGGAAGTAAGCTGCAAAGCTTCAAACTGGAGCCTGCCACAATTGCATTTCCTTGGGATGAGTCTGGGGAGACACTATACAGGTCTAAGACCACCTCTTGCCCTGGTATATAACCTCTCCCTTGACACTGGAGTTCTGTGACCACAGAGTGTACACTGTGCTCCTGACCCAATCACATCTCCAATGCCCAAAGACTTCTTTGTCTATTTCTCTATGCCAAGCTGGGTGGGACAAAGGGCTCATTGTAACTTTTTCTGAATTTTCCATGCATTTTCTAGGTCTGTTAAAAAGAGTTTATGGAGAGGAATTCACTGTATTGTTTCCTACCATTCTGCTATCTTGGATCCTGTCACCAAAATACTAATTTTCATCATAAATCCTAGAAATTTCAAATACACTTATGCATAAGAAACAAGAGTACTAATCAATCAAATAGCCACCCAGTCAGCACATAAGATAGTTTAGGGCTAAGTCACTTGTCAAAAATGCTGGCATTTTTTTAAACAATCACCATTCTTCCTTGGAAGGGAAAATACCATTAAAAATGCTTTTAAAATTGTTAATGGTTACTTAATTGAAAACTAGACAATGACTTGATCCATTCCTGTATATTATTTCTATTTTAGGACTCTGTGACTGTACATTTTTTATTACAGAAAAACAGTGTGGTATCATGAGGAGAGTGTCGGACACCTGGGTTGAAATTCTATTTTGGATATTTGCTACCTGTGTTATTTGGACAACTTCTCAGAACCTCTATTTACTAATTTATAAGAAAATAATTTATATATATATATAAACATATATATGTATAAACATACACATGTACACACACACACACACACACACATATATATATATATATATATATATATATATGTTACCTGCTTCATGTAATTGTTTGAAACCTTAAAATGTTATAAAACTATGAGTTGCTATTATTAGATTCCAAGAGTTTAGTTGAGGTTAGGATCAAAGATCAAATGATCCGATTTTTTACACAGGTTTAATCAAATTATAGTATATAGACACAGAAATACAACATAGAACACACATAGAACACATATATACACGAATAATACATGCATTATGCAATGCATGCAAACACACACACACACACACACACACACACACACACACACTGGTCCAGATTTCTAATTTCATTGGTGTAGGGAGCTCCCATTTGAGGAAATTCCCTCTACTAAAACCTATAGGCAACTGATCTTTAATATATTTGGGGGAAAAAAAACAAAACATTTCATGTTCCAATAAAGTCAGACCATCAACTTGTGAGAATGATCAAAACTAATCTAAGAAGAAGAGAAAAACACTTAGAAATAGATATGGCTTGCAATTAGAAAACCTTCAATCTAATCTATTTTAGCAATAAATGAATAAATGAAAAAGTATTTATTATGATCTAACTATGTGTCAAGGCACTGGGAATATAATTAAAAGCAAAGACTGGTCCTGTCCTCAAGGAGATTACATTCTAACCTGGGGAGATCACACCCACAAAGGAAGGGTGCCTGGAAAAGGATATTTGATTTGGAAAGCAACAAGGATGGTGAGTAGAGTCATAATGGAGTAAACTGAGCCATATTTTCCAAGAGCAATGATAGAATTGATTTGATTATGGTTCTGGAACTGGAAAGGAGAAGGTAGAGTAGACAACAGTTCCTTTTGTAAAGAGGGAGCCCTACGATGGGAGTTCCGGACATGGAAAGGTTAACTTCTTCTGGGCTTGGAGACTGAACCTGGTGTCATGGTTGGTGTACAGAGGTCTGGGAACGAAGTTATTCAAAAACTGGCTGGAATGCAGTTTTCTTTTCCATGATCTTTTAGCTTCCCTTTTTGCTCTCTGTGACTCCACTGAATATTATAACTATACTTGAGTTAAGATTCAGAAAGGACAATTTTGCAAGAATGTAATGAGCACCAGTTGCCATCATTTGTGCATGGAGAAAGCTTTTTAGCAGCAGAGATTTCACCTTTCCTGACATCTTCTCCCACTCACCCTTCTGCCAGCAAATTCCTTTTGAAGACTCTAATAATGTTGTTTGGAAATGAGAGGAATGCAGGACAATGAAACATCAGGGTTCACTGCTGAGGAAGCAATGAGCCTCCGTTAAAGCAGGGAACTGCCATCATCTGATTCAAACTCAAAGGCTCCTCATACTCTTCCCCTCTCCCTTCAGTCAAACCACAGGACACTGTAAATGAACATTCTGATCATTTGAAAGGTCTAAAAAGATCTTTTGGAAAGCTGAACAGATTTTCTGAGCCTTGGGGTGTTCCACCCCCTCCCACCCCCCCAACACACAGACACACTCCTTTACCTCCTTAGTTTTTGGACAGTGGAGAGATCCAGCAATATCTTTCAGGTTCTTGAAGATGTTGAAGGGAAAGAGCAAGAAGCCTATTCCCAAAATAATGAAATAACAGGAAGTAGGAGGACTTTCTCCAGACTGTAGAAGGTGGACCCTTTAATAAAGAATCTCCTAATTCATGGACTCATTAATATTTGTAGGCTAAACAGTAAACCACAGAGGCTGCAAATAATCATATGTCTCTGAAAGAGAGAGTGAAGCTGATGGCCTAGTTGTGCCTCACTTAAATCCAATTCACACACATGTCAGGGCACAACCTTCATGATGTCTTTGGTCCTCTTTGAAAATGAAGGACAAACAGCAGCCACAGCAATAATTGTAGCACGTAGCAAACTTTCCTAGAGTCCACACTACTTTTTAAATTGCCTCAATTTAAAATTTTGGGGCTTGTTGGTTTTTCCCTTTTACCAAGAGTAAATACTGTATCTTCCTCCACCCTTCAGTCACCACCAGGCTTCGTGATGGCTCTGGGGATGGACAGAGGAAAAGGACTCTTTAGACAGTTCAGCACAAGTGACAGATTCCATATCATACTCAATGACAGACAGAATACAGATCAGGGAGGAGCAGGACTTTTCAGACAGCTCAGGATTTGTTAGTGAAGCTTAACAACTTAAAGGCTATCTTCTTGTCAACTGATATTTCACATCTCTGGCAGGGCATGGCTAGGAAGATTTCCCTTTTCTTCTTTTTGAAGGATGCCACTAAAATGTATTTTTCTACCTGTTTTGTGAAGTAGAGGAAAAAAGTCCTTATCGGAATTGTTTTTTGCAACTATGGATTTTGTTAAAATTGAATTTAATTTTTTTTCCAGTTAACAGGCACTTATTTTTTCTCCCTCTAACCTCCGCCCTCCCAACTGAGAAGAGAAAAAAGAAAAATAAAATACTTGTAACAAATATACATAGTCAAAAAACCAAATTCCCATACTGGACATTTTTAGATATGTGTATATCAATTGACATGTTGAACCCATCACTCACCTGTCAGGAGGTGGGTAGCATTCCTCATTCTTGGCATTCTGAAATGGTGGCTGTCATTGTCTCGGTAAGCATTCTCAAGTCTCAAAGTTGTCTTTTTCTGTTTTTTTGTTTTGTTTTACACTGTTATTATATAAATTGTTCTCCTGGTTCTGTTCACTTCATTCTCAGACTACTTCTTAAATAGCTCACCTCTAAACTGCCCCTTAGTCACTGGAAAGATTGCCACTGAGAGAAACCGCATAATACAAAACTGTGGTGCCAGGTGTGAGTTTCATTCAGAATCACTTCCAGATCCGTGGTCCCACAGAAGGTTTCTCTCTTAAAAGTATGGCAGTGCTTGCTTTTGAAAACGTAGATTTTTTTTTTAACTTCGTATCAGTAGTTACTTAGCAAAACTCCTCTGAGACATTTTTAAGGTTATTACTATTATTTACTTTACTGAACTTGGGATTTTTTTTTAACTCAGTCTAGGTAAATGCAAATTATGTGTTATATGTATCATTTCCCCATTGATTCTGCCATATCCCCATTCTTATCTCTCTGTCTCTGTTTCTGCCCCCCCCTTCTCTTTTCCTCTTTCTTTGTCAATTTCTCTGTCTTTCTATCCTTATCTGTGATTCTCTGTTTCTCTTTCTAACAATAAGAAACTGCTGCTCTTGGGCCAGGAAAGAGAGAAGGGTGGAGAGAGGGGATGATAGTAATCAATCCACTCTCTTCTCCAGTAAGGGGTCCCTCTGCTCTAGTCTCAGGTATGTGGTAGACTAGGTTCAGTCCACTGGGATCCTAACCTGGGATCATACTTCTTTCCTCATCTTCTTCAACCCATTACATCCTCTACCTCAGGGCCTTGGGGACCAATTATTTAAAGCTTACATTGCAGTTCATAGCTAGGTCTCCTCAGTGCAGAACGGTATTCAATATATGACAGGAATCAAGTATGGGACAGAAATATTATTCCTATACACACAAGAAAAGCTAAACGACTCATAGCACACGTTGACAGGAAACTTAAAATAGTCATCAATAACTCAACTTATAACTACTGCTATACTCTTTTGGGAGGCTGATACTTAAACCTAATTAGAACACAAACCACAACACAAAGTTTTTGGAGCTACTGCTATACAAAAAAGTTCCAGCATGTCTGTAGAAAAAATGGGTCAGGCTTGAGTCAATCCTTTTGCTGGCATTGGTATTCTCCAACAGTGTTGGAGTATTTTTTCAGGGACTTCCTCCTCCTTCTCTCAGGCTGCCAACAAGTTCCAACTAGAGCAGTGGTTCTCAACCTGTGGGTTGTGTTCAATTTGTAACAATGAAAATACATCCTGCATATCAGATAGATTCATAACAGTAGCAAAATGACAGTTATGAAGTAGCAACGAAAATAATTTTATGGTTGAGGGTCACCACAACATGAGGGACTATATTAAAGGGTCATAGTATTAGAAGGTTGAGAACCACCAAACTAGAGGGACCCAGGACTTCTGCATCACTGAAACTCACAAAGTCACTTCCAAACTTGAATATATCTACCTCAAGACAGATATCTGTTCACCTAAGATCAGACTAGAACAAACACAAAAGAGGCAGCCCAAACGTAGGCTCAAGCTTACCTGGGCAGGATGTGTACATTAGCTGACATGTGCTCCTGACCACATGGTGGCCAGGGTGAGGAATAGGGAAGGCCATCTTGCTACAATTCTTCCTCCTCCTCCACTCGCTTCCCCCCCCCCCCCAAGAAGTGACTTGAAATGACACTGAAATGATTCTTGGCTGAAGAAAAAATCTACTGTCATCAGCTTTTCTTGTTAATTTGGTTAAAAAGTAGATTGTCTTGACATCCCAAGCCACCAACCTCCTCAGGGCAGTCATGCACATGTGGTCTACTAGAAGCAGAAAGGTCAGCTTTGCCCATGTCCTGCTCAATCCTTGCTACCTCTTTCTCTGTCTTTGTCTCTCTTCTCTGTCTGTCTTCCCTCTACTCTCTTTTAAAACTGGTTCTCACATGATATTTGAAATTGAAATTCTGATGAAGAAGGACACATTAGGTTTCCAGGTGCTCTTAGTTTGGATTTTTGGTAGGTAGGCAGCACAGTTGATAGAGTGCCAGGCCTGGAGTCAGGAAGATCTGAGTTCAAATCCAGCCTTAGATACTTAGTAGTTGGGTGACCCTGGGCAAGTCCCTTAAACCTTTTTGCCTCAGTTTTCTCATCTACAAAATGAGGGAGAAGGAAATGGCCAATTACTCCAGTTTCTTTGCCAAGGAAACCCCCAACTGGATCACAAAGAGCCCAACATGATTGAAAACAACTCACCTAAACAACAACTAGCCTGGATTTTAATCCTCTGTAGGGCATTTTTACATGACAGGTCCTTCACATCTTCACTAAGGACAGGAACCGAGGAGCAAGCTCAAAGGGTACAATTTAGGCAGGCTCTGTCCATATCTTTCATTACCCATTATTCTTCCTGGTGCTCCCTGTATGTGGGTTCTGGAACAGCAAGCAACATGACCCCTGACCAACACAGATGCCATGAACACCTCAAGGCACCACAGAGATGACTCAAAAAGGGGGGACCTAGGACCAGAAACCGTTTCTACCACAACATCATCACTCCTTCCAGCCTCAACTTGTCTGTTCACTGTACTCACTCTCACCACAAACTCCACTCCCTACCACAGGGGCTGGTTGGATCCCAGATGCACCAGCCCTTTTCTCATTATCCAGTTCCTGTAAATACCCTGGCAGAAGTGCCAATGCGGTCAGCCACCACTCACTGCAGGTGTTTATGGCAACCCCAGTAAGGTGGGCACGTGCCAACAGCTCGTGGTGTTTTGTAATGTCTGTATTCCCTTCCACTGTCCTTATAGAATTCCATTTTTCTTAAGAAACTCTCAATATTCCCTCCTTTCTCCTCAGGGAGCATAGGGACTCCCTATTGTCTCTAAGATAAAATAGCAGATCTTCAGTCTAACTTTTAAAACCTTCCCTCATTGTCAGAAAGTCTGGAGAGAGGAGAACGAAGGATAGGGTATTCCATCAAAATAACAGAACTGAAGGAAGGCCAGGAAGAATTACAGACAAGGAGGCCAGCTTTGAAAATTGAACAAGGAATTTATTATATACTGTTTAAAAAGCAAACTTTACATAAAAGAGACACACAGTTTCAAGTACAATCCTTTCCTATATTGCAATGTGCACAGAAATGCTCATTTTATCTGGAGTTTGCTAAGTTTGGAATTTAAAAAACCTGTTAACATTAGGGACAGCCTAATGAAAAGGCATGAAGAAGACGGGATGCAATTTCATCTTGGAAAATAACAAACAGGCTTTGAAAAGTTCTGCTTCTGATACAGGCTGGTTGTGTGACATTGGGCAAGTCATTTAATCTTTCAAGCTTTTCATCAACTAAGACTATGAACTGCCAGAAAAGTACCAACCTGCATTTGTAGAGGGAGTTACTTTATCCAGGAGTTCCCTATCTAATGAATTCATGGATCTGGTCCCCATGCATTTCTGTACTCTTCCATCTTTTGGTTCTCTTCTTTTTGTTAGGGAGAGGAGGGGACAAGGCCACGTTCCCTCCCTTCCTTACCTTTCCCTTAGAGCAGAAGCCTCTTGAGGGCAGGGATTCATTCAGTTTCAGGTTGTCTTTGTATCACTAGTACCTTACACAGTACTTTATATAATCAGTGGTTAATAAATATGTTGAATTTAATTATTGAATTGGAGCAGCTATCCTTTTCCGTGCAGCCCAGAGGAGGAGGGAGGAAGAGGGGACAAATTAATACCATAAATGGCCCTTCCTTCCTTATAACATCAGGGAGATGGCTTGGAGCTCTCTTCTCCATCTCTATCCGCTCATTGGTTCGCATATGAAAATGTGCTCTTGTTTACAGTTTTTTATTTTATTTTTTTAACTAATGCTTCTGGCCTGCAGTCTTTGAAACTTCTTGATGTGTATCTTCTTTCTGTTCATCTCTTAGAGGACTAGCTTTATCCAAGGGACTTTACAGTTGCCCACTTTGCCATTTTCATCCCTCAATACACCAAAGCTTGCCACCATCACTGGACCTCTATTTTCTCAGGCTCCAGAAGCTCTTCCCTCTGTCTGCAGTCCTCTAACCAGAACCCTTTTCTCACATTCTAGCTTGTTGCTGAGCTGGAAGAATGTGTATCTGGCACGGCAGTTGTTTGTGAGGAAAGGGGTCTTGGGGTCTTCACTTAATCTTTTCTTAAATTTTGGTTCTCAACCTGTGGGTTGCGACCTCTTTGGAAGTCACCTAAGACCATCAGAAAACATATATTTCCAATGGTCTTAGGAACCAAGATGCCGGGGGCGGAGTCAAGATGGCGGCATAGCAGCAGCAAGATATCGCAGCTCTCACATAGCCACCCCAAAATACCCATAAAATAGGACTCTAAACCAATCCTAGAAC
>CM053587.1:100288161-100321569 GCA_028646515.1 Pseudochirops corinnae
AAAAAAAAAAAAGGAACCAAGACGCTGCTCCTCTATCCATCTCCAGGCAAGTTCACCCACATGCAGATACACCAACATACGAGTATTAAAGGGTCGTGGCATTAGGAAAGTTGAGAACCACTGTCCTAGACAAACACAGCTCCCAGCTTTTAGAACACCCTGATGCATCTCAGCAGTAGTCTTACTCCCTCCCTGTAACCTGTGTGGGGACCCAAAGACAGGCCCAACTCCAGGTTACAAGGTTGCTCATTCTCAGCAAATGGCTTCCTTTCTATCAGTGGCAAGACTCATCAAATACAGCCCTTCTAACCTCCCAACAACAAAGGCTACTAGTGTCTGATTATTCTCAAATGTCCCAAGCTGAATCTTAAAGACTAGCAGAACTTCACAAGGAATGTTCCCATCCCATCCTTCTGATGTCCTCAACAAGACTTGAGGCTCTGTTGTATGTGATCAAACGCTCCAGAGAGCTGGGCCCTCTAGGGAATATAGGAGGCAATGTCATCTTCATGGGCACAAGGAATTGTGTTAATCAATGATTTACAATCAGTACTTGTAATCAATCAATCAACAAGTAATAATAAAGTGTTTGCTCTGTGCCAGACCCAGCACTAAGTCCTGGGGATAAAACAAACAAAAATGAAACAGTCTCTGCCCTCAAGTAATTTATGTTCTAAAGTGAAGGGTTTTTTTTTGGGGGGGGGGGAGGGTGGTAGGGGAGAAGAGACAGCATGGATCTAAATAAGTATGTACACAGTAAATACTAGTATTTAGAGGGTGAAGATCCAAAAAAGCTTTGTGTAAAATATGGGGCTTGAACTACAAGTGACAGAATTGCTTCCCCCAATCTCTCCACCAAATCTACAAGATTGTTTGATATACCAAGGGAAGAGAAAATCATGAAAAATCCATGGTGCCATGGCTGAAAAATCTTTTCAGGAAACAGGAAATTGGGCGTAAGATTGGCAGTGACAGTTTATAAAGGAAGCTCTAGGCTGAATCGGATCACAGCTTTCATTATTGCCAGCACCTCCAGTCTTAGTAGATGCTGTGTTTGGACTTTGGAATGGCACTCACCATGACCCAGAACAACACAGAGACTCATGAACATCCCAACACAACAACAGCACAACCAAGACATGAAGGAAGGAGGCCCTGGCACTGACACTGCCATCTCTTCAAGCTTCTGCCAGTCTCAACCATGAACAAAGAACACCTTGTCCTTGTAATGACCCCAGTAGCCTCCCAACCCACTAAATGAAAAATACCTAGGAAAGCTCAAAAAACCTGGACCGGGAAACTAAGTCACCTCATCAAGGTAAGCCCACCAAGAATGGCCAAAGTCCCCATTCCTGGCTGGTGGGGAGTTCTAATGTCAAATGGCTTCCAGTTCCTGTCTCCAGGAAGACCTCTTCCTCTTCCCCTTCTCACCTCCCCCCCCCCCCCCCACTGGCATGAATCAGTACCAATGCCCAGGACCAGACTCCTCACTCCCTTCCCACAATGTCTGGGCAACTCAGAAAAGAATCCCACAAGATTTTGCTGGTTTAGGAGAGGATTCCCCCATTCTTTACAGGCCCTATGGAGTGCCAACTTCACCCCTCTTCCCTATGTCCCACTTCCCAGATTATACTTTTGTTTTGTGCTTGTCTCTTTTCAATAAAGATGCTTTGCTGTATTGTTTTGTTATGTGTTCCATTTTTCCTTACATTGTTTGTTTTTGGGGGGGATGGCATGCTAAACCTTCTTAAGTATGTATTTTTTATGACAGGTTCCAACTTCATTTCTTACTTGATTTTTATATTTTCATTCATTCAATTCACCAAAACATCAATTATCTCACACTCTGAACATAGCTTTGTCCCCTACCATTCATAAAACAATCCCAGATGTGCTGGTCTCTTCCCATTAACTCTTCCTATTAACTGTTTAGCCTTAAAAAGAGTGTGGAAGGAGGGAATTTGGAGTAATCCCTGCTGGGTAGTCATTCCAAGGGAACCTCCACCATAATTCCTTGTATCTCCTTATCTTCCTTTTGCTTCAAGCCTTTGTAGCACTCTCTATCCCCCTCTTATACTTCACAAAGTTAGAAAACCAATGATTGGGGGAGGGAGGGAACTGTCCTGGAGAAAATACTGGCCTTTAGTCATGCACAGAGATTAACACAGATGTTTAAATGTTTATATATTCTTGAAAAAACAAGTTCTATATGATAACAACTGTAGATTTCAGGTAATTATAATTCTTTTGGAAGCAGTGTACATGTGAATTTTCCATTGTTCTCCAGAGTTACTCAGGTGATAGCAGGTATTTACAAATGGATTATGAAATACACCTCGTGGGCATTTTATGGAAACTAAGAAAAGAGCAACTGGAAACCACATGCACAGATCTAGATACTTTGTCATAGGTCACTGATTGCCTGGCTGTATAATACTTGGACTTGTGTCAATAAATGCTTAATTTCCAGCCATTTGAACAGGGATGAATGTCTTGTGTTCCCTTCATTGTCAACATCAATCCAAGGACTGAATATGGGCACCTGTGGGTACCTGAGATAGGTCCACCCACTATCATCCAAATCCATCACTCTTCAAGCTTTGGGGTCACTTGAACATCACTGGGTACTCTCCTTTACGGGGCTGGGGGGTGGGGAAATACTTGTGGCTCAGCAATCCAGTTAAATGTCTAGATCTTCTAGAGTTTTGTCATCACATTCCTCAACCGCTAGAATTGCTCCAGGTGGATTTTGATCAGGACTAATATTAATGCCTTATTTCTCAATCATCCTACACTCCTTAAAAGGATTCACCCAGGCTAGGTAGCAATTTGAACCCCTCTGCGGATTCATACCTGAAGGTCTAAAATATGCCCTGATATTGCTCAGGGATTGTACCAAATCAGTAGTACCTACTCATTTACAATTCAGAGACACATTTCCAGAGCTTTCATGAGGTCCCCAAATTGTTCACTCTCTGTCTCTGTCTCTTTTATCTTTCTTCCTCTCTGTATCTGCCTGTCTCTGTGTCCTTCTCTGTGTCTCTCTATGTCTGTCTAAGTCTCTGTGTGTGTGTGTGTGTGTGTGTGTGTGTGTGAGCGTGCACAGGCATGCACACACTCTTCCTCCCTCCTCCCTCCCCTCCACCTCACTACAGCCTAGTCTACTACATTGACAAAAAGAGAATGTCCAATCTTGTAGCTCTAGCCAGGGGCTTTATCTAGATATCTAGAGGCTTTATCAATGACGATTATAGGTCCTGAATGCCTTTGTATGGGATGAGTGAAAACTTCTCAATTTGGGGTTATGTTCCCTCCTCCCCTCCCCCATCGCTGCTGTCAATCACTTTTATCTTCCTTTGTCTGTTTTCCCCGCCTTGGTGGGACCCTCCCCCACTCTTTTCTTGCTGTCCCATTTGGGGAAGAATTTGGTGAAGTATGCCTCTCAACAAATAAGAGGGGAGACAGTCAGGAAGGGGGCTTGACGGAATTATAGTATAAATTCTTGCACTGTTTTGTAATACACCTCTCCTCCATGATGAGTCATGGGGAAGACCACCCTCTTCTCCCAGGAAAGAGAATAAACTCCTGTTCTTATCCTAAGAGATTCCTGCGTTTATTTTTTCACTAAATTAAGGATGAAGGGTATTTTTCATCCCAAACACCTTCTTTTCCCCTGCTCACAGTTTTTCAAGTTATCAGTCCCCAGAGTCTAAGTCTATCACTCTTTAAAATTGCATCTTCCTTCTTTCCTCCCTCCTTCCCTTCCTTTCTCTTCCTAGCTCTGCCCCACTCCCATTGATTAAAGGCTTACCATATCCGAAAAATGGTTGTCAGCACTAGGGGAAATGCGAAGATAAATTAAGATATGACCCTTACTAACAACTAATTTTACTGTCTATCATGGTGAATATCTTAAAAATACTTCAGTAGCTAGCAGAACCAAATCAACAGAAGGATATTGAAAAAGTGTCATTGCCTTAGGGGTCCGAGGTTTGAGGGGCCTCGAACTCCTATTTTGGATTACAAATTGCATTGTAAATAATGGCTAGTCATCAGAGGTGGGAAATCTATGTGACTGTTTTGCTGCAAGGTCCCACCTGTTCTTAATCCACCCTTTGCAGCAAGTATTAATTTTAAAAACACCAACCATGGGGAAAAAGAGGCTATCTGAGAAGGTAATAGGAATGTAACTTCCCTATAAAACAGTCATTAGCATAAGTGAGAATAGTTCTGTAATACTAACTCATTGATTCTCAAATAATGGGCCCTACACTATTTGTTCTCCATCTGCGGAAATCCAAGCCCCAGAAAGCAGACCACTAGAAGGCAACTGGCAGAAGGAATCACAGAGGTATGTTGGAATGGAAAAGATGGGGTTTGCAAGAGTGCCTATGACTGGAGATGAAGAAGGAGCCTTTCCCTCAAGTGGATTTGGAAGTAAGAGGAACTGGGCTGGAGAATAAAGGGCTGGGAAGAGAAAAGGAGACCTCTTGACTCTAATGCAAGAGAACAAAATAAAAGAACTTCACAATTAGATGCAAGATAGTAGTATGGAAAGAGGCCTGCACTCAGTCAGGAACATGGGACTGAGTTCGACTCTTGGTTCTTACAGCTGTCACTTCACTGGCTAAGCAAGTTGAGGTCTGAAATTCTATCTAACTCTTTTCCCCCAAAATGACAGTAAAGTCACCACTCTAGAATTCTCACATCACAATTCCTTACATGCCACATGAGACAATGTCACCATAGAAAACAGAAATGGGAAGAGCAGCTGGATTAGACCAAGTATAAGCAGAAGAGGTCTGTACTGGACTGGACATAATTTTGAATGATTCAAGATAACTGAAAGGAGGGAAAATATGAATTACTGGAGAAAAATTACAGACCTTATTATTATTTTTTAAAAAGTGATGAAAACAGGGGCAGCTAGGTGGTGCAGTGAATAGAGCACCAGCCCTGGAGTCAGGAGGACCTGAGTTCAAATGTGATCTCAGACACTTGACACACTTATTAGCCATGTGACTTTGGGCAAGTCACAACCCCAATTGCCCTCCAAAAAGCAAAAAAAAAAAAAAAAAGTGATGAAAATATCAATGGTTCAGTATTCCAGACTGAGATTCCATGTCCAGGGTTTGAACTTGACAGAGGGAGCTGCCACTACCCCCCAAAAATAAAAATCATTCTTTGGCTCATTTTGCCCCTATCCAGAGCTTCCTGGGGAGATCTTAGAATATAATTCATATTAAGTTCTCCATGCATTTTAGTAAGAGTTCTCAGTCCCCATGAAAGCACTCATTGTAACAATGTGTATCAGAGACAGGACAATCTTCATTTTGTTCCCCAAAGAATAAAAAAAACAACACAACAAACTCAAAATCACCCATAAATATTAGTCTATACAGTTCCCTTTCCCTTTATTCTTACTTTTAAACCTAAGAACATTTACAGGTGTTACAGTACTACTCTAAGTGTTTATTGTCTCCTTAGAGGATGAACAAACTTAATGTAGCTACTAAACAGTAGTTTAAAACATTTTGGTGAATCCTTCCCCCTATGCCCAGAAGACTTAAAGCATTATCCAAACAAAGTTTTAAAGCCTTTATGGAAGGGAAAAAACTCTACCATTCTGGTGAGTCCCACCTTCCCAAAGGTCCCATAAGGTCCAAAGACCTTATAGTTTCTGAAATCTCCATTTGGGGGATATTTTTAGATATTTTTTACCCCTCTCTTACAAATATTTGAAATACCCAAAGGCATATTTGGGGAAATTACTGACCAAAGGCTATAATAGGAAGTTTGAAGTTTTACTAGTGTCAGGAATGAGGAGAAATTCAATATCAATCAATTTACAAGGATTTATTAAGGATCTAACAAGGGCCAGGCACCATGCTAAGCATTAGGTATACAAAAGGAAGCAAGACATTCCTGCGTTCCAGGAATGTATCTAAATATTATAATGGAGTAAGAAAAAAGTGTTTTCTCCAATGGGTTAAAAATGTGTGTGTGTATGCGTGTGTACACACGTGTGCACGTGTACAGCTGGGTGACCTGGTGGATAGGGTGCCAGGTCTAGAGTCAAGAAGACTCAAATCAGGAAGAGTTCAAATCTGACCTCAGACACTAGCTGTGTGACCCTGGGCAAGTCACTTTACCCTGTTTGCCTCACTTTCCTCATTTGTAAAATGAGCTGGAGAAGGACATGCAAACCATTCTGGTATCTTTGCCAAGAAAACCCTAAATACGGTCACAAAAAGTCAGGTACCACTGAAACAACTGAACAACAACATGTACATATGGCTTATATTTGTATAGTACTGATGGTTTTTAGAGTAATTTTAATTCTTTTACTTTATTTGCTACACAAGTAGAAAAGCCAGTATGGTGAAGTAGGAAAAGTGCTCTTACAGAAGACAAGAGATCTGGAGTCACATTCTCAGTTTGTCCCTTAACTAGTCTATAATCATGGGCAAATCACTTACTGTGGACCTCAGTTTCCTCATCTGGAAAATGTGGTTAATAACAGGGTTGTTATGAAGTATATATTTTGTAAACCTTTAAGTTTTCTCCATATATTATTTATTAGATAGGAAAATTATTTTCTCTTTTATAGATGAATTGTTGCAGCTCGTAGAAATTAAGTTATTTGCTCCAGGTTACAAAGCTAATTAAAAGTAGAAATGGAATGGAAACCAGCCTTCCTGATACTTAGTAAAGTGAGTGCTCCCTCTATCAACTCGTGCTGTGGTTCTTTGAAATATATAGAAAAATAAGAGGATGGTTTTGCCTGACATTGTCCAAATGATGAAAAAAAACAAAAAACAAGTAAATGTGAAGCTATGTATGATGTGGCTATAAAAGACTGGTTAATGCTTTCCTCTGAGTGTTTTAGGATTGCATTTTTTGAGACAGCTGTCTCAAAACTCCAGAAAAAAGAAATTAGCCACAAGAGGTGTTATTTATTGTCTCGGGGACTTCCTTCCTAGTTCTTTTCCTCTTCGATTATGGATTTTAAAAAGAACAAAAAAAGAACCAGGTTAAAGGAGCTTCTTGAGGAAAATCCAATAAAGCCTATTAACAAATAGAACAGTCTTATCCTTCCAAGGGCAGCTGGTCACATGCTTTCAATGGATACAAATAGCTCTTTGTTTCCTTCATCTACACTACAGTTCTTTGTCAATCATCATCAACAATCCATTCAGCTGTACTTGCAGCATTCTCTCTCTCAGTCTCTCTCTGTCTCTCTGTCTTTGTCTCTGTCTCTCTATCTCTGTCTCTGTCTGTCTCTCTCTCCTACTCCTCCCTTTCTCTCTTCTTTGAAAGTCTTCTGGTCCATGACTGCAAACTCAAGTGTTATTGGAGCCTAGGGAGAGGCAGCATTGCATTGAAAGTTGACCTTGGAGTCAAGAACTGGTTTCAAGTCTGACACATACTGATTTTGTATGTGACCCTGTGCAGGTCACTCAGTTCTTCAGTGCCTCCCCCCAGAAACTCTCTACGACATGTAAATTGCAGAGTGGGTGCCAATCATCTTGGGTAAGCTCCCTATCCAAGTGAAATCACAGGCCCAAGCTGAAAGGAATGTAGGACTGCTAATGCTTTTATAAGGGGCCGGAAGGGATATAAATCTTGTTCTGAACATTGAGCTGACTGTTGTTGTTCAGTCATTTCAGTCATGTCTGACTTTTCATGACCCCATTTGGGATTTTCTTGGCAAAATAGTGGAGTGGGTTGCCATTTCCTTCTCCAGCTCATTTTACAGATGAGGAAACTGAGGCAAACAAGGCTAAGTGACCGTGATAGGGCTCCACTAATAGAAAAGTTGTTAAGAAATTTTGGGACATTCTTATTTCAAGTGACCAGGGAATTGTGAAATTAATTCTTTTTTTCCACAGTAACTCAGTTCATATCTGACCTTCCATGTTCTTCTACCAAGAACAATGAGCGTAGTGAGGGAGTACAGGGAAGTATGAAACAGGGAAGAACAAATAGGTGACTCTAGAGTGGAGAGAGTATTGGATAGCAGGGAAGAAAAATCAAAAGATCATAAAAAAATCAACAACCTGAGCATTTAAAATTCATGAAAAACAGAGTGTTCCTAACCTTTTCTTATACTAGTAGGTAGCATTTATACAAGGTTTTTAAGTTTGCAAAGAACTTGTGAGATGAATGAAAAGCCCAAAAGACAGAGTTTGTAGGTAACCAATAATCAATTTATTCATTAGGCTAGCTGATAACAAACTGATGATCAGTGCTTTCTCTCAGTAATCAAAGATAAAACCATGGCCATTGGACATATCAGAATGCTTAAATATCTTTGGAAAAGGTGGCATCCCTAACAAGTAGAAATGGGACAGAAATCAGTCCTGTAGAATCAATCTTGATTGGTGAACAATTAATGAAGTGGTGGATTTTCAAATGAGGAGGTAGGCTGAAAGCCTTCAGCTCCTGCCGCTGAGTACAGAGCTTGATCATGGGACTCAATTGCCTCCAGCAGTCTGCACAAAGGAATCTGTCTCTACCCAGACCAGTCTGGTTGGTTTTTTCCTTCATGAGCTGGGTCACTCTAAACTCCAATGGAGAGGCGTAGAGACATGGGTTTAATGCTTTGGGAATGGAATTCACCTAGATTAGATTCCGTTTACACTCTGAAGAGAAGTAAGGTTTGATAGTTGGTGGGGCCCTGCCCAAGACTGAAGAGCATGTTCTCAGAATATTTGGGCAATCCCATCTACCAGCAAAGTTCTTCAGAGACTGACTGACTTACAAGGATGCTTCCTGAAAGAGGAAATAGAAAAAGCCTGGATCCTAGTTAATAATGGGTTATTAATGTAATGGAAAATAATAATTTTTCTCACTTGACATATGCTATCTCCTTTGATTCTTATAACAACCCTTTGAGATGGGTTACTATTATTTTCATTTTACAAAAGAGGAAACTGAGGCTAAGTGACATGCCTAGGGCCATTCAGTATTCAGGCAGGATTCCATCCAAGGTCTTCATGGTGCCAACAAGTTGGATACACTAGTCACTACACTAATCTGTTATTGTTCAGTTGTTTTTAGTCTTGTCCAACTCTTTGTGACTGCATTTGGGGTTTTCTTGGCAAAGATACTGGAGAGATTTGCCATTTCCTTCTCCAGTTCATTTTACAGATGAAGAAATTTAAGTAGTCAAGTCACTATTGCTTCCTTTGAACAGACTGAAGTTTTAGTTATCTCTCTGCAATGAGTTAGCTATTTGAGTGTAAGCAGTCACATAACCTCCCTGGAAGTAAGTTGCCTAAATGATGGAGCAGATAGAGAGCTGACCACAGAGACAGGGAGACCTGGGTTGAAATTCTGTTTCTGATCCACACTAGTCATGTGCTCTTGGGCAAGTCACTTAACTTTGCCAAGCCTCAGTGCCCTGACCAACCCTCTAAGGCTGTAAGTTACAACCTGACTGGGCAGGGAGATAGAAGAGGGTCAGATGCAAGAGTATAATGGAGCTGGCTCAAACTGACTCTGGAGAACTAATTGTGAAAGGTTCAGTGTGAGTATTTAAATCTCAGAAACCAGCAAATGCAATCAATCAGGGCTTGAGATTTATTGTTTTCTGATTGTATAGACTAAAGAAAGTGATGAAGAAAATGTTAGTCACAGAGATTAAACTTAAATGTATGTCCTGCATACAGTGTTGATCATTAAACATTTACTAGCACACCCCTGGATCATATGTATTATTTTTAGAGAGTCAATGGTTTAGAATTTACCAGTATCCTTCTGGATGGATGTCTAGAGTTTCTTCTAACTTTAAGAGAGTAGTTTTCTGATTCTTCTCATCTCCCCTTTAAAATAGGAAGCTATTGCCAACGGGAACCAGAGAGAGAATTAAGCTGATAGGATAATTTGTGCTTGCAAAAACCCTGAAGAGAGGCTTTAAAAAAAGGCAGTTATTACAAGTGCAGGTAGGTAGTTTAATCCTTGACAATCAATATTTGGGGATGTTTCCATTTACTTGAGCAAATATTAATCAAGTGCCTGCTGTATACAGGGCAGAGTGGTAGTTGCTGAAGTTACAAAAGTAGATAGGACACAGACCCTGCTTATATTCTAAAAGGACTGGAGGTAAAGACTTGTACACAAATAACTGTATAGATAAGGGAAATGGAGGGAATTTAACCTAAAGGTAAGTTCTCATGTCCCTATTATTACTTGTCTGTTTCAGACATTTTCTGTTTTCTTGATTTTTTGATAGTATATTTGATATATATTATTAAGGAAAGGCTCTGAAAAAATCAAAAGAGGACCAGAAAGAACACTATCCATTGCATAGAGAGACTGTGATCAATGAATACTCAAGAGCTTAGGCAAAAAGTAGTTGAAGAGTGGGTCAGCTGTCACCTTTCTGTACTAGTGTTTTATAGTTTAAAGAGAAATAGAGGGGGACTGAGGCACCTTGGGCTCTAGCCATGACTTTTCCTCCAACTAGCCAGCTGATAGCACACAAAATGACTGCCCACAGGACCTCAGTTGTTAGTCATTTCAGTTGTGTCTGGCTCTTCATGACCATTTTGGGGATTTTCTTGGCAGAGATACTGGAGGAATTTGCCATTTCCTTCTCCAGCTCATTTGGCAGATGAGGAACCTGAGGTAAACAGGGTTAAGTGACTTGCCCAGGGTCATACAGCTAGTAAGTGGCTGGGGCCAGATTTGAACTCATTAAAATGAATTTTCCTTGAATATGCCATTGTGCCATCTGGTTGCCATGGACCTCAATACTTACATATAAAATAAACGGGTTAGGGTGCTTCTCTACAGAGTAAAACTTTTTGTTTTTCACATGAGGTCAAATAGTTGGGAGAGAGGGGTGTCCTATATCCCAAAATATACAGTTATGCAAGATGGGTCCATTATCTCATCACTTGATGATGGGTGGGAATATATACTTCCTAGGAAAGGGTGGTACATCAGTGGAACCCTATGAGAATAGGAAGATTGCGAAGTGAGGGATGGAGAAACAGGTGCCTCCATGATGGGGGTGTCAGCTGCTTAGCTAAAGCTTATCTCTAGATCTCTCCCTCTGAATTTCTATGAGCAGATGATTTTACTTGTCTCCAAGACTGTGCTGGTTATAGTGGGTGATTCAAAGAGGTATTAGACACTGTCCATTAGTTGATGAAGTTTACAATCTAGCTGTAGGGACAAACCATGTACAAAAAAATGACAACAGCTATTATAAAGCAAGAGAAAGAGGAAGTATGGAATAGAGCATGGTTCTTAAATTTTTAGGTCTCAATACTCTTTTATAAATTAAAAAAAATTTTAGGATCCCAAAGGGATTGTGTTTATGTGGGTTAAATTTGTCTATATTTATCATAGTATAAATTAAAACATCTTAATAGTAATAAGTATAACAATGAAAATAATTTTGACCTTGTAGAACCCCTAAAAGGGTCTCTGGGACCCCCCAGGGTCTCCTGATCATATATCAAGAACTACTAGTATAGAAGAAAGTTGAAAAACACAGCCTCAAATCCTCCTCAACCACTTGCTAGCCACGTGACTTGGACAATTCACTTATATATTCTGTGCCTCCATTTTCTCAAGTATAAAATGAAAATTATAGCTCTTGCCTTATTTACCTCACAGGGCTCTATAGCAAAGTACTTTGTGAGCCATAAATGAATTTATAAGGCCAAATTATTATGATTAAAGTGCCCAAAATGTAATAAAGTAGAAATTAGTCAATCAACAAACAATAAAGATAAAGCCGTCCTACTCCCCCATATTCACAATGGGCTTTTTGAATCTCTCTCAGAATTTACCTCTTTATTTATCTTTCCCCTCATTCAAGGCTGAAAGCAGTCAGTTTCTCCTCTCTTTTTCCCCAGGTGGGTGCTGCTCATAGATTCTATGCATAACCCCTGCTTTCAGAGCAGTATCTACTCTGAAAAGAGACCAAACAATACCATTTTAATAGCAAAAAGGCACATTATCTTTTTCTTCTTTGAGAGAGTACAAGGGAGATTACAAGTTTATGTTTTGGAATCACTAAAGAGACACTTCCGATTTCAGATTCACTCTGTCCCACCACAGGCCACTGTTCTTAGAGAGCTCTCTGTACCTAGAACTAGGAATAGATGGGAAAGTAATCCTGCCTAATTGAGGAAAGAAGGCAGCCACTGTCTCTATTCCCTGAAAGAAGTGTGTTCCTTTTTAAAAAACATAACTATGTTAAATTATTATTGATATTTTTTATTTTTACATCACCTACATCTTCCAATGTATACTTCCTCTCAGCCCCCTTTCAGATTCTTATTCTCAATAAAGAATAAAGAAGAAGAGGGAAAAGGTTTATCAAAACAAATCAATGTTTTTTTTTAAGTCCCCCTCTACAGTATTTCAAATCATTTTTCAGACTGCTCAGAAAGATTCATAGCTTCACCAATGATGGATTAGTGTGGCCATCTTTCTGTAAGTCTTCTAACACTGACTATTCCTATATTTTGGAGAAACAACAACAAAAATCCAGAATATCAAGGAAAATAATGAAGAATGGATTAGCCCTTCCATAGCTTAAACTATATTATAAAGCAGAAATCATCAAAAGTATTGGGTACAGGTTACAAATAGGAAAATGGGGAGAAGTTGGTGGCACAGTGAATAGAGCATTGGCCCTGGTGTCAGGAGGACCTGAGTTCAAATCTGGCCTCAGACACTTAACACGAAAACTAGCTGTGTGACCTTGGGCAAGTCACTTGTCCTACCTTCTCCCCTCCAAAAAGCAAAAAAATAAAATAAAAAATAGAAAAATGGACTAATGGAACAGACTAGAAAAAGGAGGATCAGAAATAATTGCAATCAGTAACCCAAGGTTAGATAAATCTGAGAACACAAATTAAGCTAGGAAAGAAATTAAATTTAGATCAACATCTTAATCTTATAAAACTGTAAATTCAAAAGAATATGTGACCTAAATATGAAAGATCACATCTTAAAATATTTGGAAGAAAAGCAGACCATATGCTTTTCACAAATATATATAGGGGGTGAACTCTTAATCAAACCAGAGCTAAAGGTAATTTTAAAAGGATAAAATGATGACTTTACACTAAATTGAAAAGTGTTTGCATAAACAAAATAAATGCAACGAGGACAAAAAGTGACCATTTGGAGGAAAATGCTTTGTATTAAATATCTCTGACAAAGGTCTGATATCAAACATATATTACAACTAATACAAACATATAAGACCAAAAGCTATTTCCCTAGAGAAAATTGGTTAAAGGACATGAATGTGTATATGAGAAAGAGAGAGACAAAGACCTAATGAAATCCAGCAAACATATCAATTTTCAGGGAAATTTCTAACTCAATCAATTGATCAGTCAGCAAGTATTTATTAAGTACGTACTATGAGACATTATGCTAATAGCTAGACATGCAAATGCAAAAGACAGTTCCTGCTTTCAAGGCACTTACATTTTAATATACATAGAGAGCAATTAAAAGATAACCTCTATAATTTAAGAATAAAATCTTTAGCAGTAACTAAAAAATAAAATATAAGATATATAAGTACTTCTGTAAATAGAAAAGGATTAGCTTATCTCTCCTGAGCCTAGACTGACCTATATAAACATCAAATCATACAACTTTCCCAGTTCCAAACCACAGAGAAGGAAGGAATTTTTGACTTGTGTCTTTCGGAATCCTGTAGGATATGATTAGTTTGTAAACAGCAAGTAGGAACTCAGAAGAGTTGGAAGCAAAATCATAATACCCTTTTCATTTTAAGCTCTATGTCATATCTAAGGGCTAGTAGAAGTATTCTCTTCCTCCTTTCAAGCTGCAGGTCAGTTTTGGATCAAGAATATCTTTCCCTATTAACAATAGAAAGCTATTTCTTCAGTCTATTTGTATAACGTGCTGCTACCTAACCTTTGCAAGACCTGTTGTTCAAGATAGAGCTGAATGTCAGAAGAACGAATTAACATATTCATTCCAAGTACTTAGATGATCACAGTGTACATAGCAATTATGACATTGTCAATGATGGCTAAGAGAGCAGTCTCTTAACTCTGTTGTCTGAGGACCAGCCTAGCTAAATGCAGGGAGACTTATCACTAGAAAGTAGGCAATGATTTTTTTTTTTTTAAAACCACAGAGACTCATAAAATTATCTGTTAAGGCATGGAGAGGTGGCTATCTATATTAGTGAAGAGAATACCAACTTCAAAGAAATTACAGTTTTCTCGAGAAAAAAAAAATAGAAAACAAGAGTTAAATGTATTCATCTCTCTAAAACATTTTTTTTTAAGTGAATTAGGTCAGGCCAGCTAGGTAGCACAGTGAATAGAGCACCAGCCCTATAATCAGGAGCACCTGAGTTCAAATTCAGCCTCAGACACTTGACACTTACTAGCTGTGTGACCTTGGGCAAATCATTTATCCCAATTGCCTTGCTTTCCCCCCTCCACAAAAAAAAAAAAAAAAAAAAGTGAATTAGGAAAAAAAATGTCCTGCCTCAGCAAATTCAATCATTGGGAATGTACCCTGCAACTGTTTTCAGAAACAACAATAACAACAAAAAAAGATCTGTTGGAGAATTTTTTATAGCAGGGTTATTTGTAATTGTAAAAAACTAGAAGCAACCTAAATGTCCAATGGTACAATAATAGCTAGATAAATTGTAGTACATTCACATAATGGGATACTATAATTCAATTAAGATTGACAAATAGGAAAAATACAGAGAAATTGGAAAAGAATTTTGTGAAATAATGAAAAGTGAAAAAAAAGTGAAGGGGAAAAAGTGAAAAAGAATACATCATTGAAGGAGAAAAGTAAAGGGGAAGAAGGGACAAAGAATCCTATTAGGGAGGAAGAAGGACTAATTGAAAAGCTGTTCAGGCATTTAATACATTCAAATTGGTTTATTTACATGTAAATAATGAAATTATGTTTAATTAAGTATATATTAGGTTTGTAGCAAATCATTTTCTGGAAATTAGAAATAAAGATAAATCTCCTTCCCCAAAATAATATTTTGCTAACACTGATTGTGTATGTATGTTCTTTTTAACATAACATATGTTGTTTTTTGCGTCCTGTCTTCCACAAATTCCTATAAACGAGCACAAAGATGCTTTTGTTTCAGCAGACACTGCCAAAATTGGCTCTGTGCCTATGTCACCATAAAGGTCCATCCGCTAACTAACCATTAAGAGATATGGGAACCAGGGACCAGGAAGGAAAAAGGACCCTCACTAGTCTAAAGTCCAGAATTTAATTTGCTTTGGTTTTATTGTCTGCTCTCCGAGACTAACTCAAAGGAGAAAAGAAAAAAAGAAAAAACCTACACATTAATCTTCATATTAAATATTGAATTACCTAATGCATGTACAAAGTCATTTTGAAGATTAGAAACTGGGTACTTGGCATTTCCCAGGGACAATGACAGGGAGAGCCCAACTCTCTTCATGTATTTTCTTATGCTGCACTTTATTTTATCCTTTTTCTACCTGACTCATTTCTAATTCTTCATCCCTCTTGGCCTAAATCATACAAAGTGTTTTTGCTCTGTTTTTACTACCTGTGTGATGTTGGGAAATCACTTTTATCTCCAAATCCTCAATGTCTTTATCTCTAGAATAAGAGGGTTGAACAAGACAGGCTCTGAAATTTCTTCCAGCTGTAAATCTATCATCCTGTATCACTGTACATGAAATATTTTTTTAAATGAGTAATTTTTACTGCAGGCAAGTTAGAATCTCCCTTTGCTGTCACAAAGGCACAAAATATGCCAATGTCTTCTATACAATTACTCTGAGACTGAATGAGAATTCCAGCAGTGTACTGACCCTGCCTGGAAGGTGTATACATAAGCCCTTTTAAAATGATAGTACCAAACTCACCAACTGAAAGTCTTTGAAAAAAGTGAGCCAATGCCTTTAAATATTTATACCACACTGCAAATTACTTTAAACAAAAAAGATGAGACAAAGTTCATATTTGCTCAAATGCCACAGTCAAATAACTTTTGTAGATCTGTCATGTAGTCATTGAACCCATAAATATCAAGGCTCCATAGTCAGGACCATGGTGCACTTGAGGTACAAAATCCTCAAAGGACCGCAAGGACTAGAGCTCCACTGCGACAGAGCACAGGTGTTTTCAGTGTCATTGTTAACTGACTGCAGGCAGTAATATGTCTTATTCTTCTTGGTATCTCCACTTGATCAATTAATCAGCAAGCATTTATAAAGTGCTTACTATGAGCCAAATATTGTACTAAGTACTATGGATTCAAAGAAAAAGTTAGATGAATCCCTGTCTTTAAAAGTTTCTATTCTAAGGGGGGAGACAACGTTACATTTAGACAAGATACCTACAGAGTACAGTAGATAAATACCAGGAAACCTTAGAAGGGAAGCCACTAGATGTTGGGACGACTGGGAAAGATGCTCTACAGAGCTGTGTGCTTCATCTTGAAGGAAGCAAGTGATTCTAAGAGATGAAAGGGAGGAGGAAAAACATTCCTGGCTTAGGAGACGCTAGTACAAAAGCACAGAGATAGGAGAGGGAGAACAGCAAGTTGGCCATTATGACTAGACCATAGAACACTTGGAAGGAAATCTTCTGTGTGTTTCCAAAATGTTTGCAAAAAAAAAAAAAAAGAAAGAAATATATTTTGCATGACCTCACATGTATAATCAATGTCATACTGCTTGTCTTTTAAGGGGTGGGAGAGGGGCAGGAGGTAGGGAAAGATTTGGAACTTAGAAGTTTTCAAAATGAGTGTTAAAAATTTTACATGTAATTGGGAAATATTTGATGAATTGAATTAATGTACACATATATACATACACATATATACATATGTATATACATATATGTGTGTGTCTATCTATCTATCTATAGATATGATATCTATAGATAGATATGTAGAAGAATACTGGAGAGGTTGACTGAAGCCAGTTGGGAAGATATTTGAATGCCAAGCAGAAGAGTTTGTATTTGGTCATAATGGTCACAGGGAAATACTAGAGTTTATGGAGGTGGGGTGACAATGAGTGCCCTCAAAAAGCTTACAATCTAACGGAATTTGCAATCTGATGTCAGTATTGGCCATGGAATTTTATAGAGTGGATACATAATCACTGTTTATTGAATAGAATCAAAAGCATCTTCCAAGGACATCTAGTAGTCCAATGTGTACCTGACCAGAAATTCCCATAGAACAGCCCTAACAAGTGGTCATCTTCAGGTTACTTGAAGGCCATAGATAACTCATTACCTCTTGAAGAAATCCATTCTATTTTTGTACATTTTACTTGGTAGGAATTTTACTTTATATCAGTCTGAATACCCTTTTATATTACTTCAATCTTCTGTTCAGTCTTTAGTCGTCTTCTCACAAGGGCCAAGAAGGCAAGTTAAATATATCTTTCACATGCCAGCCCTTCAAAAGGCTGCTCATTCTCATACTATCTATAAATCTTCTCTTTCCCAAGTGACACCTTCCTAGAGTCTTTAAATGATTGTTTTATGGCCTGGTCTTCCTCAAACAGGCTCGCTATCCTTATTGGCTGCTGTGGTTGTGCTAAGCAAAATCCTTTCTAACATGTGGTGTCAAGATCTGAATACCATACACCAGATGTGGTCAAAACAGGCCAGATGCTCTCGTTCTGGAGACTGGCTCCTTTTAAAGCACACTCTGATTGTGTTCCGTTTTTCAGTTGCCATGCCATACTGTTAGCTCATGGTGAGTTTGCAGTTCACTAAAACCCTCTGTTGCCGTTTTTTTACATGAACTCTTCTCTAGCTTATACCATGCTGTATCTGTGAGGTTAAAACAACACGAACAAGGGGGTAAGACTTTATACTCATCTTAGGGAGAGAGACATTAAGATAAGTATGTGCCAGGTCCTGTGCTGAGTGTTTTAAAAATATCTTATTTTATCCTTGCAACAGCTCTGGGAGGTAGGTACAATTATCATGCACATTTTACAGATGAGAAAACAGAGACAGACAGCAGTTATGTAACTTGCCTAGGGTCACAGAGTTGGTATATGTTTGAGACTGGATTTGAACTTGGGTCTTCCTGACTCCAAGTCCAAGTCTCTATACATTATTCTACTCAGCTCTCTCTATTAATTTTTTATCTTATTAAATTTAATACATTGTTTTAGCTGATAGTGAACTATTTGGATCTCAACTCCCAGTTTAGGAGATTTTATCAAATGCTTTTCTTCATATATCCATGTATCATACTTGTCTCATTCCCCTGATCTCTGAGTCTAGGAAATAAATTTGTCCAATATGTCCTGATCTTGATGAAATCATACTACCTCTTTCTTATCATTACATCCTTTTCTAAATGCCTAAAATTACCCTTTTAATAGATGTAAGATAAGATGGTTTTATATCCTCTTCCTCATTCACAATTAATGGAACTAACAATGCTCTAATCCTTAAACATGGATAACCTTAACATGAGGGGTAGCTAGGTGGGGCAGTGGATAGAATGTTAGGCCTGGAGTCAGGAAGAGTTGTCTTCCAGAGTTTAAATCTGACTTCACACACTTACTAGCTGTTCTGACCCTGGGCAAGTCACTTAACCCTGTTTGCCTGTTTCCTCATCTGAAAAATGAGCTGCAGAAAGAAATGGCAACTTCAATATCGTTGCCAAGAAAACCCCAAATGTAGTCATGAAGAGTCAGACGTGACCGAAAAATGACTGAACAACAAACAACAGCCTGATTACTGCAGAGAATGCCTATTAGACTGAGTTACAGAATCAATAAAAATTATATAAACTTGCTGTTAACTATTCCTCAAGACCCCTATTGAATTAATCATTCAATCCAAGGTGCCAAATAGGTTCAAGGAGTAAAATATTATTAGTCATTTAGCAATATCAGATGAAGACATTTTGGGGATTAAGAAGAAGTATTAGACATACCTCTAGTACATCTATATATTTTGTGTACATCAGAGAAGGGGTTTCCAGCAAGAGCGTTATCCTAGCAATTGCTTCAGGAATAAAGATTTGTGGGTGGAAGAACAGAAGAAAATGAGGGAATGAGTCCTGAAAGAGCATCACTTTCCTTTCATTTCCTCTCATTGACCACAGATTAGACTGTAACAACTAATGCATCCAACTGTGAGTTGAGAAGATATGTTGAAGAAAGGTAGCTTCAGGATTCTACAAGGAAGGACCTGTACCCTGGAAGCCAGGCAGACAGCTACCTATCTAAGTAGTCAATCAGTCTCCAAAAAGAGAGAAGAAGCCTTCCGTTGAAACAGGAACTGTGACTTATCCTTTTGCCACACGTTCCATCCAAGCCTGAGCCTATTTGCCCCTGAATTCTAAGTATTCTTGTAGGAGAGTGTGTACTGTTTGGGGAGATTTTTGTAACAACTATTCTTACTCTATCGCTTTACTAGGTCATTTATTCATTTGGAGCTTAGTGTGGTATATGGTGTGAAAACTTGTTCTAATCCTAATTTTTGGCCAAATTGCTTTCCAGTTTTCCCAGCAATTCTTTTTTTAAAAAAAAAGAGTCCTTACTCCACTAATTCATTTTCTTGAGTATACTAAACACTGAGTACTGCAGGTAAGTAATCCAGTAATACCACTACTAGATTTATAAGATAAAAGGATCCCAAAGGAGATTTAAAAAAAAAAAAAGTAAAAATATTTACACTTCTTTTTTGTGGCGGCAAAACAATGGAACCTAAGGTAGTCTCCCTCAATTGGGGGAATGGCTGACCACATTATGCTATGGGAGAGTAAGTCTAAGAAATGAAGGAAGAGTTTCAGAGAAACCTGAGAAGATTTGCATGAGCAAAGGCAAAGTGAAGTAGGCAGAAACCAGGAAAATGTATACCATACCATCAAGATTATAAAAACAATTCTGAAAGACTTGAGAAGTCAGATCAATTATAATTCTAGAGGCCTGATGATGAAAAATGCTACCCATCTCTTGACAGAGAATCAAAAGATCAACGTGCAGAATGCCATACACATTTTTTGACATGGACAATATGAGAATTTGTTTTGTTTGATGATGCTTATTTATTACAAGGGTTTTGTCTTGTTTTTTCCCTTCAGTGAGAGGGGGTGGGAGTCGTGGAGAAAAATAAAAGCTCAATAATTGAAAAGATAATTTTCAAAATCCTATATTGTTGTTGCTCAACTTAATCTCCCGGATTCTGGCTCTACCTTATACTTTTACTCATCCATCAACAATCAAGAGACAATAACACCGGGTCATGGCCCCACTGCTACTGTGCCTGCGCCCCGGCCTGGCCCCACCGCGGCCGCTGCCACCCGCGCCTTCGGTGGCCTCATGGGAGGAGGCATCGCCAGCAAACCGGGCCGCGCGCCCCCGCCTCCTGCAGCCGCCCTGGAGCGCGCCCTGCCTATGCTCGTGCACTCGCAGGGGGCCCTACACCGAGGGGGGCAAGGCCTTTGCTGAATTCCTGACAGATGAAAAGGAAAATCCAGAAGCACAAACCCCGCCCCAAGATGTCCAGGCGTTGGAAATGCGTGTGCGAGGGGCAGAGGTCAAGTGAGTCCGGAGTCTGGCTGGCGAGAGCGGGCACAACGGTGCCCCTTCGACATTTGACGACAAGGCACCAGAGGGAAAGAAAACCCGAGAACAGCAAGAGCCTGAACTTAACGTCAAGCCCCGGACTTCGTGGCCGAGGCTGTGAAGGACAATACCAAAAAGGCCTTTGTACTGAACTACGGCCATCCAGAGGACGAGGTTGGACCGGAAGAAGACGAGCAGTGACATCATCCCCGTCCGGGAACTTAGCTTCCAGCCCACACACCAGTCTGACTGAAAAGATGAAAACTACCCGTGTGTGGAGCTCGCGGTCCCTGCGCCACCTCTTGATGGACTTCCCGGCTGACCGCGGGCTAGACAACAAGTTTGCTGATGAACTGATCAAGCTCAGCACGGACTTAAAGCACCAGGAGGACATCATCTTTCTGGAAGATCTGAAAGGGTTTGTCCAGTGTCAGTAGGGGGCCCTGGGTCTGCAGTCCCCAGGTGTGCTCCCAGAGCCCTTTCAAAAGTACGTTTCTAGAAGCCATCGTGGAGAAAGCGCCGTGACGTGCAGTACGGCCAAGCATACGTTATGTTCCCTAACCCTGTATTTCCTTAGTCTGCGGGCATTTTTGTATGCCACCACAGAATGGTGAGAAATAAAACCCTTGGACCCCTCGAAAAAATAAAATAAAATAAAGAGACAGTAATACCTGCCTTGATTAACTCACAGGGCTACTGTAGAGAGCAAAGAAGAGAGCGAATCCCTCGGTAAATTCCCACATTCATACTGGAAAGATGGAGAGCTATAAGACAACCGTAGGACTAAGTAGACTTGGAATTTACTGATTCTTGGAGATATTTCTTTAATCTAATAAGGGGTTAGTTCTGCTATTCTTATTGTTATTACTGGTATTTCTATAGGCCATTTTCTTTTTGGAGCATGTAGTACCTGGCTTTATCTTCCAATGTTCTCTACTGTCTTGGTTTCCTGATACCTGCCCTGCTCTTAACATTTGCAAAGACTTAGTTGCCTATTTTGACCTCCACCTTCTTAGGCTATTGGTGTATCTCTGATTTTCAGAAATTAGAGTTACTTTAGGCCCATTTAAATTGTCCTGGTCCCACAGATTTACCTAGCTCCCCCACCAATCCCAACATCCCAAATGACTCAAAACTGCTGAATCCTATATCCTTCTATATTGATACCAGAAGCAGAACATAGTGGGAAGAGTACCTTTAGGTAACAAGTGTATCATAAATCTTCATTGATGTGTAGTGATTTGGGCATGAAGGTTGGAGAGGGGAAATCAGGACTAGGTTGAATTATCCAAAAGTCTGCATCATAGAATACTATAAACTATAAAATTATTTTATTAGTTCTAAAAGTATAAAGTAATTTAAAATGAGCTTACATAATGATAGCTAAAGGTCACTTGGAAGACATTAAGAGAATGGTTAAGGATGATTCATTATCATGCTAATTGCAAACCAATCAAATATTGATATATATTTCTTCTAAAGTACTGGAAAACAAATTGTTCTCTTGCATTATTAAGCATGGTCTCTATAATTTTGCTTATTCCATTAATTTATTATTTATTTATACATTTATTTGTTCAGTTGTTTGTTTATATGAGAAGCAGTAGAAAAATAAACCAGCGTAGGGTCATCTATGTTATCTCAAATTTTAATATTGAGGAGTGAAACGATACACTTTATTTTGACGTGAATAGCATTTAAGAATGTCCAGTCTCATGAAATGATTATTTTCCAGGCAACTCAATCTCTTGTCATTTTGTATGATATGATAAAATGCTCTAAGTAATAATTGGCTGGTGCTGTCTCCTTTCATATGCCGTTCTTCGTAAGATAATAACAATCAACAATCATAGGTAGCTGTGATGTAGGGTAATAAATCCTGGGGTTAAAGTAGAAGGAACAGGTTTGAAATCTGTTCTTGGTGTTTACTTGCTCTCTGAGCCTCAGTTTACAATTAAAAGATTGGACTAACCTCTAATGTTCCTTTCATCTCCAAACCCTATGATCTTATGACCTATTCAAATCTTTACTAATATTTTATTATGGGACCTTAAAGCAAGTTACTTGGCCTCTCTCCAATTCATCTGAAAAGAAAAATGTTTGAGGGAGTTTTCAGAGTAATTATGACTAAACATATTTCAACTTACGAAGAATAAAAGTGTATTGCAATCTTCTCAATTGGGGATCAGTCATTAGAGAAATTGTTTTCTCTCCCCAAAACAAGAAACTTCTCAGAAAGATTCCCTTATAAAAGCAGATAAAAGATTTATAAGGAAAATCAAAAGGCAAAAAAAAAAGTCCAAATTGTATGCACTGACTTTGGGCTTAGTACCAACCAATTAATGACAGTTAACCAAGGAAACATAACTAGCCCTTGGTTTTCTGAGGTCTAAATAAAAGAATAAATAGGAAACTAGAAGCCTTGGAATAAACAATTTGGCCAAAGTGGTTTTCCAAAAAAGCAGCAGAGTGCTTAGGAGCTCTTAATTGACTATACAAAACCAGGTTATATATATATATTTTTTCAAGTTTTTTTTTTTTTATTGTAAAGGAATGCAAACCATGTGGCCCATTCTGTGGAGAGCAGTGTTTGGAATGGGGACAATCAATTTAAAGTCATTTAGAGGCACTTTATCCAGTGGTAGAAATCTAGAGTTTCCCAACATGCTTGGACCAAAAAAGGCAACAAAAAACGGTGAACAGTCAGAAAGGCTAAAACTGTAGAAGTTCTTAACCTGTGAAATTTTTAAAGAAAAATATTTTGATAACTATATTTTAATATGATTTGCTTGATTTGTAATGCTGTGCATTTTATTTTATGCATTGAAAAACATTAATCCAAAAAAGCTTTACCAGACTGCCAAAGGTGTCTCTTGCATTGAGTAGACATTGCGGGATAAAGGAAAGAGCACTGAAATCTGAAGGCCTGGGTTCTAATCCTGCCACTAACTCACCGTATGACCTTAAGCAAGTCCCTTCACTGGGCTTCACAGCTCCAAAACTGAAAGGTCATCTCCGTTTCATCATCTGTAAAATGAGTTTGATGTTTATGACTCCCTCCTTGGTCTTTTTCAACTCTAACATTCTGTGAACGCGGAGGATAGAATAGTGGGCTTTTGTTGTTGTCGCTGTTGTTGATAAGGGCAAGAGGAAAATGAAAACAGAGAAAAAAACCTTCTCCCTGAGCTAGATGGCGTGATGATAGTGTACCACAGAATGGCATAGCTTCTACTTCCTCTACCAGAAGGAGAACGACTGAGACAAAAAAAAGGACAATGATGAGACAGCGGGGTGGCAGGGTGGATCGAGTGCTGGATCTGGAGTCAGGAAGACCTGAGTTCAAATCCTTCCTCAGATATTTAATAACTGTGAACCTGGACAAGTTGCTTAGTCTCTTTTTGCCTCAGTTTCTTCATCCGCAAAGTTGGGGTAATAGTAACGCCTATCTCACAGGATTGTTGTGAGGATCAAAGGAGATGATATATCTAAAGGTCTTTGAAAACCTTGAAGTGCTATACTAATTATAGCTCTTAAAAAAATAGAGCAGAAATGGCTAACGAGGAATTAAAACCCTAAGCTAAGGGAGGAAATACTGTTAGAGTTGCCATTGACGAGTTCGTCAGCAAAGCCAAACAAATTCCAAGGCACTTTTGTAATTCCTTGGATTAGTCTCCAGTAGTACAGATCACTCAGTGTCCATCCTCACTCTCATCATGCTCAGCTCTTGTCCACAGATGACCATAAATCCTCTCCAAGGGGTCTATTCAGTCAACTTTCTAGAGGCCTTCTAGATTTCTTGCCATTGTGTGAGCACCAATGGATCCCTTGGACATCAATGGATCATCGGTTACTCCTCTGTCTTGTTGTAGGACTGGCCCATTATTCTCTTCAAATCATGAATCTCTCTGTTTATCTCTATTGCCCTCCTTTTCTTGATGGAAGAATAGATAGGTATAATCACTGTCAATGATCTTTGAAGATACTTGAAGAGTAGAGATACTACATAGCGCTGGAAGAGTGCAAGTGTTCAAATATCCAAATTTCAGAGTAAACCAGATTCTTTCAGCTATAGACTGGGGGGCTTGGCTTTGATCTTTGGAAAATTTAGATCACATTATAACAGGATTAGTTTATAAATATTTAGAAAAGGGGGCAGAGAGCACTAAGATCCAACAAGGTCTGAGTGTGCATAGACAAGTCTCCCCTTTTTATCACAAGGTTTCCAAATGAATAAATCAGGGGAATGGCATAGACACTGTATAACTACTTTTCAGCAAGGCATTTGGTAAAGTCTCTCATGGATATTCTTGAGGGCAAGATGGAGAGATGTGGAAAAGACAATTACAGTTAGGTGGATTCAAAATTGATTGAGCTACCAGATCCAAAGAATAAGGATGAATAGATCAATGTAATATAATTCAACAGACATTTGATAAACACACACTAGATTCAAGGCACTGTACTCGGTGCTAAGGAGACAAGGACAAAAATTAAGCAGTCAATAAGTAATTTTTTAACAACTTACTTTGACACTATACTAAGTTAAGCATTGGAGAGACAAAGAAATGTGAAGAAAAAAGCAGTCCCTGCCCTCAAGGAGCTCACATTCTAATGGGGTGGAGAATAAGTATATATAAGATATTCCAGAATAGGGGAGAAAGGGAAGGAACTAAACATTTATGGACACCTTCTATGTGTGAAATACCAGGCTAGATGAATCAAAAGCCAGAAATATGGCTGCCAGGAGAAATATCAACATTCTTAGATATGCACAAGATATCACTCACATGGGAGAAAGTACAGAGGAATTAAGAAACCTCTGGAGGATGGAGAAAGAGGAAAGTGTAAAAGTTGACTTGAAACTTAACATCAAAAAAATGCCAAAGATCTTAGTAACTGGTCCCATCACTTCCTGGCAAATAGAAGAGGAGGAAATGGAAGCAGTATTCCATTTTATATTCTTGGGCTTAAAGACAATCCAGATGGTGACTTCAGCTATAAAATTAAAAGACTCTTGCTCCTTGAAAGAAAAATTATGGCAAATCTGGGCAGCATACCAAAAACAGAGACATTACTTTGATGACAAAGGTCCATAAAGTCAAAGCTGGTTTTTTTTCGGTAGCAATGTATGGCTATGAGAGTTAGACAGTTGGACAGAATCAACTCTTTCAAATTGTGGTGCTAGAGAAGACTTTTGAGCATCCCTTGGACAGCAAAGAGATAAAATCCATTACTACTTGTTTTCATTCATCCTTCTTTTGCAAAGAGGACCAATGACATTACAAAATGAATTGGATTTAAGTGAGGCAGAGTTGTACAGTCATCAGTCTCACTCTCTCTTCCAGAGTCATTGAAGTCTACTGGCAAGACAAAAGTCAAGATTACTAGTTCTGCTCATTTCACTCTAGTCTGGGATGTGATAGATGATGACTGTGGCATCTTTGATTTCTGACCAAGTTTTAAGTGTTCTACAGCACTGGCTTTAGCTGCCTTCATGGACATTGGAACAAATTGTCCTAATCTATCCATTTTTGTGACTAAGGGAAGGAAGAACAAAGGGCGGTGAACCTGTGTGTAAGGGCCTTTTGACTATCTCCTTATAAAGGATGTGGCCAAGTCTCCTATAGTCTTCTGTAAGATGGGTTTCATTGATGGAGAAGAAACCGCAGCATATCCAATTTTAGCCTTAAGTTCTTATATGGGATATGGGATAGCCTTTTTATTTTCTATAATAAATTCAGGGTGAGGGGTAATGAGTAACCAAAATAGGATTCCAGTTGTATAAAACTAGAATTTGGGGTACTGTGGTGTGGATTAGACATCTTTAGGTGCCTGTTTCTCAGTTTGTGGAGTCTTCAGTCTTCAAAAATCTTCAGAAGTTTTCTCTTTAGAGTTCCACTCTTCCCTTCCATGAAATGTGACAAAACCCAAAAGAAAATAAGTTACAGATGTGCTATTAGTTGACAACTTATCCATAGGCTGAATATCAGTAATTGTCTTTTTCCAATCAAAAATGAGCCTTCTCCAGCTGCTAGAAGCATATGGATTAATTTAAAAGCATTGATACAATTTACACATTAAACACTTACCATTATTCCCTTAGCAATTGCTCTAGCAGGCTTCTAGTTCACTTGCAAATAAATGTGTTTTCACTTACAAATCAGGCTTACAAAATTAGAACAAGCTATAAAGTAGGTTTCTCACATCTTCTTTCTCCACCTAACCAAACCTAGATGTCAAGACTCAAATAAAAATCCCGTTCCTATGTAAAACTTTCTGGTATAATTTGGGCCCATGTTAACTCTAAATTTTCTGAACTCCTAGAGTGTTTTTGGTTGGTTGTTTTGTTTCCATTCTTGTTTTTTCTTTTTTGTATTGTCTGGAACAAATCTTTGACATTGATTGGTTTTGTCTTAAACTATTCCCTAATGCATAGGATTTTCAAGGTGAAAGAGACCATCTGTTACACCCCTTCTTTTTTACATATGAAAGAAATAAAGACCATAGAGGATAGAGAAACCCCTCCACACAACATGGCACGGGCACAGAGTGAACACTTGATAAATAATTGAAATGAATTGAACTTGGAATTAAATGTTGTGGTCATTAATAAGAGTGTGCTTTCTCCTTCTGCCTCCTCTAGCCCTGTCTCCTAGTCTCCAGCTTAAGATAAGAAAATTGAATTCATCTGATACTAGGTGTGTAACCTTGGGCAAGTCACTTTATTTCCTCACTCTGAAAAATAAAGGGGTGGGGAGTAGGGGGCAGAGAGTAAATGGTGTTCGACTACTTTCCAGCTCCACCTCTATGACCTTGTGTTCTGATTATTTCAATTTAGAAAATGACCCCATGAAAGTTCAGTAGGATCAGTATGTACAAGTGAAGTGAAACATTTGAAGGCAGAGTCAATGGGTAAAGATTTGACAAGTAGTTTCTTTTTTTTTTTTAATTTATGAAATAAAACAAGTGTTTCCATAACAGTACAATAAAAAGGTGATTACAGATGAAACCACAAATATATTATGCACGTGTTTTTTTTTCCTCTCAAATATACAACAAAATTATCATTTAAACTTCTTTTTTTCTTCCCTCCTCCCAACTCCCTGCCCTAGAGATGGCTAGCATTAGACACAAAGGGGCATGTATGTGTATATGTACATACACTATATATGTATATGTGTATATGTATGTGTGTGAATATATATATATATATATATATATATATATATATATATGTTCTCTGGATGCAGAGAGTGTCTTTCTTCCTATGTCTTTTTATAGTTAATTTGAGTATTTATAATAGTCAAAATAACTTATTTGCTCAAAGTCATTTTAAAAACAATATTGATGGTACTGTATACAGTGTTCTCTTGGTTCTGCTCATTTCACTCTTCATTATTTCATGCAAGTCTACCCATGTTTTTCTAAGATCATTGAGCTCATCATTTCTTATAGCACGGTAGTATTCCTTTACATTCATATACCACAACTTGTTCAGCCATTCCCCAACTGATGGGCATCCCTGCAATTTCCAGTTCTTTGCCACCACAAAGAGAGCTGTGTTATCTCTTAATTTTTTTTAGTTGTGAGAACACTGATTCAGTGAAACCTTTTTAAATTTAAATGAACTAAATTTAGCTGTCTTCTGTGAATTTCACTCACCTTCTTAAGATAATGAGAAATGTCTTGGCATGGGCCAAAACCGTTAATAGGATTCACTGCACCAACTGAGAAACTTTATCTCCACACTGCTTTTCAGGATTCACTAGGAAATCCATCTTCCTCTTTTCCCACAATGGCCCTACTGTCCCTCTGAAAACCTGTTCTAGGCCAAGTGACAAATTGGCAGCCTCACAAGCAGTTTTTTTTTAAATTTATATTTACCAATTCACCCTCTCCCCCAAACCGACTTCCATACTCCTCATATCTGCTTCTCTTCATTCTCTCTCATTCTCCAGACCCCCAGTAAGGTTGGAAAAAGAAACAGGAGAAGAGTGCAGAGAAGCAAAAAGGACAAGATGGGAGGAGAGAAAAAGAGGAGAGGAGACCTAAATCAACTGGCAAAAAAAATTTTTATAGTGCATTTATATTTATGTGTAAAAAGTACATCATATAGGTATATATAGGTATATTTATATATGTATGTGTGTATGTGTGCATATATATGTATATCATGTGTATGTTTTGCTTAGAATACAAACAAAATATGGAATAGGAAAATAAAACCTTCTTTAAAAACATACAAACAAAAATTCAAATAGCATTTTAAAAGTCAAAATTCCAAACAATAGAGGTTACATTACTATAATTCACATTGAAGTAAACACTCAAAATTCAAACTTGCACATCACAAGTTTTCAAAAATCATAATAGCAATTGGTAAAAAAAAAAAAAAAAAAAAAAAGAAAAAGAAAATAAAATTTAAAGGTAAACTATAAAGAAGTTACTAAAAATCACATCAGTAGTATGATATTTTTAAAATTAACTCAGAATATAAATATTTATGTTTTTGACAAGAATGTCAGATTTTGAATATTTTACAATTTTGTTATGAGAATTTGCTCATTTGAAAACTAAGAGATAATGCAACTTAGAAATAATTTTAAAGTAAACTATATTTTTGGCAACATATTTGTATTAAAAGTTTTTGTACATCATTTAAACTTTTGTAATTAAAGAATAAATAAAACATTTAAGTTTATGTTTCATATTGAAATAAGTTTATGCCTCAAATTCCCAAATTGCAACCATATTCATTAAAAAACTGAATTTTAAACAATAAATTTAGAAAAGTTGTGATAGTACATAATAAAGTGTTGTTGCACTGTTATACTGAAAAAGCATGAAAGTATATATTGGTGTTGAGTTTGAAATAATTCACACAACCTTGCATAAACTGTTATTCAATACTGAATATGTATTGGACATGACACATGTAGTTAAGAATTACATTACAATATAATTATATCCTGTTCTAAATATTGGTAATTAGTAGTTCTTTTATTGACTAGAGTTTATATTGGATATATTGGATATTATTGTTATTTAATTTTTATTATTTAAATTAGCTATCACGGATATAAAAAACAATCCATAAATAATGAAACCCCCAAGAAAGACAGAAATATGCAACATAATGACCATCCCAGTCTTCAGGGTACTGGTCATTTGTACAAGCTTCTTCCCATTTTCCTGGGCTGTAAGCTGAAGCCGTTCTCACACTCTCTAGTCCACCTTCAGCTTCAGCTATTCTCACCACTGCATGGACCTTTGTCACCACCTCTAATGAACACACATATTTTTTGTGTGGAACCTTTGTTTACATAGATAATACTTTTAATGTTTTTAAAGTCCTTATATTCTTCGAGGGCAATCAAGATCTCCACTGGAAAACAAGAATAAGGGCTGGCTCTGTGATTTCATTAATGTAGAGGAACTCCTGAATGAGGAAACTCCCCCCATATGTAGGTAGGGACCTTCTCTGCATGCTATTGCTTAGAGAGTGTCCTAGCACAGACAGATTGGATGATTTGCTCACACAGCCAATGTGTGTCAGAAGCAAGACTTCAACCCAAACCTTCTGCATTCCAAAGTCAGGGCCTGAGACACAACTTCATAGCTACCTCTCATGGGGGGAACTATACAAAAGAACTAAAATAAGAGGCAGCTAAGTGGTGCAGTAGATAGAGCACTGACCCTGGAGTCAGGAGGATCTCAGTTCACATGTGACCTTGGACACTTTATCTGTGTGACTCTGGGCAAGTTACTTAACACTGATTGTCTTTAAAAAATAAATAAATAAGAGGACTGAAACAATTCCAGAGGACCCTCATATATTACCAGGTGATCATGTACTAGAACTTAAGACTCATTGTGCACTCAATGCAGCCTCTGAAGCTAAGATTCAACAAAGTATGGATCGATTCTCTGCTGCTTGTGCTAATTTTGGTCTAACAATTAATACCAAGAAAACACAAGTGCTCCATCAGCCACCACCACATCAACCATATGTGGAACCATGGGTTACAGCAAATGGAGAAGTTCTGAATGCTGTGGATAAGTTCACTTACCTTGTCAGGGTACTTTCCAGAGATGTACATGGTGATAATGAGGTTGACACATGCATTACCAGAGCTGGCTCAGTGTTTAGGAGGCTCCAAAGGAAAGTATGTGAGAGAAGAGATATTAGACTGACTACCAAACTGAAGGTCTACAGAGATGTGCTGACCTTACTGTTGTACTCCTGTGAAACTTGGACAGTGTACCAGTGCCACACCAGGAAACTGAATCGTTTCCATTTGAATTATCTGAGGAAGATTCTGAAGATCACCTGGCAGGATAAGGTACCAAACATTGAGATTCTTTCTCAAACTAAACTGCCAAGCATTCCAACTCTGCTTCAGAGAGTGCAACTCTGATGGACTGGCCACATTGTTTGAATGCAAAACATACACTTGCCAAAAAGACTGTTTTTATGGAGAACTCACACAGGGCAAGTGTTCACATGGTGGTCAGAAGAAACAATTCAAGGACACTCTTTTAAGAACTTTGGAATTGATTGTGTGACATGGGAGACACTAGCACAGACTGCTCAGCATGGTTTGACCACATCATAGAAGGTGTTGTGCTCTATGAACAAAGCAGAATTGAAACAGCTCAAAGGAAACTCAGGACGTGAAAATTTAGAGAATACACCCCAAACGTTCACACGACCTATTTGTGCCTAGCCTACGGTAGAGCATTGCAAGCTCTCACTGGTCTGATCAGCCACAGTTGGCCACACTGAAACTTGACTCTGGCATAGAGAGGTCATTTTGGTTCTTTTTGAGAATGAAGGACAACAACCAACCAACCAACGTTAGACTCAGAAAGCCTACAAACCATGTTCTACTACCTTTTTTAGTGAATCAATTCACATTCTATCTCATACCCAAACACGTTACTAGTTTGTTTTTCATGAAAAACAGGCACAAAAGAAGTTGGCAGATTCCGAGATCACTAAATGTCTTTTCTGATGGTTCCTGATCCCTATGAGGCTTGATTTGTGAATAGTCAAAGGTGATTCTAGAGAGAGATGATTCCTTCTAAGATACACTGTTGCTTGTAGTAGGAAACCTTTTCTCTTGCTCTTTATGATTTGCTACCCTTGGCAGAAAAAAAAAAAAGGAAAGAGGGGAGAGCTTAAGAAAATTTCCAAATAAAAGACTTTGAGGATGATTCAAAATGGGTAGCAGTAAGGGAGGACTGTGTTCCTAAAGGGATGAGGAAAAGAAAGGAAAGGTGTCCCGGCTGTGATTTCAGTTCTGCACTACAATAGTTCACCAAGGTGATGGGCAGGCACCCTTTCCATAGTCTCCCATTCTACCCCACGAGAATGATGTGTAGACCATAAGAGTTAACTAATGAAAAACAGGGTTTTGGTGTTACTGGAAGACTTTTTTTTATTTTTATTTTTTAAAAGGTGGAGTCCAGAAAAAATATTTCTACTGCCAAGACAAAATTGAGGAAACTCATTATATTCCATCTGCTTTATATTCTTAGGCCCAGTATGATGTTGAAGCTTGGTTTTTAAACTTTTTGTTTTAGCAATGAAGAGAATGCATTCAGAAGGGACCAGTCTGGAGAATTGGACAATTAAGGAAGAGCTAGCTGTAGGGATCGAGACCCAGGCTCTATTTAAAGCACCCATTCCATGACTATGCATGAGGAGCCAAAGCAAGGGAATTGGGCTGTTCTGATCACACAACACGCTGAGCCTCCTGACATTTTCACAAATAAAAAGAATGACTGAGCAGCCATAAAATGTCCTTTGTAGTTAAGAACACAAGGAACATTTATATGGATGAAAGTGGCTGTTAAATGGTTAGGCAAAGCAAGCCCAGAGTAGTGAGTGAGCTTTGAGGGGGATGGGACCTTAGGGAAATCCACAAAAATGGAAAGACCCTCACTAGAAATTTCAAAGGTTTGCTATTTCTTACAACCTCCCTAGGATCAGAGTATAAAGACATCTGGACACATTTGCAGGCAAACTGTAATGTGGTCACTAGCACCAAATATACTGGCAACTTAAACAATGGATTGTTTAGAAAAAAATAAGTCTTGTCTAGTTAATTCATTTGGGTAAGGTAGCTTTTATTTAGAAAAGACATTGCATTAATTATTAGATTGCATTTACATGTAAATAGTCTGTTGATAAGATCTGAATGATGGCTAAATTCAGGAAATATTTGTTGAGTATCCACTTACTATGAGGTAGTGCACTAAATATTGTGGAGGATATAAAAAATTCAGTGTTTGTGAACAACAAAGTCAGCTCTTCCACTCTAGAAGTGTCCAGTCATGTCAGAGAGCTATGACTTCTACATCTCAAAGGCAAAGATAGCAATGAAGAACAATTTCTAATTAAACATAAAATGAATATATTCAAGTGCTAAAACATATCTGGTACTGATTGATATAATGCAACACAATGCCTGACATACTATAGATACTTAATAAGTACTCATACAGTTATACACTATGAGTATGCAGGAAAGAGAGTAAATTGACATAGGCTGAAGTTATCAGTTTGAGAAATTGGAGTAATTGGAGAAGCAGAGAGGAAGAAAGTGGGAAGAGGACATTTCATAGTGGAGAAGGTCACAAAAGGTACTAGCTTTAGAGAGGAAGGGTCTTTAGAAGTCATGGAGTGCAGCTGCTAACTTCAGAGATAGAGAAAATGAAATAAACTGCCCAGTGTCATAGAGGTAGTGACCATGCCAGGATTTGAACAACCCAGATATTCTGGTATCAAATCTGACATTTCTTCTTCTTTTTTTTTTTT
>CM053587.1:100322069-100338811 GCA_028646515.1 Pseudochirops corinnae
GGTGGATTCAGGTAGGAGCTGGGACCATGGAAGGGGATCCAGGGAATCTGAGAAACCTCCCCAAGTCAAGATGAAGAAAAGATCTCTCCTTGGATATTGAATGCTGTGATAATAACATGGTTTACTAGAGACCTAGGGGTGGGGGGTTATGTATTTTCTAATGATTGTACTTAGTGATTAATGATACTTAGTAATTGAGAATCTGAATAAGTGACTTATTGAGTTAAGTGGTGGAGGATCTGTGTATTTTCTAATGATTTTATTTAGTGATTAGCAATACTTAGTAACTGATTGCTAAATAAGTGACTGATTAAGTTAACCTAGTTGACCCATGAGTGGAAGACTGACTTGTATTCTGAGATGATTGAATGAGGCAAACCTCCTTAGGGAAACCAGATAATTGTTCTTTTGTTCTTTGTTCTAAATACTGTGACCATTTTGATGAAAACTATGTGGCCATTTTAATGATAAGCTGTTGTGAACACTATATTGTGATTTTCTGTGATAAGATGTAATGTTGTGAATACTGTATCTTGATTTGTTGTGAATGTTTTCCTTTGATTTGTTCTTGAATAAATAGAGTGTTCACTATACCGCGTAATCAGAACCTTAAAAGCTGTTCACAGTAGCATTTCTTTTGGGAAGCTGCTTGTGCACAGCATTACAGCTAGTATAACTAGGCAGCTAGATGACTAGGTGGATAGAGCACTAGGCCTGAGTTCAAATGAAGCCTCAAGCACTTTTTAGCTGTTCGACCCTGGGCAAGTAACTTAGCCATGTTTGCCTCAATTTCCTCATCTGTAAAATGAGCTGCAGAAGGAAATGGCAATCCACTCCATTATCTTTGCCACAAAAACCCCAGATGTAGTTATGAAGAGTCAGTTACAACTAAAATGACTGAATAACTATACATACACACACATACATATATACATATGTGTGAACATATATGGAAGTATATGTATGCGTGTATGTATTATACAAGTCTTTTTATACTTAGTCTTATCCTTAAACAATATACACGTAGTCCATTTTTGGACCATCTTTTGAGCCTTTCTAGTTTGTTGGACCAGAGCTATTTGCCTTCAGAAATAATCAAGGTTACCTCCATGCTATGGTGAACAACAGAGTAGGCTCCTAAAGGAGGAGTAGGGGGAAAAGTCGTCAGATTGAGTTATATTTCTATTTTACTTTCCTTATCAAAACTGATTCATACATACGTGGCTATATCATGCATCCTCCCCTAAGTTCCTAGTCTGATACTATAGTATTGCATGGATCTAGAAAGAAGATGGCCTAGTCATCCGTGGAGGGGCAGGGGGGGTGGTAAGGAGGGGCAGGGACTAGGGGTAGAACGAGGGAGTAGATAAAGATTGTGTTGGGCCCAGTTCATGACATACAATTGACTTACTCCATTAATAAATGTGTAGGCACTGCAGGTCTGCAGTGAGCTAGGCCCAGAATTGAATAGGCAGAGGATTGTGGGATTAATCACTACTGAATAATTATACAATGATTTCAATGATCTCCAGGCACCCCCTGAGGCCAAATGCATCATTTAAATACATAATTATTCTCCCAGTAAGTACAAATAAAAATTTTTTTCTGAGGCAATATCATTATACATCTATATTTATGTATATATACATAATATTTCTTATATTTATATGTAATATATGCATATATAGATAGATATGTATATACACATATATGTATATATGTATACACATACAGTATCACATTTGGACTGGGTTCTCCAATTTCACTGGTATAGAGAATTTCCAGGAAGGAAACTCCCTCTCTCAACGTATCATCTGCTCTGAAACTCAGTATTGAGGAGTCTCTTGGGGAGTGTGAGAGGTTACGTGACTTGCCAAGGGTAACAGACATAGTAAATACCCGAGGTAAAAATAATCAGTTCTTTCTGACTCCAAATTCATTGCTCTACCTAGGAAAGACTTTCTGTTGAGGTGGAAAGGGAACAGAACTTGGAAGCATGGGATCTGGGTTCAAATCCTGGCTTTGTTACTTACTACTTTTATATACTGAGAATCCAAGTCACCATTGGACACACATATATACATGCATGCATACATATATATATACACACAAATATACATATATAAAATATGATATGTAATATTATATATAGATGTATAAGATATAATATATTGTAATATATGCAATGCCACCATTGCAGGAATCATAACTGTAGGTGAGCTAAAGGGCAATTAAAAGCTATCGAGGGTGGGAAAAGGGGGAAGAGAAGGTATGGGAGGAGTACAAGTAAACCATATTATCAATGATGCCATAAATGAGAGCAAGAAGTGGCATTGATATATGACATATGTTCTAGAAAATTAACTAGTCATGACTGGTTGAAGCAATCATGTAGCAAGAGGCAGGAACAACATGACAGTGTAATTGTTGCACTGGTGTCCATAAAATAAAATTAAATGACCCAGAAGAAAGTTTCCAGTACATTGGATAGAAAGCTTATGGGAGACTCATGGAAGGGCATAGATAAGAATTATGCAGAAGGAAGGAAGGCATGGATGGGTCATGATGTGTCCCAAGAGATGGACAGTGAGATGATGCCCACACTGAAGCATTGGTGTAAGTTATTATGTCCTAAGAATGCCCAGTTATAATAACAATGACCCATTAAAGGAAGCAAACCACAAGCTGTGGCTAATTGATAAATAGGCAGTTCATGGACTTCAGTCATTTCATACACACACACACACACACACACACACACACACACACAAATATACAGAAAATACATGCACTTGTGAGGGTTTCATATCAGAAAAGTTTAAATGTATAATTTTTGTTCCATTTAATTCATTAACCTTCATCAGATTAAGTTTTTCCTCAACTTTTCCAGTGATTTTGCATCTGAGAATGATGGAATTTGGAGCTGGAAGGGACTTCATCTAAGTGTCTATCCAGTAATAACAACAATCATACCAATTACACATTTGTATAAAAACATGTTCATTTACACACGTATCTGTGGGTGTCTACATGTATTTCACTGTGAGGTTCACAAAGCACTTTACACAGATCATCTCTTTTGATCACAACAATCCTGTGAGGCAGGTGCTATTACAATCCCCATTGTACAGCCTCGGGAAGCTGTGGCTGGTAAAGGTTAATTGACATGATATTCCAGAGGCTCACAGATAATGAGTATCCAATGTGGGATTTGAATTTAGGGCTTCCTATCTCCAGGCCTACTGCAATATCCACTTTGCCACCTACTTTTTAAGGTATATACCGACAAGATTCCATGTTTTTGTTGCCTCTACTCAAAGACTTTCAGTGATACAGCCTCAGTAGAAAAGGCTGTAATGTGATATCAGCTCAAACTGAATGGGTCCTGGGTTCCTCTTGCCTTTGAGTCTCTGAGTCCCAGAATTAATCCTCTCTTCTGCCTTCTGACCCATCTTTTTGTTTTGCTGACTTTTCCTGCTTTTTCTCACTTTTTCTTCCCTTGGAACTCAATGTTCTCCCCTACACTCCCCACCCCCCAAACATATATTCATTTTAATAGGAAAGAGAAAGAGTCTGGACCCCTTCATTGAGGTCAGAAACTCTTGGTAAAGAAATTCCTTCCACCAAAGAGTGTTGAACCTTCTCTGATACTTATAGTCTTAGAGAGCTATGTAGAGCTCTCTAGAGCTATCTAGAGATTTTGTGACTTATCCAGGGTCACAGAGTCAGAATGTGTAGAAGGAGGAACTCAGGTATTCATAGTTTTAAGGCCAATTCTATCTATTTTGCCACACTGGTCTTATTTTAATAGCAAAGATAACAATTAAATCTCACATTAATTTAATGCTTTACGGTGTGCACAGTGTTTTCCTCACAGCCACATTTCCCCACAACTGCCATTTGACATTGCAATTGACAAGGGACCAGGAACAGTTATGTAACAGAGTTTCATACTGAGTCGGAGAAGAACAAGGTCCATAAAGGAAAGCTTTATTAGCCCCTCTTTAGAATAAGGAAACTGAGTCTCAGCGCATTTAAATGATTTTTCCAGCCACATAGCATAACTAGCTCTCCCCCTACCCTTGTTATTTTTGAGTCTAGGCCTACATTTTTCCATCATAGCATGAGGCCCCAAAGAATTACACATAATCTTGATGCAAGAGTAAAGCTTTTTTTAAAGGAGAATTTCAGTTAAATGCATTGGAAATTGAACATCCCAAATGCTGTCATTTAAGGAAGAATTATGTTCCATTCCAAGCCGGTGAATTGGCAAGTTTGAATAGTACAATGTGCTGAAGGTGCACCTTCTGCCCTGGCTAGGTGTGAGTATATAGGAAGAAGGCTGCCTGTTATGTGAGACTTGTAGACTCCACCTGGTTCAGGTATGGTCACAATGGTCCTTCAGGTAAACTACAACAAGAACATTCAGAAGGCATATGAAATTCTACAGGGAACAGCTAGAGAATCATTTTTCTTGGACCGATACTAAGTGTTGTTATTGTTCAGTCATTTTCCATTTGTGTCTAACTCTTCATGCCCCCATTTGGGGCTTTCTTGGCAAAGATCCTGGAGTAGTTTGTGATTTCCTTCTCCAGCTCATTTTACAGATGAAGAAACTGAGGCAAACAGGGTTATATAGCTTTTCCAGGGTCACACAGCTAATAAGTATCTGAGGTCACATTTGAACTCAGGTCTTCCTGATTCTAGGCCCAGCAGTCTATTCACTGAGCCACCTAGCTGCCTGATTAGTGTACTGTAGTGCTAAGGATGATAAGATTGTTAACAATTGTTGGTCAAATAAAATGGTTCTCTCCATCACTTAAAAATACAGTGGGACAAGAAACTTGAAGGCCAAAGCTACCACAGCTACAGGTAACTCAGTAGGTGAGCATGCTCAAAATATCTCTAGGCCTTCTCCCACTGTGAGCAAGCTTATTCCACCCAATGCTCCATTATTTATGGTTGTTTTTCATTGCTGATATTTTTAGCTCCTGTGTGCAGTAGGTCAGAGGAAGCTACACCAAAGAGGGATCATGGAATCTGAGAGATGGTAGATTCCTTGATGATCATCTGGTCTAATCACCTGTCTGAGAGATTAACTCCCTCTACAGCAGTTCTGACCAGTCTTCTCCATTGCCACAATTACCCTCCCCAACATCTGCCCAGAGGATTTCCTTGAATTCTTACCTATTTTGCTCAGTTTGGGATTTTGATTTTGTTTGCTTTCATTCTCATAACCTCTAGACTCTTTTGGGATCAGAAGCATGAGTATCAGAGTACAAGAAGGACAGCTATTTTTGTCAGTGTTTTGAACTGAAGGAAATCAGGAAACCCTGGAAATGTACTTGAGGGCCTGCCCTTGAGAGAATTCTTGCACAGAGAGATTGGTTGAGCTCATGATTCACCCAGGAGGACCACTCCTCTACCACAGTTTGCCAGGAAATGGTATTTGTGCTCATGCCATGGTTTGGGGAGGATTAATTGTCACCATCCAGGCAACACACAATTTAAATGCATGTCAACAGTGTCCGCCTGACAAGAAATCAGTTTTCCCCGTTCTCTGCCCTGCCCAAGAATTTTCTGGTATGGTTTGGCTCTTCTCTGCCACATTCCATCTCTGAAGCTTGGCCTTGAAGTGAGAAGGATCACAGGAGCCAAGCAGAGAGCCCTCCTCCCTTCTTCAGGCTGGTACAGCTTGACCGCCATTTGACATCAAGGTCGACAAGAGACTAAGAACAGTTATGTAATAGAGTTTCAAATTGAGTTAAAGCAGGAGTAGGGCCTAGGTCAAATAATTAGGGCTATCCTTTCCCAGACAGTAGCAGTGGTACATCATCATGAGACTGAAGAGGACACCCAGCTTACTGGTGGGACAGGAATAATAATGCATCATAGGGGGAAATTCCCATCTATTTCCAGGGTTCCCAGAGACCACTGTGCCTGCTGTTCTCTTTGCCATGTGGAAAAGAATAAGGAGAAGCAGTTGTGCTCAGTGGGAGGCAGGATCAACTTGGCAGGAAGGCTTTGATGAAACAACAGTAATCCTAGCACACACAAACAGAATGGGCAGAAACAGGGAAAGGGAAAAAAAAGTAATCAAAATAATTGCCACCGAGAGAGAGCTGAGAAGCCTTGCTTCTTATTGCATGGAGAGAAACATAGAAGGGAAACAGGAAAAAAAGGTGATGGAGGTGGAGGGTGGGAGTGGGGAGAGCCTGAGGTGGTGGGGGTGGGGGTTATATATCAAAATATGTACCATCCTTAAAAGAGAGCAGAGAAACCTTGCAAAGGATGCATGGAGAAGAGACTAGGTAGGAAGAGAAAGGAATGGGAAGATGTTTAACAAGTACTGTCTTTTTTGCCCAGGATTCTCCTTTATAGAAAGAAGAGGAAGCATGACCATAGGCATAGGCATACATAGGGCATTGGCTATCAATTAATTAATCAATCAACATTTATTAAGCTCCTACTATGTGTTAGGTACTGTGGTAAATGCTGGGGATACAAAAAGCAAAAGACTGCTCCTACTCTCAAAGAGCTTACAATCTAATGAGGGAGATGACATGCTAACAAATCTATACAAAGCTAGCTAGACACATGTGTGTCATTTTTCCTCTTCTTTAGGGCAGGAGTTCTTAGCCTTTTTTGTGTCATGGATCCCTTTGGCACTCTGGTACCAAAGTCAAAGTACGCCTTCTCAGAGTACTTTTTTTAAAATGCATTAAAATACATAGGAGTATAGAGGGGAAAATTATAATGAAATACATAATTTTTCTATCCAAGTTCATGGACGCCTTGAAATCTATGAATGATCAATGGACCTCTGTCTAAGAACTCTTGTCTTAGAGGACTATTCAATGGTAAAACTTTTCCCAGGGTATGCCAGGATGTGTGACCAATTCTCCATGCACATCAATGATCACTGTTCTCAAAGACAATAGAAATAAAACTTATTAGTATCTTTGTTGATTCAAGGTATAGTTTCTAGGACATTGTTTACTATGCATATGTGGTTCTGGTGGTATTCTCCCGTATGTGACTAAGATATCATACTAGCAGGAAAGAAGAATCATTTATATGAGGGGGTATACTGTGGTTTTCCTGGAGAGAGGCAGGCAGAATGCTCTCCTAAATTAGACATGGCAATGGAGGCTGTGGGATACTCTCCTGATCCTTCCCTAAGCTTAGATGGCCCTATTTCTACAGAGAAGGGAGGTCAAAATGGATCAACATGCTGACAGAGAAGGTGTGTTTCCTCTCACATCCAGGGAGTATGGAAAGTCAATGAAGACAGACCCACAAAGTGAGGCAGTGTCTTGTGCCCAGCCTTGTAGGATGTCAGTGGGGCACAAATATTTCCAGTCTGGTTCTTTGCAGTACCCAACTTGCTGGTCAATATACATTTGTGTACATATATTTGGGAGGGGGCAAGGTCTTGTTTTTGTTTCTGTGCTTGAAACTCAAAGCTTCTGTTCCTATGCTTTTCCAAGTTTCCAGTTTTTCATATGTGCTTTACTAGTAGGGCAGGTATGTTGAAGAAATGCCCTCCTCCCCTTTGCTAACATGGCAATGAATGTATACATGCACAGACACTGGGTGGGGGTCCCTACAACTTGCTCCCTAGCAGTGGTCACAAGTGTATAAGAGAAATGCAGATTCTAGTGGTGTAGAGGAGGAGGGAGGGGAGGGGAGAGTGTTGTTGGAAACACATTGCTAGAAGAATCCAGTATCTGAAAAACTATAAATGGGGAAACTCTATTGGACCTTGCAGCTCACCCCCTGCCAGAGAAACAATTATTTCCTATGGTTTTGTTTGGTGGGTTTTTTTATTAGGCTGCCTGGAATGCGAAAATAAGATGAGACAGGAGGCATCTAAAAAAATGAATAAAATAGAAGCTACCATCCCTGGTGTTACCTGGATGCCCAGTGATGGTGAGAATAACACTCGTTTTGTTTCCATTACAAACATAACAGTGTTCTACAAGTATCCACCTCGCTCCAGTTAGGACTGGGTTTGTGTGCTTGTAAACAAGGCTGTATAGCTCAAACACTTGGCCCGCTACTGTTATAGATGTCCCAGGCTCTGTGATAGGCTCTTTATAATGGATATTGACAGACATTCAGTGTACCAGAATAATCCAATCATTATATCTAGGATTAATTCCCTTCAACAAGCCTTTATGAAATGCCTACTATGTGCCAGGCACTATGTTAGCTAGATGCTGGAGATACCAAAACAAGAATGAAGTTCTATTGGTGACAAACAATGTACGTACATAAACTTTATCATGCATATATACATATACATGCATAATATGTATGTATGCAACTCTCTTGATATATGTATGATATCTACATGAATAATAATATTATATATATATATATATATGCATATGCCTGTGTGAATTTAATGTATATGTCAATAAATGTCTGTGGCAGAATTTGAACTCAAGTCTTCCTGATTCCAGATATAGCACTCCATCCACCCATTGCCCCTGTCTGTCTATCTGTCTGTCTCTACCTCTGTCTCTCTCTGTCTCTGTCTCTGTCTCTGTCTCTGTCTCTCTCTCTGTCTCTGTGGGTCTCTCTCTATGTGTCTCTGTGTATGTGTGTCTCTCTCCAGCTCTCTCCCCTTCTCTTGTTCTCTCTCATATTACTATATATGCATAAATTTCTGAATAAAAGGATCAGATTTCAACTTGTCTTCAGCATATATGCATATATACACATCATACATCTCAAGAAAGAGGGAGCAAGAGAAGTATACATATGTAATAATATTACAGATAACAGAGACAGAGAGGAGGTGCAGTGGATGGTATCCTACATCTGGAGTCAAGAAGACCTGAATTCCAATCCTTACTCAGACATTTACTAGTTGTGTGATCTTTGGCAAGTCACTTAACCTCTGTCTGCCTCAATTTCCTCATTCATAAAGTGGGGGTAACAATAACACCTACATCTGAAGATTGTTTTGAGGATGTTTGTAAAGTGTTTTGCAAACCTTGAAGTGCTGTGCAGATGCTAGCTATTATTATGAAGAATAAATGAAAAGAAATTTGGGCCAGGGAGAGTATTTACAAAAAGCCTTGTAACTGAGAAGGTAAATGAGTTGTGCTTTGATGGAAACTAGAGATTCTAGGAGGCAGAAGTGAAGAATCATTGGATACTACAACTGGAAGGTCCTTAAAGATCAACTGGTCCAACACATTAGGAACGGAGGCCCAGAAAGGACATGTGACTTGGCCACAGTCACATAGCTTGTAGCTATAGCCCTATATAAGCAAAGAATATGTTCCATCCACTGCATTTTCACCTGGAATCCAGACCCACAGTGCTAATGAGCTCCATAATTCATCCCAGAACAGCATGGCCGTTTCTCAGTAAAAACTACTTCAAACACATTTGGATCTCATTTTTGCCTCATCTCCCTTTTCTCTCTCTCTCTCTCTCTCTCTCTGTCACACTCCTTCACAAAACAGAACACTGTACAAACTAGATTCTCAAACTTGTATGAGATCTCAAAGATCATCTAACCCAGCCCCTAGATTCCTGAGAATTCCCTCTATGATAACCCCAAGTTTGCTCTTTTAGCTCCTGTTTGAAGATCTCCTGCACAGTTCTGGGGCATCCCACAGGCTACTCTGGGATAGCTCTCAGGGAGTTTTTCCTGACATGTGCAGAAATCTTTTTATTTCCATCCATTGCTCCTAATTCAACCCTCTGTGATCAAGCAACTTGATGACCAAAAGCATTATGGCAGCTTAAACAACATCCCAGACCTGAATCAGAAATAAGGAGAAAGAATTCTTTCTCTAGGGTTATTGCTGCTGTTGTATTGTTCTTTTCATTTTAGCTAGATGGAGTTCAGATAGAAATTGTCCTGGGAAAGATAAACACTGTTTTATGTGTACTGTTTTACAGATTATTGCATAGGTGGATAAAGTACCTACTTTTTATTATTGAATAAAAGTATCTGAATTTCAGCTCTTCTTCTGTAGGTCTGTGGAAAGTATCTTTGGAACAACTCCAGTAGCAGATAAGATCACAGAGATAAGTACTACATCCTGTTTCCACGTGATTTTGATTTCTTCTACTATATAAATGCTAGTTTCTTCTTCTTCTTCTTCTTCTTCTTCTTCTTCTTCTTCTTCTTCTTCTTCTTCTTCTTCTTCTTCTTCTTCTTCTCCTCCTCCTCCTCCTCCTCCTCCTCCTCCTCCTCCTCCTTGTCCTCCTCCTTCCTCTTCCTACAACTACTACAACTACAGCTATGACTACTGCTGCTAGTGTTGCTGCTAGTACAACAATGACAACAACAACTACATATTTTGTAGGATTTTCATCTGCCTAAAGCTGACACTTAAGAGTATTCAGTGTGGGAAAAAATCTATTTAAAGTATTGTCCTTAAATGTTTATGCATCAATTGACAGGGTATCTGGGGACAAAAGTTTTGTCTGGGTTAATATTCCAGTTCCAGGACAGGTTAGTTTTCCTTAATATTCAGGGATGTTTTCATCTGGTAGTGAAAAAGGGAAGCTAGGTGACTCAGTGGATACTGGCCATGGAGTCATGAGGACCTGAATTCAAATCCGACCTCAGACACTTACTAGCTGTGTGACCCCGGGCAAGTCACTTAACCTTGTTTTCTCAGTTTCGCCACCTGTAAAATGAACTGGAGAAGGAAATGATGAAACACTCCAGTATCTTTGCCAAAAATAAACCCACATGGGGTCACAAAGAGTCAGAGACTACTGAAACAACTGAACAAGAATCCTTACTATAGACAAACTGGGTAATCAGGATAACCAGAATTAATCTTATTGATGAAAAGTCTTACTCTATTTTTATTCAAGCGAATACTATAGACTTGAGCTGGGTTCCTAGCGTGTATAACAGATTGCAATACCTGGTACCAAAACATACAGAAGGCTCACTTACAAGTACCATATCTAAGTAAAGAGAACTGAGCTTTTCCACAAGCTAAAAAAAAAAAAGGTTCTTTTTCTCCTTCCCAGTTGCTGATATTTTGAAATTTCCCTGGAATTTGAAAAGCAAATTGAAAGCAAAAAAAGGAAAACCAAATTCCCTCTCTTAAAATGTATAATTCAACTCAAAAAAAAATTAAAATTAAAAAAAAATTTACTCAAAAAAATACAAATTAAAAAAAATTTGGTGAACTCCACTTTAATATGTAGACAAATAAAATGGTACTCAGGAAAATAAAAACAGAGGTCCTTAAAAAAATGTATAATTCAGATTATTTTTGTTTAGTTCAGGAATAAAGCACCAGGGTTGTTCTGAGGATCAAATGAGATAATAATTGTAAAGCACTCAGCACATTGTAAGCACTATAGAAGTGTCAATTTGATGTTGTTATTGTTGTTGTCATTGTCATTGTTATCATGTAAAAGATGTTGAGGCTCTTTGGAGCTGTCTATCCTAAAACTATGGGGCAGACCTTGGAAACAGCAAGGTATTAACATGGCTTCAGTAAGAGCCACTGGATTCTTTCTTCCTTGGTACTGAGTCAATCTCCAGCTGTGACTCAGGTATTTGGAGAACTGTGATAGCTTTCCAGGGTTTGTAAGGAACTATTTAGGGTAAAAGGTTGATTATAAGCCAGGACCAGGAGGACCAGGACCAGGACCAGGGTTATGGGCCATAAGGATGGCATGCAGGGTCAGGACTGGGAAAACTAGAAGTACAGGAGGGGCAGTAGTGTAGAGGAGGGGTGGTCAAAAATCAGACTGACAAACCATAGACAAATCAAGGTCAGGGTGAACCAGGAAGTCAGAAAACAAGTTGAGGAAGCAGAAATCATTGTCAACACAAAAACCAGAAATATGAGCAAGTGTTGGGCCAGAAACTAGACAGCAGATAATAACAACAGGGCATAAGTCCCAGAGAAGGCAAGCCAGATCTATGGGGTCTTAGGATTTAGAGTTGGAAAGGATCCCTAGAGATCATCTAATTCATAGACTTACAGCTAGAAGGGAACTTAGAGACCTTCTAGTTCAACTCCTTAATCTTACAAATGAGGAAACTGAGGCCCAAAGAGATGTGATTTGCTTAAAGTCACACAGGTGGCAGAACCTAGATTTGAACCTAGGTCTCCTAACTTTAAATCCAGAGCATTTTTCATAACACCATGAGTTTGGGTCAACCACCTTTCTTTTTTAAGAGTAGAAAAAACCAAGGTCCAGAAGAGGCAAAGTCACTTGCTTCAACTCATAAAAAGTGGCAGAACCTGGTCTTCTTATTGTAAATCTAGCAATTTCTTCCACAACATTATACTAAGTAAAAATGGAGACCAAGATACGCCATTTTACTTTCCTATAGACTTGAGGTAACTAGGTAGTCCAGTGGATAGAATGGTTAGAGCTGAATTCAAATCCAGCTTTAGTTATGTGGCCTTGGTAAGTCCCTTAACTTCTCTTTGCCTCTGTAATACAGATAATCATAACACCTACTTCACAACAAACTGTTAAAATATTAATATTAAATTTATATGTTATACATTTATTTACAAAAATATTAAATTAATCAAGAGAGACAGTGTGGTTTAGTAGATTGAGAGATGACATGAGTCAGGTTTGTCATGAGGATCAAATGAAGTAATATTTACAAAATACATAGCACAATGCCTGGCACATAGTAGGGGCTTAATTAATGGCTGTTCCCTTCTGTATACACCCCAAACACATACTCATATTCCTTGATTTCACAAGTGCTTAAATGTCCATCAATTGTGAAATGTCTGAATAAGTTGTGGTATCTGAATGTAATAAAATACTATTGTGCTACAAGAAATGACGAGCAGGGGGATTTCAGAAAAACCTGGAAATATTTACATGAACTGATGCAAAATAAAGTGAGAAGAACCAGGAGAACATTGTACACGATAACAGCAACATTGTGCAAGGATCGATTATAAATAACTTAGCTCCTCTCAGCAATGCAATGATCTAAGACAATTCTAAAGAATTCATGATGGAAAATGCTATAGAGAAAAAACTAATACAGTCTGAATGTAGATAGAAGCATACTATTTTCACTTTATTTTTTAATGTTTTTTTTTTCTTTTGGGCCGTTTCTTCTCTCACATCATGGCTAATATAGAAATATGTTTTACATGATGCACATATATAACCTACATCAAATTGCTTATCATTTTAGGGAACAAGAGGGGAGATGGGGAGGGGAGAGGAGGGCAGGAGAAAATTTAGAACTCAAATTTTTTTAAATGAATGTTAAAAATTGTCTTTATATGTAATTGGAAAAATGAAATACATATACACACATTTATCTATTTATATCTATCTATCTATCTATCTATCTATATATATATCAATCTAAAAATACATATGTAAGTATGTATGTATGTATATATATATATATATATATATATATATATATATATATATATATATATATAGTGCTTATTATGCACCAAGCTCCAGGGATACAAACACTAAGTAAGCCAGTTTCTGCATTTAGGAACTTATATGTTTTAAAGAAAGATACAATACACATAGGGGGAGGTAGTAGCCGAAGGAGAGAGTTGTGGTCTGAGAATCTAACCAGAATAATAAGGTGGTTTACTGACCTATCTTTTCCACAACCAATGGTAGTGTTGATTTGATTCAGTTCACCAAGTAAACTGCAGAAAGGACATAAGCCCAGTGGCAGGACAGAAAAAAATGGGAGTGAAGATGAGACCACGTTGTCCCAAGGAGTGCAGACCCAAGTGACTTAGTTGTTCTTGGGCATCTTCATTTGTGGGCTGGTTTGGAGGATCCAGTGGCTGTGTGAAAAAAAGGCCTGAGTGAAGAGGAGGTTTCAAGGGAATTGTCACTGAGGAACCCCCTCAACCCATGCATATTAACCCACTGCTAGCGACTTATACCTTCACCCACTTGCCTGTGGCACCCAGTAGGCAAGTGTCCTGCACAGAGTTACACAGCTAGTTTATGACAAAAGGGAGACCTGAATCCAGAGAGAGATTTCATTAACAGTCCTCTGGAATCATTGTTCTCAATCCCAATGTCATTTAGGGTTGTTTTCATTTGCAGTATTATGGTCAATGTGTATAGTGTTCTCTTGCTTCTCCTTATTTTGATTATATCAGTTCTTACAAGTCTTTCTGAGTTTCTCTGAATCCTTCATATTCATTATTTCTTAAATGTAATATTCTGCTGTCTTCATATATCACAATTTATTCTACTACTCCACGATGAATAGGTACCCAGTTTTCTACTAAAAAAAACTGCTGCTATACTCTGTCATTAATCTCCTTGGGGTATATACCCAATAATAGAATTTTGGGGTCAAAAGATAGTGACCTAGTTTGCACAATTCTAGTTGATTTCAAGATTCTTTGAACTCACTTATTTAAAGGTACCCTGTGAAAATAACCATTACTGGTTCTGAGGCCAAATATGCCTCCCCTTATATATTAATAAATTGGTTTTCTTGTTTATAAATGAGTACCTTATGCATCAGTCTTTCAATACTTGACTACCATTAGAGGAACAGACAATAAGTTGCTAAAACAGATTATAGATCATAGTAGTACTCCATCACAACTGTGCTGTCACTACAATTAAGGTAGAGACAATCCTTGGTAGGCCATATAGCCCCTTACTCTTTGTTCCTTCCTTCCTTCTTTTCTTCCTTCCTCTCTTTCTGTCTCTGTTCCCTTCTTTCTTCAAGTTTTATCTCATTAAATAAATACCATTCTGATGCAGCACCTACAAGTGCTATGTGGTCATCATGAGAAAACTGGGTCATGTACCATCATACTTACCATATCTTCCACTTCAGGATAGTACAGCTTGACTCAAAAGACAAATAACATAAGCACCTCTTTAGATCTGATGGCTGAATTTAATAGCAATCTTAAAAATTCTCATTCCCAGGTACCAAAGAATAAGCTAAAAATGCACTTTGAAGACCCAGAGCTACTAGCGTTAAACTTGGTCTATATCCAATAGAACTGGAGATTACTTCCTTAGTGAACTCTAAATCAGTGTCTTGAATCAGTAGACTCCACTACATGCAGATTTAAAAGAGGAGTGAGTCATTTGTGGTATAAATCATCCCAGTTTATTGGACTGAAGAAGACATGATTCTTTATCTCAAGAAAGTCTGCTTTGGCACCTGTGGAGGTCTCAGGCTGCCACTGTCTTGCCTCCCTAGATCTGGAGATTCTTAGGAAGGATGTTCTCATACACCTCAGAAACATCTCATCTATAGAAAGGTGCCGAGTCGCAGAATATCTCATAAAGAACAGACCTCCAAACACCACCAGTCTATTGTCTGGTCATGAAGTAGTTTTCTCAATACCTCAGGAGCCAAACACTCTGGAGTGGCAATACAACATGGCCCTGGCAGTACAAGAGAATATTTTCTGGATTCAAGTCCTTGTAAATGATGTTGAGAGAATGCAGGTGGGTGATAGTACGGATCACCTCAGCAACATTGAATCAAGCTTGAGGTTCTAGGAAACAGTGTTCCCATCTCAAATGAAAGGAAAACTCTCCTCCATTGACAATTTTGTAGTTTTCAAATGTCCTTCCTTACAACACTATGAGTTATTGGATAGAATTCTTATTTATTTTTCCATTTTGGAGGTCAGGCTTTTTGTTGTTATTCAGTTGTTTCAGTTGTATCAGACTCTTTGTGACCCCGTTTGAGGTTTTTTGGTGAAGATATTTTAGTGGTTTGCCATTTCCTTCTCTAGCTCATTTTACAGATAAGGAAACTGAGGCAAGCAGAGTTAAGTGACTTGCCCAGGGTCACACAGGTCAGATTTGAATTCAGGAAGATGAGTCTTCCTGACTCCAGGCCCATCACTCTCTATCTACTCTGTCACCTAGCTGTCCCTACTTGAGGCAACTCAGGTTCAGAGAGGCAGCTGTGTGATCTCCTCATGGTCACACAGCTACTAAGTATCACAGAGGAGATTTGAATCCAGGCCTTCTGGTTCCAAGTCTAGGGTCTAACATCAGAAAATCTACAGATGACAGGACAGGAAGCAGGCAGAAAGAAGGTAAAGATCCAGCCCCTAGCTCTGAGGGCACCTTAATAACCTAGGCAACCACCCACCTCAACCAAAGTGATTTTTTTTTCAACTTTCTCTTAGCATAAGACTCAATTTCTGAGTATGACTAGACTAAGATCTTCTGGCAAAAGCAAATACACATTTGAACACTTGGCCAGAGTAGGCATAGGGAGGAAGTCAGATATTGTCATCTCATAAAAACCCACCCGAAAAAAAAATTTGTTTTGGTCTACACCTGTGATTTTATTAATGTAAGAAATTCCCCATGAGGGAAGAATTTCTACCGGTATAGATTAGTATCATATAGTCTGAAAAACAGCTTAGCTAGCACATAGAGTGCTGGCCTTCTATATAGGAAAACCCCCATTTAAATTCTGCCATATACTTGCCAGTGGGGTGTTTCTGGGTAAATTACTTAGGCTTTCATCTTTAAAATGGGTATAATAATAGTTCCTGTCTCACAGGGTTGTTGTGATGAACAGATGAGAGGATATATTTAAAAGACTGTTTAAATGTTAGCTACTATTATTAACAATTGGTCAGGAACACTTAGAGGCTGTCAGTTAACCAGCATTAATTTCCCCGCCAATTACAAGTTAAAACATTTTTAAAAAATATTTATGCATCGATGGTGGCGTAGCAGCAGCAACATATCTATCGCAGCTCTCACATAGCCAC
>CM053587.1:100339311-100357584 GCA_028646515.1 Pseudochirops corinnae
GGCAATGTGAAATATCTCCTTGAAAAAACCATTGACCTGGAAAACAGATCCAGGAGAGACAATTTAAAAATTATTGGAATACCTGAAAGCCATGATCAAAAAAAGAACTTAGAAAACATCCTTCAAGAAATTCTCAAGGAAGCTTGCCCAGATATTTTAGAACCAGAGGGCAAAATAGAACTTGAAAGGATTGACCAAAGAAATGCTGATGAATTATGTGGATTTATTTTATATCCTGCAACTCACTGATGGACTTTCAATAATACACTACTTAGTGTAGTGTGGTCCCGGGAGATTTTAGCTTGTATGCTAAATACTACATGAGTGCATATTTCATGTAATTCTTGGGAAATGAGGTGTGGTAAATGACATTGTAGCTTTTCCAGCCAGATGTAAAATGAACTCGATTCTTACCCCCTGCTTTTAGGAGGGTAGCAGTCATGCAGATTGGGCTATCCAAGTTGCTGGCATACCCTGTAGTATACTTTGTTAATGGCTCTCCTCATCCCCTCAAGAGGAGTAAGCAGCATTGCAGTAGCACCACAGGCTGGGCACCCTGGGCACATTTTCCACCTAGGTTTGTGGTAGGAAAAGACTTATATGAACTTATAAGATTTATATGAACTTATGCTGAGTGAAAATGAGCAGAACCAGTAGAACATCGTACCTGGTAACATTGTCTGATGATTGACTTTGATGGACTTAGCTCTTCTCAGCAATGCAAGGATCTAAGACAACTCCAAAAGACTCATGATGGAAAATGCTGTCCACATCCAGAGAAAGCACTTTGGAGTCTGAATACAGAGGGAAATATACTATTTGCTCTCCTTTTATTTTGTTGTTTTGTTGTTTCTTCTTTCTCATGGTTCCTCTCTTTAGTTCTAGTTCTTCTTTCCATCATGACTAATGTGAAAATATGTTTAACATAATCTATCCACTCATGGACACATTTGGCAAACTTTCTCACTTGGGGACCCACACACTGCACCTTCCCCTCCTTCCTCCATGTCTGAAATGCGCTCCCCCCTCCTCTCTGTTCCCTGTTTCTTTCAAGATTTTGCTCACATCCCATCTTCCGCAAGAGGCCTTTCCCATTCCTCCCACTGATAGTGTTTTCCACCTGGAGTTATATCAAATTAACCTTGTATATGTCTTGTTTATATGTCGCTGTTTGCCAGTTTATCTCCCTCTTTAAACACATGAGCTTCTCAAGAGAAGGAATCATGTTTTTGCTCTTTTTTGTATCCCCTGGAACATAGTAAGTATTTAATAAATACTTAAGTTCCTAATTTTCCCATTGCAGGCTCAGTGGTACAGTAGATAACCCCAATCAGTCCTGAAGCTGAGGTGCACCAACTGGTGTAGAATGTAGCCTTTCCAAGCAATATTCTATATAAAAACCCAGAAGTCTACCCTGGGGTCACATGGTGAATCCCTGCTTGTGTAATAGAATAGAATAAACATTTCTTAAAGGCCTACTGTGTGATAGGCACTATGCAAAGTGTTTTACACATATTGTTCATTTGATCTACACAATAACACTGTGAAGAGAGTACTATTATCATCTCCATTTAAAGATGAGGAAATTGAGATATACAGAGGTTATGTGACCTACCCAGGGCTGCACAGCTAGTAAGTGTCTCAGGACTTCCAGATTCCATGCCCAGTGCTCTATCTACTGAACCGTTTCTAGGTACTGGTTAGCGAGTGGGGAGATGCTTTCATTGCTCTAGGAGCCAAGAATGAACTGGAATAAGGCATAAGGGTGGTTCCTTTGTTCTCTGACACATTCCTGTGCTAGGAAAGTTGGTATCACATTTTCTCTCTCAGAAGCCATTTTGGGGTCATTGAAGGGCTTCCTTTAATTGATTATTTAGTTTCCTTAAGAAAGCTTTGGATAGTTTTTCTTGAATTTGGTAGGTGCTTAGTTTGTTGATCAGATGAATAAATGAATGGCTCTTTTATTTCATTCCTCCTTTCCTGAAGGCTTAAATTATATGCTTTTGTTTCTTCTTGTCTTAAAAGATAAAAGAAACAATTTTTCAAATAGCCAGGATAAGTTTCTACTATCAGACTGATCTCTATGTAAGAGGAAATCTGTCAGCATTAAAGACTTTTTAAAAAGAAACAAACGTTTGTCTTCTTGTTTATTGCTACACAAAGGGAACATGTCTGAGTGGTTCAGCTATGGAGCTCCCTTTGGCTCCTAATCTTTTGTAAATGAAAGACTTGGTACCTTTGTTGGCTAGGGAGAAAGGATACCAAACAAAGTATTCTGAGAACCTGCAGGGGATGAAAAGATACCTAACCTTTTTTCTTTTATTCTATATGTGTGTGGCTGGGGCGGCTAGGTGGCATAGTAGATACCAGACCTGGAATCAGAAAGACCTGAGTTCAAATCCAGCCTCAGATACTTACTAGCTGTGTGACTCTGGGCAAGACACTTACTCCTGTTTGCCTCAGTTTCTTCAGCTGCAAAATAAGCTGGAGAAGAAAATGACAAATCACTCTGGTATCCTTGCCAAGAAAACCCTAAATGAGGTCATGCAGAGTTAGAAAGGACTGAAAACTGAACAAGAACAAATGTGTAGCTGTTCACCTTGTCAGTATAAATAAATCTTGAGTCTATCGTCTGTTTTTCCCAGGCTCTAGTAACCTTCTGACTTTCATACAGTCAGTGGTAGCATTAAAGCCTCATCACTGGCAGCATCAGGGATGGAATCAGGTATGCAGGTAGCTCATTATCTTACCTAAAGTCACTGAAACCTGAGTTCAAATATACCTTCAGACAATTACTGACTGAGGGATCCTGTACAAGTCACTTAACTTCAGCCTGCCTCTCTTTCCTCATCTGTAAAATGGAGCACTCCCTTCCAGAATAGCTGTGAGGATCAAATGAGGCCGTATTTGTAAAGCACTTTGCAAATCTCAAAGTATGGTATAAATTCTAGCTATTGTTAAACACTTAGTTATATGATACTGCATGCACAGTGAGAAATAACATGGTATGGTAAATAGAGAGTGGATCCAAGTTTAAGTCCTGTCTCTGAAGAAGATGAACTGGGTGACCCTGGGCAAGTCACTTAAACTCCACAGTGTTTATATATATATGTTTCAAAGAAAGTATCTAACTATAATAAAGGGAGTTTCCTCATCTTTTAAGTGTTTTACCCAGCACAGTTCACTTTTATTGGTCCTTTATACCAATAAAATTGCTAACCCACTCTCTTTATCCCTTTTATACAGCTTAAAACACTGCATCGTCCAAAGACAACTTCACCAAACTACCACTAAATGCCCTAACATGGACATATATTCACATGAAAACCTCCAACTGAAATTTAGCATTTCCTTCAATTATGAATTTTAAAGAAAATATTTTGCTGAGAAGGGCTTCACAGGCTTTCACAGTCCACCAAAGGGGCCCATGACACACAAAGAACCCCTGAAATAGATGGTCTCTAAATTCCCACCCCAGTTTTACCATTTTAAGAGTATATGAATGACTTAGTTTTAGGACTTCAGGTTCATTATTATGTCTAGGCCATTCCTATGGCAATGGCCAAGTACCTGTATCTGGAGGGCATGTATCTTTTGGTATCTTTCAAGCATCTTTCCAAGATAAGAATTACCAGAAGTGACAGAATAATGCTTTAGAAAGGCATTCTAAGTCTATGGCTACCCCATCTAGCCAATATCACTTATTATGACTCGGCACTGGTATCAAGGGAATTTGAATTGGCTATAAAACCCTCAGCAACTATATATGGATTAAAGAATGAAGATCAAAGAATTCACACATTAGATTTACTGGGAACTCATTGCATAACCACAAATTAGTTCTCTCTTTGTCTCTATCTCTCTGTCTCTCTCTCTCTCTCTCTCTGTCTCTGTGTGTGTATGCGTCTCTCTCTGTGTCTCTGTCTTTGTCTTTTACATCTCCTTAAAATGTAAAAAGAAAGAATGAAAAATTAGAGCAGTCTATATTATTGTGAGGTTGTAAAAAATAACTAAGAAAGGCAATTGTCCAGCACATAGAGATGATATGCAAAAATGCTATTGAAATACTTAATAGCAGTGATCATTATTGCACTGTTACATAAGAGATAGTTAGGGTCAGATTTTTTAAAAAGAGAAGCAGTGGGAGGAGGAAGGAAAATTTCCTAGATCTGTGGTTTCTTTGTTTGGAAGAAAGCATTCCTTGTGTCATTATATTTATCTCATTGAGGGAGGCCCTTACACATTTTTGCAGTGGAATTCCATGTACAGATAAGTAGCATAACATAGTGCAGGCCCAGACCAGGTGGAAACAGCAATTCTAGGTGCTGAGCTGGCCATCAAAAGCCAGATGTTCTATATTTCAGAGCTGCCTCACAAATTAGATAAGTTTTATTGCTAGAAATGAAGTTTAGAAAGTGATTAAGCTACCTGCTTGTCAAAAAAACACAAGACTTCCCTGCTGGTTTTGTGGTCCCTGGAGCCCAATGGTAGCTATCCTTTGTTTCTTTGTACACAAAATTCCTTTCTCTAGCACCAGACCCTTGGCTAAATTCCCCTACCTCAAGTAACTCTAGGTGCATGATGATTTAGGCTCAAAATTTCCCCTTCCCTGCCTCTCTCTCTCCTCCTGCTCTTAACCCATCTTCTATCCTCTACCCTCAAAATAAATGAAGAAAAAATGGGTAATTTTTTTCTCTTTCATATATATTTGCCTTCTATGTGTGCAATATTCATCCATATTATGTCTTTTTAGGCTCTTTTCTAATGAAAGTCACTTTTGGAAAGGGTTAGTGTCCTTGTTGAAAGGACCCCATCCAGTTGACGAATGGGACCAAGTGACACATTTAAGTAGAGAAGTGATGAGTCAAGAAGAAAAGAAAAATGGGTCCAGAGGAAATAATGTGCTCTCTGATGAATAGTCAGGTATGTCTCAATAGTTGGTAAAAAAAAAAAATGTCAGTGAGGTAAAAAAGGTCTTAAAACTGAAAAAAAATAATGAGGCGAGAACCTTATCACAATGCTCTGCTCCAGACTGTCTCAGTTCGGAACTCTGTCTGCTCTAATAAGCCATCCCAAGATCACCTAATGTAGTCACCTGCCTGCTCCAGGTCCTAATCTGTCTTGGAACTGACAAAGAAAAATGTCCATGTTCCTGTTGTATCCTTCTTACCCACTGTAATATAAAGTACCCATCAGGAGAGAATTTTCCCTGATAATTAGGGATTGAGCTCAAGTATGATGGATCCAATAGGTAACATTTTAGCCAAATGTATTGATCATGTCATTAGTTTTCAGATTCCTTCTCTGATGAAGTTGGTGTCCCAGTTTCAGAGCAGGACAGGCTTGTGGGACAGAACACAGCCACACTACGTGGACTACTAAATGCCTTTCCGAGAGGTTTGGTGCCAGACTCACACACACAGTAACACAGAGGTTAACAGAAAAGGAGCCCCAGACCATCAGGGATGAACTGCAAACTTCTTGAAGCCTTACTGGATCTTTCACTACGACACTATTTTGAAGATTGAACAGAAAAAAGACTAGCGTAGCAATTGTACACAAACCTTGCATATGTCATGAACCTAATTTAAATGTCTTCTCTTCCTCAAGTCAAGTATGTGTGATTTTCTGAAGTCCAGGAACCTTTTTTTAAAAAAATAGATTTTTACAAATATATTTTGTTTTGTTTTTTGTATTAACTACATTTCCCCCTGTATCCCTCTCCCTCCCTAATCCCATTCCAGGCTAATGCCTGGAACCATTATACCACACTTCCTGAGCTTATTTAGACCATATCCAAGAATCAGAGTAAAAATTGGCAGGTGGGAGGGTTAGGAGGGTAGTGAAGGGAGAGGGATTTAAGGGCTTTGAGGCAAGGTTGTGATTGTTCAGGATCCAGATCACATACACAGTCAGACTTAAGGAAAGTCTGTGAAGTAGCTAAAATAGGCCCATCCCACCCACCTCCAAAAGAAGAAGAAGAAGAAGAACAAGAACAAGAACAAGAAGAACAAGAACAAGAACAAGAAGAAGAAGAAGAACAAGAACAAGAACAAGAACAAGAAGAAGAAGAAGACAAAGAAGAAGAAAAAGAAGAAGAAGAAAAAGAAGAAGAAGAAGAAGAAGAAGAACAAGAACAAGAACAAGAAAGAGAAGAAGACAAAGACGAAGAAGAAGAAAATTATTTAGTGATTGGGGTTTGAAACAAAACAAATTTTCATTAAGAGCTCATGAAGAAAGTTTCACCAGTTGAATGCAGACTAAATCAAAGGCATTTTTGTTTTCTTGGGCATAGGGATGAAGGGTGACTGGCGGCAAGGTCCCTCAGGATGCTGTACCCACTGCCCTTTTGGAGAGGGAACTCAAATCCAGTTGATAGACCGAACTGGGAGTGTATTAGCTTTTCAAAATCAATTTGTTTATTCCTGGGCAGATTCTACCAAGATTCTGCCTCTTGCTGGTTTAGAAGCTCCAACTGCTTCATGCCTTCTCATTCAGGATTAATAGAGGCCACATTCCTTGCTCCTCTCAGGAATGAAGTGGTCATTATGGAAATAGAACAGATGTGGTCAAAGACAGTGGCGGCAGTAACAGCAGCAGCACACAATACCCCACACTCCCAAAATAAACTCACTTACATAATATGTGAAACCTCACAATCTCTCCCTTAGGTTCTCTTGGCAGAACAGCTCATTTCCACTAAGAGGAAATATTCTGTTAGTTGAGATAAGGTGCCTCATTCACTCACATTTTCCTCACTTTTCTGGTGGCAACGTCTTTTTAAATACCCATCAGAACTGCCTTCTTTTCTTCATAGAGCCCACAACTCCATTAGTAACTTTGAAGAGAACAGTTTCAGTTGAAGGAAAAGGACCAAAGCCAGATTGCAAAGGGTTGAGGAGTGACTAAAGATGAACTCTTAATCATCACCATCTCTAAAGGGAGGTAGCAGCAGAAGGTAAACTCCCTGAGGGTGTAGACTGTTCTCTTTTGGTCTCTATGACTACAGCCTAGCACAGTATGGGGGGAGGATGGTTGGGGGAGTAGGCACAGAAGCAATGCTTTCTCAGTTGAATTGTGTAACAGTAGGGGGTATGAGGTTTTTTGTTTACCTGTTATCCCCAAGGAAATAGTGAATCTGACCTAACTTTGAATCCATTTGGTAGGATGTGTGAAAGATACTGAGATTTGGAGTCATCACCAGATTCTAACGCTTACTATCTGTGTGACTTTGGACAAACCATTGAGTTTTGATTGCCTTCAGTTCCCTCATCTCTAAAGTAAAGGAATTGTATGTCTGTCTTCCACTTTTATGATTTAAGTAACATCCATCGTGAGGCAGCGAGATGGTGCAATGAATAGAGTGCTGGACCCGGAGTCAGGAAGACCTGAGTTCAAACGTGACCTCAGACATTTACTAGCTATGTGACCCTGGGCAAATTGCTTCACTCGCTTGTCTCAGTCCCCACATCTGTAAAATAAGCCAGAGAAGGAAATGGTAGTATCTTTGCCAAGAAAACACCACACGGGGTCACAAAGAGTCAGATGTGACTGAAAAACAACTGAATAACAATGAAAAAAACCACATTGGTTGCATGTATGTGCTGTATTTATCTGACATTTCAGATAATGTCACTATTGGAAGGGACTTTAGACATCAAATGAGATCATGATGGTAATGATGAAGAGTTCATCTTTATAGTGCAGAGTTTCTTGTTCACTCCTCAACTCTTTGCAATCTGGCTTTGGCCCTTTTCCCTCAACTGAAACTGTTCTCTCCAAAGTTACTAATGATCTCTTAATTACTATATCAGCTGGTCTTTTTTTTTTTTTTCTGTCTTAGTGCTTCTTAATCTATCCTTTGTATTTGATGCTGTTGCCCATCCTCTTCTTCTGGATATTCTCTCCTTTCTCAGGTTTTTTTCCTTCTGACAATATAATGTCCTAGTTCACTTCTTGTACACATGGGACCACTCCCTACTTGTCTCCTTTGCTAGCTCATCATGTCTCTCAACTGTGGATGTTCCCTAAAGTTCCAGCCCTTCTTCTTTTCTCCTTCTCTGCTCTCTCTCTTGTAATTGCCTCAGCTCCCATAGATTTCACTATCGTCTCAACACAGATGACCCCCAGACCTCTACATCTAGTCCCAGTCTCTCCCCCAAGCTTCAGTCCCCCCATCACCAATCACCCGGTGGAATGAGTGAATGAGAACAATTGGTTCCAATGGCTGTGAAGGTGGCTAAAGTAGGTGCTGTGAAGTACTTAGAGCTTGGTCAGACTTGAAACATACCGAGGTCATCCACTGCAACCTGGGCCACCACCAATCATCCTGACTTTTGTCTTGCCACTGCACTTTAATGACTCTGGATGAGAGAGTAAGGCTGATGGCTTTGTGCAACTCTGCCTCATTAAAATCCAGTTCATGTGAAAGTCAACACATCATTCTATGAAGTCATTGATCCTCTTTGAAATCTAAGAACCAACAACAGCAACAACCAGTTTCCTATTGGATATTTCAGAATGAATGTTCCCTAGGTATTTAAAACTCATTGTGTCTAAAATCTGACTCATTATCTTTCCCTCTTCCAAACTTCCGTATTTCTTTCAAAGGCACCACTGTCTTTTCAATCTCCCATTTCATAATCTTGGTACCATCCTAGATTCCTCACTTTCCCTTGCTCCGCATTTCCAAATCTTGTCATTTTTACCTTTTTATATCTCTCGAACCCTACATCTTTCCATTCACATAGCTACCACCTTGATTCAGGATGTCATCACCTCTCACCTAGTTTATTACAACAACCTCCTAACTGGTTTTCCTGCCTTGTGCTCTTGACCAATCTCCTCTACTATTCTTAAGCACAGATCTTACCAGTGATTCTTCAATCAATTACTATGAATTATTCAAAATGGAGGTTCCAGGCAAAATTCACCATTGGAGAAGGGAACTGAAGGATGTTTAAGGTGAGAAGAAAGCTGTGTTATGGTGGTGAAGTCTGGAAAGTTAGAAACAGAGTCAGAAGAGGATTGAAATTTATCTCCAATGGGGAATGAAACTGTTCCCATACTGAGAGTTTCCCATGCTGGGGAAGTCACAGATTCCTCATGTTATTTATTACAAATGATGTCAAAAAAATAATTCTCTTCAACAAATAATTATTGAATGCCTGTTAATGGGCCAGAACATGTGCTGGATGCTAAAGATATAAAGATAAAAACAAAACAATCCTTGACCTTAAAAATCTACCGAAGGAAAACAACATATGTATAATTAAGTATACACAAAATATATATTGAGAAGCTACAAAATAATTTGGAGGTTTGGGATTTGAAGAACACTAAAAACTAGGGAAATTTCAGAAAATGGCCTGAAGAAAGCAAAAGAAAGTCACTGGATTTAGCAATTAGGAGATCAATGATAATATTGGAGATAGCAGTTTAAGAGAGTAGTGGTGGATTTTGAAAACCAGATTGCATTGGGTTGAGAAATGAGTGGGAGGTGAGACAATAAAGGCAATACTTTTTCTGGGAATATAGCATTTCTAGGAAGAAAGATATTGGATGATTATTTGAGGGCATGGCAGAGTCAAGTAAAAGAATTATTTTCATTTTTGTTTCTTTTAAGAATAAGGAAGATCTGGACATATTTATAGGCAAGAGAGGGACAAAGAGAGAAAGAGAAATGGGGGGGGGAGGGAGAGAGGAAGGGAGAGAGAGAGCCACTGATAAGAGGGAAACAAAAATTATAAAGATGGGGAAGATGATTAAAGAACCATGGAGGTCATGATGGAGCTATCTCATGGAGGACATTGTAGGGAATGAAGTCATGAAGAAGAATCTTATTTTCTAAGAATAGAACAATAGAGGACAGAGTAGGGGAAGATGATGAGGGTATTTTATGTTCAGAAGTTGTGAAAAGAGGAACTTTTCAAGGATAGTCTCAATTTTCTTAGTAAAAAATAAAGTCCTCTCCTTAAAGGAGTGGGTATGGTAGAGCATAGGTACCTTGAGGAGAGAATAAAAGTTCAGAACAAATTCTGTGAACAGTGATAGGGAGTCAATCAGGGAAGAGTAAAAGGATTGTCATGGAGCAGCAAAAGCCCATGTGAGATGAACAAATCTGAATTGGCAATGTACAAATTACACCATTAGGTGACTTCCTTTGATGGTGTTCAGCAACTCATAAGTTGGAGCAGAGAAGGCAGACAACAGAGGCAACACATGACTGGGGTTTGGAAAGGGCTTAGTAGCAATAGGTCAAAGGTGAAAGGGATTCAAAGGATGAAGACGGCAGAAAGCTAAACCGATTAAGGTTCGTCAAAAATTCAAAGGAAGGAAAGTGAGATCAAAGCAGTGAGGATGGACTAGGGAAGCAGGAAAAGGTAGAGGGACAGAAGTAGGAGAGAAAAGACACAGGAAAAGATGTAAAGACAGGAGGTTATCATCAGAATCATTTCAGTTTGGGATCATGGAATGGACACATTAGGAGAGAAAGTGAGTGGGAACCAGGTTTCTGATTATGAAGAGATAGAAGGAGTTTGAGAAGTTTCACTTAAAAGGCTGTTAATTAACAATAGAACAGGGGTTCCATAGAGCACAACTGAAGGGGAGAGCTGACCAGGATAGGGACACAGGAGAGGTAGGTCTAAAGTAGGTGGGTGTGGAGAGTTTGGGCATAGGGAAAGGGAGATTTAGTCTAGACATCCTTTGATTCTAAATCATAGGGATTTAGAGGAGAAAAAAAATCATTAGACATTAGAAAGTAATTGTTTAACTCTGCTTGGTATACAATAGTAGGTTTGCTCTAGATCTTAATTTGATATTGATTATGGTACCACTAACACATACCCATAGAGGAGCTGAATCTCTGGTACAGAGAGGTTGGGGTAGGAGGGATGGTGGAAAGGGAAGGGGGCAGTCAGTCTTCAGTTCCAGTGATCCAGGGGCCAAGTGCTAAGAGGCGTAGGATATATTACTTATATAATTTAATGATGAAGAATACATATAAATAGGAGTTAAGAAGAGTTGGATCTATGATTTCATTGGTGTAAAGAACACTGGAATGGGCAAAGTCCTAAGAATGAGGGTTAGGAATTTCCATTCTCATAAAGTTACCTTCGAGCACTGAGATGCTGTGACTCACCCAGAGTCACACAAATAGCATGGGTCACAGGCATGACCTGATCTCTACGCCAAGGCCAGCTCTAACCACCACTCCATTCCACTTCTCTGTATACCACTCATTCTCATGTTTAATGATATTTATACATCTTTTGCATTGCACTGTACAAATGTATATTATATATACATTTGTATATATGTATAAATGTATATTATATATACAAACTGTATAAATGTATATTATATATATTTATAACATAAATGTATATAATCTATATTGTATATAAATATACTGCATAAATGTATATTATATATATACAAACAGACATGTTTATCTTTATAATGATATCCAGACATAGGAAGGAGGCATAGCAGAGTAAATAATATGCAGTCCTCAGAGTCAGGAAGACCTGGTCTTAGCTGTATGACCCTCAGCAAGTCACTTAACCCTTCTCAGCCTCAGTATCTCATCTGAAAAATGGGAATAATAATGCCATTTATCTTTAACAGTCACTGTGAAGATCAGAGGAGACAATTGCAAAGTGCTTTGTAAACCTTAAAGCACCATATAAATCCAAGCTATTATCATTGTTTTTGCTGATGCTGTTACTACTATAAACTACTTTTACTGCCACTATTTAATACTGTGACATCGACTGCTGCTGCTGCTATAATAACTACCATTACTACTACCACTACCACCACTTCTACTACTACTACCCCCGCAGCACCATTACCACTACTACTACTACTACTACTACTACTACTACTACTACTACTACTACTACTATGACTACTACTACACTACTACTACTACTACACTACTACCACTACTAGTAGTAGTATTATACTAGTAGTAGTAGTAGTACTGCTCTACTACTACCACCACCACCACTACTACTACTACTATTACTACACTCCTACTCTTCCTACTACTACATTACGACTCCCACTTCTACACTTCTCAATGCCCCAGACAGAATAGATGCCAATCTACCTTGGAAGAGAGAGTTTCCTAGTCTGTTGATCCAAGGTCTGGATTCCCCTCTCCCTATTTTTTTTGTTTAGTTTTTTTCAATTGTATCTGACTTTGTGATCCCATTTGGGGTTTTCTTGGCAAAGATATTGGACTAGTTTACTGTTTCCTTCTCCTGCTCATTTAACAGATGAGGAAACTTAGGCAAACAGGATTAAGTGACTTATATAGGGTCACACAACTAATGTCTGAAGACAGATTTGAACTCAGGTCTTTCTGACTCCAGGCCTGCCTAGCTGCCTCCCTCCCCCAAAGAAATATTTAGAGAGTCAAATACTTGTCCTTGTTTCTCTATTGAAGTTCTGCATTTTCACCTTGGGGAAAAACTCATCATGGACGTACACACACCTATGCGACCGCACGCGCACACACGCACACACAGAGTAGTGTGTTTTGTTGTTGCTGTTAGGTCATTTCAGTGGTGTTTGACTCTTTGTGACCCCATTTGGGGTTTTCTTGGCAAAGATACTGGAGTAGTTTGCCATTTCCTTCTCGTTTTACAGATGAGGAAACCAAGGAAAACAGAACTGATTTGTCCAAGGTCACACAACTACTAAGTGTCTGAGGCCAGATTTGAACTCAGGAAGATGAGTTTTCCTGACTCCAGGCCCAGCGCTTTACCCACTGGGCCACTTAGCTGTCTTAATGAGCACCACACCATAAGAAGGAAATGATGAACCCAAGGTTTTTCTTTTCTAGCAAAAGAAATAGTTTGATAATCTTCCCATCACTGCTTACTATTCAGATGTTCACAATCAGACAATGTCTCCAGTCTATCTCTTGATCAAGCAGGGGCCCCATCTTGCTCAGTTTTATTAGTCTGCTGTTAGAATAGAGATGCTTAACAGAGTTCACTTCTATTGAGCTGGTGCTTGGAGAAAAATAAGAACCCATTTGGGCTCATTCTTCCCAAAGGTCTTCCAGTATTAGCTATTAATTTCTTTCTTGCATTCTCATAGGCTCTATCTATGCAGAATCAGGGAGAAGTCTGTTCCTTCTTTCCAGATACTCTCATCTCCAGAGGGTAGATCACTCAGGATGTGCCCAGTCTAAAGCTGCCCAACAGCAAATCTCCCCTCTCTTAAAAGCATAAAGGTGTGTCTAGGGTAGATGCATCTTGACTGTTCACGTTGCTTTGTCTTCCAAGGCTGTTAACAGCGAAAAGTAAGTCAGTTAGACAAAATCAGACACAGCAGGAGACCTGAGCTCAAAACCCAGATCTAACGTTAGTAGCAACGTGATCTTAAAGCAATTGCCCAAAGGAGTAAGGAGGGTACCTGTACTCCTTAAGTTTAAGGATTTTGTGAGGAACGTGTATTGTTGTTGCTGCCGTGGCTGCTGGTGGTGGTGGTGTTTTGTTGTTGGCATTAGGCAGCCAGGTGATATAGTGAATAGAGCGCTGGGCCTGGAGTCAGGAAGACTCACCTTCCTGAGTTCAAATTTGGCCTCAGTCACTTACTAGCCATGTGACTCTGGGCAATTCACTTAATCCTATTTGCCTCAGTTTCTCATCTGTAAAATGAGCTGGAGAAGGAAACAACAAACCACTCCAAGATCCCTGCCGAGAAAACCCCAAAAGGGATCCCAAAGAGTTGAACATGACTGGAATGACTGAATAATGGCACAAATAGTATTAGTATACCTTAATTAGTACATCTTGAAGGGTTATACGAATGTGGAATAATGAGAAGAATGGTGGGGAAATGGACTGAATGTGTGCTATCACCATTACAGATAACTTCAAGGTGAGGAAACTCCCTTCACCAAGGCAGTTGGCACCTTCTCTGCCAACTTCTTGCCATAGAGAGTTGCCTAGACTAGAGTAATGAGAATGACTGACACTTTCACAGAGTTTATCCCACTTGTCAGTACGTCAGAGGTGAGTTACAATTATTTAAGACAATTATTTAAGATCTCTTCTTGCAGAGTTGCAGAAAGGCAGAATCCAGCTCTTGGGAATCTCATTACCCAGATGGCACCTTTGTGTGTTCAGTTTCTGTTCTCCTTTGTTGGCCCTGGGATAAATCTTACCTGCACTCTCCTGTAAGCCAGAGGTGTCAGACACGTGGCCCGCAGAGTACAGCCTGAATCAGATTAATATGTAACTGGGAAACATTTAACAGAATTTATAAAAATACAACAAAACATAGATAATATTGTATTTGAAAACTAAGTTACAATATCCATCCTACAGGGATTTTTATGGATGATTTAGTGGCCTCCTATTTCTAGTTGAGGACACCACCTCTATAAGTTATTTAGCACAGAGGATACTGAAGGGTTTGGCAATAATGAATCCCAGCAACAGCTGCATCCTTGACAGTGCCCTCTGACACCTTCCCTATTATCACAAGCACACCTGTACCAGAGGTCAAAGGACCCTGGCAAGCAGGGGTCACTGGATCTGGACAGATGGCTCCCTCGTGCATAGTTTAGACTCTGACACTGCCTCACAGAAAACATCCCACCTTCAGTAAACATAGGCTGTTCATGGGTTAGGTCAGCCACAGCGGTGATGATTTTTTTAAAGTAGTTTTTATTGTGGTGGTGGGATGTTAGGGAAGGAAATTAAGAAGCTGGCATGCTGTGAGTGTCAACTAACAGTGTTACCGTATGTAATGTGCAGAGAAACCACTTCCTCCCCATGCTGAAAGCCCAGCTACCCAGGTGTTGCCTGGGGGAGATCTTCTCAACTAGCAGCAGCCAAATCCTCAAGTCTTCTAAGAGTGAGACAACGAATTTGAATAGTTCCTGGGCTATTTCTTTCTTTAAGTAATTGCATAGTGTAGACACTCAAAAATGATTGTTGAGTGAATATGATTTGGAACTGCTGCAGAACTATCCCACAGGACAAATAGGACAGTGTGGTGGTCTGTGGGACACCCCCACTTTTTGAATTTTTCCACAGAGAATCAGAGAAGGAAGGGAGCCATTGACCCTAGAAAATTTTCCAAAGTAGCCTAGAATTATGGGAATTTGCCCAGTCTGTTTGGGTAGAGTTGTCCAATCCTGCCTGTGAGGGATCATGTTTTCCCCCTGGGGCTTTACCTCTGTTCTTTTTCTCCTAACCACAAGAACTGACCCAGGGTGGGGTGGCAGGGGCGTGTGGTGAGGGCTGCATATCTGGGTGGGGTACGATTAACAGTCAAGGTCACAGCGTTCAGCAAGGTCAGTTTGGAAACTCCCAGGCTCCTTCATGGGCCCCAACGGAACCTGAGAACCAGGGAAAGAACGCTTCCCCAAACCAGAGAACCCGAAGGCAGCTAATTCAGCCCCTGAATCTTCTAGCCGCTGTGGGCAGTTCTCCAGCCGGTTGTTGGTTTGTGAAATTCTTATCAGTGGTGAAAACCTGACACCCTTGATACACGTGTTGAGGGGTTGGTATGCTTTTTAAAATTCTCTGGTCATGTGGATTTTTACTTCTTAGCACATTATAAAACGCAGCAGGAGGCACTGTTAAAATAGCATCGGCAAATCCATTAACCTCCGGGAAGCGGGGACCAGGGGCTGCTTCTAGCGAGTTATGATGATGCTGGTTATATTTGCAAAGAGCTTTTTCCTCTGTCTTAATGAGATGGGCCTCTGAACAGGCTTTGCCAGACCGAGGCTGGTATTATTGTAGCCGTTATCCCCATTTTATCAGAGAGGCACAGGGAAGATTGAGCAATTTGCTAAAGGTCACAGGGAGTCAGCAGGGAGCTCGGCGTCCAGCCCTATGCCTTTAAGGATGGAGGCCCTGCTTACATGACAGTACCGCCCCCTCCCCTCCTAATTATATCTGCTGATAGGAGTAAACTTTTCTTTGTTCCCCTGCCTATTAAATCCTCCCTTGGTAGTGTTGCTGAGATCAAATGTGAGAATGATAAAATATTCATATCCCCATGTCATCTCTAGGTAGAAGAAAAACAAAGAAAAAGTGAGAAGTCTCTTCTTTCAGGTAGAATGAAAGAATGCCAGCAAGCGGCTCAAATGTTGAAAGCAGGCACATATTCCCCAATCCCCTGGTACTTCCTCTCCTCGCAGGCGTCAAGAAAGGCTACAAGAACAGGTTGTACAGAACATTACTTCAAAGGGCTCGGGTCTGTGGTGTTTTGGATGCTATTACTACAATTTGTATCCAACAATGATTTAACTTCCCCACTCAGTGATGTGTACAAATGGCACACACCAGCAAACCACACATGCACGCAATGTATGAATTCCCACATTCTTGACTTCTCATTCCAGCCGGAACATTTTTTCCAGAACTGAAGAGAAATGAATTAAGTTTGCAAAAGGATACGTGTGAAAAGGCCAAGAGAAAAATTGAAATCAGCTGCTTTTAAAAGCTAGTGCCTGGGGTGCTTCTTGATGAGAACTCCTTTTTCAATCCTTTCTCCCATGTAGGATAACCAGGAAAAGAGGGGACTCAGCTCTTTGTAGCAATTGGAGGAACGAAAAGGGAAATGGATGAGAGAGGGGTCTGATAAGAGGGAGAAGCTAGATCAGGGTGGGGAACCTGCAGCCTCAAGGCCACAGGTGGCCCTCTAGGTCCTCAAATGTGATCCTTTGACTGAATGGGGTACACTTGAGGACCTAGAGGACCACTTGTGGTCTTGAAGCTGCAACCCTGATATGTTCTATGGGAACTTTGTTCCAATCTGACCTAACCATTATGTGATTACTAGGCCAGTAGAATGTAAGCACTCTGAGGACAAGCACAGTTATGTTTCTGTCTTTTACACTTAGTGCCTACTGAGAACACTGGGAGTTCATAGCAAAGACATATAATAAATGCTTGTTGAATAAAACTGAAAATGCTTGAAGGAGAGATCTTTTCAATGCATAGTAATTTCTCCCTGGCAGCGCATACAGGGTGGAATTTTCTTGAACAGATAAATGGATGATGAATTAGGCCCAATTTTGAATAGAGAGAAGAGAGTAGGATGGGTTGCTCTGGCAATGGTTCTTTTTTTTTACGTGGGCAAGTATGGATTTTTTTTTTTTTTTGCTTTTTGGAGTGGAGAAGGCAGGGAAGTTGGGGTTAAGTGACTTGCCCAAGGTATGGGTTTTTTTTTAAATTTAATTTAATTTTTTAATTAACAAAAATCTATTTTCTTCCTTTCTGACTTCCAATGGGAAAAAAAGCAAAACCCTCACAAAATATGCATAATCAAGCAAAACTAATTCCCACATTGCTCATATTCAAAAAAATATATGCGTCCATCTACATTCTTAGTCTATCATTTACCTCTGTGTCAGGAGGTGGATAGCACATTTCATCTTTGATCCTCTGATCATTGGTCATTGCACTGGTCAAAGTTGTCAAGTCTTTCAGTTGTTTATCTTTACACTCTTATTGGTATTATATAAATTGTTCTCCTAGTTCCCCTTCTCAGTTTTTTTCTGAAACCATACCCTTCATCATCGCTTATAGCACAATGGTATTCCATTACATTTGGATACCATAGTTTTACTTATGCCCCAATTGATGAATACCTCTCTAGTTTCCAGTTCTTTGCTACCACAAAAAGAGATCCTATAAATGTTTTTATACATATGGATCCTTTTTCCTCTTTCTTTAATCTCTTTAAGGTTATCAGCCTAGTAGTGGTATTGCTGAGTCAAAAGATTTGCACAGTTAAGTAACTTTAGGGGCAGGGTTCCAAATTACTTTCCAGAATGGCTCAACTAATTCACAGCTCTGCCAATAGATTTAGCAGGTGTTCAGAGCTTTTCTTGTATCATGGATCTCTTTGGCAATGTGATGAAGCCTATGAACCTCTTTTCAGAATAATGTTGTTTTTTTCAAACACACAAAATACCTTTAGGATTTCAAAGGAAACCAATTATGCTAAAATAGTGACAAATATATGTATATATTTTAAATCAAGTTCACAGACTCTAGATTAAGAAACCTTGCTCTAGGAAAACTGAACAGTATTTCTCTCTAAAATGCCAGTATTATTCCAGTGATGTTATATGACTGCCAGTCATAGAATATAACAGCCTCTAAGGAATCAACATTATAAGTGACATGAAATTGCTTGTCCTTCCAGTGGGAGTGAGTGACGAGGGAGGAAGGGAAAGAATCTAGAATTTGAAGCTCTATAATCAAATGTTTAAAAAAAAAAAAA
>CM053587.1:100358084-100389354 GCA_028646515.1 Pseudochirops corinnae
GGGGGGGGGGGGGGTATACAATGGGATGGCTGTTTTGAGGTATTGGGTAGGGGTAAGATGGGGAGAAAATTTGTAACTCAAAATCTAATGGAAATGAATGATGTAAACAAGAAAATAAATAAATTAATCAACATTGTAAAAAAAATGAGTGATATGAAAGGCAATGAAGAGACACCTTGTGGGTATAAGTAGCCAGTAGCATGTTACGAATGGCAGTATTAAAAAAAATATGATCAAAGGAATATATGAATAGAAAAGAAGGCAAGCCAGTCATTTAGTGAGAGCAAAGGATATCTTGGGTACAGCCTATGATTTCAATTGGGACCCATGTCATGGACAAGAGTCACATTGAGTAAAAAGAAATGGGTGGATTAGAACCTAAATCTTTGCAGGAAAAACCCATATGGATTCAAAACATGGATCTGAACAGGAGTTGAAGGAGAATGCTTTTGGCAGCTTGACTTGAATGAAAGAAATGAAGAGAATTCATGAGTTAATTGGATACCCATTTTCAGGAGCTATAGCATGAGATTGTTCCCCACTTTATTTGAAAATCTAGTTGTTGTTGTAATTGAGTCATTTCAGTCTTGTCCTATTTTCAGTGACCCCATTTGAGGTTTTCTTGGCAAAGACATATCCTTTTCTGGCTCATTTTCTAGATGAGGAAACTGAGGCAAACAGGGTTAAGTGACTTAGGGTCACACTGCTAGTGAGTGTCTGAGAGCAGATTTGAACTCAGGTCTTCCTGACACCATGGAAGGAGTGTAAAGAGTAGAGTTTCTAACTTAACAGCCCACATTGGTGGGGATGAAGTTAGAGCTTGGGAATAAATGTTTACCTGACAATATGCCATGTGCCATAGGTATTACATTCAGCTGAAATCACTTTTCTCTTCTACACTGCAGTTGACATTTCAAACAAACAAACAAAGGAAAGAACTTTGGAGTTGAAATGCCTGGCTTCAAATTTCAGCTTTGCTACTTAATCATATGTGACCCTTGAACAACTCATTGAGGGACATAGGGTGGAAATTGGGGTTAAGTGACTTGAGCAGGGTCACACAGCAAGTGAGTATCTGAGGCTGGATTTGAACTCAGGTCCTCCTGATTCTGGGACTGGTGCTCTATTCACTGTACCACCTGGCTGCCTCTTGAACAAGTTATAGAACTCAAGTTATAGACTGAGGTGTATAGACCTCAGTTTCCTCATCTGTAAAATGAAACAGTTGGCTTCAATGAGCCCCAAGTTTCCTTTCCAGCTCTAGTTATATGATGATACAATCTTTTGATGAGAATGCTGAATGATGTTAATGAGCAGGAGGTACTGTCAATAGTTGCAAGAACATACTGGTCATATCAGTCAGCAAGGGCTCCCCATTAATGTCAATGTCAGATATGTCTTGTGACATTTTTCTTTCATTCTAGAAACGGCAATGGATCCAGACTGGCCTAAGCACAGGTCTTGAACAAGGCCACTGTAGGACCAATGCAATGTTTACAGTATCCATGGTCACTGTAAATATACCTGCATAGTGGTCAAACTACAAAATATAACAGACTCTCCACATAGAAGACAGAAGCAAAACATTTATTCAGATACCAGAAAACCAAATCCCAAAACCAATAAGCTGATTACATCATAGTAACAAAGAAGTTAAAAAGTCATAATAGCACAGAGAGCCACAGTATCCTTAGCCTCCCCACAAACCAATATAAGACCAAAATAAGACAAGCCTTTCTGTCTCCCTGGGAAGCATGCTCTCCTCCAACTGTCTAATCTAGCTCTGGCTCCCATCTTCCTGTGGGCTCTGCTCCACCCTTCAGCAAACTCCTCCTACCACAGGCACCATGTGATTACATTCAGTCTATTAGGGGGCTAAGTTTATTTTCAAAGCAGGGAAGGTCTTTAAATTCCCAATACCATTACAGCCATACAAGAATGAAAAGAGCTGATGGCATACAAAAAAAAAAGCCTTTCTCTTGATTTACCAAGTCAAATAGGTCAAACTATAGAAATAAGTCAAACTATAGAAAATGAAATGCTTTTGTAGTGTAGCTTTTGAGGGAAATAATTGGCATCTTTTTGAATGATCTCAAATTGTTTTGGGAACTGCTTTCACACCACCCACATTCTTAGGATTAATGATGCAGCCTCAAGGGAATGGCAATCTGATTTCTTTTATAGATGACCCTTATATCAAGATATCCTTGCCTGACATTTTAGGTAAAACTACACAGCATATTCTGGGGTAGGATGTTGAAAGAGGCCATTAGTACATGAGTTAAGAAGAAACATTACCATCAAAACCAAGATAGGAAGAAGGTCTCATACTAAGACAAAATGAAAAAGAAACAAAAAAGCCTGGAGTTTTCCAAGTCTTAAATCACAGTCTCAATTTTGAGAGTGAGATAGAACCCCAAGAGATAAGCTGGTTAAGCTCCCTAACTTTAGAAATAAGCATTGATTAAACCCTTACTATGTGCCAGGGATTATACTCCAGAATGGGGGACCTGGGACCTCAAAGTCACGTGTGGCCACAGGTTCCCCACCTTTGTACTAAACTTTGAAAGAGATGGGAAAAAAAAGGCAAAAGCATAATTCTTGTGCACTTGAGGAACTGATGTCTAATAGGAGAGAAAAGATGCAAATAAATGTGTATTAATTAAAATAGATACAGTGTAGTTTTGAAGGTAATCTCAAAGGGAAGGGCCTTGGGGAGTCAACGAGTACCTGGAGACTCCTGCAACAGGTGAGATTTTAAGCTGAGTCTTGAAGGAAGGAACGTGGAAAGGTACTGTTTATATTTATTTCAAGGACTAAGATCCAGAATCATGTGCCTTATTTAACTTGTTACAACCACATAGCTAGTCAAATGTTGAGTGAATAGAAATTGGGTCTCTTGCCTCCTAGGTCAAAGCTTTCTTGTTTGGGGGATAAAATTGCAAAGATGTATGCTTTTTCCCCAGTATAGTAGGGAGATGTTGTTTGTCCTTAGTTCTTGAAGAGTACCATGACATCAGGAAGATGATACCATGACTTGCAAGTGAATTGGATTTAAGTGAGGTGGGACTGTGCAAGGTCACCTCCAGGGACCTCCTCACTTTCTCCTCTGGAGCCATATGGGTCCAGTGGCAAGATATAGATCAGATGACTAGAGATGCCCCCCAATAGGGAGATGAGTGGAGAGGTTAAAGGCAAAATGAGTCTTGCACTGGGATGTTCCTGCCTCGTCAGCAGCAGGTTTCCCAGGGCAGTGATGATTCATTAGAATGGTACTTCTAGTATCATTAAAGGAACCATTCAATGGGAAGGGGGCTGAAGTATGCCTTGTCTCACATTTAGTGTTAAAGGAGTTTTTGGTGTTAATGGAGTCAGTCATTCAGTCAGTTAGTATTTATTAAGCACCTACCAGGCACTGGGTTATGTTGGGGAAGGGTGGCACATCAACAATTTTCTTGACCTCTCTTGCCACTGGATTCCAGTGACTCTGGAGGAAAGAGTAAGGCTGATGACTTTGTACAGCCCTAACTTAAATCCATTTTACTTGTAAGTCAAAACATCGCCTTCCTGATACCATTGGTCCTCTTCAAGAACAAAGGACAAACAACAATAAAAAGTGGTGAGGACACAAAGAAAGGCAAAATGTACCTTGTTCTCAAGGAACTCACTGTCTAATGGATGAGATGATATGCAAAGAACTATGTGCAAACAAGATATGTGTAGGGTAAATTGGAGCTAATTAACAGAAGGAAAACACTAGCATATGGGGCGGCTAGGTGGCACAGTGAATAGAGCACTGGCCCTGGAATCAGGAGGAACTGAGTTCAAATCCAGCCTCAGACACTTAGCACTTACTAGCTGTGTGACCTTGGGCAAGTCACTTAATCCCAATTGCCCTGCCTTCCCCTTTAAAAAAGAAAAAAAAAAAGCACTTGTATTAAGGAAGATACAGAAAGGCTTCTTTAAAAAAGGTAGGACCTTAGCTAAGACTTTGACTAAGACTTTGAAGGTAGCCACGATGAGAAGATGAGAAGCGAAAGTGTTGTAAGCATGGTAGATAAGTAGTGAAAATGCATGGAATCTGTCAACAGACTACTTAGTTTAAGAAACAGCAAGATTAATCTCATCAGATCATAGCGTATATGGTAAGGTGTATAGAAAGGACTCAGGACCGGCAAGCTACTGATGGAGACTAAGAACTTCAGGGGCAATGAATTGTAGGTCTGCTCCCCTTGTACTGCATCATGGTAATCAGAGGGATTCATGGCTGCCTGCATCTTTCTGAGCTGCTGCTGCTCCAGAGACCTCTTTCACCTGATACTGGAAAATAAATGATAATGACGAAATGCGTTCTGGCACCAGCTTCACATTGTTCCTCTGAATGGTATCAGTGAAGCTACTGATTTGTAGAGAAGGGGGATAGAGTGATAGGCATTGGTGAGCTTTGGGCATCAATCTAGAGCCAAAAGGGCCTCAGATAGGCCTCTGGTCTATCCTCCTCATTATAAGTGAGGAACCCCAAGCTTCAGAGTAGTGAGGTGCCTTGCCCCAGGTCACATAGGTAGTAAGGGAACAATTGAGATTCGAAATCAGGATTCTAAGATCAGTGTTCTTTCCACTGAATTACAGCATCTTCTCAAGCATAGCAGCTTTACTTTCTAAATATGTTTTACAGAAATCTACAAGGGTTTGACTTCATTGGGTCAATTAAACAATTGGCATCCCCGACCATGAAATCATTAATTAAGGGGATGATCGCTGGACTCAATTAGCTCTAGAGAGCCTATGTATAGAAATAACATATACATGTTTGAGGTGATCCATTATAAGAACTTAAAGGCACTCTTGAGAATAATTAAAATGTCTGGTGAGTCAAAGTAATAAACCCTTTATTGGTCAGTTTTAACTCATGAGCAAATGCTATAGAACTTCGTGGAGATACCCAAAGACATGGGAGTATAGAAGAAGGGGAAGAGAGGCTAAGACATAAGTGGTCCAGTCCCAGTCACCAGCATACAACCAGAATCTAGAGGGGGCTTTGTGTGCTGGGTCAAAAAGAGAGAGTCCATAGTTCTCACCATGTCATTTCCCTACTTAATAAACACCAAATGGCTCTCTAGTAACTCCTTTCTTTGGCTTTTAAGTAAAAGTACTTCACGACCTTAGACCTAGCCTACTTTTCCAAACTTATTATACACTACTTCTTTTCACAAATTCTCCATTTCAGTCAAAATAACCCTTCTTATAGTTTCTTTGACACGGCACTCCACTTCCCATCTCTGTACCTTAACATGACTGTCCACCATGCCTGGAACACACTCACACATTACTTCTGACTCTGTTTCCAAAGGTTTTCTTTCAAAGGTCAGTTTAAGAACCACTTTCTTCTATATAAGGCCCTTCCTGATGCTACCAGCTGCTGGTGTTTTCACCCTGAAATCACCTTTAATCTACTTTTTTTCTGTGTGTGTGCATATGCACATATATACCCATACATACACACATATGTGTGTTTATGTGTATATATATTTAGATATGTATCTAAATCTCTGCGCATATGTATATATGAATATATGTATATGTGTACACACACAGACACACACACATGTTTATGTTGTCTCTCTCAATAGAATGTAGAGTCCTTGAGGCCTGCCTGTCATTTTTTTTATTTTCATCACCAGGCCTAATAGAGGTCTTAAAAATACTTGTTGACTGATTGATTAATGGTCCTGTGAGAGACTGCCATACTTATCATTATACCAACCCCTCTAATCCTCTGTACTCATTCTATCAATCTGGGCAATTCAGTGACACTGAAGAGAACCAGGTTTTTTTATAGAGAAAGGTGTGTGCATGTTCACAATCAATACATTTAATTGGTTGCCCACTTTTGATGCAATATCTTAGAAAAGTACCAGTTAGTGAAGTTTCATGGGTCATGGAAGACTTCCGTTTAAGGAAAAGCAGCTAAGTCGCAAGAAGTGGAGATGGTCAGTGTAGACAGTGCCTCACAAGGAAGACCAGGTCAAAAAAAACCCAGAGCTTTCATTTCAGTTTGTTTCTAGACTAGTATAGTCTCTGTCTAGGAGAAAACTGAAATTCATATAAATTACTCCTAAAATATTTGTCATAGCCTCCATCTGACTGCCCTTCTTGAACTTTCTATTGTTCTCTGGGCATTAAATTCCATGAGTAAATGATCCATAATTATCATCTGTAACTAATATGATTTGCATTGCTGAAAATACCTCCAACTAACCTTGGAATAAGGTCCATGTGCTCCAGTCTCCCCATCCACCAAATGGCTTTTATCCAATCTAATAAAAAAAAAAAATGCAAGTCATCCTGCCTACTCTATTTGTCATGGATCAAATGCTTACTCTTTGGGGTTGAGAGACCAATATTAATCACCATCAGGCTCTTTCCTGGCCCATAATTTCCAGGTAATTATTTCACATAAGTAAAACCAGATTTAGATTTATCCTAAGGCCAGGCAAGCTGGCTTACCTGATAACTATTCCCAGAGTTCTGAGGGTGTGCCCAAAGGAAGTTATAATCAGCTGCTGCTAATCTATTGCAGTCAATTAATTGTAACCTGGATAGAAGGGTAATCATATTACTAATAGAAAATCTTCAGACCTTGTGAAAACTCCTCCCAAATCCAAATGCTGCAGGCAATTCTAGAGAGAAAATAACCTGTTGAAACACTAGCCCAAACCAGAGATGAACTCAGTGGAAGAATTTCCTATTTGAGCCACCTGAAAGCCTTTTTGGAATGGTAATGAGGCAAGCAGGCCCGCTGGCAAGCTCCAGATCCAAAAACCAGATGTGTTCACCTCCTCCCTCTGGGCTCTTGTTGCCAGTTTAAATGACATGGCCTCCACCCTTTGAAATGACACCTTGGGACATTAATTGTGGCAGTATAATACATTATGAAACCCAGGTCTCTCTCCTAGTATTGGCACTTCCTATTGGAAAAAAAAAATGGAGGCCACAATTTTCTCCCTATTTTCATTGCTGTCTTGGTTCTTGCACAATTTGTTCTTCTTTGCTTGTTCCTTCCTTGCCATTCCTACTGCCAGTGTCCTAGTTCAGACCCTCATAACTCATAAAGGCATTCTAGTCTCTCTTCTCCCTCCTTCACACAAGTGTCAAATTTATCTTCATAACAAACACTTTGATCCCATTATTTTTATGCTCAAAACTTTCCTTTTTACCTATTAAAATCCAAAGTCCTTGACCGACTGCCATTCAATATCCTGACTTAGGTCCCAACAACCCTTTCCAGCATTATTTCCCACTTTTCCTCTGACCCTACTCTATATTTTAGTCAAACTTGATTCTTTGCTTTTCTCCACATTTTTTTCTCCTTCTCTTCTAATCCTATTCCTGAACATATACTAGTCTCCAGTTATGGAGAAGAACAGCATTTGAATTGGAGTTGAAGATAGAGAAAAATTCAATAGGAGAAAACAGAGTAAGGGATAAAGAATAGATTGAATAAGGCAGAAATGTGTAAATGCGTAGGGAGTGAAAGTTATCCATACACATACATGGACAGTTTCCATTGTGTCTTTTCTAAAAAATAATAGTAATAATAATAACATAGGATCTTAATGATTGTTGGATTTAATTTAATTCAGTCAAACATCGTGTTAAAAACATTCAGGTTGTGTTCAGCATAGAGAAGTAATGGAAGCTTAGGGGATACTCTCTAGACCAGGGGTTTTTAACTTATGGCTTGTGAACTATGGATGGATGTCAGGAAGTCTGTGAACTTGAATAGGAAAAAAAATCTATATTTTCACTAACCTTTAACTTAAATTTAGCTTTTTCTTCTTTTATGAATCTTTTGGTGAGGAAAAAAATCATTCTGGGAAGTTATCTATTACTTCATCAGACTGTTAAAGGGGTCCATGGGACAAAAAAAGTTTAAACCCCCTGCTTTAGACTATAGGCTCTCTAGAGGGAAAAAAGGGAGAGTGGGAGGGAAGAAAGAAATGATTAGCAACAGAAGGGAGAGAAGAACAAAGAAATGGAGGGAAGGAGAAAGGAAGGGAAGAAGAAAAAGGAAAGGAATAAGGAAAAAGAGAAGGAAGTAAAGAGAAAGAAAGGTGGTAGAAAGGAAAAGAAAAATAAGAAAGAAAGAGAGACAAAGAAAGAAAAAAAGAAGGAAGGAAAGAAGGAAAGAAAAAGGTAGGGAGGAAAGAAGGAAGGGAGAGAGAGTGGGAGGGAGGAAGGAAGGAAAGAAGATACAGAGAGAGAGAGCTTTGTTCTCTCCAGATGCCTATCTGTGAGGCTAAGCTATAACTCAATGCCAAGGTACCCAGAGCAGGGTGCTGAAAAGATGTCTTCATTACCAAATCCTGAAGGCCATGCCATTGTCCTCTGCCTCTTTAGCTTTAGCTCCCAGGTGCAAACCAGGTAGCTGTCATGTAGCAGAGTGTTCATGGAACACGAAGAGGTACTAAGGAAATGAAGGTAATTATTAGTGTCAGCTCAAATTGCAGGGAGCAAAAACCAAGGGTGGAGGAAAATATGAGTTGAGAAAAATAAACCTAATCTCTTAGTTGAAAACACCTATGTCTACAGGTGTTGACAATGACCTTCCAATATATGAAGACCTTGGGAGGTGGACTAAGGCAGTTGAAGCTTAAACTACCAGCTAGCTAGAGCACAATCTTTGATACCCCTCTGTGCTTGGTAATTGCCACGTTTGGGTGCAGGTAATATATTGAATGTATACTTTAAATAGATCTGGAAAAACACAGCATCATTAGAGTAACAGAAAAAGCAGTCTAAGTTAACCATCTGGAGCCTAACAGGCCAGCACGGGAGTTTGTCTAACCTCTTCATCTTTTGTCTATGAAGTAACTTGGGCAGAATTTATTAATCTTCTTGCAGCTCAGTTGTTTCTATGAGATGCCTTTCTGTAGAATAGATGGTCTCTGAGGTTCCTTCCAAAACTGAGAGTCTATGGTTCTTTTAATGCAGAGAAGCAAAGGATTGAGAGTCAGAAGGGCTGAATTCTAGAGCTGGCTCTGCTCCCTATTAACTTTGTGATCTTAGACAAGTAATTTCATCTTTTTGAGCCTCTCCTCATCTCTAAAATGAGGGGAGTGACTTGTTCAGGGGTAGGGTACCTATGGCTATACTGTCTTCTAGGTCCTTGGGTGTGGCCTTTTGACTGAGTTCAAGTTTTACTTAATAAATCTTTTTATTAAGGGAATTTGTTCTGTAAAGTTTGGATTCAGTCAAAGGGCCACACTTAGGACCTACAGGGCCACATGTGGCCTTGAGGCCGCAAGTTCCCCACCCCTGCTTTAGCTACTAGCCAATCTCTAAGGTCCTCTCTGATTATAACTTCCTATTGCTCCATAATTGATTAAACAAGGCGAGCTGCTTTTAAACTTAACCCTAATCAACCCCAACACCAACAGTAGCACCACTGCCAATACTTTCATTCTTCTGTTTCTTAGAGATTGCTATTCTTATCCTTCTCAGCCTTCTTTTCTATAGTGTAAACAAATGCAGTTTTTCCTGTCTTTACAGAGCCAACCTCCTTAGGCTTTCATTATTTCTATTACTCTCTTCTCACCTTTTTCTAAATTACCTGTGATGAGCACAGAAGAAGAATCATTCCATTTCCTCATAAAACATCATGTTTGGGTGGCTCCACAGTTCCAATAGGCCAAGCTTCAATATGGCAACAAGCTGCAGTAGGAAGGATATGGGGCTAATGTAGATCCGGGTTCTAATCCTTGCTTGACCATTAACTTGCTTAGTGATCTTAGGGTCTCTCTCTATCTCAATTTCCTTTTTCTAAAAAAAAAATCAAACTAGCTGAACTCTTAGGACTCTTCCCTTCCTGAAATCAATTATACTGTAAATTGTGCATCTTTTGTTGACAATGTTACTCAATGCAGTTCTGTCTCACTTTGTATTTACACAGTCTGCTTTTCTTTAGACATCCTATATTGATTCTGAACCTATACTATTTATATACTCCTAAATGCTTTCTTATTTAAATCTTCTTCCATTTCCAAATGGCTGACTTTGTATTCAGGTCTCATCTTCCTCAATGTTAGCTATTCTCACCCATTTTATCGGTCATCCTTTCTATTCTATTAGCTAATTCATTAATGAACATGTCAATAAGTAACACTGGGCTGCGAACCTTGTGACCTTTGCTATATGTGATTAGGCTCTGGACTTTGTCCATCAATAACTGTAAACATCATTCATTTTGGGTGAAATTACTATAGGAAAAAAAATGAGAACTAATAGGGTAGGCAAGGGAGGCAGGAAAGGACAATCTGAAGTAGTGAAAAAACAGAATTATAGAGGATATTCAAATGAATGAACTTTTATTAATTTCCCACAATGAAAACGCTTTTTATTCATGACCAATAATGATAATAACTTTTCAGTAGAGCCTGTCTGCTTATAATTTTAACTGGCAATACCTTTTCAGCCATCATTTCCACATTACTGTGTGTGATTAAATGTAAATATCTTTTACTATATTTTAAAATTATCTTTGCCCTGATATTATGCTAGTCACCTCCTACCCTCTCCAGTTTCTACAGTCTTTCCCTAACAAATTATCTAATACCATATTTATTCTTTATATATTTACATATATTTATGTTGTTTTTCTTGATAGAATATAAACATAGGAAGACAGGCGCTGTCTCACTTTGTCCTTAAGCAAGACAGATTTCCTGGATCTGTTTTCTTAATTATGAAATGAAAGGGTGTCTTCGATGGTCTTCAAGGTCCCTTGCAGATCTAGACCTATGGTAATATAAATATCTACACTGGGCAATGTGGTTTCTTCATCCACTTGGTTTTTTTTCCAATGTGAATAACTTATCTAGTAAATAATCCTAAATAGCAACCATGAAGTTTTCTAGAGTGTGAGTCAAGGATGTGCTGGTAATGTTTAAAAACCAACTCTCTGGGGGGGAAAATGTACACCTGACATGTTTTAAAATTTAATTTGCACTATTAGCATTTTTCTCTTGCTTCCTTAAGTCTAGATAAATCAATCTAACAATAAATCAAGTCGGAATTGTAGCACTTGTCTACAACCCCTACATACCTCTTGGTCATTTGTATGATTGCCAAAGCATGTTCTGCTGAGTTTAGTAGAAGGTTCTGTTTGGGGGAAAGTAGAGATAGTGTATACTGGTAATTAAGTGTTTTGTCCAAATATCTAGCTATCTGTTCTTTCTATCTATCCATCTGTCTAGTTTTCTATCTATTCTTTCTATCTATCTAGTCTATCTACCTATATATTCTTTCTATCTGTCTAACTATTCTTTCTTTCTAGCTAGCTCTCTATGGCCTGCTATAGAAAAGTACCTGTGAAAGCATAGCAAGGGGGAATAAGCTGCTGTCCCAGGAGACAATGATTCTGATTTCCCTTAAAGGCATAAGAGGAAGAAAAGAAACAAGAATTTATTAAGTGCCTACTGTGTGTCAGGCACTATGCTAAGCACTTTGCACATATTATTTCATTTGATCCTAATAACAAATTAGTAGGTTATTGCTATTATTATCTGAATTCTGCAGTTGAGGAAATTTAGATGGATGGAGGTTAAATGATTTCCCCAGGGTCTCATAGTCAGGAGATGTCTGAGTCCAGATTTTGTTTCTTTTTTGTTTGATCTTTTCTAAATTCTTTCAGATGTTTCTGCTTCATTTGACCAAATACAGTTTTCTTGGTTGATTATGATTGCACCTCTCATATTTATAGACAATACTATATATGTTCAAAGGAATTTCTTTGTGCTCTCAAGAATAGCTTTGTGAGGTACTTGGGTATTTCTTTGACATTATGTTTGGAATCATGACAGTCATTTCTTTCAAAATGCATATACAAAGAAGATGAAATATATGGTGAAATTTTGTGGTATCATAGGGATAACAATAAATTTAATGGTATTAGTGTCACCAAGTGTCATTGGGTATCTTTGTTAAGTAAATGTGCTAAGTATGATAGTTATATCTGTTATATCTTCTTAGAGACATAAAAAGTCTCTCCATCTACCTCTGGGCAGGCCCAACCCTTGGCCATCTCTGATGAATGTATTCATCATTTTGAGATTTAAAGGTGTTATTAATGAAGCTGTTTTCAAAGCACTGGCATCCCTGAATAGATAGTGGTTAAATCATACTGAAAAGATTTCCAGAAAAGATTACATACATATAGTCCTTAGCATTATAATTAAGTTGCAACCTGTATGGTAAAAAAAAAAAAAAAAAAGTTTGTTTTATGTATTAAATACTTCGTATTATATGAAAAGTGATTTCATTTTATTGGTGGAATAGGTATTAACTGGTGGAATGAGAGATTACAAAAACAAATTTCCTTGTCTAGGAGGGGGAAAAGTCTTCATCTTGAATTAATTACTCACTCAAGTGGGAAAACAATTACTTTTTATCTTATTGATTTCACACATTTTATAATAATATATAAAGTGATGAAATTGCGCGGTTATCTAATATATGCAATTTGTATGTCAGATACTCTTATCCCTCTGATATTCCTGGAGTATCTCTGTTTTTACAAATGAAACTCCCAGGAAAATCCTTCAACAAACTCATATAATTTAGAAATTCATACCCCAGAAGTACCATCCACCCCTGAAGCCCCTTCTTATTGGATAACTCCTCTCAGAACCTCCATTTAAGGAAGCCATCTCTTTAAACATTTTTTCATTTCTGAATGGCTGTACAACAAACTTCTCCATTATGTCCACTGTGGATACAAATACAATAGAGTCCTTCCTTTCCTTCAAAGAGTTTACAATCAAATAGAGCAATCTCTCTCTCTCTCTCTCTCTCTCTCTCTCTCTCTCTCTCTCTCTCTCTCTGTCTCTCTGTCTGTCTAGCTATTGGCCAGAAAAGGGAGCTTTGATCTATATTGTCAACAGATTTTGGTGAAGGGATAGAGCAGTAGCTATTCACACCTTTTCTGGTAGCAATATTAGTGTTTATTTTATTATTGTTCTCTGAAAAAGAATAAAGGGTGGAAAGGGAAGGGTAGGAGCTATTCAGAAAGCAGCAGGAAATGTGGCAGCATGCTTATATGGTGTAGCTCCTGGCATTTGAGTAGAAGGAAGGATGGGATTAGGAAATAAGACTAAAATGATTGAAAACACTTTTTAACCTCTTCAGAACGCAGAGTTTATTTCACCTTTTTTATTACAAAGTTAGCTAAAATGGGCAGGGAGAAGGAGTTGGAGCAGAATGAGCATTTATTTTTAAAAGATTTTATCCTTTAGTTATGACTTTGGATCTGAAACACATTTTTAAGTTTTCTAATTTTTTAAAAAACATTTGTACTTCAATAAATTTGCATGCTCATTGATGTGGGTTGGGGGATAAGTAACCCCCAAAGGTGCAATTGGTGACCAATTCATTCCTGCCCAGCCCCTATGCCTCTTGTCTTGACTTCTTTATGGTCAGGGCCTTGCAATAGATTTCTTGACATTTTATGTGTATCGCTGTACTCCATAGGCTGTCCATCCCTTGCTTTTGATATAGAAAGGACACACTCTTCTGTTCTAGTCATACACCTCTCTGATAACATCCTCCATCCACTTCTCTTTAATTTTCTAAAAATATATTTTTTAATTTATTCATAGGGGACATAGAACATCATTCTTCCAAAGATTATAGCTTCATGTCCCACTTCCAGTATTTAGAACAGATTAGTTGTCATATGTTTGTTGCCAGGCTATCTATTCAGGTTGCTCTTTTAGAAGAAGGGAGTTCTAATAGCACTTTGAAAAATACCTGTCAAATCCAACTGTTACAAAATTCAGTGCTTCCCATCATTCCCAGGCCTGAATTCCACTGAAATGCCTTTGAAGCATAGACAGGCTTTGCAAAGAAGCAAGCAATTACTGTTTCTTTTAGCATAAGGATACCAGGGGAGGGGAGGGAAGACAGCACGTTCACTTAACAAGGAAGCCTACAGTTTACCTGATGTCTGGAGGAGCTCACTTCTGAGAAATTTAGGAAAAGAGAGAGGTGGGGGGTAGCGGGAGAGACAGAGAGAGACAGAGATGGACAGAGAGACACACACAGAGGAGAGAGAGAGAAAGAGAAAAGGGAGAAAGAGAGAGAGAGAAAGAGAGAGAGAGAGAGCTGGTTTCTGAACATTTAATCAGATTCTCAATCTAATTAGTTGCTTCTCCCTATGCTTCCCGCTGGAACACCTGGTAAGACAAACCAGCCAGCCTTGAAAAAAGAACATCAGTAGTACCACCTACTACTCACCTCCTTCCCTCCCCTCCTCCACTATCACTCCACACTAGTACCTGATTAATTGTTCTTTTTCTTGTTCTCTAAGGAGGGCAAACAGCCTTCCTTGGCCTCCTATCTGGGTCAAATAAAAACTAGACTAAGTGCTTGGGGTCTTGTCACTGAGTGGGTGAGGGCAAGGCCTTAAATGATGGAGGAGTCAGGGGCTCCACAGAGCCCAGGCCTTGACCTGCTCTACTCTTACAGAGAACACTGTTTCCTCTTTGCATGAATCTACCTACCTTCAGTTCACCTGACAAGATTGCCACAAGCCAGGGCTTTTAATTAGACTCTGGGTATACATTTAACTCATAAAAAAAAAAAGTTTAAACAGTAGCAAAGGAGTCATTGGGAAAAGATGTTTTAGATCTGACTCAAGCAGTGAGCTACAGAGCTATGGTGATTTGGAGAGGAGGATCAGTATGAAGAATAAATCTTCCATGGAAACCATATAATAATCTGATGGATCACTGATCTCATTGATGTGTGTACCTAGGCAAGTCCTGTCCATAGCCCTGTGTAAATCCTCTGCAGGGGATCCACCCAACATGCTGGAGGCTTTCCTTTAGGTTTCTTAGTATGTTGGCTCTAGTGGAAGACCTTGGAGGCTATCATTCACTTGCTATCCTGCATTCTGGCAACATAATGAGCCTACCTCCTTTTCTGGCTGTATCTCTTTGTGATACAATCTTTAACAGCATTTCAAGTACCCAATTTTTCATTTGCAATTGCCTGTAGCCTGTTCTTCCCCATCGTGCATCTTTTTATTGTCCTTTGGATGAGCTGAAACTTCAGTTCTTCAGAGATTATGGTATCCCATGATTTGTTGCTATGTAGAAACACTGGGGAAAATACATCAACGTCTCCAGGGGCTCTCCATTGGCTCCATGATATAATATAAATTTCAAACTTTCTACAATCTGATTCCTTTACCTTCATGGATTTGCTTACTATTATCTTCCTGTACTCTGTGCTCTCTGTCTCTCTCTAAATAAGCAGTTATTAAGTGTTTTCTATGTGCCAGGAATTGTGCTAAGCATTGGGAATACAAATATAGGTATAAAGAAATGCGGTGCCTGCCCTCAAGGAGCTTATATTCTACCTACACAATGGTATTCCATCCTGTTCCTCCAACAGATTACTCCCTCTGTCATACCCATTCCATCATTTATTTTCAATTAGCATCTTCTGTACTGCCTATAAACATGACCATGTCTCACATATCCTCAAAAAAAATCCTCACTTGATCCTTCTATCCCCACTAATTATCATCCTATATCTCTTCTGCCTTGTGGCTAAACTCCTCCAAAGGGCCATCTACATTAGGTATCCCCATCTTTTTCTCCTTTTACTCTCTTCTTGATAAATTCAGTTGTTTTTCAGTCATTTCCAACTCTTCATGATCCTATTTGGGATTTTCTTGGCAAAGATACTGGAATGATTTGCCATTTCCTTCACCCAGTTCATTTGACAGATGAGGAAACTGAAGCCAACAGGGTTGAATGACTTGCCCAGAATCACACAGTTAGTGAGTGTCTGAGGCTGGATTTGAACTCAGAAAGATGAGTCTTCCTAAATTCCTGTCCAGTGCTCTATTGCGCCATTTAGCTGCCCTAATTGATCCATATAAACATGAATTACATGACATTTGCAGAGAATAGTAGCTGTATTTATTTGAATGAACATAATTTCTCTGCATTTTGTTCAATTGGCATTTCATTGATAGAGAATTTTCTTTAAAAATCAACTCTTGTGGGGCAGCTAGGTGGCATGATGAATAAAGCACTGGCCCTGAAGTCAGGAGAACCTAAGTTCAAATCCGATCTCAGACACTTGACATACTAGCTGTATGATCTTGGGCAAGTCATGTAACCCCACTTACCTTGCCTTCCTCTCTCTCAAAAAAAAAAGCAATCCTGGAAATAGGCAACTCCATGGAACATTTAAATGATATTTATGTGTTTGCAATTCATAAGTGGGTGAATTCACTCTAAGCACTCTATCCACTGCACCACCTAGTTGCCAGTTTCCAATGTCATTATTCCACTGAAACTACTCTTTCTAAAGTTACCATTATCATTTAATTGATATATCCAATGAAAGCTAAGTGGTACAGTAGATAGTGTGACTGCCATGCCTAGAATCAGAAAGACTCATCTTCCTGAGTTCAAATCCAGTTTCAGATACTTAATAGCTGTGTGGCCCTGGGCAAGTCACTTAACCCTGCTTGCCTCAGTTTCCTCATATGAAAAATGAACTGGAGTAAGAAATGACAAGCCACCCCAGTATCTTTGTCACAAAAACCCCAAATGGGGTCACAAAGAATCAGACACGACAGAACAACAATTTCCTTTGACTTCTCTGGAACTTTGGGCCCTCTTTGATCATCTTTTTCTCTTTGATACTCTTCTTCATAACATTTTCTCCAGGTTTTCAGGACACCACTTTCTCCTGGTTATCCTCCTAATAATCCATCCTCTACTTGTTCACCAAAGCTTTTTCTGAAGCTCAGTCGTCTACCTCCTCAATAAATTCCAATGACTCTCTATTACTACCAGAATCCAGTACAAACTTCTGTCTTTGTCATTCAAAGCCCTTCATAGCCTAGGCACCCCTCCTCAATCTTTGCAGTCTTCCTACACCTAACTCCCAAGCCTGTACTCTTGGATCCAATGACACTGGCCTCCAGGCTGTTCCTCAAACAAGACATGCCATCTCTTGATTCCAGGCATTTCCTCTTCTTGTCCCCCATGCCTGGGATGTTCTCCCTCCTCCTTGCCTCCTCCTGGCTTCCCTGACCTCCTTTTAGTGCCAACTAAAATCCCATCTTCTACAGGGAGCCTTTCCCAATCCCTCTTAATTGTAGTGCTCCATCCCTCTGGAATCACTTCCTATTGAGCCCGCAGAGAGCTTGTTTGTACCCAGCTGTTGGTTCATTGTCTCTCCCTTTAGTTTGGAAGCTCCTCTAGCCCCCAGTGCCTGGAAAGTAGTAGGAACTTATTAAATGTTGCTTGACTAACTAATAGGGGAAGGCAAAACATAAAAGGAAATTGAAAAGGGAACAACAGGTACCTGGGGCAGGGACATTATAGAGAAGTCTGGAGTACAGCCTGCTGAGAAATGAAAAGATGTTTAAAGAGATAGCCTTCACAAATGGAGGTTCTAAGAGGAGTTATCCAATGAGAAGGGGCCTCAGGGGTGGAGTGTACTTCTGAGGTGTGAATTACAAGGCTGAAATGATTTTCCAGAATGGAGATGTTTCTGGGGTCATGATGAAAAAAAATCTGAAATGAAGCAAGCAGCTCTCTCTCTCTCTCTCTCTCTCTCTCTCTCTTTCCCCTCTCTCTTTCTCCTTCCCCTAAATTTATAGCACTTATATAGTACTTTTCAATACTAAATTAATTAATAATATTTATATAGTACTTTTAAGTGCTATATTAACAGTATTTATACAGTACTTTTAAGGTTTTCAAAGCATCTTATAAATATCTCATTTTATCCTTTCAACAACCCTGAGAAGTAGTTTATTACCTCCATCTTACAGACAAGGAAACTGAGTCAGACAGAGGTTAGGTAAGTTGCCTAGGGTCTCACAACTAGTAAATAATTCCTGAGGTTGTGTTTGAACTCAGGTCTTCCTGACTCCATGCCCAGGACTTTATCCACTGTGTCATCCCCACAGGTTGTAGGCTCTCTGAAGGTTGGGATTATATTTTTTAAATCATTTTTATCCTCAGTTTCTTGTATTTAATACATGGTCATTTAAGTTGAAAAGAGGGGTCTTTGCTTAAAAGAGAAGTTCGGAGTAATTCAAAGTGTGTGTGTGTGTGTGTGTGTGTGTGTGTGTGTGTGTGTGTGTGTGTGTGTGTGAGATGAAGCAGGGGAAAGTTGGCTCTTAAATTTGGAGTTATAGAGCCATCTACCATTATAAAGCAATTCTCTTCTGGAATAAAAAAAATATCTTTTTAAGTCTTTGGGTTTTTTTTTCTTTTGGTTCCATGGGGTCAATTATATGCATGTTAGTGAGAAATAATCTTACCTCCTCCTGCCACTGCTCTTTTTTTGTCTTTTCTTTCCTTATGAACCCATGGAGAGGTTCCTTCTGCATGTTTCTAACACTGCCTCATGACACCTGAACTGGAGAAGGGGGCTCATATTACTTTCACTCCAAATCATATTTGATACATCACTATCCTAATGCCAGCCATATTCTAGGATCAGTGCCAAGCAGAGCTCTCTTTTAGATTGAATCTCTGTCCCTTCTCTGACCTCTTCTCTCATTTATTGTTTGTACAGAATGTTGGCACCTAACCACGTTGGGGGTGGGAGAGAACTGCAATTTCTTTGGTGTAGGGAATTCCCACCATAGAAACTAACTCTACTAACAGAGATCAGTAACTGTTTTGTAAGTCATAGACTTAAAAGGTGACCCAAGAAGTTAAGCTGAAAAGGTAAGTGACCTGGCCGTGCCATGCAGCTAGTTTCAGAGGCTCCCAGGTTTCCTTGACTCTGTCTCCCAAGGCGTACTACCTGTTGTCCTGATCTCTATCTTTCCAGTGGCCCCAGATGACTCTGGAGAAGAAAGTGAGGCTGGTAACTTTCCACAGGCCTCCCTCACTTATATCCAATTCACTGGCAAGTCATGATATCACCTTCCTGATGCCAAGGTCCTCTTTGAGAATGAAGGACAAACAATAATAATTACTACATGTAACATATTTAACTCTTTTAGGTAAGCAGGTCTTGTCTCCCCAACTCCATTGGATGGTTCCTGGAGGAAGATATTTCTCTTATATACATCACCCACAATATCTAGAATTTTTTTTTAATCCCTTGAATACAGACTGCATGAATATAGACAGCTAAAATGACAAGACCTAGGGCATTAGTGACTTTCAATCAATCAACAAGTTTTTTTAAAGTACCATTCTGTGTCATTCAAGCATAGGGCTATGTACCAAAAAAAAAAATCAAACATTCCCTGCCCTCAGGGAGTTTATATTCTATCAGACAACATGTACATAAATAAGCATAATCTATAAATGACACTCCAATCCTGACAATTGCCTGTTTGGCTTCCATATTTTGTTAAGGGAGAAATATGTCACCTTTATAGCAAGTTTTCAATCATATAATATGTGTACAACTAATTAGAAGAATCAAAAAGATAAAAGACAAAAAGGACACAACTAATACTTTTCAATTTTGATATGAGAGTCCTGGTAGAGGTGCAGCTATGGGGTTCATTCATTAATTCAAGAAACATTTATTAACCCCCCTGACTATATGCAAAGTATTATGCTAGGTGCTGAGCATACAATGATAACCTAGTGCTTACTTAATTACTTAATAAATGCTCATTCATTCATAGAACACAACCTTGACCTCAATGAGTTCAGTTTCTCATGGAGGAGGTACACTTATGTGAAGTCAAAGTACAAGAAACCATGAGATGACTGAAAAGGAGAAATCTAGATAAATTCTAATGAGAAATTTGAAGAAGAAGAGAGCCGTTGGCTTCACCTCCACTTTCCGTAGGAGGTGGTATCTGGGTTGGGGAATGTAAAAGACCACAAACCAATGTCAAAGATCTGGGGCAGAGAATAGGAGAGATCGTATTGTTCAATGATTGTTCTGTCTGGAATTTAGTAACCTCTTCACCAGGCATTAACTAAAAGAAAGGCCCCTAAAGGAAGGTTGGTAATTAATGATGCTTTCAGAAATTGCTTTACCTCTCTGGTCCTTGACTTTCTTACCTGCATGGTAAGAGTATAATCTTACATGGGGAAACAAAATGGAACTTCATAAAATAGAAGCCTTCCCAGCATTCCTAATGAAAAGACCAGAACTGAGTAGAAACTTTGAAATGAAAACATGAGTTACAAGAAACATAACGTAAATAAATTTGATCAACATCAAGGGATTATATGATGATGAAGATGTGTTCACATTAAAATAGTGGGAGAGGAAAGGATTTTCCTTTCAGATTATTTTGGCAGTTGTATGGTGGATTGATGAGAGAGGGGAAAGACTAGAAATTTGGAGTCCATTCAGGAGGGTGTTTAAGAGTGCCATGTGAAAATTTGGCCCAACTTTTGCACCAGCTTAAGGGTCTATGTTAGAAACTAGTTACCAATTTTGCCAGGTGGATTGTAGTACGTTCCTATGAAAATCTTGTTTCTGTTTCTCAATTTTATTACGTTCACCCAGATAATTCTCTATCAAAGTTATGGATTTCCACATCCTTGTAGATAACGTTTCCCTCTAAAAGAGTATTTTTTAATCGTATGTGTTGTTATTGCTCCCTTATAACAACAACAAAAAATACAAATGTTTCTTTTTCTTCTTTTTCAATTAACAAACATTCATTTCTCTCTCTACCATCTCCCCATCCTCACCTCCATCACAAAAAAAAAAGGAGAAAATCCTCATAACAAACATGCATGATCATGTAAAACAAATTCCCACATTGGCCATGTTCTTGATATCCAATACTGCTCCATTGCCACTTATATCTAATTTCTTCTTTTTGAATGAGGTATAATTTGGATTTGTCTCTCTTCTGTGTATTTGAAGAGTTGTCATATAATAGAAGGATTAGACTTATAGCTTCTTGGCTCCCATTCAACCGAGCTAAGAATACTGGGTCGAAAGTTATAGAGAAGCATTCCATTGTACTTATCCTCTCAATGGACCTTATATTAATGACTTTATTTTTATTTATTCTTTTTATGTTTACTGTTTATATATGCATAGATACACATAAACACATATATGTATTATATACCTATGTTCTATGTGTATGTATACGTACATGCACATGTATGTGTGTATACACATGTATCCTTATTGTCTCCTTATTACAATGTAAACTCCTTGAGATAGGGATTGTTTCTTTCATTGTATTTGTATCCACAGTCAAGAAAAATTTATGGAGCAAAGCACTGTGCCTGGATCATAATAGGCCCTTAATTAAGTTTGTTATGCTTAATAAAGTGGGTGTGAAACAAAATTATGTGAGCTCATTGTTTTAATTAAACGACCCAGCATATATCACATACTTTTTTTTTTCTAGAGCCAATCTTCCTGTAATGACCCAAGTTGCCTATTCAACTTGCTAAACACAGAAGGCCCAAGGAACTTCAATACTCCTTAGTCATCCTGCCTGAATGAGACCAGCAGTGAAGATCCCAAGGCCCTTTCCTGCTGGCAGGGAGTTGGAGTATCAACAAGTCATCAATTCTCCAGGGGTCTTTCCCCTACCCCTCACCCCAACACTAGCATGAATCAGCACCAGTCCTCAGATCTAAGTTCCACACTCCCTCCTCCCATGCCTGGTCCTGCTCAATTCAATTTAAGAACTTGACAAGACTTTACTGGCTTGGAGGTGTCTAATTCCCTCACTGTCTCAGCAGACCTGAACTATTTCTCCCTTCCTCCTTGACTACCCTTTATTTTCTGACTATATTCCCTCAGCAAAGCTGGTTTACTTTATCATCTTGTGGGCACTGAGTTTCCTTGGACTCATCTTAGATCTTATGAGCATTAAAAACATCCTTATTGTGGGGAACCTGCAGCCTCAAGGTGCATGGCCTCAAGGCTGCAGGTTCCCCACCCCTGATCTACACCATTAGGCAACTAGATTCTTTATCAAGAATGCTGGTGGAGGGAGGAGGAAACAAATTATTTCAAATCGTGATACAATAAGAATTCATATATTTTACATTTTTCTTTCTAGATAGTTTGAGTTTGGGGTCCCAGTGCTTGAAAAAGTTCAAAAAAAAAGAGTTACCAAAATTTCCTTACACTTCAGTTAGGGCTAAGTTAACCGTCAATGAAATGGGAGTGTATAAATCCTATTTTCCTCAAAATATGTAATTTTTAAAATAAAGCTGCGGGTGGTGAGGTGAGAGTTCCTTGACAAAATGTGTTTGGAGTTTTGCCTAACTGAAGATACCTAAAAAGTCTCCAAGATGTTTATCAAACCCAAAAAGTAACTGGTTTCACCAGATCCATATTGAGACAGCAACATCTTTTATCTAGCTTTCTCATACTGGTATCCTAAATGGGAGCTGTTGTTTTCCTCTGGTGAGATTAAGCTCGTTCCCATGTAAACACAAAATCCCAGGAGACTACTGGAGCCTGGATGAAGCAAATATGGAACCCCAGAGAATATATGTTCCCCAGATATAGAGAAATCTCCTCTTCTCACCTCTGACCCTACTTTCCCTTTCTCCTAATCCATCCCAAAGACAAACCTATGTGTAGTTTCAAGGGGAGACTTGCTAATAATACTGTCAAAGCTGATGTCCTCCACTGCCCTGTATCTTGAACTCAGCATGTCTAAAGCAGAGTTTGTCTTTCCTCCAAAATTCATACCTCTTCTTAATTTCTTATTTTGGTGGAGGGCATCATCAACCTTCTAGGTCTTTCAGGCACCCAAGTTGGCAAGCTCATTGTCAGCCTAAACACCTCAGATTTTCTTAACCCCGTATATTTGATCCATTGCTGTTATTCCTACCTCCACAATGATTCTCCCATTCATCCCCTTCTCTCCACTCACACAACCATCACTGTAGTTTGGGCTCTCATTTCCTCTTATCTGTACTTTGGCAATAACCTCAGCATTGGTCTTTTTGCCTCAAGGCTGACTTTACTCTGCACCAAACTCAATTCAGCTGTTGAAAATCATTTTCCTAAAGCATGGATCAGACCACTCCCCTCCAGTGGCTCCCAGGGACCTCTAGGATCATATATAAATTATCTCAATTTGACATTTAATGTCTTTCATAATGTGACCCCAGCTTACCTTTCTAGCCTTATTATATGCTATTCTCTTTTACAATCCCCAAAGTCAGGAGCGTACTGGAGCCAGCTCAAACTGGCTTAGGAGAGCTGATTGTAAAATTTTGTGTGGACATTTGCCTCTTATAAAATCTCAAATGCTACAAATCAGATCCTGATTTATTGTTTTGTTGATTGTCTAGACTTAAGAAAGTGATGAAAGACAATGGTAATGATGCAGATTAAACTTTAAAGTTCGTCATGTGTACCTTTTCTCCCAGAGAGCCAGTAAAACATTTACCAGGGCACTACTACCCACAGTCCAGTAAAACTGGTCTTCTTGCTGTTTCTAATTCATGGCACTCCATTTTCTCGTTTTGTGCCTTGACTCTTGGCAAGCAAATATGCCTTGAATACAGTTTGCCCTCGCCTCTGACTCTTACTTTAGAATCTCTGCTCTCTGTCAAAATTCAGCTCAATTATCACATTCTCCAAAAGGTCTTGGATTTCTCATAAGCCCAAGCATGGCCCACTGGCAAAGATGTACCAAGAGACTAACACTGCTCTCAGTTTCCACCTAAGACTGCTTAACTGTGGATTGTGGTTGACTTGTTTTGGTCCTTGTTTGGGTAAATCTTCTAAATCAATCTATCAATAATAAGGTCCTATTTATATATACTAAAGCATGGATCAGACCACTTTCAGGCTATGCCCTAGGGATCCAAAAAGAGGTAAAAGATAGTTCCTGTCCCCAAGGAGCTCACAATATAGTAGAGGAGACAATATGTGAACAAATATATATGAAGCAAATTATATATAAGACAAACTATGTGTACAGAATAAATATAGGATAAAACTATACACACACATGTAATATAAATATAAATATATATGTCTGATAAACTATATATAGGATAAATAAGAACTAATTAACATTACAATTAAAAAGGGGTTGGGACAGGCTTCCTATATAAGATGTGACTTGAAGGAAGTCAGGAGTAGTCAGTAGGCAGAGATGAGGAGGGAGAGCATTCCAGGCATGAGAGGCAGCCAGAGAAAATGCCCAGAGAAGAGAGATGGAGGGTCTTGTTTATCATAATTCTTCTGTCCTATAATGCATAGGTCAGGGGCATTCAGTGATGCTGACAGAATGGAAAGAAGACAGTTGGTAAGGAAAGTGAGTGTAGATGGAGAAACTTAGAACATTCTGTTCAGATTCTTCCTGGGGGTCATGGGCAGGAAATAAATGGTTTCCATTCCTATGGGTGTTGATCTCACTTCCACAAATTTTCCTCCTGCTTGAAAAGCATTGGCCTCTGAATTGTCTGCTTCTTAGATGTAATCATGTTGGTAATTTTTTGGGGGGGGAGGGGGAAAGATGAGCAAGATGGGACCATTGGCTGAACTGCATCTTCCAGCTGCAGAAGGGAGCCTGATTATTCCTCTCCCTATCCCATCTATACTACACATTCCTGCCCCCTCCCTGCTTCCCCACCCCAGATTCTGTGAATGGGATTTGGAGCAGTGCACAGCCCAATCTATCCTCCCCACGCCTCTATTCCTATTAACTCCCTTTTCTCCCCTGAGCTCTCGACTTAGTGAATGAAGGAGGATCTGTGTGCTGGGAGCTGAAGGAAAGTCTGTTCCTGTCCATCTAATACATTGGAGAAATGGTTTTAAGAACAGTTTATCCTTGTGAAAATATGATTCCTGTCAAGCTGCCAATCTCTCAGACAGGGTGTGTTCGGCTGTTGGAAGGGTCTGTCACACATGAATCTTGCCCTAGGGGCTCAGACTTCCACTTCCACACCCGCCCTGACTAGACTGTCCAAGATGTCAGAAGATGGATTTATTTTTCAGAACATGTGTGTCCTGTGTTCCTCTCCATAGTCTTGTGCTTTTCACAGACAAAAGACGGGTAGCCAGAGCATCCCTCCCCCTATTTCCCAGTCGCTTATTTTGTTCATGGCTGATAGTGAATTCAATTAGTATGGAAAATGTAATTGAGTTAAACCAGACTGCTTATTAATTTCAGGGACACAAAAATGGACAGTACTGAATGGGAGCACATCTGTGATTTGAAAAGGCCCTGAAATGTTCTTTTCACTCCTGTTCAAAACTTAACAAGGCAAGATTCACTGGGGACCATTTTGTGAAGAGCTGCTCTCCTCAGGCAGAGGAAAGGAAGGATGACCTCATAAATTTGTTCCATTGCTAATTTTTATGACTCTGAATGAGAGTACTTGCATCACAGCCTGCTCTGCAAGGATGAGTTTGTATTCTTCCTGGAGAAATACTGCAAATAAAGCTCAGCTCCCTATGAAAGGATTGATTCTGGTGCATGGCCTCTTTGGTTGATTTGAGAAAAATCAGGACAATGACTTTCAATAAATGCAACCACCATCACCATTCATAGGATCGTTGGTCTAGAAAGGACTCAGAAGCCATCTGGTCCAATCTCATTGCACAGATCACAAAACCAAATCTCAGAGAGAATGAATTACTTGCTCAAGGTCACTGAGGAATTAAGCATCAGAGTTGGACTTTGAACCCAGGCCCATGGATTGCAGAATAAGGGCTTTTTTTTTTTTAAACATACTACACTGCTTCTCTTCTGTCCCTACTAACTCCTAAAGGGCTGTCCTGAGATGTTGCTACAAAGAAAGCTGACCTATCACCAGTGTCTTACAGTGCACTTCTTCATCCTATGGTCCCATCCCTACTCCCTACCCCCTGCCATCTCTTTTTCCCTTGGTCTTCCAGAATATATTCAAACCAGGTATTGGAGGCTGAATTCTGTGCCAAATGGGTAAGATCCTCTCTAGCATACTACTTCAAAGCAACAGAATTTGATTTTCTGATATAATTTTGGTTATTGATGTTGATATAATATGGCAGACAATGAGTATGGTTTGAATGAAGTATCATACAATTAAAATATAAATGTCAGTAAAGCAGAAAGAGCATTAAGGTCTGAAGCCAGGAAAGACCTGAGTTCAGATCTTGTCTCTGGCACTTACTAGCTGTGTGAACATGCACAAATCACCTCAATCTCTGAACTTCAGTTTATTCATCTATAAAATGGGGATATTAATATTTGTTTTGTCTGCCTCATACAGTTGTTGTAATAACCAAATGAGGTAATATAATGATATATTTGAACCCAGATTTCCTCACTCCAAGGTCACCTGTCCTGACCTTGCCAGTTTTGTATCACCAATTGCCTAGCGTTCAGTTGTTTCAGTCATGTCTAATTCATCATGACCCCATTTGGGGTTTTCTTGGCAGAGATACTGGAGTGGTTTGCCATTTCCTTCTCTAGATCATTTGACAGATGAGGAAACTGAGGCAAATAGGGTTAAATGACTTGCCCAGGGTCACAGCTAGTAAATGTCTGAGCCCAGATTTGGACTCAAGTCTATCCACTATGCCACCATAACCACCTATTAGACATTTCTAACTGGACGACATCTTAAATGGAGCATGTCTGAAATTGGAGTCATTTTTGTTTTCCCCAAACTCTTCCCTCTTCCTACTGTTATTGAAGGTGCCACCATCTTCTCAGTCACCCAACACTCTCCTGTATAAGCCTCTTCCTCTCCTTTGATACTGCCATTACTCTGGTGCAGGACCTCATCACCTCATGCCTGGGCTATAATAGCCTCCAGGTGGGTCCACCTGCCCCAAGTCTCTCCCTACTGCAATCCAACCTCAAGCCCTTCAACTGAATTGGAAGATCAAATTATTCTTCCCAAAGCACTAGTCTGACTACATCACCTCCCTATTCAATAAACTGCAGTGGTTCCCTATTACCTCTAGAATCAAATATAAAATATTAAAGCCCTTTACAACTTGGCCTCTTCTTACTATCAAAAGTGACTGATTCAGTGATCCATTGCCCTGGTCCTACTTGTAAATCAGTATTGGAGAAGGCATTATCCAGTCTGCGGCTTTTGTATTACCTGCTGTCTATCCAGCATGTGTCCCTAGCTGTTAGCATCATCTCCTACCTGTTAGACCTCATATAGGCAATTGGAGAGGAGACGAGATCCAATGACCCATCCCCTTCTGCTGTCATGGACCCACCTGAATTGTCTTTCTCTCACTACAAAATTTAGCAATGAAAGTTGGCTCCATCTTGAAACCCTTGCTGATCTCTAGTGTTCATCCCATCAATGAGTTGCTACCCTGACATGTTTTGAATAAACTTCATTTTCCTTTTCTGAGTTAATTAGGGTAAAAGCTCAGCAAAGGATTTTCTTTTTAATACTGCATTTATAGTCTTCTTACTTTATTACCTGTGTGTCATGCACTTACTCCCTTCTCTAATATATCAAGATATTGCCTCATGGAGTATATAGGGCTTTGGGGGAGGAACAGCCCCTGTGCTGGGAGGACTTGCCAAGCCCTCCCTAGAGTTGCTTATCTACCTTTGCTGTCCACCTCTCACCCAATTCTCACCGGTGGCTCCAAGAAACTGTAGCACATGCAGCAACCACACCCTGTAAAACAATCTTGGCAGATGGGCTAATCCAGGCTGAGGGTAACTGAGGAGCCTCAAATCCATGAGTGAGGTAAAGAATGTTTACCCCAAGCTTGTGAAGAATTTTCCCAGCAGAATGGGAAAATGAGAACAATTTGTTCCAATGGCCTTGAAGGCAGCTGAAGCAGGTGCTGTGGAGAGCTTAGAGCTTGATCAGACACCAGAGATGCCAAGGTCATTTACTGCTTTCCGGGATATGGCCAGTCCTGACTTTTGTCCTGCCACTGGACTATGATGACTCTGGAAGAGAGAGTGAGGTTGATGACTTTGTACAGCTCTGCCTCACTTAAATCCAATTAATGCACAAGTCAAGACATCACCCCATGATATCATTGGTCCTCTTTGAAAATGAAGGATGAACAGCAATATTGCTTCATATTCTCTGATCCAGTGATACCAGCCTCCTATTCTTCATACAATAATACTCCATCTCTGGTTTCTGAGAGCTATTACTGGCTATGCCCCATGTAGGGACTGTTCTAACTTCTCTCCTCCCTCTCTTTTCCCTCACTTCTTTGAAGCCTCTTCTGCAAAAAGACCACCTCCATTCTACCTGTTTCTACCTTGTATGTAGGCAGTTGTTTGCAGGTGGTTTCCTCCATCAGATTAAGAGCTCCTTGAGGGCAGGGTTGATTTCTGTCCTTCTTTGTATCCCCTGCAATGCTTGGCACATAATTAACATTTAATAAGTGGTTGTTGATTTGACTTGTCAGATCTCATTTTATTTTCATGGAAGCTTTAGAAGGTGGGTTATTATCCCCATTTTATAGATGAGGAAACTAAGGAGGGTATAGGTTAAGTGACATCCCAGAGTCACACAGCTAGTCATTTTTTTGAGGCTAGATTTTTCTGACTCCAAATTCAGCATTTTATGTACTCCACCTCCAAGTCACATCACCAATGTGTGCCTCAGTTTCCCCATCTGTAAAAGAAGAAAGGCTAGATTCATTGATCCTTTCACCTCTAAATTTATGATCCTAAGGGTCTGAGGGAGGATTTGAATCCACATCTTCCTAACTCTGAGTCCAGTGCTTTAACTAGCACATCACTTCCTACTTGGGTGGGCAAGTTACTTTATCTCTCAAAACCTGTTTCCTCATCTATAAATTGGATTTTCAATAGTTCTTGGAAAACTTACCTTGCAAAAGTTTAGCTTTTAAATCTAAAAGTGTGATGCAAATGTGAGCTGTACTTGTTAGAGAAGAGCATAGCATGGAATTTAGTCCAGCACAAACTGCCCATAGTTAGCTTAAACACACACACACACACACACACACACACACACACACACACAAAGTATACTGCTCAACAAGCAAACCTCTGTGAGAATTTATTTTAAAGCTGGTTTTGTTCAGAATAAACTTTAGACAAACCATTTACTAGAAAGGGGAGATTTCAGAGTAATTTAATAGTGACAGAAAATAACATTGGTCCCACCCTGAAGTTCTCTCATTATAGGGAAATCCTGGTGTGTAAACACTTTCCACAGATGCTGATTAGCAACTCCTCTGCAACATAGAGTCTTAAAGCATGATCTGAGGAAGGTCAAGTGACTTACCTGAGGTCACATAACCAGTAGGTATCACAGACAGGATTTGAATTGAGGTAGTAGTGTGCTGAAGTCAGCTTGAAAGGGGTCTTGAGAGCAAATGGTTAAATTTTCACTGTGAGCATTTACACTTTGAAAATTGTCAAAGTCTACATGAGGCCTTGATTTGGTGATTGTCTAGACTTAAGGAAGTTTTAATAAATGTGGCTTAAATGTCAAAGTGTATCCTAGTATACATTCATTCTCCAGGTTCACCATCCAGGCAGCCAACTCCTGAGCCCAGACCTTCTTGATTCCAAGACTAGTACACTAGTCATTATGACATGCCACCCCTCCACTTCCTATAGAACCTACAGTTACTAATATGTTTAAAATTTTATCTAAAATAATTACCTGCCCACCCACTCCCCCTCCATGGAGTGACTTGGTTCTTTGTTTTTCTTTTGGTCTCAAGTGCCAAGAATGGAATCTTGCTCCAAGGACTGAGTCATCTTTTATAGTCAGAGTAACACCTGGCATCAAACCACCAAGTGTTATGATAGAAGTACCTTTCTCAAAGGTTTGGGGTTTTTTTTTTCTTTTTCTTTTTCTTTTTCTCTTCTTTTTTTATCTACTCTACAACCAATACTCCTGTTTCTGGGGGCCCTGTAAGGGAGTGAGCATGTGATTCTCAAACAAGAGATCTCATTTTTCCCAGCCATAAAGTAACATTGAGTATGTATGATTTTCATTTCCAGTGATGAGTTCACCTTTTATTACCTTTTATTATAGCAAATTACAAGGCATAGGGTAGTAACAGAGGGGGTCAAGTAGATAATTAATGAGAATTAATCTGTGAAGTGGAATAAAATCTCATATCGGATCCCTGTTTTATGACTCTGTTTATTATGCAAGTGTGAAACATCAAAGGACACTAACCCAACTTGGCACCTTAATTACATTTTATTGCATTTAAGAGCTTTATGGAAATTTTACCTACTGCCAAGAAAGGCCAGTTTGGACCAATTATCCTTAACCAGGCTATCAGAAACTGGAGGGTACTGTTACTGAAAGAAAGTCACTCATACTTTACCCTAGGCAGAAAAGACGAAGCAAAGTGATACTTCTGTGGGCCCCAAACAGTGCAATTTCACAAGCACATGACTGAATGTCTTTCCTTCTAAAGGTAACCATTAAACCTTGCTTTACATAAAGGCAGCATGGAGTCACAGGACCTGAATTTCAAACCTGGCTTGATCACATACTACCTGTATGACCCTAGGCAAGTCTCTTAACATGACTAGGTCTCAGGTTCCTAGTCACTAAGATAAGGTAGTTTTGTTTCTAGGCATTAGCCCAAGGAAGTCACCACTAAAAAGAAAGGCCCCATCCAAACGTTAAAAAAAAAAATTTATAGCAACATTTTTTGTGGTAGCAAAGAACCAGAAACAAAAGAGATTTTTGAATGACTAAATAAATCACAGTATATGAATATTATGGATGTGTTGTACTATAAGAAATGATGAATGCAGAGAAGCATGGAAGACTTAGATGAATTGATGCACGATAAAGTAAGTAGAACCAGGAAAATTATAGAAACAAGATACTTAAGAATATTCCCCTTTTAGGCTTCAACAAAGTTGAAGATCATAAATGGAAAAATTAGAGATGCGGATGTATAATAATGTAAACCCTTAGCCTTGGATTAGCAAAAGATTTACCAGGTCCTAGTTTTACTCTCTTAAATCTCTGCCCTGAGTGAGATAAGAGAAAGGAGAAGAGAGGTATAACTTCTCCTTTCAACAGTTCTTCCTAGATTAGAACTGGGTTCCTTTGGTGAGAGATCTATCCAACTTACAGTGGTCATCCAATACATTTCTCAAAACTTCACCCTCGAAAGCTATGCCATAATTAGACAATGGTCCTTTCTGTTTTTGTTTTTTTTTTAAACTTTAAGGAGTTTCAGTAGTTTCATGCAAATAGGTAATTAAGGAAACTGTCTTGAGGTGAGCTTACTCTGGAGTCCTGTCATTGCCTACTCAGATTCAGATTCTCTCTGTCTCTCTGTCTCTCTCTCTCTCTCTGTCTCTCTCTCTCTT
>CM053587.1:100389854-100435518 GCA_028646515.1 Pseudochirops corinnae
TGAAGGAGGATTTTCTTGTGGTACCTACACAGAAATCCTGGAAAAGGGCCTTGCTGATATTTTCAGGTGTTCTGGGACTGTTCTACAGGCAGAGAATGACTTGATGAGGACACTGGCTATGGCTTTGTTGAGCCTTGTCTCCCCAGGAACTGAGATTGCTGAGGGCTTGCCTTGAGGGAAGATGAAAGAAGTCCCTTTCCTTGGGTATTCAATGCTGAGATGATACCTTAACCTTGTTGCAACTTAAGGGTGGATGGCCTTTTGTGTTCTCCTGCCCCTTTTGAGATTCAGGGGTGGGAAGCCTTTGAGTTTTTTTGTGCTCTGTGATTGACCAATGTACTTTGTTTAAGATTGGAGACTCATCTCCATTTGAGAAGAGACTTTTGACTAACTAAATGAATGTACTGTCTAGGGGTGGAGTAGTACCTGGATTGAATTGAGAACTTACTTGCTAAAGGAACAAGTTACACTGTATTTTGACTTTCTCTGTTCTGTGAATATTTGCTGAATAAATGGGGTTTACTATGCTGGTAATCCGGACCTTGGAAGTTGCCTTTGCTTGGCATTATACCCCTCACACAGAGCAAGGCCTTCATTTCTAGCAGTAAGGAGAAAGTCCTATGCCAATGGGCTTTGGGACAGGAGCTACATTCCTATCTTCTCTTCACCCCAAAAATCTAAGAGAAAAGGAATACTGGGTCAATATCAAAGTTGTCTGACTCCAAGATAAAAAAACCTAGAACTTACCCATCTTCCTGGTCTGTCTACAGGTAAAATGTGGACAATGACACTGCCAGACATGGAGATCTTACCTCACAGGGACAAAGGGAAGGTTAGCTTGAATCATCCATGTAGGGGGGAAGAGGGTTTAGATTTTTCTAGCTTGCTTTGACAGATATATTTCTAGAAATGAAATTTGGGGCAAGAAGACAATGACTTCTTCAGCATAATGAGGAAGGTTTGAAGATGCTTTTATAAAAAAATACTAGATTGCTATTACTATCTTGTTTTACACATAACCTACGTAACTCTATGCATTCCTCCTTTCTCATCTTCCCTGAGAACCACCCCTCATAGAAAAAGATAAATAAGAGAGGGAATGAGGAAAAAATCAGCAAAGCTAGCCAATGTATAAAAAGGGCATAAAATTCTATGAAACATTCCAGTCCCCAACCTTGCAAAAAAGAGGGAAGGGGTAGTGTTAAGGGTTTTTTTATTTAAGCAAACAAACAAACAAACAGGCCAATGGCACTTAAAAGCTACATTGAAATAGAAAGAGCTTGACACTAGTCCCTGATAATGCGGATTTTACTTTCATCCTCCCTACATGTGCCAATTGATTAGTTCTGTCTTTTCATAACTGCTAATTATTTAAGGGTCATTGGAATAAATTAAGGCTAGAAAATTTGGAACAAAGAAGATACAATTTTATAAAAGGTAAAGTCAGAATGTAGAGGGAAAAATGGAAGAGTGAGGGTTGGGGAAGGACTGAACAATGAAGATTGATAATTAATATAATCAACAATTGATGATTAATAGTATTTGTACTGCTATCAGTTAACAGTGGAGAAAGCCAAACTCATCCTTAGCAATGGAAGGAGATGACTTTCTGGAATCAGGAAACCCCTTTGCCAAGCATATAATTATGGAGAATCCTGTGCTCCTCATGTATAAAGTGGGAGAGGTCATCCTAAGATTCCATTCTGTTTGAAATCTATTATACAACGAACCAGTTTGGCCAATGAAAATTGTTATCATGTACAATCAATATTGTATTTCAGGGATCATGGATCCTGGTGTCCTTTGTGTTCTGGTGTGAACAGTCTAGGTCCTGATGGGGATTCTTATTGCCTTGCCTCTCAAAACAAAAGAAGAGAAGCTGAATTTTCCATGTTTCCTTTGCCCTGATTTTGGCTAACCTAGACAAGTCAAGCAGCCATTCTGTGTCTCAGTTTTTCTTTCTATGTAATGAAAATTAATGAGAATTCAGTGTATTTGCAAAACCTTTGAAATTAATTTAATTAATGAATCTGATGAAACTGAGAAATTCTTAGACCGAGGAAAACTTGAGAAGACAAAGAAATTAAATATTTTTTGTGATTATCTTAGGTGCTTTGGACATGTTGCTCTCCTGCATACCTTCTCTAACTGCCAAGAAGATATAGTTAGCATTTGTTTGATGCAGAAAAACAAAAAGTGCCACAGGTTTTTCTCACCTCATGCTTGTCCCTTTTACTGGCTTTGAATCAGCTCTTACCCAAAACTCATCTTCACACTTTTTGGTGTCAACCCTCAATCTATTTTCATTTGATCTACTTCCTACAGCTGGCACCATGTTTAAGTCGTCCCTATGGATTTGACGACTGTACATTACTCCAACTTTCTGTATGTTCAAGGTTCTGGCATCTGATCCCTTTGCCCTTTGATTGTTCCACCATGAGGAACAGCCACCCTCCAATTTCCTTTGCACATGGTAGTATATCCTTCCATAGGCACCAGAAAAGGTGTGGGGCAGGCCTGATGGGAAAGGTCCAAGAACAGACTTAAACTTGCATCACATTCCTTCCCTCCCACTATGTGCAACTATAGTAAGAGATATTTTTCTGGCCTTGTGAGTCATCATTACATTTTGATAATTCCTCTATAAAATGGGGTATCAAAGAATGAACATTGAATTTAGAGTCAGAGAACCTGGGTTGGAATCCCAGTTCTGCCTCTCCCTCTCTGTGTGATGGCAGGAAAGTTAGTTGAGCTCTCAGGCATCAGTTTCCTCATCCGTAAAATGAATAAGTTGAATGTGATGACTGACCTCTGGGGTCCTTTCCACCTCTAAATCTATGATACAATGATTCTAAATATCAATCTATAGGAAATTTGAAATTGATAGCAGACTCATTATCAACTCACATCCAGAAAAGTACTCACATTCATTTCCAGTTTGGAAAGTTTGAAAAGAATATGGCTTTACCTCTCTTATCCATCACCACCACTGCTATTATCATCACAACTATCTTCTTCCAGATCCTTGGTTTTGTTTCTTTTTTTTAAACTACCTGTAGCCCTGAGCTGCTGAGTAATTAATGTTGTCTGACAAAAATAAATGGCACATCGAATTTCCAACAGATAGGAACCCAACCCTGCCAGATGGTCAGGTGAAATGATAAGCAGCATGTGAAAACTGACCCTGAGTAACCTCATCTCCAAAGCTCCACTCATTAAAATGTAATATGAAAGGGACATTGGATGGCTTCAGATAGATGCAACATGTACCCAGAGCACGCAATGCTTACCTAACTGGATTGGAAAAACTTTAAGCAGTGTTCCAAGGAATCCTCGACATCAGAGAAAGTTTCAAGGTGAGGTAGCCTCCAGTAAATCAGAATGACGCACAGCACACACCTCATAGCCTGAGGCCCACGCTCTTTATTGGAAAGTACTACTTAGCATTATAGTTCATCATCCTACTTACAAGTCCAGGCACAAAACCATTCCTTCTTGGTTTTCAGTTCATCAAGCCTGACTGGGTTCTCAGTGTCAACTCAGTATTGATGGCAATTCCTCCACACTGGACATCAGCCAGTTGGTCAGGGTCTACATTCAATGCACTTTAAAAACGATCTTTTTACTGGCAGAGATGAGGTATCTGCCACTATCTTACACCATACACAAAAAAAGAAAAAGGTCAAAATGGGTTCATGATCTAGATATAAAGGGTGATATCTTAAGCAAATTAGAAGAGCATGGAACATCTTACCTATCAGATTTATGGATAAGAAAAAAATGCATGAATAAGCAAGAGATAGAGATCATTGTGAGATGCAAAATGGATAATTTTGATTATATTAAATTTAAAAGTTTTTGTACAAATAAAACCAACATAGCCAAGATTAGAAGGGAAGCAGAAAAATTTGGGGGGAGGGATTTTTATTGACTTTTTCTTGGGTATAAACCTCATATCTCAAATATATAGAGAAATGAGTCAAATTTATAAGAATGATTCATTCACCAATTGATAAATGGTCAAAGGATATGAACAGAGAGATATTATTCCAATTTTTTAAACATTTTTATTTAAAGTTTTGAGTTCCAAATTCTATCCTTTCCTACCTTCCTCCCTCCCTCCCTTTCCCCCTTTCCGAGGTAACCTTAACACAAGGTTAAGCATGTGTAATTATGCAAAACATTTCCATGTTTGTCATTTTGCACAAGAATATTCTAATAAAAGAAAAAAATTCTAATAAAAGAAAAAAATGAAAGAAAGTGAAAAATAAAATAACATATTGGTTCTTCTTGTGGAAGCAGAGTATGCTTCATGATTAGTCCTTGGGATTGTGTTGGGTCATTGTATTGCTGAGAATAACTAAGTCATTCACAGTTCTTCACTGAACAATATTGCAAACTGTTTTTTTTTTAATAAAGAAATCAAAGCTATCTACAGTCATAAGAAAAATGCTCTAAATTATTATTGATCAGAGAAATGTGAATTAAAACAACTTTGAAGTACTATCTCATATCTATCAAGTTGGCTAAAATGATAGAAGAGGAACATGACAAATGTTAGAGGGGATGTGGGAAAATTGGTACACTAATACCCTGTTGGTGGAACTTTGAACTGATCCAACTATTTTGGAGAACAAAATGGAATTATGTCCAAAGAGTCACAAAACTCTGTATACCCTTTGACCCAGCAATACCACTATTAGGTCTATTTCTCAAGGTAATCAGGGAAGAAAGAAAAGAACCTATATGTTCCAAAATATTTATAGCAGCTCTTTTTATGGTGCCAAAGAACTACAAATTGAGAGGATGCCCATCAACTGGGGAATGGATGAATTAGTTATGGCATATGACTGTGACAGAAAAGAAATGATGAACAGGTTGATTTTAGAAAAAAATGGGAAGACTTACATGAAATAACAGAGAGTGGGAACGCTATATACAGTAAGAGCAATATTGTTCAAAGAGTATTTGTGATTGACTAAGCTATTATGAGTAATATGATCATTCATGTTAACCTTGAAGGACTTATGAAAGAAAATGCTGTCTATCTCCAGAGAAAGAACTGATATATGAAGGTATTATTGTATGACTCCATGTATATCTCTGTATCAAATGTTGGCCTTCTCTAACATGGAGTTGGGAGGGAAAGAGGGAAGGAGACAGCTCAGAACTAAAAATCTAACAAAAAATATGTAAAATAAACAAATAAATAATTATTTGTGCTTATTGCTGCTGCCAATATTAGACCACAGATTTCAATCTGGAAGGAATATTAGAAGCCATTTCGTCCAAGTTGAGGAAGAGAGGGCCATAGAGGTGACACTGGTAATTTATCTAGGTCACCTCTGGCAGTCATAGGCAACCTTATTGCCTTTACTCTGAGATCAACCTTAATTTATCCTATATGAGTCTTGTTGTACATTGGTTTGCAGGCTGTCTTCCTCATTAGACTGTGAGATCCTTGAAGGCAAAGACTATTTGTTTTTTGCCTAGGTGCATAATAAATACTTGTTGATTATCTGGTTGATCATGTCATTCAATACCATGCTTCATGTATGTTCTCTGGCATTTCATCTAATCCTATGTAACTTGTTGATAGACCTGAATCCATTCAATGCTCACCTACTTCGGTACCTACTCTTTCATTCAGTTAATACATAAGTATTTATCTAGGTCCCATTATGTTCATAATATTCTTTCCATTCTATAATGAAAACCAGAATCACCACTAAAATAGGGTGAACGACATTTTGTCCCATGGTGCTAATGTGCAGGGGTGTGAAGGACAAGCAGTGTCTGCTATCCCTGTGTCTTTCTCTCTTGGTCCTCTATTGACACACAACTGTATACAGCATTTACTTTCCAATCTGTGACAGAGGAGAAAGAGCAATGACCCTGGGGGATTTATACAAACTGGTAAGAGATGGAGAATGGTCATTCACATCCCACTGCCAATGCTTACAACATGTGTGCGGGACCTTGAGTAAATCACTAAACCTTCCTCAATCTCAGTTCCCTCATCTGTAAAATGAAGGTGTTGTGTTAGATTGCCTCTGAGACACTTTCTAGGTCTAAATCTATTATCCTATGATCCATCTTACACAAGGTCCATGTGCCTCGGTGCCTCCCTTCACAAGGATCTGCTAATCTTGCAAATCCCAAAGGAGAGAACTCCTTTGACTCATGCCTATGTCTCTAATGGAATTATTCTCTGCACAGTTGCTGACCCTTAACCCCAACCATGTGTTTTTGTCTCAGTAAAAACATTCCACTTAAAACATAGTTCTGCTATTAGGTACACAGATGTAGAAGACATGAGACCTGACCTCAGGGAAAAATTGGGTCTTCCATATGCTTGCATCCTAGCAGAAGTATTTGACAGTGTATTACACCAAGTATTGCTAGAAGATACAGTCTTGTTGGAAAACCTGCCTGTCAATGAATAGTTCATAAATGACACACTGAGGAGAATACGCAAAGAGACTTTCTCAGTATCTAGAGGCAAGTTTGAGCCATCCATTTGAGTTGCATTTATCTGTTCTGCACAAGACTTGGTTTGATCTGAAGTTTTACCATAATGCTTTCAAGGGTCAGGGTCAGTGACTGGTCTTCATTTGGCCTTAAAACCCTCAGCGTTCAGGGTCCAATGACCTTTCTAGACAAATTTCACATTACTCACTTTCACTTTATATTTCAGCTAAACTGGCACACCCACTGCTTCTCATTCCAACATTCCATCACTCACCTCTGTGCAGGCTATCTTCTCTATCTGGAATGATGTTTCTGTAGACCTAATTACATGCACACACAGAATCCACACATTTATGCACCAATAATCTCATGTCTATTTGCCAAAGAGCTCAGTGAAGAAAGCACAAAGCTTTGAGGGAAAATTCCTAAGTGGGACATGCTGTGTGCCTTAGGCCAATTCCTGAAAGATTACATGATAGTATAAACTGGGCTGAAGGCATCGGTGCACAGGACTAAGAGATTGACTGGTTGTATTAATTAGCCAGATGGCATTATAAAGTAGTCACAAAAGACTAGACAGGCATCAGATGACAAATGACAAGGTGCCCAGCCCATGGAGACAGTTTAAGACAATATGTTGATATGGTAGAAGAGTAATTCATAACTTTATTGTTCATGCAAATGCCAACTAGGAGCAGTTGTTCTTTATGGAATGAACTCCTGCTCTGATGAACTTTCAATAAGCTATTTCTAGAGAAATTTTAGAGGGCTTCTGAAATCTTGTGTGTACACACACACCCACACCCACACCCACACCCACACCCACCCACACCCACACCCACACACACACACACACACACACACACACACACACACACACTCTACTGCCCCTCTGATTAAAGGGAAGGCTTTTTAAATGGCAGAACTTAAAGAAGCTCCTGCTAGAACCTCAATTTAAGGAAAGGGCCAAGGCCACTCATCTCTTCATTTCCCACCCTGCTACAGACTGCATGTCTCCAGGCCAGGTAACTCCCCTCCACCATCTTTTCAGCTTTCTTTTGTGTGTTGACTTCTTCTGTCAGACTCTAAGCTCCTCCAGGACAAGGACTACCCTACGTTTTCCTATTTGTTTCTCAAGCAGTTAGCACTTTGCTTGTTATGTAGTAGGAGCTTAATAAATATTTATTAAATCTCTATTCTCTCTGTCTCTGTCTCTCCCCCCATCTTTCAGTCTCTCTCTGTCTCTGTCTCTATGTCTGTCTCTCTATCTCTGCCTCTGTGTGTCTCTGTCTCTCTATCTCTGTGTCTCTGTCTCTCTATCTCTGTCTCTCCCCTCTGTTTCTTTCTGTCTCTGTTTCTCTCTGTCTCTCCCTCATACACACACACACACACACACACACACACACACTCCTAAAAACTACCCTCTCCATTTAAAATGGCTGACTGATACATGTCATGGGGCAGCTAGGTGGTCAGCAGATAGAGTACCAGGCCAGGAGCCAGGAAGACTCATCTTCCTAAGTTCAAATCTGGCCTCAGACACTTACTTGCTATGTGACCTTGGGTAAATTGCTTAACTCTGTTTTCCTCAGTTTCTTCATTTATAAAATAAGCTGAAGAAGGACATGGCAAACCATTCCAATATCTTTGTCAAGAAAACCCCAGATGGTGTGAGGAGTTGGAAATGACAGAAAAACAGAACAGCAAAAGGACTATTGTAGTAGTTTCCTAACGGATCTCCCTGTCCCCTCTTCCATCCCCTCTCCAATCAATTTAATCTGACCTCAGACACTTACTAGTTGTGTGACCTTGACCAAGTCACTCAGTCCTGTTTGCCTCAGTTTCCTCATTTGTAAAATGAACTGGAGAAGGAAATGACAAACCACTCCTGGGTCTTTGCCAAGAAAACTCTAAATAGGGTCATGAGGAGTTGGACATGACAGAAAAATGGCCGAGTATCAATACATGTCAAGCTGAGTTGTAGAAGATGATGAAGCTTCCCATGATCTACTCATTCTAAGTGTAGCCAACATGAAAGTACTTGTCATCTTCAACTTCTAGAAGAAACTATGGAAATGAATGCATGTGTGGGTGTGTGCGTGTGGGTGTGGGGAGTGTGTGTGTGTGGGTGGGTGTGTGTATGTGTGTGTGTGTACATTCAGTGGTTGGAAAAGTCTGGTAGAAATGACATTCTTTCCAGCACTCTGTCATTGCTTTGTCTTATGGAAGTCTAAAGACTGAAGTCCTAGTGCTTGATCATGGAGAACTTATGCTTTTAAAATAGACTTCCCAGCATCTTTAGGAAAAAGAGTGCCAGGGTAGCTTGAATTTATATCTACCCTTTCTGCCTGCCAATATTCAGCTAGAAGATTTGACATGATACCAGTAGAATGAAATGCCACCACCTTGGTATGCCACTGTTCCATCAATTCCACAAAACTTGGAAGAGGAAAGGGGCAGGGTCCCCTCTGGAGCATCACCAAAAAGTGTAGATTCAGCTTAAAGAGGTAAGTTCTACCCTTTAGGAGCCAATGATATAAAATAAATATCAATGCTGCAGATAGCACTACTAAGAACACACTAAACATGATGAAATAGTAAGGTAGATGTGCATTTCCTAGTAAAGGGAGAAGAGAAATTGTATGTCTGAGAAACCACAAATATATCAAATACTTTGAAGGATCTGACATTGGTATCACTGATTTCATTATTGAATTCATTATACATGATTTTGGCAGCATAAGTACTCCCTCTGTTCATGCAGGTGGTAATACCCTTTGCCTTTGGTAGGCATTCTTATTGAGTTGGAGTAGAAAAATTCCTCACCCTCTGGCCAACCTTCTGGTGATGGATGTCTCCCAACTTAGATAGACTGGTCCTTAAACAACAGAATCACAGTCTGTCACTGAGTCCATAAAATAAGCTTCTACAGCTCCTGTGAGAGCATATGTTCTGCTGGCCTAGTTCTCAACAAACCAAGACCATATCCACTGTACAATGAGTCACAAGGGGTGTCAGTGTAATGAGAGATACAATGAAGGATAAAACCGTGTGATGTGGTGCCACGTGTTTACCTTTTCTGATTAATCAGGGAAGCCTGCCTAGACAAGTAGAGGTCAGGAACTATTTAAAGACAGGAAAAATAGAAGAAATATTATGATGACTTTGTTTCTCAATCATTGGTTATTTTTATATAATATAGACAGCAACATGCAGGTGCAAGGTATAGAAACAGATCAGGTTTCCCATCCAATAGAATCAAGGCTATTCAGTGTGGGCAAGGAAAGTAGAACTCCCTGGAAGGAATGGTTTAGGGAGAATATTTATTAAATTTTTGGAAAATAGATAATGCTATTATAGTAGTGATCATGATTCTGATGGGTCACATGAAAAACCAGAATTCCAGTATAACGCCATCTTTAAAATGTTGCTGAGGGCAGCGGCTGTCTTTTTCCTCTTTTTGTCATCCTAGTGCATAGTGCAGTGTCTGGAACATCGTAGGTACTTAAGAAGTGGTTACTGAATGAATGAATGACTAAAAATGAAGGGGGGGTGTGATCTCCCAGACCTTTATTTAGGGGACTCTTGTTTTTAAAAATGTCTTTATAACTTTTTGTATCTGCTTAACACCAAGGACAAATACATTCTGAAGATGAAGTTCTCCTGGAAATAATAGAATTCTTTTGCTTGTAAAAATCCACAGACTGAAGAAAGACTATGGATCTTAAGGAGACAGGTTGTTCTAGATGGAAAAAATCTTAAAGACTTTTAGAACTGAGCATAGGCATGAAGGTTTGGACTATCTCCATGGCAACCTAAGTATATCGTTTCAATTTTAGTTTGAGATTTGAGTGAGAGAAATGGAATCAAAACTGGAACGAGAGACTAGGAACTAGGATTGAGATGTTAGAGCTGGCAGTTGACTCTACCATAACAGATGATATGGCAGCTTGAAGCCAAATAGAGGTATACCTAGAATAAGTTAATTATTACCAGATTGTCTTTTTAAGAGACCTTATAACAGACCATGAATTTGCCTGGTTCTCCTTCCCTCCACTGCATTGTCTTGGAGGCCTGTGTTAAGTCCAAACTTGTCTGTTCTTTTAAGTTTGTTCATACTCCTATTTAATTTGTGCAACTGGTAATTAGATAAGGTTTAACAAACATGCTGCTATGATCTATGTACTTCCTTATGAAAGTAAAGCCAGGGAGAAAGGAACAATGGCTGAAAAAGACGCATAGATATGAGAAAATGGGATGAAAATAACACATTCTCTATCTGAATTGTTGGGGAAAGGGAGGGGAGCAGGAGAGTAGAATAACTTTTTTTGACTAGGGGCTCCTGAGCATATGAAAGAGAATCTTATTAATTATTATATTTCATAAACTTCTCAAAGCAAAATAAAGAATGTGTGAATCTGGTTCTTTCTTCCTCATCAGTTAAAAATAATAGTTTTACTGTCTGATGGGGACTGAATTTTTGCTGTGGTAGTTACATAACCCTTGCAACAATAATGCAATATTCATAACACCTATGGTGGTTATGAATATACTGGTATAGTTGTGAACCACAAAATGTAACAGGCTCTCCACATGGAGGATAGAACCAAAGCCTTTATTCTAACACCAGAAAAGCAAATCCCAGAACCAGAAAGCCAAAGTCATTACAGTAACCATGAAGTTGGTGCACATAGTCAATGCAGCAAACACCCACTTCCCAAGCCTTCACAACAGAACAGCTCCCTCAAGCAGGGATCCTCCTCTCTCACTCATAGTATCTCCTCAGCCTGGTTCTTGGAAGTTCCCAGCAGAAATTCCCAGAGGAAAGATCTCACCAGAAGAAAGGTCTCAGCAGAAGCTCCAGCCTCCAGATGCTCACTGAGAGAAATTCTCTCTCTCTCTCTCTCTCCCTCTCTCTCTCTCTCTCTCTCTCTCTCTCTCTCCCTCTCTCCCTGGCAGCAGCTGCTCCATCTCCAAGATGCTTACTCCAGGAAATTCTGTCTGCCCAGCTTGTGCTCTTCCTTATATACCTATTAGCTCTTCCCTGTTCTGCCTCTTCCTGTTACATCAACAACTTCCTCCCAAGGGGTTAACTACTTCTATGTTAATTAAAAAGCTTAAGCAAGGTGCTAACTTGAAACAAAGTGCTAAGTACCTGCTTACTTGCCAATACAAAGGGGCATGGAAAGTCTTCAAATTTCATTAATATTACTATTAAAACCCTTCACTCCATTGCTTTCCTCTACAAATTCCCAAATAAATTCTTTGTAAAAGGACTAAGTTGAGAGTACTGACTGGAGAATGGGTCATGTCTAGTGGGAGAAGGAGTGGATAAGACCAGCAATGTGCACATTTCAAGGATGGAGGCCAAAGGACAGGCAGAGAGAATTCCTTCCATCTTGTAGTGATCCGGCCAGTGAACATTTCTACCTTAGACAAACATCCCTCTCAGATACACGGTTATATTTTATCAATGTTTTTACTTCCTATTAACATATTCTGTCACTTCTCAACACTCTCCCCCTCCAAAAGGGCCCTCTCTTATTAAAACAAAAAACCAAACCAAAACATACAGTTATGAAAAATTAAATGACATAATGACCACACCTAACAACACAACCTCACTCTATATCTGTGGATCACCTTGTCCCTTAGATGTCAGTAAGTCCAAATTCCTCATTTTATAGATGAGATCCATGAGGTGAAGTACCTTGCCCAATGTCACACAGGCAGTGGGTAACAGAGGTGATTTTTTCATTCAAGTTTTCCGACCCCAAATCACAAAGAGGAAGGTAAGTTTCACCATTAGTCTCCACAATAGCCTTAGATCTGATTTTTAAAAATTGTTGTTTTCCTTAATATTATTGTAGTCATCCTACTTATTGTCTCTTTTATTTCTTTTGTCTACATTTCTTGCCTCAGTGAAACACAGACCTTCACTGAAATCACCCAGGACACAAAGACACGGAAAGAACACTGATGTTTTCTTTCTGTTCATTTCTAGTTTAAGGAAGGCCTAATATAGCAATTTGAGGACACAATCTGACCTACAATTATTGTGATTGCACAGTCACTGACATTGACAGACTGAGCCCATGCATAAATGTGGTAAATATGAAGTGCATGTGGAACTAACATAATACGCACAGGGTAGGGAGAGGGGGGATTAGGGGAAGCACATGCATGCCTGTCAGCCCATTTGATCAGCAGCAACAAGCAAGCTAACATCAGGGGATAGATAGATACCCCTGAGCCTGAGGAACAGGTAGGTGTAGATGTTTGGGTTGGTTTTATGTTATAACTGCAGAGTGACCTAAAGCATCCAGATCAGGGCCCAGCACCTGGCTTCTATTTCTGTCTCTACCACAGATGCCTTTACCGTATTTGGCCAGAAACTGTAAAGCTATGGGTTTAAAACTGTTGTTGGGAAAAAGGATGGTCTTGTGGTTTTCTGCACTCGTGGGAAAAGGAAAATCACTTTTGCCACTCTCTCCTCTCCCTTCCTCCTTGTCACTACCACCTTCAGGGCATATTTTTAAAGGTGACTTGGCATTTCCTGTGTACCTTGGATCCAAGAAAAGGATGGTCATTTGATCTTTGAAGGCCAAATATTTCTTTCCTACTGAAAAAAGAGAAATATAGATACAATCATATTAACTAGGAGTTTTGGTTAAATAAATTGTTAAATGCATTGTTAAATAAGTACCTTCTTTATTGACAGTGGGTCAGCAGAGGAAGGGCAGGAGGGAAGGAGGGAAGGAAGAAGGAAAGGAAGGAGAAAGGGAGGAAGGAGAAATGGAGAAGTGAAGGAGGGAGGGAAGAAAGAAGAAAGGAAGGAGGGAGGGAGGGAGGAGAAAGGGAGGGAAAAAAGGGAGAAAAGGAAGGGGATTAATTTCTCTCTGACCATTCCTCTGTGGATCTGAAGTGACAGTCATTACACCATTACATGTTACACCATTAAAAGAAGTTAGTTTTTGGCTTCCAAAAGGTTCATTTCTTCCTTTTGATTATGAATCACCCCAGAGGCTTTGGCTTCCCAGAATTATTCATACAAATTTCAAATTTCTTGGGAATAATTTTCTTTAAAAAGAACAACTATCTAATTATAACATCAATTAATACAGATGAATAAAAAATGAAATGAAAATACAAAATAAGGCCATGTAATCCAATCTACTTCATTGTTTCTTTTAAAGAAAAACATTATAATAGTAACAATGCATTTACTATGGTCTTTTCCAAAATTGCTTCTGCAAGTATTGTACATATAAAATTGTGTTGCAGTTGCGTTTTTTCTAGATCTACTGCTTTACAATTATGTGTTGTTGATTTTATATCACCATCTGTCCATATTTCTTTGCCCTCTTCATATTTGTCAATTTGTCTTACATGGCATTATACCATTACATTGATATACTGCAATTTATTTAGTTTTTCGTCAGACATTTGGCAACTACATTGTTTCTAGTTTTTTGCTATTGTCAGTGAAGCAACTATATGTAATTTTGTACAATTAGGCTTCTCACTACTTCTCACCCCTCTTTCCTAGCATTCTTAGGCTATAATTTCAGTACTGAAATCACTGAGTCAAAGGGTGAAATTGATTTTGTAACCGTTATTGTATATTGCAGATTGTTCTCCAGAATAATTATATCAGTTGTGGCATTTGAAATAATAATGTAATAAAGTTTCTATTTCAACATAACAATACATTTGACTATTTTTAATTACTTTTTCCAAATTAATGGGTAGAGGGCATTACCCCAAAGTTATTTTAGTTTATATTTCTCAAGTGTCTGAGCAATTTTTCACAAGATTAGTGTTCTCTGGACTACCCTCTCCAAATTGCACCTGCAGGTTGGACCTCTCAGAGGATAACTACTTCATTTTTCAAGTTGTTCTGGGGCTCTGTATCCCTAAAACTGTAGTTCATGAGTCCTCGTCAGCATGTTTTCCTTTAAGAGTCAGCAGTAGATTAGCTCAAAGCAGAGGCATTTACTGAGTTGGTGTTATAAGAACAATAGTAACAAACATCAAGACCCTCCTTATAAAACTGAGGCATAATCTCTTACAACTGCACATATTTTCAGTTGTGCCTGACTCCCTGTGACCCCATTTTGGGGTTTTCTTGGCAAAGATACTGGAATGGTTTGCCATTTCCTTTTCCAGCTCACTTTACAGATGAGGAAACTGAGGCAAACAGGATTAAGTGACTTGTCTAGGGTCATGCAGCTAGCAAGTGTCTGAGGCTAGATTTGAATTCAGAAAGATAAGTCTTCCTGACTCTAGGTCAGGAGCTCTATCCGCTGTGCCACCTAGCTGCCCCGAGAGAGCTGCACATGTAGAGAACAAATTTGATGCATGCAATTCACATCTCTGGCCTTTTGGGCTTTGATGAACTTCCATCACTTGTGCTATCTTCTTGCTGTTTCCTCTGATTGTAGAGACTGTCTCTGCTGATCTGACCATTCAGCTTGGCTCTCTAGTCTTTCTTCTGGCCAGGATTAGCTTTCTTTTTGATTCAGAAAGCTCATATTCCTCAGTTATCTCCTGCTTCAGTTCACTGGCCCCATTCCCTGAGCAATGTCTCCTCCTAGGCAAGTAACACTTTGTAAACCTCTATGATCACTGGGGATGAGGTAAGGAAAGTTGGGAGAAATTCCTTCTCTGTTAGAAGGATGAAAAGTGACTCCTTTTCAAGTTGGTTTTTCCTTCCATAGCTGGCTGACTGATATCACCCTCCTTAAAGCTGTCTTCTGCCTTGAGTAATTCGAAAGAGACCCAGTATGTGTCAGATACGAGGCCCAAACTAGTTTTTCCTTGTTCCAAGACCAACCCCCTATTTATGGTACCATACTGCCTTTCTTGGTCAGAGAAGAAGGTGAAATTTCTTAGTTGTTGGCTATTAAATGATAACGTGAAATGGAATAGCTATATTTTAAACTATTGACTCCATAATAACACCTAATATTCTACTCCCCACTTATTAAAAATTAGTTTCACTTTACGATTGAAATCACAATCATATCTGAATAATGAGTTTATTAGTTAAAGATAAAGATAGCGAGGTGATGGAGTAGATAGAACACTGGACCTGGAGCAGGAAGACTTGAGTCTTAGATACTCAGACACTAGCTGTATGACCCTAGGCAATTTATTTAACCTGTTTACCTCAGTTTCCTCCTCTGTAAAATGGTGATCATAATAGCACCTACCTCTCAGGGCTGTTCTGGAATCTAAGAAGACAATATTTGTAAAGTGCTTAACTATTATAATAATTATTATTATCATTATAGATTTCAAACTACATTAAAACCTCAGAGTTGAACTAGATTCCTAGTTACATTTTTCTCCCTCCCAATTGGTCCTTATACTAATTATGTGGGTTAGACAGAGTCACTATTATTGATCCCATTTAGAGGCCCAATGAATTAGTTGGGTCCTAAATTGCTATAGTGGGCTGATTGAAAATATTTGATGTATGTTTGATAGCAGGACATTGATTGGAACCCAGGTCTCTTAACTCCTGGTCCTAGAGCTATAATTATGATGGCCTCTGTCCAGGGCCAACTCTAACTAAATATATTAGCTGTAATCTATAAAACTAAGATTACTTTGTTGTGTAAGTGACCTTACACAGACGTCTACACAGTTAACATTAAAAAAAGAAATTGAATATTTCCAAGTGGAAATATCCAGCCATATAAATATGCTCATATTTTCAAGGCCAGGATAATTATATTGAAGTTACTGTGGCAGGAGAATATCTGTGATATTGGATAGGATAGTCTTCCTTCTCCCACCCCCAAATGACCCCCCCAAAAAACAGGGAAGCTTTCTCTGAGATCTGATTGGTCCAGGAGGCTCAAGCCAATGTTAAGGCTTCCTCATCTCTTTAATGCCTAAAAATCTAGTCCATGAGGAGTCAATGGCCCTCAGACTCAGTGAATATCACCACATCCAACATACCTTGCTGACTGGACATATTTTTATGTAGAGATGAGAGCACCTGCATCTCCTTGAAGCAACTCTGTTGTCTTGTTGAGGATCTTTTCCATCCAGTGGCTAAATAAACTTTTTAACTATTGGATGGTCTACAAGTGTCACATTTACACTAAGCCTGAAGCCCCAGGCTGGCATGAATCTGGTCTAGACTACAGCATTTGCTAAAAGAAGGAACTCCTTAATGTGATCTCAAGGCTAGTGCTACAAATTTATGAACAATATCCATAAATGGGAGACAGTCAAATGTTCTCTGGAGTCGATTCACTTCCAGGTATTATATTAAACTAACTGACCTCTGACTTCCTTTCCAATGCTCTTATTCTGCATTCTAACTTCTTTTGTCATTTCTAGAAGAAATATAGAAGAATCTTCTGGGAGAAAGAATGACAATTTGGGGGGGTGGTTAACAAGTTGTTTCTTTCATTGGTTGTATTTTTGAGATTTTTTTAAAATTTTGATTATAGTTTTTAATTTGAATGTCTGTGAGTTGAACTTTTAGGTTTCTCTCAACTTCCAGTTTGGCAGATTCTTTCTGTTTGGAGACTGTCACATGTATACTCTAAAATTTTCTTGGACAACTTACTGAAACATAGTGACCAGATTAATTTCCTCTTCAATGTTTGCTGGAATCTCAGTAATTCTGAAATTTTGTCTTCTCTTTAATCTTGCCCTCCAAATCTATCACTTTCATCTGTTTTTTTTTTCCAAATCATTTTCTAGTTATTTTCTGATTATTTTTTCTGCTGTAGTTGTATCTTTTGTCATCTTGGGTTTCACTGTATTAACCTGCAGTCCATTAATATGTTTAAATTGTCTCATTTATTTTCCATAATCTTTATCATTACCTCTGTCAAAGACTTGGTAGCTACTTCCTTTTATTCTTCCTGAAATTTTTTAATAGAGCACTTGGTTCTTTTAATTCTTCTCCTGTTTTCCCCCCATAATTTTAGTTCTTTCGTTTATTCCTCGACTGGGTCCATTATTTATTCAGGACTTCATGTATTGTAAGTAAGCAGCTTACTTACAGTACTTCTCATAACATTTTAGTCTGCATTTCCTCTTCTGCTTCTCTAACTCCATAATATTTATTTTTAATCACAATGGAGCTTGTCTTCAGTTTGCTCATTGTTTTTTGGGTGCATCTTAACTTTATTATAGTAATTTCATTTTTTTTTTTAGTGTTCCTACTACATTTTTGAGGGAGGATTATGTGGAGTATGGGTTGTGTGAAACCTCTCATTCTACTTTCTTTGGGGAATAACTTTCAAACACTGTGGTTTGTTGTCATTTTGTTTTGCTAATATTCCTACCTTGAGATTTCTTATGCAAGGTGAAACACTGAACACAACATTGATTGAAATATTGTCAAATTCATCCTATGTCAAGTTGCAGCTAGAATGTAATAAAGGAAATGACCATTAGTTCTTACCACCTAAGTCTTTGATATTGTCAGATGGTTCAATGTTAGAAATGGGTCTAACAACTAAAATGAAATTAAGGAAGATGCATTACTATGTGCTTTGCCACTATACCCTAAGGAACTCTGGGCCTTTCCATCTGTCTTGCAGCTAAAGCCTCCTCTATTATCTACCCCTGTTATTAGAATATGAGCTGCTGGAGAGTGGGTCTGGTTTCCTTTTCTTTTCTGTCTCCAATTCTTAGCACAGTTATCACTTCATGATTTATTTCTTTCTTCTTTCTTTATATTTCTTGCTTTCCCTTCTTTCTCTTCCTTGCCTCCCTTCCTTCCTTCCTCCTCTCCCTTCCTTCTTTCATCCTCCTTTCTTTCCTTCCTTCATTTGTTCTTTCCTCCCTTCCTTCCATCCTTCCTTCTTTACTCCCCACTCTCATTTTTCCTTTCTTCCCTCCTTCCTTCATTCCGCCCTCCCTTCCATACTTCTTCCCTTCCTCCCTCTTTCCTTTTCTTCCTTTGCACAAATAAGTTAACCTCTCCAAGACTCAATTCCCTCTTGTTGTTAAAATAGGTCATTACCTATCTTACAGGGTTGTGGTGTAGATCAAAAGAGGCAATGCATATAAAGTGCTTTATATCTCAAAAGTGTCATGTGAGTTAGCTATTATTTTTCATATCTGCCTTTTCCTTGCATCATTCCTTGTCAAAATAAGATTTGAACAAAGGACAGAGGTTGGAGAGATAGAGGAAGGGATGGTTGGGATAATTTCCCATTTGTCAAGTAGCCTGGAAGAAGACAAAGCCCAGCATTATGTCAGATGCATTCACATGACTCCTTAATGACACTGCCACCCATCCATTCTGATGAATGGTCATCAGTGAACTGAAACCTTTCTTCCCTTATGAACATCTCTTATACCAGGGAGATAGAAGCAAACAACTTGAGCTTTTCCTGCTGGCTTCTGTTGAAATTTATCATGTAGAATAAGAAAAATCCTTTGGGCCTCTCCATCCTATATAACTTTATGGAAACTCTTGTCAGAGGAGAGAATCCATGTAAAATTTTACAACTCTAGTATCAGGACCCACAAAACTATGTGGTTCTGGGGTTCCTGGTTAAGCAATCAGGATGAAGTGTCTGTCTCACTTGCTGTCAGTGACCAAGGTGCTTTTTGTTTGCGTTGCTTGCCTTGTAACTATTTTTATCTTTACTGTTCAACATTTGGATTGCTTTAATTTTAAAAGTTAATATTTTAGTTGATCCATAAAGGTTTTTAAAGAGCAAAAGTTAGCAAGCAGCTTACTTTACTTATATGAAGGATTCAAGTTAACCCTTTCAGAATGTCAACTTTTTCACCTAATATTTTGGTTGGATGAAAAGTCAATGTCATATTTAATGAGGGTGAATAATAATAATAATAACAATAATAGTGGGTGTAATTCTAGACTAAAGGAGAAAAGATTGCAGTACTTGAAACAAAGCATGGGAAAGCTAAGGACTAAAGGCAAGGAAATTGCCCTCGAAGGCTAGCTTACCTCATAGGAATCCATTTGGTTCATCCTTTCTCTCTAAATATTTGACATGAATGACAATAATATGTTGTTTTGCTAGGTTTTTTTTTTTAAACATTCTTTTGTTTCTCCAGCACCTTCTATAAAACTGATTCCATTCAGTGTGAGGGGTCTTTAGCATTTCCTTCCCTCTATCTTCTTACTTAACCAAACCACATGACATTATCAGATTATCTTCAGATCACAGTAATACTCATTACCACGAGTATTTATGAAGAAACCCTACCCTCAGACTCATGCATATCTGCTATATAAATTGCTTAAGATTTGGAATGGTTATGACCACATTGACTGTTAGAGAGTTGCGATGAGACCAGATCCTGGCTCACCACCTTTATAGGAAACGTCTACTAAATACCTAATAAGATGATGTGTCTCAGTTTCCTCATCCTTATCTTTGAGATGAAGGGTTTGGACTATATAACCTCCATGATGTCTTAAAAGTCCAAATCCTATAAATTGTAACCCTGACCTACTCTCAACAACATGGTATCTATATTTCACCTAGACTGAAATAGACAAGTACTTTTTCATCTAAAGAATTGTAGAGTCTAATATCAGGCCTGGTCATTTTCCCAGCGAAGTGACCTCAGTTCTTCTCCCTGATGTTCTGACTGGTTATGACCTAATGATCCTTGGACTGGTATAAAAATTTTGATGAGATCCTTTGTCACAGATCTGCCATGGGATCTTAAAAGCCACTCTGGGACTACAGTGAAGCAACAGGATTCTTGAGTTGCAGGCTGAAATCATTGCCTAGTTTGGAGTGAATGAAGAAAGTACAGAAGAAGGAGACATCAGAATGCTTCCATTCTGTAAGACCCTTCCAGATACTCCAGGGGGAAAATACTTCTAAAATATGTCAATGAAAACATTCAGAAGACTGCAACATTTGGTTTGGCCCTTCTTTCCTCCTCAAAGTATCCTAATCTGAGTTTTAAATCATACTTCAGGCTTCATTTATTTAAGTCATCTTTGAACAGATTTGATTGCTGGCACCATGGTTTCACTGCCAAGGAAGATAGTTGAGTCCCTGAGGTACAGAATGATTTTCCCACTCTCCAGGAAGTTTGGCATCAAACTTTCTGTCAATAAAACCTTGGTTTTCTCCTACTTCTCTGCTCTACTGATGCTGACAGGTGGCACTGGCCCATGGAGGGAACTTGAATGCTGTCACATTCCCACTGAAATATTCCACTCTTCAGAGACTTGGGATTCTAATCGTAAGACTCTCAAGCATGGAAGAAATCAGATTTAGACCAATGCTTCTCACCTAATACAAAGACAAACTCCAAATGGATAGATGACTTAGACATAAAATAATATATCGTAAGTAAATTAGAGAAACAATAAAAAAACATTTATCAGATCTACAGATAGGAAAAAAGTTCATGACCAAACAAGGAACAGAGGGGATCATAGAAGATGAAATGGATAATTTTGATTAGATAAAATTTTTAAAGTTTTGGGCAAACAAACCTAATAAAGCTAAAATTAGGAAAAAAACGCAACAGTGAAAAATCTTTGCAGCATTTTTTGAATAAATGTCTCATTTCTAAGATCTATAAGGAATTGAATAAAATTTATAAGAAAAGAGGCCATTTCTCAATTTATAAATGATCTAAGAACATAAGTAGACAGTTCTCAAGGGAAGAAATTCGGGCTGACTATACACATGTAGACAAAAAGCCCCAAATCACTATTGATTAGAGAGATGCACATTGAAGCAATTCTGAGGTTTCACTTTATACCCAGTAACTTGACATTGATGTCAAAAAAGGAAAATGATACATGTTGGAGGAACTAATGGGAAGCCAGGCATATGAGTAGATCTGTGAATGAGTATAGCCATCCTGGAAAAGAAAAATTAGTTCATTAGTTGATTAGTTTTATTATGTGAAAATCATTTTTTTTCTTTTCTTTATTATGAATTGGGAGAAGATTAGGAAGGAGACAAAATAGATTTCTGTTGAAAAACAGATAGAGAAGATGGTAGTGAAATGATACATTCACTTTCAGATGAGGACATTGTATTATTAATTTTGCTTAACTGTTTTACTTGTCACAAGATACCTCTCAAGAAGTGCTAGTAATCTATAACTGTATTGGTGTATAGACAAAACACATCAATAAAACTGCAAGTAACACCACCCGCACCCAAAGACATTTATATTGACTCAGAAATTTAAAATCATTATATTACCCTCTCTTTCCTCCCTCCCCATTGCCCAGTGCAAGTTCTGCGTCCAAAGCTAATGAGCTTTTGTATAGTTCCTTTCAAGAGGAAGTATAGTGGGGTTTGTGCTCTGAAAAAAAAAAAAACAAACTAAATCTAAAAAGGTTGAACTCCAGGCACTTGAGAAAGCAAAGGAAGACTAGAATTTCTAATTCTAGTGCCAAGTACAATGCACACAAGATAGTAAGATAACAGATTGACCTCTGGAGGAGACCTTAGATGTCTCAGCACTGTCTTCCTCTGATTATTGGGGAAATTGGGGAAATTGAGGGCGCAAGGATGCGGAACACCCCTCAAGCAAGAGAGAATGTTCACTGGATTTCTCTTAATATTTATGCAGCTTGAGCAGACATCTAGGAGAGCCAGTACAAAGGAAGGGCTTCTCTCCATACGGTGATGAAAAGTAAATGGGAGGCAGTGCTTACTTTAGCAGCAGCCCTCCTGCAAAGACACCACATAATGGAGGATTGTTTGGAACAAAGAACAAGGAGAAATTAAAAAGAAAAAGACAACCTCGGTCCCCAAGCCTACCGTCAGAAAGGGCTCAGTCAAATGTCGAGAAATTCTATACATAGTAAATACAGACACTTCAAAATCCAGCCCATTGACTGTTAATTAGGCAATAATTATCCAAGAAAACAAGGTGTGGAGTCTGTGCACAGTTCCAAGGTACCTGTGTACAGGATTTCTTTTGAAGATAACAGCTAAAGCTCTCAGTTATTGCTACAGGACTGTTAACACTAAAGAACAGCAAACCACACACTCTGACCTACCAAATAAATATAAAGATATCAAATACTTTCTGATAAAACAATGGCATGAAACACAAATACTCATACAAAGACTGTTTCAGTTGCACAGATTTCATAGCCCGCATTTTCTATTCCCTAGCTATGTTTACAAACCCCACCCTCCCATGCACTCACCGGCATCATCATCCTAGTATCAGGGCTTGGGCAGGAACCATCCCTGCCATTGTTCCTTGCTAGAGACTACAAGGCTTCTGTGGGAGTAGGAGATGAAAGTAAGAGGATGCTCAAGCCCCACTTTATCGCCATGGGAGAAGCAAGAGCCAGAAAGGACAAAGCTGAACTATGTCCTTTGTACTTTCCTTTCATTTATTCAGACCTATGCTTAGAATTGAAATTCAGGCTGGACTAGTGGGGGGAGGCTGCCCCTGTACTCAAGACATGTGAGTTAGCTATGTGACCATAGGTAAGTCACTTAACCACAGGGAAGCTAGGTGGCTCAGTGGATAGAACACTGAGCTTGGAACCAGAAAGACTCACCTTTAAGCATTCAAATGCAGCCTCAGATACTTAGCAGTTGTGACCCTGGGCAAGTCACTTAAACCCATTTGCCTCAATTTCCTCACCTGTAAAATGAGCAGAAGGAAATGTCAAACCACTCTAATATCTTTGCCATCTCCCCCCCAAAAATAGGGTCATGAAAAATTGGATAGGACTGAAAAGACTGAACAAATAAGAAACCCCTGCTCCTGACCCCCCAGGTAATTCTCTGGCACTTAGTCCAGTGCTTGGCACATGGCTTGGACTTGATAAATATTTGATGGTTGACTGATTGAGCTCTAGGACTAAGTTAAAGAAGAGTTGTTGATCTTTTGTGAAGGAATTTTTGACCCTGGAAATTCATCCATGAAATAATGGATCTAGACCCACCCTATTGAAAAAAAATACTCTTATATTTATTCCTTAGGGACATAATAAGATATGTTCCCTTCACCTGCTTTCTCCTGCAAAGTGATTTTTCTCACTTCCCTTTGTCCTGGAGTATTTTGTCCACACTCTTCTTTTACTCCTATCACATTCTTCCTCTCATGATATTTGCTTATAGATATGTGGTATCCAACTTCCCCCCCTCCCCACTCCAGTTAAAAAAAAGAGCAAATAAATAAATACTGTATCTTTTTCATCTTTTTGTAGTACCCCCTTTGGATCCATGATAGAGGAGGCCCTTTCCCACCCACACCCCCATTTCAGAGGGGGGATAACTATAGTCTGATTATTCTCCATCACTCATGAGAACTCTTTTCATTGGCTACAGAACTCTACTTTAAGTTCAGAAGGATTGATGAGGGGATGCCTTCTCCCCACCAGCTTTAAGTCTTGAGCTCATGACCTTCTAAGCAGGCCTATACCTGGAATGGGGACACCTGTATTTTTTGTCATCTATCCTTTGGTACAAGGTATCAAGAAATCTCAAAAGGCAGCTGGCATCTTTTACCTCCTTGGCACCTGAGTAACAGGGTATTGACTGCTGGAACAGTTTTGAACAAGAAGCCGAAGAGGTTACTACTAAGTACTACTAAGTTACTAGGAAGAGGTGACTTACTAAACCAGCCTAATACCTTGAGGGCGGAGAAGCCTGAGGGACCAGGATTGCCCTTTGAGTATATTCTTGGTGTTTTACTTCAGAATCTAATTTAAAATGTCCTTGTAGGTGACAGGGTGTGCTCTGAAGTGAAGGGGGCTGGGCAAGTAGGAAGCTCCCTCCATCACCATTCCCAAGGGTGTGACACTAATATCTTTGACTGAAGTCTGTAGTGCCTTGGACCCAGTGAGTACTTAAATGTTTCTTTGGATTTAATTGTTTTAATTGCATTAAATTTTAGGTTGCCCAATGTCTTCAGGAAGAAACAATTCAGCTGGGACAAGGGATTGAGAGTATTTTGACTTTCAGCAACCTTGTTCCTTCCCATTGATCCTCTTGGTGCCTTGTCCTAAACACCCAGTTACCTAAGTGATTTCTAGAAATCTCTCTTCAGTCTAGTATTTACAAAACTTTATTTTCTAATTAGAGGTGTAGATGGTACCCATCCACAAAAGCTGTAGCGCAATCAAATTGATCTCCAGCTTCACTATGTTTATTTTACTAATTATCTGTCAAAAATTGGATTACTTTTGCCACCTGGCAGATTGCTTTTGGCACCACTTTAATAAGAAAATTCAAGATAAGGCTGGTAAATGTTAATGAAATGAAGAGATTGGCCTTTTCCACAACTGCCTATCTTCAGAGGAGAAATCTCCCCAATAAGAACATTTGGCAGAATTTGCAGTTGAAGTCTACAGGGAACAGGGAAAGACAAAAAAAGGCATAACAGAACAGAAAAAGGCCCCAGGTTCCACATTTCAAAAACGGGGAAGCAAGACTAGCTGATTTCTAAAATCCCATTCAGTTCCAAAATGCTCTAATTCTGTGATTCTATGGAAACTAGCATTGATGAGGGAGAAAATAGGAAAGTATGTCAATTTCTCTGAAGTTATGTAAGAGGAGAACTCTACAGAGGGAATGCTTAGATAATAAGGAGTAGGGAGCATTGTAACCCACAGCAGAGTTGAACCCCTTGAGATCAGATACTCTTTCTGAATGTTCCAGACATGCCTGTCCAAAATATGAATGAGTATGTAGTTCTTACCTAGAAGAGGTGAAAGATAAGCCCTCTCTAATATCTCAAGCTCTGGAGATCTTTTGATTTATTTAACCTTGTTTTTCCTCTAAAGGAAAGCTCATACTTCCTAGCCCCAGCCTCCACTTCAGAGAAAGTCTCCTTCCTGCTTTAAAAAAAAATTGTCTTTGCTTCCCTTCTCTCCAGCTATTCATGTCAGCAGGACTATCACTCCCTCATCAATTATTTTACTATGAAAATTACTGTTGATTCAGCCTCCTGAATGGCTTCTTTCAGACCTGAAGGATTTCAGTTCTGTAAAGATATGTTTCTTTCAATTTAGATGACTACACATTGTGTAGGGGATTAATGTCCATCTGCAGATATCTTATTCTATTATATCTCTAGATTAGAGATTGTCAAGCTGGGGTCCATGGTCTATTTTAGGGGATTCATGAAAATTAGAACTTTATTCTCACAAATCTCTAATTGAAATTTGACATTTCCTTTAATTATTTAATACTATTCTGAGGAGGGGCCCAAAGATTCCACTAGACTGCCAAATGGGTACAAGACACAAAAGAAGTTAAGAAATTCTTATATTATTTATTTTCAATCTTAAATTGGGTCTAGTAATACTGATTTGGGGGCAGGGGGCTTTAAGTGACATGAATAGTTCTATCCACATGGGCAGGACTATGGTAATTTACAGAAATATAAGATTTAACTAGGGGCAGCTAGCTCATACAGTGTATAGAATGTTGAACCTGCAGTCAAGAAGGTTCTTCTTCTTGAGTCAAATTCCAACTCAAATATTTACTAGCAATGTGACCCTGGCCAAGTCACTTAACCCTGTTTGTCTGAGATTCCTTATCTATAAAAAGAACTAGAGAAGGAAATAGTAAGCCATTCAAGTATCTTTGTGAAGAAAACCGCCAGAGTCAGACACAATTGAACAAACTGGCTTAATTAAAAGAGACATTAGAAATCAGTGGTCCCCTTTCAGCTAACCTATGTATTTCTGTAATTCACAATACTCCTACTGATGTAAATAGAATTATTTAGGGCCAATTAAAAAAACCACATCAGTATTACTACCCCAATTTAAGAGTGAAACAAATAAACCCCTAGGCAAGAGAGAAATCATTTGCTATTTTTTTTCTGTCTTTCAGAAATAAAAGAACCTCATCAATGTAGGGATCTCTAACAATTCAGACCACAGCTTATCTAAGCATCTGTGGGGCTGATGTCCATGTCTTCTTCTGGGGACCTTCTTTACATTCTCTTGACATTGTATGAAGGATAGTAGAGCATCTGGGCTTTCAATGGGTTTATCCTCTGGTCTCTCAGTAGGCAACCATCTTTCAGAAATTATCAAATTTGCTAGGTTTTCATTTTTTGCAAGTACCTTTAATGTCTTACAAGTACAAGGTGGCACAATGAAGAGAGTGTTGGACCTAGAGTCAGAAAGAATGAGTTCAAATCTGATCTCAGACACTTACATCTATGTGACCTTGCTCAAGTCACTTCACCTCTGGCCTCCTCAGCTTCCTAAACTGTAGTTGGGAATCATAAATGGGAATACTAATAGCATCTATTTCACAGAGTTGTTGTGAGGATCAAACGAGATATTGTTAAAGTTCCTGGAAGGCAATAGATGTTTAATACATGTTTGTTCCCCTTCACTCTTTCTAATGGGTTTTTATTTCGTTTATTCCATATAGTGCAAAGCATGGGGAATTTATAATTTGTATTGCCCATAGTCCTCTTTCAAAGGGAAGTGATTCTTTACCTGGTTTCTAATAAGTCCCTAAGTCGGGTGAGAGCTGAATTGGTATTTGCAGAGAGATCATGCCATCACTAGAGCTCATTCAACAGAAACTTTCATATATATGTGTTTGGGTGTGTGTATATATATATATATATGTATGTATATGTATATATTATATATATTAATTTGATTCTCTAATGCAGCGGTTCTCAACCTGTGGGTTATGTTCAATTTAAATACATCCTGCATATCAAATATTCACATTACGATTCATAACAGTAGCAAAATTACAGTTATGAAGTAGCAACAAAAATAATTTTATGGTTGGGGGTCACCACAACATGAGGAACCATATTAAAGGGTCGTGGCATAGGAAGGTTGAGAACCACTGCTCTAATGTATGCTATATAGAAATATATTATATAGAAATACATTGCATATTATGTAAAATTATACTCATATATAATATATAAATATAAAAAATGCCATATATAATTTGATTATATATATACACACATGTATTTTAGAAAGAGCAGTGTCAAATAAATGTTAGCTATTATTCCTAGAACCGTAGTATCAGGCAGGGGTTTCATTAAGTTGGAACAAAGATCTCAAATTTATTAGAATATGGATTATAATATAAAGTCAGAGCAGGAGCAGCAGCAAAGCTGAGGATGCTCAGTCATGAGCTGATTGGCTTGGACTCATTTTATTGCTGTTGCCTAGGGACAGAATTGGTTCTGGAGTCTCAGACATGGTTGAGCATACAGATGGGGATTAGGTGTCCCTAGCTTCAAAGGCTGCAGGAATGCTAAAGCAAGAAGGCAGGCAGATCATTCCAGGCTAGAATGTGCCACATCTCAGTACATGTGCCCCCTCCCACCTTGGGGACAGGAGAGGTAGCTCTCCTAATGAAATCAGATATGTAGCTTTGGTGTTAAATAGGCACCACAGTTCACTCCAGTTCAGCTCTCCTTGGTAAGTGAGGGGGGGGAGGGGAGGGCAGGGGGCTGTCTCTGGGCTCTAGAGCAATAATATAAGCACCTAGCCACAGGGCAACCTAGACACTAGAAAATCTGTGCACCGTCTCCCCCAAATATGGTCTGTGCTTAGTGGCCAACTACACAAAGGAAAACCCATGTGGGAAAATCCTGAGGGTTCCAAGTCACCATGGATAAGCTCCTGCAAGGCCTGAATCTCTTCTCGGTTCTTCAACTGGTCCAAGGTCTCCCACACACTGCACTAAGTTCATCACATGTTGGCCAGATTGAAAGCAGAGCCTTGACACATTTAAGTTTCTAGAACCTGTTCAGATCCACCATCTACTTAACACTACTATTCACAAAGTTCAGTTTTCCTCTGACTTTCTCCCTCAGTGGACAGAATGGAATTTATCTATTCCATTCAACAGGCTTGTGTTACTTTGGGTAACACACTGTTCTAGGTTCTAGGGATACAAAAACAAAGCCTTCAAGGGGCTTACATTCTACTAGGGGGAATGCAACATGTACATAAATAAGTAAATGCAGACTATATGCAATGAAATATGGAGTAACTCTAAAAGTGAGAGTACTAATAACTGAGGGAATCACATGAGGCCTTGTAGAAGGTGATACCTGAACTATGCTTTGAAAGAAGCTAGGGGCAGATCCTGTGAGGGAGTTTCTCTTCCTTCATCTCCTGTCCCTGGTAGCCGCTTTAGCTGAGACCTGGCCACTGGCAGCACTTCTACTGCCTCCCGTAAGGAGCTGAGCCTAGGGCAGGTGAGGGCCACAGGCCCAAGCACAAGAATTGACAAGCCTAGTGATGACTGGAGACAAAGAAATGTCTGCCTTCCAGAGTCAGACAATCTCTTCAAAGGGGTTGAGACTATCCATGGGCAGCTGGAGCAGTAGATGAAGACCTGAGGTACAAGCTCTCTCAGGAGCTTCTCAGCAGCTCTCCATATACTGCTCCAGCTGTGAAGTCTCCCATACCCCATTACATCTAGTGTGGACACCCAACACAATATCCATTTGGACATTCTCAAGGACAAGTGGTCAGCTCTGAATGATGTCAGGATCTCTCCAGAGCCTGCTGGGAGAACCCAGTATTGACAGTGCTTAGAACCCACATACTGCTGAGCTTTAGACAAACCTCACAGTCTTGAAAAAGTACCTGCTGGAAACCTCCATGAAGGAGATGACTTAGCCTAGAGCCCTGATTCTGGCTGCCCAGCCTCCTTTACCTTCACTTGTGTGTGTGTGTGTGTGTGTGTGTGTGTGTGTGTGTGTGTATCTTTTCCCCTTCCTTATAATCTGTGTTCTCTATTTTCTGTCTTCTGTACTCTCTGTATCATAGACTGTTTTATTTTCTTCTGATATGTTTCTTTTCTTTTCCTTAAACTAACACTTTAGTCCAGCCCTCAACATTAATGTGTAAATAATTTTTTTAAGAAGAAAGAAAGAAGGAAGGAAAGAAAGAAAGAAGAGAAAGGAAGAGAGAGAGAGAGAGAGAGAGGAAGAAAGAAAGAAAGAAAGAAAGAAAGAAAGAAAGAAAGAAAGAAAGAAAGAAAGAAAGAAAGAAACAAAGAAACAAAGAAACAAAGAAAGAAACAAAGAAAGAAGAAACAAAGAAAGAGAGAGAAAGAGAGAAAGGAAGGAAGGAAGGAAGGAAGGAAGGAAGGAAGGAAGGAAGGAAGCTTCTGTGAGACTAAGATGCATTTTAGACACAGGGCACTAAATTATTGAAAACTACCTTAGACCAAGGGTTCTTAACCAGGGCTCCACGCCTGTTGTTGTTGTTTTATAACTGTATTTTGATTTTAAAAATAAAAGGGTTTCCTTTGTGAATCTGTGCATCTTATTTTTTATATTTAAGGGGATTCTGAGAAGTTCAAAGACATTACCAGAATGTCAAAGATCCAAGACATCAAAAAAGTTAAGAACTTTTGCCCTACAGCATGAGTTCTTAGCCTAGGGTCCACAGATAAATTTCAGGGATCTGTAAATTTGAAAGGGAACAGAAATTATACCTTTGTTTTCTGAAATTTAGCACTTAGTTCAGTTCTGAATTTTTTAAAATAATTTTGAGAAAGGGTCCATAGGCTTGCTAAGACTGCCAAAGGAATCTATGACACAAAAAATGTTAAAAAAAGCTCTGCCCTAGCAAGACAGGTTTGCACTGGAGATCCCTGTTCCTGTTACTCTACCATAATTACTGCTCTCTATATTAAAGCTACACAGGCATTGCTCCTGGGCATCCTAGATGCCTCAATACGTGGAATGGGCAAGTGGGAGCTGATAATTCATCTTTGCCACCCAACCTCCAATCGTGCATCCATTGCTTGATGCTAGCAAACGTTTTTGACAGGTTCCTTCTTAAAAGTTCTGTCATTTGCTGAAAATGTAACCCAGCCCACTATTTAAATACTGGTGGACATTTTAGTAACAGGACTGAAGATGTGTGTGGGAGAGGTTAGGATGTCATTTCCAGGGTGTGATTTAAGGGCCGATGTTGAATACCTCCAGTCCCCAAATATCTCCTGCCAACCTGCCACAGCATAATGCCAGAAATTCCCACCCTTAGTCATTCCTTTGGATTAAAGTCCTAGTTAAAACTCTCTTGTTACCTGGGAGGGGTAGCAATTCTTCACTTTAGTTAACCAGTACTCTAAGTGGGAAGAAGGTGGGGAGTGAGGAGGAGGCCCTGAGAATCAGTCATGGTACAGATAAATTTCGGGAAAGGGAATGGAGTCTGGAAAGGTGAGGAGCCTGGAGCTTTCTCATGGAAATTGGACCCTGGGTGGAGAGTGTGGGGGCAGGGAGGGAGAGCAGGCACAGTGTGGGGCCTTGGGTATCCAAAGGACAGCATGGAGTGAGAGGCAAAGATAAAGTGTCAAGGTTGCCTGGGGCCTGTCCAGGTGATAATAGCAGTTGATATACATCTGAAAAATGAGTCTTGTACACTTGCAGGTTTCATAGATTACAATTCTTTTGTCCCAGGAAAATGAGGCCGTATTATTTAATAGTATTCCATGGAGGCCAACACTTAGGGTCACTGTTTTGAAATGCTAAAAACTTTCCTCCTGCTCCTCCTCCTACTTCTCTTTTTCTTTCTCTTCTTCCTCCTCCTTGTCTTCTTCCTCTTCCTCCTCCTTCTTTTCCAAATTGCTTTTCTGTTTAAAAAGAAATGTGAAAAGCTTTTTAAGCTTCAGAAATGACCGGAGAGACATACTCACAACAATTTTGAACTGTGACTGCTGAGAAACAAATGTCTGCTTTCATTTTAAGATGCTCCTTCAGCCCACAGAGATGATGGAGGGGGAGGGCAGGAAGGAAGGGAGGGAGGGAAGGAAGAAAGGAAGGAAGGAAGGAAGGAAGGAAGGAAGGAAGGAAGGAAGGAAGGAAGGAGGGAGGGAGGGAGGGAAGGAGGGAAAGAAGAAAAGAATGAGGCCTTTTAAGAATTATGCTTATTCTGGAGGGGGAAATTTGTTCTTGGTATAGCAAGAACCCAAAGGTAGCCACAGAGGGGTATTAGAGCTGGCTTCTGGGGGGCCCATGGGTGCCTGCATGGGAACAGCAGCTGATGTTTATAGGGCACTTGAAGGTATACAAAGCACTTTAATTACATTATCGCATTTTTGAACTTCATAGCTGGGTGACAGGAATTGCTATCACAATTTTCCAAATGAAAAAACTGAGACTTAGAGAGTTTAATGAGCTTACCTACCATCACATGGGATTTGAGGCAGGATCAAAAACTAGATCTGTCCTCTCTCCAGTTTCAGCCCTCTCTCTACCTTACCAGCTCCGGCTTTGTCATCTATGTCATCTTTGTCATCTTTGTCAACTGAGAGCCTTGGGCTTTGTTGACCATAAATAATAGTCTACAGACCTCCTCCCTATCTCTCTTAATGTGAGTAGGGGAGACCTCAAAGAAATCCAGAAATAGCCCTGATTAGAAGTATAAAACTGTCAAACCATTTTATATTGTTTTGTGGGAACAAATCTAGGTGTTTATGCAAGTCAGGCCAGAGATTTAGAGCTGGAATCCCTTCCTTTTACACCTGAGGAACCTAATGCTCAGAAAGGTTAACTTGCTGACTCTAGGTCACACATATTATAAGTAAGTAGCAGACTCAGGATTTAAACCCAGGTCCTCTGATTGCAAACGGAGCATTCTTTTCACTACACCCCTATGTTTCAGCTTCTTTTGCTTAGTAACATAGGAATGGTAGAGGGCTGGGTACCTCTGAGGGAAGGGACTGATACAATTTCTGCAGAACTAGTGCTTCTCAAAACCTGTCTGTGAGGTTGGTATAACAGACACAAAGCAAGTTCTTTAGACTTTGGCTGAAGAAGGAATCTGAGGATTGGACTATCTGAGGAGTGGTTTCCAAGCAGAGATTTTTATCAGTTACTCAAACTGTTTGGTATCAACCCAAAAATGACTCTCTCTCTCTCTCTCTCTGTCTCTCTCTCTCTCTCTCTCTCTCTCTCTGTCTCTCTGTCTCTCTCTCTCTCTCTCTCCCTCTCTCCCTCTCTCTTTCTCTCTCTCCCCACCCCACTCCCGCGTGTGTGTGTGTGTGTGTGTGTGTGTTTTGTTTTAAAAGCTTAAGTAACATCCTTTCAACTACATCTGAGCTCAAGGAGAATGGGGAAAAAGGATTCTTTGTTTACTGCTCAAAAAAAAAAAAAAAACAACCAATTGGGGCTTTCTTGCCAATGAGGCTCAGAGATGGTTGAAACTATAAACCTCAAATGTTGAAAAATTAGAATCTTCTTTGAGGAAGGAAACAGAAATATAAAGAAAAGCTGACTATTAAAAAAGACTAAAATCTCATAGCATCATTGTTTCTTTTGCTCAGGCAATATCATTGATGCTCTGGAAGAAAATAATGTGACTTGTATTTTCCATTGGCTTTTCTCTTCATTTTTTAAAGATTAGCAGATTTCTAAAAACAAAGCAAAACAAATTAGATCCTGCAGCGACAGGTTTGGAGACACTAAAAAGGACATTTGGTCAGTTTCAGCCAGTGGACAGAGAGAAAAGGTTTGTTCTTATGAAAATCTGAAGGAAAGTTACAGGATTTAGAGATGAAAAGATCTTTAGTGATCATATTATCTAGCTCCCTTATTTGATAAGGAGACTGAGGCTCACAGAAGATTAAACAAAAGTCAAACATGTAAATAAGCAGAGTCTAGGTTCAAATTCAGGTCTTTTGTTGTTGTTCAGTCATTTTTCAGTTGTGTCTGATTCTTTGGGGTTTTCTTGGCAAAAATACTGGGGTGGTTTACCATTTCTTTCCCCAGTTCATTATGCAGATAAGGAAACAGAGACAAACAGGGTAAGTGACTTGTATAGGGTCATACAATTAGTAAATATCTGAGGCCAGATTTGAAATCAGGAATTTGAGGCTTCCTGATTCTAAACCCAGTGCTCTATCTACCATACCACCTACCTGGTCCCCAAACCCAAGTTTACCCATCCCAGATCCAGTTCTATTTTTTTAATCTTTTTTTTTATTGTGCACCTAAGAATCACCAGCAAACACAAATATTTCAATAGACAATGAAGAAGAAAGAAAAAAAATATGTACAGAAAAAGCTTCAGATTTTCTCTCCTAACCCCCACTATCAATGTCAGGTACACAAAGGGAGACTCCTAAATTTCCTCTCGGATTTCTAGGGGCATCCCCAAGGGTTGGGAGTTGTTTTCTAATGCTGTGGTGCACTAACCAGCGTGCTTCCTCCCAAATGATTATCAATTGATGTCAATACCCTACTTCAGAAAGAGGTCTTTATAAAGGTTGTACAGTCATGATAACTGGTACAAGATGTTGCCCTAAAAGTCTGAGATACATTCTCCTACAAGCATATACAGAATCCAGGAGGAAGTGGGTTCAGTCTTAGAGAACACATACGGGAAAGGGATAGCTCACAGCTTCTGTTCTCTGGAAGTCATTTTCACCTCTTTGTTGAATTGTCATGAAATCCCTCTTGGATATATTGGAGCTTTGTTCTGGGCTTCTTGTACAGAGCTAAAACTGCCTTTTCTCACTATGCCTACTTTGTCCTTGACTTCAGTGCAGACACTGCCACCGGCTCCTGCTGCTCCATGGATGCTGCAAAGGAAAAATCCAAATTCTTTGACACTCCAAAGCTGAAAAAGGCAATGCTCTGGTCAAGTGTAATGGTAAGGAAATTTGAAGATCTTCCCTGCCCCTTAATGGGCTTCACTTGGAGCCCAACAAGAGAGGCTCACTTAGGGAAGGCTTGTTTTTCTGGAAGGCCCACACCTATTGTTACTTTGTAATTAGGCACTGAGTCACTTAGATTGTGATGTCCTCTGACACTGGATAAGGTTGTATATACTGTGAGGTGAGGTTTTGCTTTGGGGCTCACTTATGGAAAGAGTTGTATGATTTGGCCAGATGAGACTCTGGGTAGCCTTTGAGCCCCTGACTCTGAAAAGCCAGATGCTGGTGCTCTCTCTGGTAACTAACAATGTATGTATGTAATGGTCAGACAGCTAGAAACCCAGTCTGTTGGTCTGTTGAATTGTGTTATTTTCTTTCTCTCTATCTTTTGTCTGCTTATAATTTCTGTTTGTATTTTCTCTGAAGTTCAGGGTATTGACTTTTCCCCCTGAACTAAGTGAATGATATATATGTTTGATTAAAATAAGATTGTTAACCCTTTTTGAGTTGCTTTCCTTTAGAAAAGTAGATCAAAGAACCTGTGCTGGCAGCCATCCTGAGTATGTTGGGTGCTTCCTGCTATACCAAGGACTGAAACTCATCCCCAAATCAATTCCTTCTCAGGGTCTTGGTGAGAACTGGTCTTTCTCAGCTCACTTTTGGAATCTCCTGGGTAATGACTTGGTCTACTATTTTACACAAAATCCACAGAGCACACCTGAGTTTCTTCAGCTTTCTAACACCCTTCTTGTGCAGCATCATTTCACTTCATCCCATGACCTTCATTCCTTTCAGATTGATCAAGGACTTTTTGCACAACTAGTTAAAACACCTTTGATTGATTGGATGGTTCATGCAATAGATAAGTCTAGCCCTTGTTCATACCTAAGTCAATCCTCACCTTATTGATCAATTCAATATAGAAGTCTTCCTTTAATTATTGTGGTAGGTAGATGGGACAACACACATATACACACATACATACGCACACATATATAAACAATTTCAGTTACAGAGGAATTTTTAAAATTCCTCTGTTTTCAAGGTAATAACAACAGTGCTTTATGTATTTGACTCTTCTGCATATTTTTTGTTCTGTACCTTTAAAAATGTCTTATTAATATTCTCTTCTACATATCTATCACTATCCACTAACCTGTCACCCCTCTAAACCAAAAAGAAGCTCTCTCTTAGAACAAGTATGTATTTTGTTGCTGTTTTTTGGATCCATTTCTGATTCTTAATAGCCTTATTTGGGGTTTTCTTGGCATAGTCAAGCAAAACAAATCAAAACATTGGCCATATCTGAGAATATATATTTTGTTCTGTACCTTCAGCCTATCACCAATCTGTCAAAAGATAGGAGAGAAGTCACCAACTACCCCATGCAAGCTAGTAATTTAAAAAGATATTATAGTGGGTTAAAAGGAAAGGATTCACTTGTAGAGCTCAGGCATGTTTGGTAGACAAGATAGTCCTGTTGTCAGGTTCACTCTTGACCAATTATATGAACTTGAAGAAGTCTTTTCTTGAGTGCAGACATGCGTAGTGCCTGCTCTGTAAGTAAAGGAATAACTAAATTCAGCAGTTCTGACTACCAGGCAAGAAGCAAGAGACGGACACCATTATACATGAGAAATCAGGCCAATAACAACTGACAACTATGTGTAACAACTGATGGATTTTCCTCTCATTTCTCCTTCTGCTTACCTCTAATGGACTCACCAGTGACTGGGCCCGGCTTTGTGTGATGATAGCTCAATGGTAGCTATGGGAATATGATAGGATCTGGAAGTTCAGGGTCCAAGGAAGCTGTTAAAGACATGCCTATGACATTTACCTAAGTCGATAGGAAGCTTTCCAGTGATAGTTAGGTGGAGCAGTAGATAACAGTGCCAGGCCTGAAGTCAGGAAGACTCATCTTTCTGAGTTCAAATCAAACCTCAGACATGTACTAGCTGTGTGACTGACACTGGGCAAGTCACTTAGCCTTGTTTACCTCAGTTTCCTCATCTGTAAAATGAGCTGGAGAAGGAAATGCAAAGCCACTCCAGTCTCTTTGCCAAGAAAACTCCAAATGAGGTCACAAGAGTCAGGCATGATTGAAAAACAACTGAACAACAAAAAGGGGAGGGGAAGTAGTAGTGGGGGAAGTCCTCAAGAGATCTTCCTTGAGACTGAAGCAAAACATGCTATCGTTCTTTTTCATGTTTGGTTTTGCTTTTTTTTTTTTTCCCCAGTGATCACTCATTGGTTACAATCCTTCTATATAACTAATCTATTCTGCAATGTAAAATTATTTGCAGATCCTATACATGATTGCACACCACCATGGGCAGGGAGGGGGGGAAGGGAGGGGAGAAAATCTGAAACTCAAGTGATTGTGGAACTGAATCTTGTAAACTAAAAGTAAATAAACGAGTCATTCAGGAAAAAAAAGAGATCTTCCTTGATTGGTGCTTGTTGAGATTAGGCAGTCTCTCAAACATCTAAAATAGAAACTGATAACTCAAAATTTCCATAATGTGAAGTTAGGCCAAGCATTGTAGGGTGCTATAAAGAATACTCATCTTGAATCAGAAGACCTTGGTCATCGCCCTGGCTCTGTAATGAATGTTCTGCGATTGGCATAAATTATCTGGCTTGGCTCAGATCTGATTTGTCCTTCTATCAAATGGGACTAATAGGATCATAGATTTAGAGCTGGAGGAGACCCCAGAGTCACCTGATCCAAGCACCATATTTTATAGATGAGGAAACTAAAACTGAGAGAGGATGAGGAATTTGTCTGGGGTCAAACAGTGAGTCCCAGAAGAGGGATTTGAACTCAGTCCTCTGACTCCTGTCAGTGTTCTTTCCAATGCAGCAACTACGAGTGCCTCACAGTGTCACAGGAGCAATCTTATGCCTATAGGTGGTGCAAAGGATAGAGGGTCAGATTTGGAATCAGTTAGACCTGAGTCCAAATCCTGAGCCACCCTAAGTGACCCTGAGAAAGTCCCTTAATCTCTCTCGGCCTCAGTTTGTATGTAAAGTGGGGATAAAGATAGGGTCAAAGGAGATAATATATGCAAAGTGCTTTGCAAACCTTATAGCATTACATAAATGTTAACTCTGTTATTGTTATTATTGTTATTACTAATACCCCCTGAAATTGCTTTGGAAAGTATAAAGCATCATAGCAATATGTAGCAGCAAGCACCCTAGCATACCCAGGATGCCTGCTAGCACAGGTTCTTTGATCTGCTTTTCTAAAGGAAAACAACTCAAAAAGGGTTAACAATCTTATTTTAATCAATCAAACATATATCATTTGCCTAGTTCAGAGAATGCAAATAGAAGTTACAAGCAGACAAAAAAAAATGCAGACAGAGAAACAGATCAGCAGATGGGCTTCCAGCCGTCTGATCATTATATCCATACCTAGTTAGTTACCAGAGAGGGAAGCACCAACATTTCAAAGCCTCAACGGCTGCCCAGAGTCTCGTCTGGCCAAAACACACAACTCTTCCCAAAGTGAGCCCCAAAGCAAAGCCTCACATCAGGGTATATATAGCCTTCTCCTGGGTCAGAGAATGTCACAACCCTTGTGACCCACTGCCCAATCACAAAGGAACAAGGGAGTTCCTGAAAAACAAGCCTCCTGCCACAGGCTCCACATGAACACATTCAGCCTATTAGGTGGCAGAGTATACTTTCAAATCAGGGAAGGTTCTCTGAGTCACTTAAGCCTATCAAAGGGCTTAGGAGCAGGGAGGAGTTTCAGATTCCCATTATCACTACAGGATGTGAAGGTGATGTTTCTATACCTATGAGTACAATCCTTGAAGAATTTCCCAGTGTGATGGGTCAAGATGTCAAAAATTAACCCATTTGGTTTATTTGATGACCAGAGCTGTTTCATCCTAGAACTTCCCTCAGTACCGGGAGTCTCTTAGATGGGGAATATCCATCTAAGCCATCCCTCCAGGCCCCTCACCCTAGAATATTTCTTCATAAAACTCTCCTACTTCTCCCATTGATGAGTTGCTCCTGGGCCCTCCATTTTGTGGAGAATCCTAGGCCCATCAGCCTTCATTCCCCAGCTTTGTTCCTGACTCCCTGGATTTAAAAATCTTGCCCCATCACCAGTGACCTTCATTCCCCATCTCCCCGACACATACACACACACACACACACACACACATATCTTTACAACTCCCTTAAAGATTCTGGAAGGCAAAGATTGTCTTCTTTTTGCTTTTATTTATATTCCTAGCACTTAGCACAATGTCTCTCACGTGTTAAATGATTAATACTTGTTCACTTCTTCCTTTTATCTTCCTTCCTTCCTTTCTTCCTTCCTTCCTTCCTTCCTTCCCAGCTGGAAGTTTTTATAAAGCTCCTTTTATGAAAATGTGTCTGTTGAAGACTTCCCTCTCACCACCTCACCCCCCTTTTGGGCTTCTAGAGAGATCTGCCTCAGTTGGCAGCCACTTCTCAAAAGTGGCAGAGCTCCCTTCTGTAACTCAAGTTCCCTTGGGGGTTTTAATGAGTTGCGTGAATTCTGAACTTTAATGTTGCAATAACATTAGTTTGCCTTAATATGTTGTAAAAAAGTTTTATAAAAATAAGCAACATTTTGGCACTTATTTTCATATCCATAGCATTTGCATATATGTGGCTTTGGGTAAACTCTTTCCACAGTGCAAGGAATGAAAGTGCTTTACAAATGCAAAAATATGGAACCTATTTCATTGGAGACAATTCCTAGACCAACCAGGTTTCAAAAAATTTTACATAAAAATGTGGAAGTAACTGTAGACTGCTTTGTGAAGACTATTAATTGAGAAAGCAAACCAATTTGGAAAGCAAATCATTAGAGTAAGTTTTCTTTTCATACATTTCTTTTTATATTATGTTTGGGAGGGTTTCCCCCCTTCCTCAAATAGCAATGAAAGAAATGACAGAGGCCTCAGGCAAGAGTTCTTTCCAGGTTGCTCCTGCTTTAAACATAGCAATCTGACTAATCCTGGTGCTGAGAATGCAAAACGAACCCCAGAACACAAGACTCCCCACCATCATACTGCTACTGTCCCTTGTCAGAAATTCTGCCTTCACATCAAAGAAGCCTTATCTGAATGAGCAAGGAGAAAGAAGAGAGGAGAATTACTTAGTTCAATGTGGGCAAATCAGTGGTTTCTTGCTGGACCCTGTAGGGGAGGACTCCAAAATCCCTCATTATTGGGGGAGAATAGACAGATGGCATTGATTATTCTTGGAACACCTTTCTCCTAGATTTAATTTAAAATGGAAATTCTAGTATGGGGCCAAGAGAAGGCAAACTTCACTGTGGATTGGGTAGGGATAATATGATGGGCATGATGCCTTCTCTCCTCCTCCCTTCCTCCCTCCCTTCCCTTCTACTCTTCTTCTTGCACAGGGCCAAGGAGCAGTGCCAAGGAAAAGATGGGACTAAGGCACTTTACAGCCTTTTTTGCTTACTCCTCTTCTTTACATATATCTTGTATGGAGATTATATTATATTTCTTTTTATGTCATCTTTGTTTGCCTATTGTCTACCCAACTAGAATGCAAGCTCCTTGAGAACAGGAACTGTTTTTTGCCTTGCTTTGTATTCTCCAAAGGTTTGGCACATATGGGCCAAAATCTGGCTCAAAGCAAACACTAAATAAATGTTTGGTGACTGACTGACTCCACCTCACTCTTGCTCCCATCCCCCTTTGAAGGAGACCTAGAAAAATGCTTCCAATGACTTGCCCTGGGAGATCCAAACTATGTGAGTGACCCTGGAATTCTCATAATCCATCTCCTTCACTTGGAACTCTTTCCTTCTTCATCTCTATCTCTGCCTCCAGCCTTCCCTGGCTTCCTTCAAGTCTCAGTTAAAATCATACCTTCTACTTGAAACTTTTCCTGATCCCCCTTATAGCTAGTACCTTTTCTTCTTAGGCTGTAAACTCCTAGCAAAGACTGGGTTTTTGTGTTTTGTTTTTGCCTTTCTTTCTGCAGTGCCTGGAACACAGTGATATATTTAATAAATGCTTGTTGGTTTGACTTAGAACCCATAAGTGACTAACTCCTGATCCAGGATATTGTTCTAGTATTCAACATGCAGTAATTCTGTAGAGTTTTGCATGGATTATCCTGGTTTCTCCAGAGATATCAGGCTTCTAGCGAACTTTGACCAAGTCCTATACTTCTTATGCTCCCCATCTCTAAAACAATTACAACTACAACAACAAAACCACCACTTGCACACAGAACCTGTCAGAATATCAAGAAATAATTATCAACTGATTGGTTAATTAGATATGCCCTACCCCCAGAACTAGGTTCTCAGGCAATAGGTTGAAAATAATTTAACAAAAGAATTGTAGTCACTAAATACATGTTGGTTGAATGAATTAGTGACTACTCTTTAACAGCCTCAAATGGGCCCAGATACATAGAAGGACTTCAAAGTAAATTTTTATCCTGTTTTTCTCTAGCTTAGGTAAAATATCTTAAAAGTCAAAGCTTAAACTACTTTTCCTGAATGACTATTATCTTGATTAAAATTGCTACAACTGCTTCCATGAGGAATTTAGGTTGTGATTAGAGAAGAATTTTCTAATAATAACTGACATACATCTCAACAGCACATCAAATGAAGCAATGGTATTTCCTACTTGGGCCCCCTCCCTCTCCCCCATAGAATAAATTATCATACAACTAAGATTTATTTTGATACTATTCTATCTGAAAGTAGAAAGAATATCCTCCATAAAAAATTGTCACAAAATCTGGTGCTGGAGAGGAATCTTAGAGAACATCAAACCAACCTCCTTCATTCGACAGATGAAAAAATTCAGGTCCAGAAAAGGTGACCATTTCAATAGGAAGAAGCAAAGGCACAGTTGCTCTCCTTGGAATGAAATGTACACTCATTCTTGTCTCATCTCAAAAGCCTACAATCCCTAGCTTTTTCCAAAGCTCATCTACCTAGGTCAGGAGGCACCTTCTAAGACAAAAGGCTTTTATCACTTGTTATTAGTGTCTCTCTCTGGAAATTACATTGCATTGCTTTGTACAAGCTTTATGTCTATTGAGTTTTATAAATGTTGTAGCTCCTTCTCTTCTCTTCCTCCACACTCCCATCCTCCTCATGTAAGCTCTTTGAGCACAAAAACTGAAGTTTTTGTCTTTTTATCTTCAGTGTTGTATGTCCACTAAGAGCTCTTAATAAAGATTTGTTGAATTGAATTGATTTTTTTGAATCTATGTCTTTTGATCCCAGATCCAGGTCACATTCCAACATACCATGCTACCATCCATGGTTCCACCTGATAGCATGATTCTGAGATCTTGAATCCTGTCTATGCAGGAAAAAGAAATACAGATATGTTCATTCCCTGACTGTACTACCAGCAAAGCTAGACATTTCAAGGGGAAAAGACTCCCCAAGAAAACAACAACAACAACAATTCTTAGTGTGATAATCCCATTTGGTAGTGTTTGACTAATGCCTTGAGTTAGATCAAACTTCCGCTTTGCTATTCTATGTACTTAAAGTTTTAAATTTCATTTTAAACTCATCAAACTACTCATTGTCATCAAAAATACTTTTAAAACCCATAGGAAGAGTCAAGATGGCAAAGTAAGAACAGGAACTTACTTGAGCTTGTCCTGAACTACCTGCAATACCTGTAAAAAATTACTCTAAACAAATTTTAGAGCTACAAAACCTACAAAATGACAGAGTGAAATATGTCTCCAGCTGAGGACAGCCTAGCAGGCCAACAGGAAGGGTCTATCACACAGAAATGGGAGTGGAGTGCAGTCCTGCTTGGGCCATCCTGGCACAGGCCAGTGGCACAGACTGGCTGGAGCAGACCTCAGGGGACTGAAGGTAGTTCACACAGGGCAGCTATGGTAGTTTTCACACTTCTCAACCCATAAACACCAAAGAGAAAGTGAAAGATCAGTGGTGAAATTCTGTTGGACCTGGGTGAGAAAAGAACAGCCTCAGCCCCCAGGGTGGAGGTGGTGGTGGATGTGGCAGCAGCAACAGCAGTGGCAACAGCAGCAGCAGCAGCAGCTGCTTCTGGGGCTCCAGGTCCACAGATAATGGGGGGACCAAGTGGATGACCAGAGGGCAATTGAAGGAATCTCTTTGTTGGCACTGAGGCAGGATTCTCTTGCTTTGCTCTGCTTGAATTAGTCTTGAGTGGTGATCCTGGGGTGAGGAGCACTAGCATGGCAGAGCTTGTTGAAGCTGTGGAGAAGCAGTTCGCCTCACAGTTCTGAGGCAGGTGGCTAGAAGAAGCTCTGACAACAGATGCACAAAACCCCAGAAATTTGGGACACAGCTCTCTCCACTCTGGAAGCAGAGTTCTACCATAGCAAAGAGCTCAAAAGTCAAGTATTTTGTTGGCAAGATGAGCAAACAGAGGAAGAAAAATCAGATTATAGAATCATCCTTTGGAGACAAAGAAGATCAAAACATAGAACAAGAAGAAGACAACAAAGTCAAAACTCCTATATCAAAAGCCTCCAAGAAAAATATGAATTGGTCACAGGCCATGAAGGAGCTAAGGAAGGATTTTGAAAATCAAGTAAGAGAAGTAGAGGAACAATTGGGAAGATAAATGAGAGTAATGCAAGAAAATTATTAAAAATGAGTCAACAGCTTGCTAAAGGAGATCCAAAAAAATACTGAAGAAAATAACACCTTAAAAAAAAAGACTATCTCAAATGGCAAAAGAGGTCCAAAAAGCCAAAGAGGAGAAGAATGTCTTAAAAAGCAGAATTAGCCAGATAGAAAAGGAAGTTCAAAAGCTTTCTGAAAGAAATAATTCCTTCAAAATTAGATTGGAGCAAATGGAAGCTAATGACTTTATGAGGAATCAAGATATTATAAAACAGATCTAAAAGAATGAAAAAATAGAAGGCACTGTGAAATATCTCATTGGAAAGCCAACTGACCTAGAAAATAGATCCAGGAGAGATAATTTTAAAATTATTTGACTGCCTGAAAGCCATGATCAAAAAAAGAATCTAGACACCATCTTTCAAGAAATTATCAAGGGAAACTTCCCTGATATTCTAGAAATCAAGGGTAAAACAGAAATTAAAAGAATTCACTGATTGCTTCTTGAAAAAGATCCCAAAAAGAATACTCCTAGGAATATTATAGCCAAATTCCAGAGTTCCCAGGTCAAGGAGAAAATATTACAAGTAATCAGAAGAAACAATTTAAGTATTGTGGAAACACAATCAGGGTAACACAAGATTTAGTAGCTTCTATATTAAGGGATTGAAAGACTTGGAATATGATATTCCAGAGGGACAGGGTCAAAGGAGAAAATAGAATAAATGGAGGATGGGATAGGTTGGAGGGAAATAAAGTTAGTCTTTCACAAATATCACTACTATGGAAATGTTTTCCATAACTACATACGTATAACCTATATTGAATTTCTTGTCTTCCCAGCAGGGATGGATGAAGATGGAAGAAGGGAGAGAACCTGGAACTTAAAATTTTAAAAACAAATATTTAAAAATTGTTGTTACATGCAACCGGGAAATAAGATATACAGGCAATGGGGTATATAATTCCATCTTGCCCTACAAGAAAGTATGGGGGAATGGGGAAAGGGGAGCAATGGGGGGAATATAAGAGAGGGCAGACTGGGGGAAGGGGTAATCAGTATGTTTACCATCTTGGGGTGGGGGTAGTGAAAAGATGGGGAGCAAATTTGGAACTCAGTATCTTGTGGAAAATAAATGTTGAAAACTAAAAATAAATAAATAAATTCTGTAGGGGGGCAAAAAAACCCCATAGGGTACATGGTCTTGTACTAGTGGACTATAATTCTCATTAATCCCTATACTCTATAGAATAATCCCCTCTCCCCATGGTCATTTAGCCTTTCACATATTTTAGGATTTGTATAATCCTTGGAAACTCGTGGGTTCGGTTCTCTTTTCAAAGTATAAAGAACTATTTAAAACAGACTGGTTGGAGAATTAATTGATTTTATAAAAAACAAAGACTTTTGGAAATGGTTGCAGTCAAATCTTCTTACGAATCCTTCCATAGCAAGAGGAAATTCCTTAAGGCCATAATCCCATCTGCCCACATGCCCATTCTTTCTTCCTCTGGTTTATACTGTGCCCTGTGTTTTCCAATTTGCCTAATTCTAAATGTGAGCACCAAAATTCAGGTTTTTATAATAATAATACCTTATACTCTAAGCACTTTCACATCCATTATCTCATTTGATAGATCAGAGAGGATAATATGGGTAAAATGCTTAAAGCTATATATAATTATTTTTATTGGAGCCTCACAAATGAGGTTCCTGGAATGGGAAGGAGGTTGCAAAGGCAAAAAGCAGTGGACCTGGTCATAGGCAAAAAGCTACCTTTATTTAAAACTTTGTCATATCCCTCTCTTCATATCTTTGTCTCCTCATATTCTTTTTCTCCTCTCAGAATCTTGCATTAACTCTCAGAACCTCTCAAGGAAGCATGCCACCTGATCTTGCTTTCTGGTAAAAACTTCACACCCTAAACCTTTCTCTCCCTCTTTCATCAAGACTTACTGGATCCATGTCTAATCTCTGTATATAACCTTATTAGGTAAATGGAGGTAACTGTTAATAACACATCATTGTTAATAGCATGGGTTGTTTTTGGTTTTTGTCCAGATCATGACACTCAGTATGGAAACTCATTTTACTAATGCACATAGGACCAACTCTTCTGAAATTTGAAGTGGAGCATGGAAAAAAAACCAAATTACCTCTCAGATCTACATGTAAGGGAAGAATTTATGACCAAACAAGAGATAACAAGCTTCATTGCAGGTAAAATGAATTATTTTGATTGCATTAAATTTAAAAGATTTTGCACGAAAAAACTTGAAATTAAGGGGATGCCCATCAATTGGGGAATGGAGAAACAAGTTGTGGTATATGAATGTAATGGAATACTATTGTGCTATAAGAAATAAGGAGGAGATGGACTTCACATTTACCTGGAGAAGGTTATACAAATTGATGCTAAGTGAGAAGAGCAGAATCAGGAAAAACTTGTACACAATCACAGACACATACTATGTGTGATGACCAACCTTGATAAACTGCACTCTTCTCAGCAACACACAGTTATAAGACAACTCTACAAGTCTCAGGATGGAAGGAGATACCTATATTCAGAGAAAGATCTATAAAGAACAGAGTTTAAATGGAGACTGAAGCAATCTACATGCTATCGCTCTTTTCCATGTTTGGTTTTGTTTCCTTTTTCCTATTGTCCACTCCATTGGTTACAACCCTTCTATACAACCAGACTAATGTCCAATGTGAAAATTGGAGGGGATGTGAGAAAATAGGTAGACTAATGCACTATTGGTGAAGTTATCAACTGGTCAAAGCATTCTGGAGAACCATTTGGCACTATATCGCCAAAGCTATAAATCTATGTGCACTCTGACCCAGCAATATTGCCAAGAGGTATGTACCTCAAAGGGGTCAAAAAAAGAAAAAGCAGGACCCATATGTAAATACAAACACATGTGTGTATATATACATGTTTGTGTGTGTGTATGTGTGTGTGTGTGT
>CM053587.1:100435618-100451082 GCA_028646515.1 Pseudochirops corinnae
TAATAATTAGAGAAATAATCTTTCCATTTATAGATAGAGAACTATTGGATACAGAATGCAGATTAAAGTATATTTTTCTCTTTATTTTTCTTACTTTTTCGCTAATTGGAAAGTATGTTTTGCATAACATTATATATATATGATGGCTATTATATTTCTTGCCTTCTCAGTAGATGATGGAAAGAGGAAAGAGAGGGAGAGAATCTGGAATCAAACCTAATTAAAAACCTTAAAACAGACTAGGAATCCAAAATTTTGAAAATAAATGAACAAATTATTGTATATGAATGTAATGGAATATTAGTGACTCAGTGCAAATAAAAATTTAGAAGCAGAAGACAGATAAAGTAGTGCTTTGTGAAGAAAACAGAAGTGAAAGAAAAATATATACATTTAGTGCAACTATGTAATGAAAGACAAGAATAATAGTAATTTCTATGTAATATATGCGGAAAAGAAAGCCATAATGGCTCATAAAAACAAGGATAGTGTAGGTACTATTGTGATAAAGTCAATATATACATCTTTGGAACTGAAGCTAATAAAGCAAAAGTACCTAGCAAATAATATGTTTACAGATATGTATATAATAATTTTTAAATCTCTTTAAAATCTTGTTTTATTTTACTTTCTTTTTTTGTTATTAAATCAAAGTTATATTTGAATACTTGTACATGTGAAATGATATCCCAATATATTTTTTAAAGACATGTTTCTCTGTGTCTTATAGACTACTACAGATTGCATTTTTTTTAAATCATTAAAAACTAACAAGGACAATAATTTATTTACTACAATTGTCCTTCAAGGTGTGTCTAGTGTTACTCTGTCAAAACAGCCTAAGGATGATAGCATCCATCTGTCCTCTCAACCATATATTTGCTTGTTACATTATTGGAAGGCTCAGGTAGCTCACTGTTCATCATTCCTTTACCTGAATAATGAACAGTGACTTTCATTCTGTGCTTCTCATTTACACCCAAGTTATGGAGCACAGAACATTATTTTTTCTATTAAAGACAATGGATCCTTTGGAATCACTCCCATCTAATGTGCATCTGTGCTTAGGAAACTGACTGGGAATGTTAATACTATAAAAGAACCCATTCCCCAAAGCTGGCCAAGCTGCTAGGCACTCTCCCAACTTTTTGGATTCTCTCTAAGGCAAAACAGTCACCAGTAAGACTAGGAAGGAAGACAAGATTAAAAAAAAAAAACAAAAAAAACAGTGGATGATTAAAGCAGGGAAAGTCAAATGACCAAGTAATCCCTGGGACAGAATAGACTCAAGTAGAATTTATTAAACACCTACTATGTGCCAGAGACATTGTGCTAAGTGCTTGGGATATGAAGAAAGGCAAGCAAAGGGCTTCCCGCTCACAGGAAACTCACAGCATAAAGGAAAAGTCAACATGCAAATAATTATGTACCAAGAAGATATATAAAGGATAAATGGGAGATAATCAGGCATTTTTTTTCAATGCTGGTTGAACAAACTGAATGATATACAAAGATAAATCTAACAGCCTTTCACTTCCCCAGCCCTCTTATGTTACTTTTTAATTTCCTGAATACAGGACTACTAATGTCAAGGAAAATAAAATAAACAGTGAAAGAAGTTTCCAAATTATCTCATAAGATTTATAGCTAAAAGAGACTGAAGAAATCATTTAGTCCATTCCCCTAGAGTCCCATGGAGACACTGAGTGTCAAAAGCATGTTTCCAAGGTGAGTGATACCGCCCCCTGAGGAGCTCTGGAGAGGACATGAAGTTGAGGTAGTAGCCTTGGGTGCAATTGAGAGGTAATGAATAAAAACATGGGGGCAGTAGAAGCATGAGGAAAGAAGAGAAGAAAATTTTGAAAAACCATTCATACATACATGTTTCATGTTTTGTGTAACAGAGTTAAAGTCATAGTGATTTTATTATTTTCCAAATAAACATATAAAATGCAAGTTATAACCAATCAGTGGTCAAGCCCACTGACAGGTCTTAACAAGCAAGTGTTGACAGGCAAGCATGTGGGGCATCGTTAGGAAGTCCAGCATGTATAAGCAGAAATATGTTCATGTAAATGACTTGTTTACAATACAATACAATACTATATGGTTACATGATACAATATTATGTCCAAAATTTCAATGCAGGAAAAAACCCACAAATTTACAACAAATTATTAAACATAAGATGCATCATTTTAAAAAAGATTTAAAGAAAGATTTCCAGGGAGATGATGAATAATTTTTTTTTTTTAAGGGCTGATAGGCCAAAAAAGTTTGGGAACCTCTGGTCTTGAGTATTAAGTGATCCTCTCTAGATATTGCAAAGAGTTCAGACTGATGGACTGACTTCTAGTTTCTGTATCCCAAACCTTGTTTTACAGACCAAGAAAAGGAAGTGGGTTCACCAGAAACCTTTCCTACCAGCTTACTCTTTATTCTCTTTTCTTTCTGCTATGCACTGCCCAAATGTTCACAGAATTCCAGAGATGGAAGGAATCATCAAGTTCATCCAGCCCAAATTCCTGTCTACTACAAGGAATTTCCCATTCAGTTAAGATGAAAAGTCCCCTTCAGACCTCCCTTCTCTTATGCACTCATATATTCTTTTTCATTACAATTATTGTATGTGTATCTAATTCCCTATCTAGTCTATGAATCAATGGAAAAAGGATTTACAAAGCACTAATTTTGTGTCAAGCATTATGCTAAGTGCTAGGAATATAAAATGGAAACGTGAGATAGCCTCAGTTCTCACACCCAGAGCTCACACTAAATGGGGAAGACAACACATAAAGAAAGGTTCAGATGCAGGGTGGATGGCAAGGCCCAAGGGCATTTCTGTAGATAAGGTAAGAGTATCTGGCATTCTAGAGGGCCTAGGGACAGAGCCGAAAGAAGGGACTATTTCTTAATTCTAGTGTCTAATATGGTGCTCTGCACACAGTTAGTATTTGACAAGCATTTGTTGAATTAGATTTGATTACATCCTTAGAAATAGTCATCTAGGTTTTGCTTGGATGCTTCCATGTTTTATCTAAGACAACCCAGTGATTCAATCTCTTTTTTTCTTTCTCTTAATTCTTGCCCCAAATCTCTCTAGCATGCTTCCACTTTTGTGTTCATAGATTTACATATAAGCATGTGCTTGGGTTTAGTGCTCCTTCTTTTTCTCTTCTGTCTGATTTTTTTTAAGCAAGATCATACCCAGGACACAAACAAAATCAGGATTTCCCATCAACGGCAAGGTCCTCCAAATACTCATGTAGCCACTGGAGTTGGAGGTGGTTAGTATCACAAGCAAACCAGCTACTTCTTCTTAGCTGGCCCCCAACTTTGGAGTGGAGGGTGTATGAATTTACCTTCGTCAATGCCTCCATTCCATCTCTAATTCAGTGACAGAGAAGATGCCAAAATGGCCAAAGCTGAAAATAAATGCCTGAGTTTTCTACCTTTCACTCACACAGCAAGACAGTGATTGCTGTCTTGCATAGTCTGAGTATTTGACTAATACTCAGGTTTGGAAGGTTTTTCATAAATTAATGAATAAAACCATAAGAATTTCTTTCATTTGGATCAAGCTCCTAACTAGGAGAAAAATCTGGCACTTGGAGCCAAGGTTCAAATCTGTCCTTTTTGAATCTCTATGTAACATAAGCCATTCACTGATCCCTTTCTCTCAAGGCCTCCTGCTCCACCCTGATTCACAAATTAGGATACACACAAATCAAAAGCAATTATGATTGAACAAGTTGCATCTAGTCAGAGAATTCAAGTTATACAAATAGAAATTATGAACACAAATTTAGAGAACAGAGATAAGTTTTAGAATCAGGATATGCCCTACTGGTACAGGAGTGGGAGAGTGTTAAAATGTGTCACCATCTTCCTGATCAAAAAACAAAACAAAACAAAAATGAAACAGTTCAGGAATGCTTAATTTCACTCTAACCACCCCATTCATCAGGAGCCTAAGAGGCAGAGTCATTGGTTGATGAAACCAAGTCATCTCACTACCCAGTCCCCCACATTCCAGCTTCCATTCCCTCTCTTTGCTTTTGCACACTTACGTCTATTCTCAATGTGCATTAGGAGTCCTTCCTTTCCCTTAAACCAAAAACCAAATAGTTCAAACTCCCATCTCTGAGGCTTCCCAGTGGTACTGATGATAGTCTCAGTCCCTCCCAGGACAAGAATAAAAAAATAACTGTCCATATGGACTTCATTTCACAGAAGTTCATGTAGTTAGTCTCTGAAGACTTCTCCCTGCCTTTGTAGATCTATCTCCAAAAGCCTGCTATACTATTCAAAGAGAAGACTGTATTGTACTAATTATATTGTGCCCCCCAATAATACTATAGACCTTACTTGGTAAAATCCACAGTAATAAGAAGGAGATAAATCTGATCATCTATTGCGAGGAAACACAATGAATGCATCACTTCCAGGATAGGACAATACAAGGGGAGAGGCATCCCATTATATTAGTCTATCAGGACATATATCTTAGATAGGCATTGTAAATGGGCAATGCACTGGGCTCAGAATTAAACAGGAGGAGGAAATTAACTTTGATCACATTTTAGAAAAGGTATAACTATTTTGTTGCTTCTTTTTCTGCCTAAAAAATTCACCTTTTAAATAAGTTGGTTCTTTGGATTTTGGTTGGTTTTTTTTCCCCCAGTGGTTCCAGAAAGTGACCAATCATAGAATCCCAAGCCCTTGGAGGGACCACTATCACAAATAATGAAAAACACAATCAAGACCTGTGTAGTGGGTAGAAGACATCTGCAGCACGTTACCAAAGATGAGTTGCACATGAGAAACACCATCAGAAAAAGAGCTTTGAAAGCTTTTACATTAAGAAAAGCAGGTGGGCAAGAATGAGGCAAGTGATGGGAGGGTAGGTTGTAACCTCCAAGCTCTGAAGGGATTCAGAAAATGGTTCTCCATTGGATTGAGTTAGTCCTGTATGGAGGATTTCAGGGGGAAAAAGCCATGGGCAAGAATCCCACAAGATAAGAAAGTCTGTGGTGGCTGTGGTAATGTACAAACAGAGGAGCCATTAGTAATGATATGATCCCAGATCCAAGGATCTAAGTATGAAATGCCACTCCTGACTTCCAGTCATGAGTCCCAGCCTGCCAAATTAAATATTCCCACTTCACTTCACATGGTATGTTTATTGCACATACTGCACTAGGTGAAGAGGATACAAAGAGAAATAAAGTAATAGTCTCTGCTCTCTAGAAGCTTTCATTCTCCTGGGACCAGTCAGCATAGACATGGATAAGTGAACATAAGAGCCATGTCAAATCAATCTAAAATATTTGGGGGGAGGATTAATAACAGGGGGAATTAGGGCTCTTGGAGGAAGTAGGACCCGAGCTGATGGTTGTTGGGAGCCAGGAGTTCCAGAAAGTAGAGTGAGGAGGAAGAGTATTTTAATCATGGGGCACAACCTGAGCAAAAACACAGAGAGGGCAGATAGAATAGGAAACATTAAGTACAGGGGTTGGGGCTGTTAATGTAAAATGTGTGAAGGGAAGTAATGTGTCATCAGCATGGATGGAGAGGCTGCAGACAGTTGTGAAGAGCTTTAAATTCTGAACAGAAGAGTTTGGAGGAGGAAGAGGGGACCCACTTGTGAGCATCCAACAGGAGAGGATGTACAAAAGCCGTACCTTTGGTTTTCCATAAGCTGCCTCTTACCACATCCAATTTCATGTGTTTTCTTTCGAAATAAACTGGCCACCATTTGGCCCTCTGGTTGATTTTTTTGTCCTAAGAGAGCATCATTCCTCATTTTTCTCTCTAATTAACTAGGAACTTCATTCGCTTGGTTTCAGGCTGAAGCATGATACTTCTTTAAATTGGGAGATTTCCTCACGTTCAAGACTGTATGGCCGAGCACACTCCAGGTAGTCGGTCCATGTGGAAATATATCCTTTTCACATTTGAGAAGATTTGTATAAAGAGGAAAGAGAAAGGCAGCATCTGTGGCCTTGGCCACACAGGAAACATGCGGCTTGTCTCAGGGATGCCATGCAACGTCAAACCTGACAAAAGCACCATTTTTAACATTTATATCCTGCTTGCTGCTTTTTCATTAATCAGCAGATTTCCCTTCCCTTTTAATCCTGATGGTGGAGTACATAGCACCTGCATCATAGGCTAACCATGACATATAAGCTGTTGTTCTATGTAGTTTATTTTATTCTATACACATGTTGGACTCAGTGATCTCTAAGGTCCTTGTCAACCCTGAGATGCTGTGATTCTGAAAATCCGTAATTGTTCTATTCGGGGTGGCCTGACCTGACTTGATCTGTGTCAACACAGCCACCCCATGCCAGAGTCCTACTGTATTTACTGAGCCTCCCCAATGTGACAGGTCTTGTACACACTATTTGTGTTGACAAAATACAGTCACAACATGGCCCCTGACCTCTTGGAATTCACAATACAGGGCAGCCTGACACATACCCTTCGCCTATACAGTAACAGATCAATGACCCAGCACCAAGTCATTCACAAATGGATAGCTTTTTCAACGCTAGTTTTATATTCATTTTTTCCTCCCTGACTTTTCTTCTTGGGTTTTTCCCCTTACAATTTGATTTTTAAAAATTTAAGTTGATTTCAGGGAAATAGTGTTTCCTAGGAAGAGCTTGAGGGAAGAAACAGACTTTCCCCTCTCTCCTTCCCAATCTCCTTCCACCTAGGAGAATTAAGAGTGTCTTGAAAAGGAAGGCCCACACAGCTATCTCTTTCTAGTTCTTTTCTCTTCTACCCCGGAGGTATTGAATCTTGACCTCAAGGACAGCTTGCTTTTGACCCAACACATGAGATGGGAATTACCCTTATCTGTCTTAGATAATAGTATAGGTTATTAGGGCTCATGAAAGCAATAACCCCTTTTTTATTCTTTCAAACTCAGTACTTGCGTCTGTCTGATAATTTGCTGTCTGAACCTGTTTGTGCTGGGAAATGAGCTTTTCTGATAGTAGATTCTAGTTTGGTGAGTCTTGTTGGAACACCTGGCCGTTACTACCCTGAAGAATGCTTGCTAAATGCATGAGGTAGCTCCCATCAGCATAACTACTGCTTCCAAGGGGGAAGGGGGAAGATGGAGAGCAATTAGATTGCATCATGTGACTAGTTGAGCAGTTAGGATAATAAAGTAGCAACTTTGCAGTCCCAGAGATACTCTGAGAGAAAAGATGTGTGTGGGTGCAAGTGTTTGCCAATTTAATACTTCAAAAATCAATTTTTTGACAAGCACTAAGGAAGGCTTTTAGGGAAAACAAGGAGTCCCATCTGACCTGAGTCCCCACCCTATATGGAGTAAGGCTTGCCAATATTTCAACCTGATTCAGCAGAGGATGGAAGTTGCCAGTCAAAATCACCTTTTTGCGAGGAAATAAGAGGGTTGTAATAAAAACTGTAAAAATGCCAAGGGGGAAGGGAAGGAGCTAATTTAAAATACTGGAAATATTTGCCAGAGCATCTGCTTGAAACAAAATAAAAGATGTACTTTAATGAAAAATGTTTTTAAATCTTTAAAGGAAATAGAAAGCATGGCAGCAGTGTGAATGGAGTGGGAGGCCACATGAAATCAGCCTTTTTAGAACCTTCAATATTTCAGCAGAGGGCAAGGCGATGCCTCACTAATGTTCCCTCTTGGCCTTTCCAAACAGTGAGAATGGGGGGGTGGGGGGGCGGGGAAGGGAAGGGGGGAAGGGATAAGTAAGCAAGCAAAATAGTCAAACAACTTTATGGTGTAAGACCTGTTTATATACCCTTACACACCATTAAACCTTATTATGAATGTTAGGGAATGGGTCAAGTTTCAAGGACAGAAGCTAATCACACCTGATGTAAGACAGGCTGTATTCACAAACATACTTTGTTGGTGTCACTGAACCACAAGTTAAGAGCAGGAATGATTATCCAGATCTTTCTCTTCTTTTTCCTCTTCCTCCTCTTCCTCGTTCTTTTTCTTTTCCTCCTCTTTCTCTTCTTCCTCCTCCTCTTCCCTTCCCCTTCTTCTTCCTTCTCCTCCTCCTCCTCCACTTTATATAGTGGTTTCTCTTCTATAAAGCACTTTGTTAAGATTATGCCTGTGAGGATAAGTAATGCAAATATAACATATCTGTGGGTATGTCTACACACACACACACACACACACACACACGCACATACACTCATACAATGTATATTGTGGGCTCTTCACACATACGTTCTTTGGCTTGTGGTTCCACTCAGATTTTCCCCTCGGGAGCATCACATTTTGGTTGGTGTCTAGGACACCAGCAATAAAGAAAAAGCCTTTTGTTCTCCTGTAAGCACTCAGACTCACAATGGGACACATATAGAGCGGGTATTATTTCACCTAATAGTGTAAATGGCAGGCACCCAAACCTATTTACACACCAACTTTCTTTCCCTCTCCTGTGAGTCTCAGTTCCTAGAGATCTGCACAGTCCTCCAGAATTATCCAGAATCTTCTTCAAAGTTCAGTTCAAATATAGCTTCTGGCATGAGTCCTTTCCTGCTATCTGTACCTCCCCCCCGCCACATGCTAGTACATTCCCCTCAAATTACCTTGTATTTATTCTGTATATAGTTATATATGTATATGTTGTCTCCCTCAACAGATTCTCTCTTTAAAAACAAGTATTGATTTTTTTTCCCTTTGTATCTCCTATGGCTGATAGTGTCTGACATATAATATTTTATTGGTTTTTTTCATGCCAAAACTGTGATTTCCTTGGTTTAAGGCAACCCTAAAAAAGAAACTTCCTCCTCAGGGTAGATCAGCATCTAATCTGCAACTTAAAGTCTTCCACAGCTGCCTGAGGGCATTCAGAGGTTATCTGACCTGCCCAGGGTACCAGAGGTACATACTAGATTCTTTATAAATGCTTGTTGATTGACTGATGGGGGTTGAAGACCTCCCGAAAGGGAAAATTCTCACTTGGGGTCATTAGAAAATCAAGTCTTTTTCCCTGACCCCACAGGTTCATATTACTCACAGAATTATTCAAGTGAAGAATAAGGTCCAGCTTTGCCTTCCATGCATTGTGGCCCTGATTTCTGCTTGGTCCAGGAACTTCTCAACTTATTCCAGGAATGATTGTTTAAGAACCCCTCTTCTGTGTATGTGCATGCATGCATTATGCGCTTATATGGGTGCACGTACACATATATACATACATTTCTTTTTTATAAATCACTTTGTTCACATTAAGCCTGTAGGGGTAAATAATTAAAGTATAACAATCCATCTATGTATATATTTATGTGCATACACACACAATATATGTATGTGCATATTATACATATATGTAATATATGTGTGGGAGTTATATACACTTACACACAAGTGGGTGTATATTTTATATATGTATGTATATATATATATATATTATATATATAATCAAATGTTCCTCTGATTTCACTGATATGGATTTCAGTGATGAAATATCCTTCCTATATGACTTTAATTCATGTCCTCACACCAATTCACCATGGTGTTTACCCAGCATGCTAGGAACCTTCCACACTTTCTCTTGACATCACAAGGATACAAATGGAGCACACAAGTTGTGTGTGTATACATATACACATACATATACATATATATATACATATCCCTTTCTCCATATGACCAGCCCACATTCTTTTACATTTATGTCAATATGTCTGTCTGTATAAATACATATATATAGTATTGAATTGTATATAGACATACATACATATACAATATATAGACATATACATAACTGAAATATATATCCATAAAGATAGTTCAATAATTTAATGATTAGCTATCAATCAGTATTATTAAGCAATCTTCTGTGTGCCAGGCACTATGCTAAGTAATGGAAATAAAAAAAAGTAAAATAATTCCTACTCTCAAAATATTAACATTCTAATGGGGGAAGCAACACATATAAGCACATACAGAATAAATTCTTACAAGGTAGGTAAATATATGGTAATTTTGGACAGGGGGTACTAACAGTTGATGAAGGGATCAGGAAAACACTTCTTGAAAAAGATGATGTTTGTTCCACACACAGCAGGAGGGGGAGTAATGTACAGTGAGGCTGGAAAAATAGGTTGTGGCCAGGATGTGAAAGGCTTTAAAAGCTAAACTAAAGAATTTAATATTTTATTTTAAAGTCAATAAAGAGCTACCAGAATTAATTGAGTAGGAAAGTGACATGGTCAGATCTACTCTTAAGTAAAATCATTTTTTGATCACATGGAGGGTAGATTGGAATAAATGGAGACTTTGAGGCAAGAAGACCAATTAAGTGGCCATTGCAATAATCTAGGTGAAAGATGAGGGCTGAACTATGGTGAGAGCTGTGTAAGTAGTGAGAAGGGCTCATATGAGAAAGATGTTGTGAAAATAGAAATGGCAAGATCTGGAAACTGATGGGATATGTGGAGCGAGGTATGCAGAATAATACTGAGAAGCTAGAAGGCAATCATAAATCTTCCACAGAGGAACTACTTACTCTTCTGGAGAATTTCCCCTAGGATATTCATTTTTCCTTATTCAGGTTTTCTATATGTTATTCCCTGAAAATCTCTATTTCTAATCATATACGTTCTTATTATCCTTTATGCTACTTTTTTGCACTTAGCTCATTGTTTGACAATAAAGGGCACCTAATAAGAGAAATGCAAATCAAAACAACTCTGTAGTTTTGCTTCCCATCCAACAAATTGATAAAAATGACAAAAGGTAGAAATAGTCCATGTTTGAGAGGTTATGGGAAGGGAGGCCCCCAATATACTGTTACTGGATCTGTAAATTGATCCAACTATTCTGTAAACTAATTTGGAATTGTGCTAAAAAGAAAATGTGACTAAAATGTCTATACCTTTCGACCTAGAGAGTCCACTGGTAGGCACATACATGCCCTGATGAAGGTAAATATTTTAACAGTCCTTTTTTGTAGTCACACAAAAAAATCAAAAACAATGTAGATACCCATTGATTGAGAAATGGCTAAACAATGTGTGATACATTAATGTAATGTTACTCAACCATAAGAAATGATGCATATGAAAAACTCAAAGAAACATAGGAAAATGTATATGAAATGGCATAGAATGGATTATGTAGAATCAGTTTTTTTAAATGGTATACAAAATAAGAACAATCAAGCAAAGGAGACAGGAAGAAGGAATTCAAGTACCATGGAACTAATGGAAATTTCTGGTTGTCGTCAGTATTTTTTCTCTGACATTGAAGTTCTGGATTTTAACTATGACATTCTTGGGACTTTTCCTTTGGGGAGGTTTCTTTTCTTTCAAGAAGTGATTGATAGATTTTTTTTTTCTTCTGTCTTTCACTTTACCCTCTGGTACACATAAATCTAGGCCATTTTTGCTTATTATTTCTTGAAATTTAGTTTCCAGGATTTTTTTTTTATCATAGTTTTCGTGGAGTCTGATGATACTTCAATTATTCCTCCTGACCTTTTTTCCTATTTAATTGCCTTTGATAGAAGATACTTTAGAGTTTCTTTTTTTTCAATCTTTTGATTTTTTTTCTATTATTTCTTGCCATCTCATAAAATCATTGATGACTGTTCTCTAATTTTCAAGGAGTATGTTTTTCAGATAAGATTTGTCAATTTGTTATTCTAAATATTTTCTCAGAGTTTTTCTTTCAATGTTTATTTCTTGCTTAATAATTTCTAGTTATTAATATAGTCCTTGTGAATTTTTTTTTATTTTAGATCTCTATTTGCACTTGTTATGGAATCGTGTTCTCCTTCTTTTAGATATTTTTTTAATGTCTCTGGACCTAATACGCTTCTTTATAATGGTCTATATTTTCTTCTGCAGGCTTATCTCTCCAGCCTTACTTCCTGAAGTAGGCTTTTGTGCCAGGTCCAGGATCCAGCCTCTGATTCACTTTTGGGTAGATTGATCAAATTTTTTTTCATTCAATCTATGTCATTTGGGTTCTACCCCCTGAACATACCTACCCCATCCCCATTTTCAAGGTTCTGAGCACTGGATTTTTAGGGCTCTCCATGGCATCTTAGGACAGAATGCTAGGAACCTGGCCTTTAGTATCTTTGCATGACCTTTCTTGCCCTAGGGACTGGTTGCTTCCTGGGTCCCAACTGTATGTTTCTAATCATCATAGGGATTTCTTGGAGGAGGCTTCTACTCTAGCTGCCTCTGAATTCAGAACCTCAATAGCTATCCACATCACTAGACTTAAGTGATTGAGGTCTAGAGACATGGATTTCTGATCATTCAGGGAAGCTACTTTCTCATTTGTCTGAGTATTGGTACTGACTTTTTTTTTGCAAACTACTTTCGTATTGGGGGCATCTGACTGATATTTTTTTTCAGTTCTGGAGCAGAAAAAGCTATTTATTACATTTTATCTTTGGATTTCTTGATCATTCTTCAGTTTGGCATGATTTTTTTAGGTTTATACCAGAGTAAGAATGGATGAGTCAACTTTCTTGCTCCTATTCAGACAGCCATGTTGGCCAGAAGATCAAGCTGATGTCTTTTAAGTAATCATTGACTTCACTGAAGAGGCCCTGTAATGTTTGGGGGCTTGCTATAATAAGCACAATATTCTCCATAAAATGAAGCATCTAAGGTAGGAAATTAATCCTTATGGAGAAGGACATCTTCCACAATAATAGTAAACCACTTTGAATACTATATGTCTATCTTTTTTATGCCTTGACTTAATAACCAACAGATCATCAGAGTTATTACTGTGGTTGTATTTTTCAAGGAATCTTCTAATATCCTAATATTCCTAATATTCTAATACTTCTAATATCCTAATATTCATGATATGCCTTTTAGTAGGAACAAGCCATTAAAGCAGGATCTTATTCTACAGAGTCAAATGCTTTTTAGAAACCAACAGAAAATAAACACAATAGAATGTTGTATTCTCTGTATCTTTCCATCAATTGTATGACAACGAAGATGGGGCCTAAAGCTCGTCTGTTGTTTTCTTCTCACATTTGCACCAGGGCATTCTTGATATTTCTATAGGCTTTCTAAAGATTAAAAATAGGCATATGAGTTGGTAGTTATTGATGTCATGTCAGTAACCGTTTGGGGGTTATACTACCATCTGTGGTATATTTTGATTCTTTTTCTATCTTCTCTCTGAGGTATCTGATTTCCTAGTGCTTTATTATTATTATTATTATTATTATTATATTACTTCCAGAATGGTCTGTTCAAGCCACTCTTCTTGGCTTCATTTTATTAAACATCATTTCTACTTACTCAAAGAGAAATGATATATTAGAATCCAAGTATGGTGATTCAGTTTTATGGATGATAAAAATTGGTTATTGCCATGACATGGGGAGATCATGGGACTTGCCAGTGGGAGCCTTATCCTTATTGGTATAACCAGAGGTCTCTAATTGATGCAATCCTTTATAAGCAAGGGGAGATGTAGCCAGTCTTGCCTGTGAGGATTGGGATAAGTATCCCCAGAGCTTCTAAGAGTTATATATGAAGACTCACCTGGGATAAATATTGGATCCCTTGCATGTGTGTTTCCTCTCCACCTCCCCCCACCAAGAGATTATCATCCCAAGATTTAGTTATTGAATGCCTTAGATTCTGGGAGCCATGAGAGATATTTTGGCAATTTTTTTTCTCCCTTTGATGCTTTGGATTGCAATTATACAGTCAATTTTCTGGCATTTCCTATATAACCCTTATAGACCAGTTCTTTTTGACACGGTATTTTGCAAACTTTTGCATTTATTGGATGATAAATACTGAAGTCTGCTGTATTATTGTATTTGTAAAAGTATTAATATTGATACTCATATGAGTAATATGAACTCTCCATAATTAAAAGGCAGATTCCTAGCTGACAAATGCTCATAATTTTCTTTTTAGTGCTTAAACAGACCTTGACTGCTTGCCTTATTGTGAAATTCTTAAGGACTAGATAGGATAAAGTTTGCCTGCTCCTCTAGAAACACAAAGTAATCAACTTTAAAAGCTTAATCTGTTTTCTTGTGAGTCTTACCCTTATTTGGAGCCTTGTTTGATATTGCTTTCTTTAGTCTATAGCTCATCCTACTTGTATTATTATTGTGTGAGTTTGGAATTCCAGTAGGATTGTCTTTGCAAGGTTGTGGCTTCATTGGGGGAAATTTGGGGTACCTTTTAATATAGGGACTCAGAGGAAATTTGCTTGGACCTCTGAGAGGATTATCTATGGCACAGGGATCCCTGGAGAGATTTTAGCATGCCATATATAAAGACACCTAGAAATTTTGTCCAGACCCTAATTAGGATGGCACTGTGCACAAAGAGAATCATGGAAGAACTTTCACCAGGATAGTTCATTTTATCACTTAATTGTGAAGGTGTTACTTATAGGTGAGCCCAGGTCCCTAAACCCTTTAGGAAGAGACCTATATACTCTGGGGTCATTATAGGAATGAAATTTTCCTTCTGAGTTAGAAGATATAGATGATGGAGTCAATCAATTAATAAACATTAATCAAGTACCTACAATGATAAGCACTGAGGATATAAAAAGTGGCAAAAGGCAGTCCCTGCCTTCAAGGAGTTTACAATCCAGTGGAAGTGAGATACTAACTGAAACTGGTAGTTATCATTTAGAAGAACTTACTGGCTTGGAAGTATGAGGTGATGACATTAAGGAGAAAGCTCCTTGGGGAGCCTAGGTGGTTCAGTGAATAGAACACTGGCGCTGAAGTCAGGAGGACCTGAGTTCAAATTCAGCCTCAAACACTTAACACTTGTGACCTTGGGCAAGTCACTTAACTCCAACCGCCCTGCCTTCCCCCTCCAAAACAAAAAAATAACAAAAAAAAAAAAAGAAGAAGAAGAAGATAGCTCCTGTCATACATTGCATATATTTTGGACTTTCTCAATGTATCATTCAGTTGTGCTGACTTTTTCTTTTCCTCTCAAAAAATATTATTTGTCACATAGAATTACTGGAAAGAGGGGGTGTAACGATACTAGGATTTGAAGATCTTCCACGCCCCTTGAGCTTGCTGACATAGCAGGAAGGGGTGGAGCAAGAAAACGCTGGAACCACGGGCGGGGCGGACTGGAAGCGGCGTCAGAGGCAGTGGCTGCGGCTGCGAACTCTTTTTGCTTTGAGCGGGCCAGAATCTCTGCTAAGGACTCCTGCTGAGGACTGCCTGGAGCAGGAACTGCCAGGGGCCGGAGCTGCTGGGACCAAGCTGCCTGGACGCTGAGCAGTTGCGTGTGTGAGGAGAGGAGGATCGTTGCCTGAGGTAGCCTGTCCTGTTTGAAGGCTTGAGGATGTGGGTGTTCACTACTTTGACCACATGTGCCAACTTCATCACTACTGGGTTGGCTTTGACTTTCTGGTTTTGGGACTCAGTCTTCTGGTATTTAAATGAATGCACTATCTATATTTCTTA
>CM053587.1:100451182-100471150 GCA_028646515.1 Pseudochirops corinnae
TTTTTAAAGATACCTCCATTCCCTCAGGGGTAACCCTAGAACTCTAAGGAGGAAAAAGTATCTATTATCAGCTCTGGAGACCTGACATCTCTGAGAATGGGAGTTGGATTAAAGATACAGAGAGTTTGTAAGGGCTATAATAGAACTGCTGAAATTTTTTTTTTCTATAGCCTATTGTTATTCTACCAATTTCTTGCACCAAATACATCCTTCAGATTATCTGGCTTAATTGAGCAAATAAGTAGCTACTTTAAAATCTCTTCTTTGTGTAAACTAAGTCTCAGACAAGTTAAATGACTTACCAAGATAGAACAGGTAGTTTCTGGTAGACTAGAACTTCAACCCAGTTCTCCCCATGCTTCCAAAGTCAATGCTCTTTCTACTACAACATAATGTCTCTCAAGGCACAGATGTCTGCAAGGCAGAGGACTCAAGAAGTAAGCATGTGAACTTTTATGTAAACTATATAGAGAGGCTGGTCATCTGGTTGTGCATGGGCAGAGGTATCTATCACGTAGATATTATAAAAAAAGAAATAGCAAGATATGGCCAGGGTTAGAATTATGTTAAGTATTTTAAGCATTTATTATGCCCCTTCTATATGCCAGGCATTGTGCTATTTTACCATATTATCCCATTTGACCCTTACAACAACCCTGGGAGGTAGTGATGGGGTATAGGTTCTGGAACCCCCTTGAACTCCTTGAATCTTCTCACTGGATCTGGTGTTGACCTGAACAATAAGCCTTCCTTATCACCATGACTGAATCTCTGTTACTCTAAACCTAGCCTAGCCCTCCATTGTCAATCATCTCCAGCTAGCCTTCAGCTACCTCCCACTCTTGACCCAAACAAAATATCTATGACCAAATCTCTTGCCCTTAAACTAGCCTAGCCCCCCAGTGTCCATTACTTTCCATGGTCGCCACTGTTTCCCACCCTTGATCCCCTCGCAATTCCATTCTCTTGGTTCCTGGAGTCTGACCTCAGTCTCATCAAGATCCTCCTTAAACTCCTCCTCAAAATCCTCCCCAAACCCCTTCTCTAGACCACCCGTAGATCCCTCCCACAGTCTCTCTGTATATAAGATCCATCTTGCCTCCATGAAGGGGCTCAGATTCTATCTAGCCTCACAAAGGTTCAAGGTTCTATCTGGCCTGCTCCCATTAGTGATCCAAATGCTCAGGCTCCTTAAGAGTCTGTACCCAATATGGTGAATCTTTAGTAAATTTTATTTTCTTTGGATAAGAGAAGACTTGAATTGAATTCATCTGGCAGGACCCAGCATGTCGGTATTTTGGGGTCTCGAGTACCCCTAAACTGCAATAGTAGGTGCTTCAATTATCCTCATTTTACAGTGCAGAAAACTGAGGCAAACAGAGGCTGAGTGACTTTTCCAGGGTCACAGACCTAATAAGTGTCTTGGGCTGAGCTTGAATTCAGATCTTCTTGACTCCAAGTCTGGTGATCTATCCACCTTACCACCTAATTTGCTTGAATTGGGATAAGGGGAGAAGATGAGGAGAATGAAAACAATATTGGTTCAAGAGAAGAGATACACATACAGATTATACAAATGGCATTGAGCATGAGGTTCTCAGGAAGCAGGAATAGATGACAAGTGTGCTGTTTACCGGTAGGGCAGGATGTGGTGAGACAGCAAGGTAGAATGGTCAGAGGGACAGGCAACAACTTTTAGTGGCATAGAGAGGAAAGGTAGGGATGAAATGGTAAGTCTAGAAATCTGCTGCATAAAGACTGTGATGTCACTGGCCCTTTTTGGACATGAAGGACCAGCAACAATAACAACAAACAAATCCATAAAAGAGAAGAAGTTATTCTAGGATAGAGCCTTAATAAAATGAAACCCAATTATTTCCCTCCCACACCTTCCTCAAAGAAGGAAATGAAAAGATCCTTAATGGAGATTCTAATGCAGGTAGAGATAGCTAGGTGGCATGGTGAGTAGAGCCCTGAGCCAGAAGTCAGGGAAACCCAAGTTCAAATCCTGTCTTACACACTTACTAGCTTTTTGACCCTGGGAAAGTCACTCAATCTGTCTGCCTCAGTGTCCTCCTCTGTAAAATGGGGATAACAATATTCTGTAAAATGGAGATAAAACCAGCCTAGTTGTAAGGATCCAATGAGATAATAAAATGCTTTTGTAAACCTTAAGGGGTTAAATAAATGCTATCATTATCATTAAATAAGCTTAAAAAGGATTTAAATAAACCACTTCATATGATCACAGACCTTTAGCTTAAAGGGACCTTGAAGGGCTTCTAATAATACCTTTTCATTTCACAAATAAGGACACTGAAACCCGAATGGGTTAAATGACTTGGCCAAGGTGACCTTGATGATGCACAAGGTGAAAGGGATAATGATGGCAGATTGAGGATTTGATCTTAAGGCAAAAACTCTGAAACCCAGCATTGTCTTCACTCTAGTGGTCCTGAATTCTTTCTCTAGGTATGCGTGTGTATGTGTGTGTTTCTATGTATACATTCTTTCTAGTGTGAGGATTTCAACACCAGATAAATCGGACTATAGGCAATGGTAGGTATTAAATTCCATTAGAGTCATCCTGGCCAAATTATTTTCCTCAGGTATTTATGGAAATTACTTTGTTCACTCCACACGCAATGCATATGTAAACTATTATTATTATTATTATTTGATAAAAAATGTTAATATTTTCACCATTCTATTCTCTCATGTCTATTTTCTCAACTTTAGGTATAATGAGCCATGATGAAAAATTGTCATTAAAAATTTTTAAACAGAAAAGACATCTCTGCTTTCTCTAACCGTATAGATCAATTTTTTGGACCAGAAGTATCAAACTCTCTGTTGGCAAAGCTATAGCAAAAGTTGCAATGTGACCCAAGTCAGATCAAAAAACAATTTTGGACGATTGGTGGGGCAGCTAGGTAGTGCAGTGAATAGAGCACTGGCGCTGAAGTCAGGAGGACCTGAGTTCAAATATGGCCTTGGACACTTAACTCTTACTAGCTGTGTGACCTTGGGTAAGTCACTTAACCCCAACTGCTCTAACTTCCCCCCTCCAAAAAGAAAACAAAACAAAAGCAATTGAGAGATGTTTAAAAATAAATAAATTAAAATACAACATAGATAATGTTAATTTGTGTTTTTTTAAGTCAATATGATTCTGAGTTTGATACCACTGGTATAATTAAATATGAACAAATATAACCAATTTTCAAGTCACACATGAGTTTAGGAAATGTTTTTAAAATAATCGCAGCTTCTATTTATATACAGCTCTAAGGTTTATGAAACACATACTTTATATTATCAGCATCAACACTCCCATTTTATATATGGGAAAACTGAGGCTCCAAGAAACAAAGGGCCTGGAAGAAAGTATCAAAGCTGAGACTGAAACCCAGAGGTCCTGACTTTAGGTTGCCATTTTATATATTACAATAGTAATGAAAGCTGTCATTTATATCATAAATTGTATATATATTTATGTATATATAGATATATGTATATATACATGCATTTATATTGTACTTCAAGGTTTGCTAAGTGCTTTACATATGGTACTTCATTTGATCTACCTATCCAACTATTCAACAAACACTGAGTAACTACCATGAGCAAGTCAATATCTAGATGCTAAGAATACAGAAAGAAAAAATGTACATATACATTAACCCTTATTTTAGACCCATTCCCTTGGGCCAGTCATTCAATTTCTCTGTGGCTGGTTGGCCAAATGAAAGGATTGGACTAGAAGGTCTCCTCCAACTCTTTCACATTCTCTGATCATAAGTACTTTAGAAGACTACATAGTTGGTTTTGTTTTTTTGAGGGGGGGATAGGGGTTATTTGTTTTTTCTTTTTATGGAAGACAATTTCAAGCACTTAACTTTGAAAATTCTTGAAATAGCTTTGAATCTCTCTCTCTCTCACTCTCCCCCCCCCTCTCTCTCTGTCTCTCTTTCTCTCCCCCTCCCTCCCTCCTTCCCTCTCTCTCTATCATTTTATTCCAATAGAGCTTTCAGGCAGTGGGTGAGCTAGACACTAAACATCACCCTAAATTACTCTAATGGGTGATATTTTGAGTAAACTTCAAGTGCACGTGTCTCACATCCATTAGCAAGGACTGTGCAATGAGGACTGCATGCAGACTGCATAGCACTATCTTGATTCCAACCTGAAAGCTTAATAAGATGCAATGACCCCCATAGATGCTGGACTGAGCATTTAAAAAGAAAGTACAGGGATTTGTTTTTTTCCTTCTAATTATTTCCTACCCCATCCCAACACAAATTTTCGTGACATAGGCTAAAGGGAAAAGAGATAAGAAAACTCAACCTAGTGTCACAAAGACCTCTGACATATGACCTCTGGCTGTGAAATCTTGGAAAATTCTGTTTAACCTCTCATTGTCCCCAGGCAGTTCTTTCAGACTGAACTTTGCTGGTAGAAGGACCTCTTCACCAGGGCACTAAAGAAATGCTGGCTCCGTTCAAGAGCAAAATACAGTAGAAAACAAAAGCTAAAGAAATTCGCAATAGAAAAGCATTCACGCATAGCAGGCTAGCTGGGCATGTTTCAGCAGAGTGCTGAACACAGAACACAGACTCCCTTAGCTTCTTATTGCTTAAATGCAATCTCATCCTGCCTCCAGAACAAGACTAGGGGAGCCTGACTCACTGTCAGGAAGCAGGTGGAACGTTGGATGATGAGTACTTCTAGGGAAATAATTCTGTTAGAAAGATTTTTTTTTTTAACTGAAAATTATCTTCTGCAGAGAAACAATCATTGGTAAAAATAATGCATAAATATGAAGAGAAAACGGGGTCCTTTGAAGGCATTAGACTCTGGACCCCTTGAGTGCAGGGATCTTGTTTTTGCTTTTCTTTGTAGCCCCACCTCTTAGCTCTTAGCCTGGCCCATAGTAAGAGTTCAATGTATGCTGGTCCACTGACTGGTTGATTGATTGTGTCTACTTCCTTCCCTGGAAAGACTTGACTAAAGGTATAAGGAGAGCTCTATGTACCTGGCACACTTTCCCTGAAAATGAAGGTACCCTAGTATACTAACCATTCTGTTCATGACAACTGCACCCCTGTGTCGGAGTTAACTCTTTTCTTAGGTGTGTGGATGTCTGGGAATAAGAATCAAATCACAGACTAGCAAAAATGTTAGAACCAGGTATGGGGAGCCTGTGGGTTTAAGGGTACCTGTGGCCTTCTAGGTCCTCAAGTGCAGCCCTTTGACTGAGTCCAAGTTTTATGGAACAAGTCCTTTTATTATTGTCCTGTGAAATATGTTTCGCCTCCAACAGTAACTCCTAAGTCAGTTCTTTGCTTATATTAGATACTTTTTTAAAAGCTCTTCTTAGCCAAATATTGCCATTCATTTCAACAATATTTTATAACTTTTATTTGAAAGGAAACACATAGCAGAGAAAGGCTAATTTAGACTAAGATAGGTCAACCATCATCCCTTCAGAAAAAAAAATGAATAGATTGGAAAAACTGAAAGAGAGAGAGAGAGAGAGAGAGAGAGAGAGAGAGAGAGAGAGAGAGAGAGAGAATCAAGTTTGTGTCAAGAATGTTGAAATAAGCCTAGGGCTTCTTCTATTCCATTAAGTACAAACTGAACTTCAACTAACACAATATCTTGTCATCATTCAGATCTGTCACTGCTAATAATATTGCTTTCTGTTTATTATTTTAATTAGTCATAGCTTCACAACATGGGTTATAACATAATTCATTTGTTCAATTTTTCAATTAACACATTTGTTCAATCTTTACTATATCCAAGGCATAAATATGTTGGGCATGATACTTGGAATCCAGTGACCAAAATGAAAACCCCTGTATTCAAGGACCTTCTATTGTACTGAATACTGAACAAGTATGTTAGAATTTTCCATTGTTAGAATAAAAGTAAATGATAAATGCCTAGACATATTCATTATTTTCTAAACTGACGCCAAAAATTGAGTACCTCAGTTACATCATGACAAAATCACAAAATTATAGCTTAAATCTCAGCACTAGAAGAAACCTTACAGATCACCTAGAGACTGACTAGTCCAGTCTACCCATTGTGTAAATGAATAACTTTTGCATTTTTGACAAATGAGGCAGCTGGTAGCATAGTTTATGAGAGGGTTGGGCCAGAAGACACAAAGACATGACTTCAAATCTGGCCTCAAACACTAGTCATCTGGGTGACCTGGGACAAGTTATTTAACCTCTAAGTCTTCACAACCCTTCCATACCTCATACTGTAGGATTCTTGTCCATGTCAATCTAACTCATTTCAACAAATATTTAGTAAACACTTTCTGGGTACTAGGTAATAGAATTAGAAAGATGACAAGAAAAAGGAAGGGAAGGGAAGGGAAGGGAAGGGAAGGGAAGGGAAGGGAAGGGAAGAGAAGGGGAGGGGAGGGGAGGGGAGGGGAGGGGAGGGAAGAACTTTTGCCTTCAAGGACTTTATGCTCTCCCAGGGAATACTGCATATAAACAGAAGGTAAATAGAAGATAACTGGAGAAGGGAGAAAGTTCTAATATTTGAAAAGTTTAAGAAAGTCTTCCCAGAGAAGTGGGCTCCTAAGCAAAGAATTCAAGGAAAAGAATGATTCTGAAGACCAAGCATCATGAAGCATTATATTAAAGGCATCTGGCAAAGCCTTGGGAGAATTGAGAACACATTAAAGGAATCAGCAACGACTTGCTAGAATTAGCTATATAGTAGAATGGGTAGAGTATTGGACCCGAAGTAGGAAGACCTGAATTCATTTCCAGTCTTAGACATGTACTATCTGTGTGTCTTTGGGCAAGTCACTTAACCTTTCTCAGCATCAGGTTCCCCATCTGTAAAATGGGAATAATAATAGCATCTTTCTTACAAGCTTATTTAAAATGAAATCCTTTGCAGAACAGTAAAATGCTCTATAAATGCTAGCTATTACTGTCTCATATGTCCCCCATCCAGACTTGGGGCCTGGGAGTGAATTCTAGGCATCAGGAACAGCTTGTCCTCCTGTATGTCCTCCATATAGGCTCTAACAGATATGCTCGAGGCCTTTTTCTAGGTATTTGTGGCTAACAGAGCAAAACTCAGACTGTCCATCTGTTACCATTCATTCCTGCTACAGGACCAGCTGATCTCCTTTTCTAGTGGTGAATGTCCTTGATAATGTGTATTCATTATCATTGACAGTATGCTGTAGGCTACTGACATCTATGGTTGGATGCACATATTTGGATCCATAGATTGTCTTTTTTTTTTCATTGGGGGGGTGGGAAGGGCAGTGTTTGTTTTTGTCATCCTAATCAGCAGTCAGGTTGCCTGTGTGGCTTATTAAGGTCTTAGTGGTTAGGGAAGGGCAGGCCTTCTTCCTACTTTCCCCCTTGCTCTTTCTTTCCATTTTTTCCATGGATAACTCAGCCTATTATTCTAGATATTGTTTTCTCTAGGGGCCTGTTAAAGGATCTCTCTAAGGGCAAGCTAATTAAGAGGCCAGAGGTGTTTCTGCTGCTGAAAGTGTAAGAGGCTTGGCCTGGGGAGAAATGTCATTATGAGCTTCACCTTAACCATGATTGTCATCCATGGAATGCCTTCCTGACGGCTGTGTTGATTCTGAAGGAAGAGGAGAAGAAGGCTTTTATGTCTTTTTTAGAAGCTTTCTTCTTTCAATTTTTTACTAGTTTAATTTTTGTGGCGTTTTATCCTCTACTGATGCTTATTCCATTTTAATTCTCAGGCCTGAATCCATTAATTGGTGCAGAACCCTCAGAAATGCACTGTTCCCTTACTGTTTGTATCATCCGATAGTGTGGCTCTCCTGGAATCATGATCTTCTATGATTCTAAACCACAGAGCACTATTAGTAGAATATTGGTATTAGAAAGATGGCCTTTGATAGAAACAAAATTTCTGGGATCGTTGAAAATGTTGTTCAATTTGTTATCCAATCCACTGTCTTCCTCCTATGCAATTCTGGGCCCAACCTGTTGTCCATTTGTGGCTCCTATCCAACACGGATACACCAATAGGCTAATTTGATGGGCTGCCCATTCATCTGCATGTCATCATATAGAAAATATGCCTTCTCCATCTCCTTTTTTTTCTCTGTAGATTATTAAACCAGTTGACCATTTGAGGAAGCCTTATAGCATTCCTTAACTTATACAGTGTCATCTGCAAACAGTAGTCCCTAGAGAATCTCACCATCTATATGGAATCCCTCTTTCTTTTGGATTTACACAGGTTGTGGAGGCCTTCTCTAGTAACCCTAATCTATATCTGTCCACTGGACCCAGATGGCTCTGGACGAGAAAGTGAGGCTGGTGACTTTGCACAGCCTTCCCTCACTGAGATCCAATTCACTTGTAAGTCATGTCATCACCTCCCTGATGTCTCCATTCTCTTTGCAAATGAAGGACAAACAACAACAATGGTTGTATTCCATGATGCTGACAAACAGCTTTGATGAACATGTACTTCCACGTTTTATGCTTCAGTAAATAATCAGAGAATCACTAAATCTCTGCGGTTTCATCTATCAAGGAATCATTTACAAAGCTGACATATACAGGGGAGGCCCTTAGTTGGAAAAAAGCCTTTAAAGTTGCATTTTGCTCTGCTAAATCTTTCTTTTTTTGTAATCAAACATCAGTAAACACAGATTTGCTATACCTCTCAAGCAATTGTGTGACTATAAAGATGTGGTCTGTTTTAGACAATTGTTTGTGAAAGCCTGCCAGTTCCCTTCTCCTATTTTCATAAACGGTATTCCCAATATAGTCATATACCACTCTCAAAAGAATTTTATAAGAGGAAGAGAGTAGGTAGAGAGGCAGAAAAGCATCAAGGACGGCGAACCTGCTTTGCTGACCTTGAAATCATGATGGCCTGAGTTCAAGTCTTGCCTTTTTTTTTTTCAAAGAGTCTTATTATGTTTGTCATTTGTTCTTGAAGAGGACCATGACGTTAGGGAGACGATAACATGACTTTCAGTTGACTGATTTGAGGGAGGGAGGGCTATGCAAGGTCACCAGCTTTACTTTCTCCTCCAGAGCCAGATGGGTTCAGTAGTCAGATATGCATCAGGATGACTAGAGATGGCCTAGGATTCAATGGGAGACTCTGGCACTTTTAAGCTAAGGTCTTCTCAGTTTCAAAGATAGGTGTCAGAGGGAAGTGTTCACTCTACCAAAGAAATCACTCCAAAAAAAAGCCTCCTGAACCGTATTTTCTTACACATTTTTCACTGTCCTTCCCTATACTCAGCCTTTCATTAGCCACAAAATATCAAGGTATATGTTGATTTGGTTTTGAGGATTTTACTAAGTTCTTCATAGAAGTTTCCTACTTAATTCTTTATAGTAGATGTTGGCACATAAATTGAATCATCTTAACATTTCCTGGGAGCACTGGAAAGTTTAGTAACTGGCCCAGGATTTCCCAGACAGTATTTGTTAGTAATGAGACTCCCAGGCCAACTCCTTATAAATCTGTTATAAAATCATGCCTATGATATATAGTGAATGCATTACTAGTTTTATTAATTTAAAAATTTCTGTTCTCTTGATGAAGATTCTTATTCTATCTTAAATGGATTACAGTGGTTATTTTCCAAACTTCCACAAACATTTCTTAAGCATCTGTTGCATAACAAACTCAGTATGAGGTATCATGAAAACTACATGGACTTAGAAGGGCATGATTCCCACCTTCATAGAGCCCATAGTGTAGGACAGGATAGGCCATATGTACAAATAACTAATTCAGACACAGATCTTCAATCCAGAGATGGAAGGAATGTCACAGGCCACCAGCCTAATCCTCTCCTTTTATAGTAGAACAAACTGAGGCCTAAGGAGATTGCATGTTTTATGTAAGGTCACAGGATATTAAGTATTGGAGGTGAAGTTTTAACCAAGGTTTTCCTTACTCTATCCACTATGCCATTCTGTCTAACTCTAACAGTTAATGATAGCAAAAAAAAAAAAATTTAAGATGAGTTGGCAAAGAAAAGAATTTCTAAGCATTACCAAAGTGTAAATGGTCATCACAAACCACATATTGTATGTGAACTGAGAAAGGAAGGATCAGGAATCATTCCTGACTAGAGAACATCAGGAAACCTCCATGAATAAGATTGCATTTGATCTGGGCCTAAAAGGAAGGGTAGGATTATAAAAGGTGGACACAAGTGAGGGAGACATTCTAGGGGTAGAAAACTGTGTGAACAAAAATGCAGGGGCAGTGTGGTACATAAGCTCGGTAGGGAGCACAGGAACTATCTCTAAAAGCCTTAGATTTGTATTTATTGCACTGAACTTTGTTAATCTACTTTTTGAGGACTAATGCTGGGAGCACAATCTTTGCAACATTCCAATGTTCATTAGCATAACAGGTTAGTGTACCTTCATAGCAATAGAAAGATAAATAGACAGACACAGATATAGATAGATAGATAGATAGATAGATAGATAGATAGATAGATAGATAGATAGATACACACATACATTTCTTATATGCATATGTATGTGTACGCACACATGCACATATACATGTATATATCTTATATAAGCATATGTACATATATGTACATGTATGCATTTCTCACATATGCATTGCATACACATACATAAATTTCTATGTGTATGCACATATGGACACACACATGTGTATTGTATATACACATGTCTATTTCTTATATGTACTGTATATACACATACATGTATTTCTTGTGTCTGTACACATATACACATATGTATGTGTATATGTGTTTGATGTCTGAATGTGTATACATGTATGTAACATTTGAAATATTTGAGAAATATAATTTTGATAACTAAACATTTTATTATGCTTGAATTTTGTCAATAAAAGGGTCAGTAACTCTTGAATGCCAAAGACCAATCATGACATTGGGCTTACAGTTTATATGCCCTTGGAAGAGTGGGTGCTCCTGAGAGTGGCATTCAACTCTAATTAGTTAACAATTATAGAGAATGAATATTACAATGAGAGGCAGATCTATTTTAATGAGGGGCTAGGGGATGTACCTTTGATTGTGTCTTTTACTTCTAAATTGCCCAGCTTTGACCAATCCAGTCAAAGAATTTATCCCCCCCAAACCTGTGTAGAGCACAGTGGGCCTCTTCATCTTAGATTAAATTCCTTGTAAGGCTGGGTAGGGTCTGAACAAGATTGAGGAGACAGTTAATTCAGTCTCATTATCAGCAGTGTCCTTCAGTGACTGAACAACCTACAGGCTTCTGAACAAAAAATCCTGGCCCTAATTCAATAACTGATTATTAATATGAGGAGAAATAATCATTTCTCTCACATATACAAATTTCTTATACACGCATGCACACATTTGTACATACATGTGTATGTATGGTATACAGATGCATATTTCTTAAATTCATTGTATATATGCATATGTGCATATATATACATATATGTAAATGCATGTATGTGAAACGAATTCTATTTCTTTGCTAGTTGCACATCAGTCTGTATGCAAAGTGAAAAATGCAATCAATCATCTAGATGTCTTGCCTACACGGTGCCTAACATCTGGACATTTGAGAACATCTGGTTTTTCTCTATCTGACTGTTTAGCATTGTGTGACCACAGCCAGAGAGTGGATATTTCAGGAAGGCACTGACTCAGCTTCCTTAGGAATTTAATTAAAGTGATAACACAATCAAAATTAGTCAGGGCAATTGAAGTCTCACCCTGATTATTTTTTTTTTTTAATGGTTGCTACATTTTCAGCCTCTCAAATTGGTTGGCTCTTGGTTATATAGCTATCACAGCTTGAAAACAGCACTCTGAAGCATGAATTTCCTTGACAGGTAAAAACTATTTGATAAACTTCAGGTTGTACGTCACAGAGCTAGAGAGATGTCCAGCATACAGAGCTCTGAGACATGCAGAGGAATCATTCTGTAAATAGAAATCAGGCCTTTAATATAAACTAGGCAACCATCCAATCACTAAACCTGGTTTTATAATCACTGTCTAATCCACCCAGTGCTTTCTCCCTTTCCATTCAGTTAGCTTAATCTACCAATTTTGCTTCCCCTCATTTTGTTCCCCAATAGTTTATTTTTCTCCTTTTCTTACAGCTCAAAATCTGTCTTTATAATGGTATCTGTGCTTAAAAGGAAGCCATTTAGTTACTTCAGGATTCAAAAGCCTAAGAAAAAGCAACCCCCAATATATCATTCACTCATATTTTAGCCCATTTCTGGAAACTTTCTGAATTGAAAACCTAAATACAATGTAATTTGCTTTGTAGAAATGGGAAGAAAGTCCTCCCCATACAGGGACAAAGCATAAAAGTCCTAGGGCAAAGGGCTCATGACAGTACCAAACCAAGAGAAATTCCTGTATCCATCCTTCTAAGTTACTTACAGTCTATTGGGTAAATGAGTATGCAGATAGGTGGATGGGTGGGGATTGTGGTTTTAACAGCACAACCCAAACCTTCTAGCTACCCCAATATAATAAATAAATAGAAAAGAAAACAGTCTATTTTCTACTAATGATGAGTCAGAGGTCTAGGCTGGTCGTCTGAGGGATTATTCTGGAAAAGTCAGGCGTACCAGAGATGAGCTTAAGATCTGACTGTGAAAACGGTTCAGTTTTTTGGAAAGCTCAGCCTAGACCACAAATAAAAGCATGGCCATTGGGAGAACCCCTCATCCTCCAAGGAAAACTAAGCCAGCCTCATAAATGGCAGGCCAGCATTCAAACCCTATAATAGATCAAAGGGAAGTATTCAGAGGGGGCTGGGCTCTCATCCTCAGTCTTGGAGAGTAGGTTCTGGCCCATTATGAATAAGTGGTTTTGTGTCTTTTCCTCTACAGAAAAATAAAGAAGAACAACAAAGACCTTCTTTTATGGTTTGCTTCTTCCTTGCCTGTATGCACAAAATTATGTCAAACGGATTGCAGCCTTAGAAATAAATACTATACCCAAGAGACTGGGTATTTCATATGCTGGTTCTAAGAAAGTAGTAGAAGTCACCAGTGTTCTCTTAACATGATCTCAAATAGGCTGACTCCCCTTCTCTCTGCTGCAAACCAAAGTTCAGCCTTAAAGCCCACCTTCTATGGAGCACAGACAGAAAATATTCAGCTACTTCCTGCTCCTGTAAGTGACTATATTCTTGTTAGGGCTTTGTAGGCACAAGAAAGAGTAGGAAAACTCTAGAGAATGGAATGGAATAGATGAAAGAAAGACAAGGAAAAGCTTTAGATTTGGGGATGGAGGCTTGTAATGCCATGCATGAGCAGCTTCCCAAAAGAATGCTACTGTGAACAGCTTTTAATGTCCTGATTACACAGTATAGTGAACACTCCATTTATTCCATAACAAATCAAGGCAAACATTCACAACAAATCCAGATACAATATTCACAACATTACATCTTATCACAGAAAATCACAATATAGTGTTCACAACAGCTTATCGTTAGAATGGCCACATAGTTTTCACCAAAGTGGTCACGGTATTAAGAACAAAGAACAAAAGAATAATCATCTGATACCCCTAAGGAGGTTTGCTTCCTTACTTAATCATTCAATCATTTCACAATACAAGTCAGTCTTACACTCATGGGGCAATCATAGGTTAACTTAATTAGTCACTTATCTAGCAATCAGTCACTAAATACAATCATTAGGAAAGTACACAAACCCTCCACCCCTTGGTGTCTAGTAAACTTCAATTTCATCATGCATTCAACATCCAAGGAGAGGCCTTTTCCTCATCTTGACTCAGAGTGGTCTCTCAGATTCCCTGGATCCCCTTCCATGGTCCCAGCTCCTACCTGAATCCACCAAACAGTCACCTAGATTTAGAGGCAGACGGCTCCCAGGTTCCTGTCCAGGCCTCCAGGCAGTTCTTGCCACATACTGAAGTTCACAGGGTCCAACATATCTCAAAACCTTCACAACTTCTGTTGCCTGGATCTCAAGGATCCATCAAGCCACAAACAAAATCTTATTCCAGTCATGCTTCTTCAGTCCTCCAGCAGTTTGGCTGGCCCTAGTACCCAGAAGAAATCTCGGCCTTCCAGGTGGCCGTCTTGGCAGCAGCTTCAGCAGATTCTGGTCTCATAGGAAACTCCAACTCAGTTCTCAGTCCAGCAATTAGCAGCCCAGCTTTCAGATGCTGGGAAAATTCTGCTTTCTCCATCAGGAGCCCACCAGGAGGAAAATTCTTATTCTGACTGCCTCTTTCTGGGGTTCTTCTTATATATATATATATATATATATATATACACACACATTGGCTTCCTATCTCAGCCAGCCCCCTCCTGTTATGTCAGCAACAGGAGATAGAGTTCACACCTTTTGTTTCTTTCACAGAGGTACTTAGCTCTTAGTTACTAAGGGCTAAGTACTTGCTTACTTGACATAACAAAAAAGGGGTCTTCAAATTTAAATTAATTATCATTACCAGGCTCTTTGAACTTAATTTTCTATGAGGCTTAGTGACACCAAAATTCTCTTTCTGTTTCTCTGGCTCCTTCTCTGTCCTCTGACTTGATCTCATTCTTACTCTCTATCCCCACATACATCTGACTTTTTTTTTTAATTTGCTTGTTTATTTTTAGTTTAAAACATTCAGTTCTACAAGTTTTTGAGTTTTAAATTTTCTCACCTTCTGTCCTCCCCCCTCCTCAAGATGGCATGCAATCTGATATAGGCTCTATGTATACATTCATATTAAACATATTTTCTCATTAGTCATGTTGTAAAGAAGAATTAGAACCTGTGGAATGAACCATGAGAAAAAAGAAATAAAATAAAACAAAAGAGAGAGAGAGAAAATAGTATGCTTCTATCTGCATTCAGATTCCGTAATTCTTCCTCTAGATGTGGATAGTATTTTCCATCATGAGTCTTTTGGAGCTGTCTTAGAACCTTGCATTGTTGAGAAGAGCCAAGTCTGTCAAAGTTAATAATTATATGAAATAGGCAGTTTTATTCCCATCCCAGAAAGGAGAATGTTATAAACAAACACACAAAAAAAATCATGGAGTACTTAGTGTTCAAGTCACATTGGACCATGCATAACAATAGTGCTCATTAGTTATGTCACTTTTCCCTTTCTCTGAGTACAATCCAATCAATACCAAGTGGGTTCTGGGAACCACTATCCTGATTTTTAAAAAAAAGTTAAATGTCACACAATGTGGTTGTAACCAGGTCAATGTTCTCCTGGTTCTGCTCCCCTCACTCCATCTGACTTTTCTAAAGCATGGAGTAGTTCTAGTTTTCTGTTCCCCCTCCCCTTTTCATTGATATTTAGAGATTTACCCCCGTCTTTACCATCATCCCCAGCTGGTGATATGTTGGTAAGTGTTTAACAACCAGCTCTCCTCCCCAATATGCTGGTAAATGTTTAACAATCAGTTCTCTCCCTGCCAAAAAAAATTATCTGTAAAAAACTTTTAAGTTTAATCTATAGAATTAGCATTTTCTCCATCACTTTCTCAAGTCTAAACAGTCAACAAAGCAAAAGATCAAACCCTGATTTCCAAGGTATAAATGCTCACATTTAAAATTTTAGGATCAGCTCTCAAAAGTTCATTTGAATCCAATGTTGTCCTTGTCCCCACCTTATAAAATGAGAAACAGTATAGAGACAGATCTTCTTCAATGCAATTAACCAAGCATTTATTAGGTACTTATTATGAAACCATCCCCCCTTGAAGAACCTACATTCTTCTGGGGGAAATTCAATCCCTGATGGACTTCTACAAATCATGATCTAAGTGTCTTGTAATCCCTCTGTTTCATCAGTACCTCCCTCATTAGCCAAGAACCAGAGGGGCAGTCAACAAAGTCCTGGCCTCATGCCCCAAAGCAAACTGGACACATAGAAGCTGAGCTGATCCACCCAGCAGAGTTTTGGGGAGTATTGGAGAGCTTGCTGCTGAACACTTTGACCCCAAGGTGAATTCTGAGGAGGAGCTCTCCACGGGAAGTTAGGTAAGCACCTAGACAGTGGTGCCTTTGGGGGTAATTGCTAGTCAGTTGTCAAGAAGAAGAAAAAGTACAGATCACAGCAACTTCTGATTTTCAATGGCTTTGGTGAAACAGAGGAAGGTATTTCTGCAATAATCCATCAGGCAAAAAGGGGAAAAAATTCTGTGTATCATTCCTGAAAGTTTTCCCAAGTCTAAATGTTTATATTTGAAAGTCCTTTCCAAAGCTCGATTCTTTTTTCAGTACTTGGCAATCCCTTCCTCACTCTTTCCTTGATGCCTTGAAAAGAAATAGCACTGGCCAGAGAAAACTTGTAAAACACAAAAATGAACTTGCCAGGGCATATATATAAAATGCAATGGGATGGAATAGTGGAGATCTAATCAGGATATCTACTTTTTAATGACTGCATCATTTTGAATCCGTGATTCAAAAATGAATTACTCTTATCCCAAAAAGGCCCAGAATATGTGTGGTATGAGCCAAACCCCTTTGTAAATGCTCATATTCAAAGGAATAACACAAGAAATGGAGAATTCAGATTTTCCTCTATTTGCCTAGTGTCCCTTTCTTTTGACTGTCATAGCCCCTTCTCCCTCTCTGTCCTACCTCCTATTTCACATTCACAGATTAGAGAGCCCCAGGGAATCAAGGACCACCAGGTTTAAGGTACTTTGCAGGCCTGCACTCCTAGATATATAGCTCACAAGCCCCTATCAATCCACTTACCTTCAATAATCAACAAGCTGATAAAATTAGCTCAAAACAAAGGTACTACAGTGATATAGCATGAATAATAATGGTAAAGCCTTCTTCGTAAACTAGGACACAGAACGTACACAGCATCAGTGGGAAGAAGAGGGACACACACAGAGAAGTGCACTAATAGAGAGGCATACATATGGGGAACCCACATGGCACAGGCAATTCATGCCTCTGCCATGGCAGGGCTCCATGGTCTTCTCAGGGGATCCTCATGCTGCTACTACCCAGGTGCAAAAGTTCTGTTGGGCAGGTAACTTAGATGAGTTCCTTGGCAATATTACTTTCCACAGTCTATCTCCTGATGGCCAGGACACTCCTCTCTCTCTCTCTCTCTCTCTCTCTCTCTCTCTCTCTCTCTCTCTCTCTCTCTCTCTCTGTGTGTGCATGTGTGTGTGTGTCTCTGTCTCTCTTTGTCTCTCTCTCCTCTCTCTCTGTCTCTCTGTCTCTGTCTCTGTCTGTCTGTCTCTCTCTGTCTCCCTCTCTCTGTCTCCCTCTCTCTGTCTCTCTCTCTGTCTCTTTCTCTCTGTCTCTCTCCTCTGTCTCTCTGTCTCTTCTCTCTCTCTGTCTCTCTCTGTCTCTCTTCTCTCTCTGTCCTCTCTCTCTCTCTTTCACTCACTCTTTCTCTCTCTCTCTCTCTCTCTCTCTCTCTCTCTCTCTCTCTCTCTTTCTCTTTCTCTCTCCTCACAAAACTCCTCTGTTATCATGATGCTGAAGGTCAAACCTGATTCTGCCTGGTCTGTTGCTCTATGTTCACATTTAGAACAAAATGGGACTCTCTTAAATTAACAGTTAACAAAAGAAAGCTTATCAATATCATGAAAAAGATATTCTGAAAGGATAGTGCATTGATTCAGTTGGCTGCAGTTACCCAGACTCGCTTTGCAATGGTCCATTGATGGTTAGATGATTGTACTTAGACCACCAATAAGTTATACCAATGATTCAGACCTCAGTTCTCTGGGCCATTTAGGTCTCGAGAATGGTTTTAATGCCTTTTAAGAAAAAAAATATATCCTGATCCATATAAGGTAATACCTTAGGAAAAACTAGCTTAACCTCTGTGGAAAGCCCTTAAGAAACATTTCTCCTAGCTCACCCCATTCCTTGATGACTAGGTGCCAAAGGCCTTCTAGAGAAACTTCCACACCTAAACGGCCTCAGTGCTGTTACTAGACAATGCTGACTTTAGGGCGGTGAGAAGCTTGGCATAGACCCCCTGGAAGGAAGAAAGAAAAGCTAAACCTGAAAGACAGACAAAAAGATGACTAGCAAAGTAATGGCCCCCTGAGGGGCTGATAAAATATGGAGGATAACCAAGATAGCACTTTGGAGGGGGGAGAACCCCAGGCTACACCGGGTTCTAACTAGCATCCACACTGCCATATCTCAGACCTGCAAATGAGTAGCTCATGATAGACCAGTTTACACGCAGGGTATACCTAAAGGCAGACAGCATTGTCCCTGGGGTGAATGAAATGAGCAGCCAGGTGGCACAGTGGTTGGAGCGCTGGGCCTAAAGTTAGACAGATTTGAGTTCAAATCTGTCCTCAGACACTTAGCTGTGTAACCCTGAGCAAGTCACTTAGCCTCTGTTTGCCTCAGTTTCCTCAACTGTCAAATGGAAGTGCTAAGTGTTTAAGTCTCTGTTGTAAGAATAAAATGAGATAATGTTTGTAAAGCACCGACCACAGTGCCTGGCATCCAGTGAGTGCTCCATCAATACTCTTCCCTTCCCACTCCCCTTCGTCCTCCATACACATTCTCTTAGGGAAGAATATGAGATAGACCAGGCCTGAAGTAGACTGTTGTGGATACTCTGCAAACCCAAGTTTTCCCTTGGGAAGGTGAAATTGTATAGGCTTCCTTCCTCATCTCAGAATTAGAAACCCACCACCCTAAAAGATATGTCCTTCCAGGCAGGAAACAGATGGCAAATATATAGTATAGCCTGAAAACCAATGCTGGGCCAGACCTGGCTGATATTGTGAGAACAGGGAAGGAAGAATATTCTATTAACATGCGTTGTCTCTTTAAAAGATTATTTCCCGGTGAAATTTCAAGATTATAGTGGTTGATCATTCCTGTAGGAAGGGAGGGAGGTGTGAAGGATGTACACGTTGAAGGAAACATTGAAGGGATTGGCTTTAAGATCTGAAAGTAGAGGTGAATGTTCTATGTCCATTGGTTCTGGGGGAGTCTGTCATGGCATTCAGTTAAGGGGATGGTGTTCGAGTGGTCAGCCACAGCACACACTGACTCTCGGGCAAAGGGACCTGCTCAGGAAGGGTTGGTATTGGCTGCAACTTGTATTGGGAGAGGGAGTTTCTCTCCATTGAAATCTGTTCCACCTTCCCCTGCATCAAATAATGAATTTTACCTCTAACTTCCTTAGGAATATTTCACATGCAAATCCAGCCAGGTATATTTAAAGGAATGTATGTCTCCAGCTATTTAAATTGAGATTCTATTAGAAAATGAAGAATTAATTTCCTATTTATCTGCTGTTCAGACGTCTGTGAGGCATGGCCTCCCAGGGTGGCTAGTATTGGTGGCTATGTAACTGATGCCAAAGGAAATCATGAGAAGGGTAAAGGGGACCTGAAAAGGCTTGATGTTAATGAAATTTCCCTTTCTCAAGTTTCTTCTCACCTTCCTTTAAGCTGTTAACATAGTAGGTGGGCCTTGGGTATACCTGACCGGTTGATTGACTAAGAGGACAGCTGCTTTGTGTTTTGCTGGCACTTTGTGAATCCCCATGGGCTAATCGGCAGAGCAATGGGTGTGGATGGCACTAAGCCTTCCTCCCCTGCTTGCCTCAAGCAGCATTGACTACTCATTATTTGTATTCTCTCTTATGGTGAAGGGTTTATTAATATAAGAAACAGGAATCTTGCCGTGAAGGGGCCTTAACTGTAAGCATTGTGACACTGCTTTGGAATAAGAAAAGTAAAGAGCACTTCAGAGGTCTTCTTGGATAATGTTTCCCAACAATCACATTTTTAAAGATCTGTTTGCTTCCAAAGGTATGTTGCATGCATACATACATGCACGCATATCTATGTATACAGGCATGCATCTGCATGTGTGTGCATATAAGGTGTTCCTTCTACATCTCCCATAAGTGTGTATGCATGCATATCAACATGTATGTGTATATACATATATATATATATATAT
>CM053587.1:100471650-100495758 GCA_028646515.1 Pseudochirops corinnae
AGATACATTATACACACACATGTACGCACGCACACAAAGTCTTATGTGTATATATGTCATGCCTATATTTAGCAATCTGGTGAGATTGAGACCCCTTCTCAGAATCATATTTTTTAGATGCTCTAAATAAAATATGTAGTATTACAAAGGAAACCAATTACATTTGAAAAAGCTATCAAAATATTTTCCCATCCAAATTCATAAACCCTCTAACATTCCACGAACCCCTTGGGGAATCTGGACCCCAATCATTTTCTTTAAATTCCTCAGGCCCCAAATCAGGAATTTGACATGCCCTTTAAAAGAGTATTTCCTAGCAGAAAGTGCACAACTCAAAAGAAATAAGGAAAATCTACACGTAGGCATATGTGAGCGTATACACATACACACAGAGATGCTCCTCTATATTCATAAAACACACATAATAGGCAAAGATTTCAAAGACCAAATAGCATATCTGGTACAGCATTTATATAATGTCTGTTTTCATAACAGTTAGCAGCACCATGTATTACATATGCTATGTTTCATCGCCCTGTAGCCCAACATCTCAGCATTCACACGCACCCTTCAGAAGGAAGGCTTCCTGCATGTGGTCCTTTGCAACAGGAGTTATAAGGAACGGATGCTAAAAGGGCACCTGCTCCAAAGATCCTAGTCATAATCATTGGACAATGATAGGTTATACTCAAGAACATTAATACTTACACACCAGTTTCTCTCTCTCTCTCTCTCTCTCTCTCTCTCTCTCTCTCTCTCTCTCTCTCTCTCTCTTTCTCTCTCTCTTTTCTCTCCTCTCCTTCCCTCTGTCTAACTGTGTCTCTGTGTCTTTTCCCCTTCCCTTTTCCCCTTTCCATTCCCCTCTTCCTCTCTCTTCCCCTCTTCCTTTCATCTCCTTTCTGTTCTCCCTCCCCTCTCCCTCTCCCCCATTGTTTCCCTCTCCATCTCTTTCTCTCACAGCATGAATTTTCCTGAACCCAGCTCAGCTTGCTGCAGTGATTTGCTGTAGCATTCAATAGGACGTGGCATGTGGGATGCTTCTCAGTTAAGTGATAGGCACAACCCAAGCTGGCGTTCAGGCTCTGACATACCACACACTCTGTCAAAAGGAGTCTGACATGCCTTTTGGTCTATGCCTTGAAGCATTCAAACCCTCCCTTACATTTTGTACAAGTCTTTTCCATCTAAAATCCCATCCTGTGACTCCCCCCACTCCCTCCACCCGAATGGTTCAAGTATAGAAAATTGGAAAACCAGGGCAGTGCTGATCCCTGACTCATTATATTAACAATGCCTGATATTTTCTGCTTAACACTGAGGGCATCCTACCCAAATCAACAAGCACACCATCTCTATTGATCTGTGGGCCTCAGACCCACCCTGGAGATTGGTCTGCTTTTAACAACGAATTAATCTCCCACACAACTCAATGTAATCAAGGGCAGCACCAGGAGCTGTGCACTGAGGCAGCATGAGGTAACATGTGAAAGTGGGACTTGTCATATCCATCTCTTAACATGTTGACCAGCAGACCCCATTAACTCTGCTGCCTCAGTCCCCTTTTGGCTATGTATGCAATAAACCGGGCCCCAACCATAACCTGTTGACCCTAACCCAGAATCAATTATCATCCCACATTGCTATGTCCACAGTCCAAGGGTATATGCCATCCCTCCATGATATCTTGAATTAGTTTTGTGATGAGATCACCCTAGTGGATTGTTTACACATGGAACACAAGATTGCAGAGGCTGAAGAGGGAGAATCAAGCCCATGGGGCCTCCCCAAACACTTGTTACTTAACACAACACCTTATGTCAACACCAGGGGCTCTGCTCTGGACAACCCCACCTACCCTGACCCCACCCCTCATCACTTTACACACCTTTCCCACCAACCAACAACTGGACTACAAACTCATTTCTGACTCTCAACATATATTTGTTTGGCCCTCTTACCTTCCCAGACCAAGTTAATTTTTAATTAACAAGTATGAAAAATGGTCATACATCACAAAGGGGTCGTTTGCCAGCTGGTCTTTCTGAAGCATATAGATCTCAGGTAGAGCATGGGAGACATATACAACAAATAATAGATACTGCCCATTGACAGAATAATTGATATGAACCCTACTTTATTAGAATTTGCATGCTAATGTATGTGATGCACTAGGGACATGTTTTGAGGAGTGAGGGGAAGGGTTTTTTATCTGCCATATTCTGTCCAAATCTCGGGGGAAAAGGAGGACAAACTAGTTCCCAGGTTATCTGATTGGGCTTTCTCTTATGGCAAGAGAGAGGGTGATGAGATACAGAAGAACACACAGGAAAATCTCCCTATCATTTAATTGGAAGAACAGAACGATCCTCTTGTCATGAACATGTATTAACTCATTTAACAGGTATTTATTAAGCATCTAATGTGGGAAATGCACTGTGTGCGAATGGAAGAAATAAAAAGTGAAATAAGGTGGTTAAAAAAAAAAATCTGTTTCCTGCCCTCAGAGTGCTTAAAGTCTATTGTGGGGGAGGGTTGGAGTGAAGAAAAAAAATCTACCACAAGAGCATTGGATTAGCACTTCTTTTTCTTTGGGATCTGATCTCTGAAAATAAAATGAAGCTCCAAGACAACTGTCTCAGTCAAATCAACTTATTGGATTCTAATCTCAAGTATCCAAGTAACTGTTGTTAATTTTTACTTCATATTGTCTTAAAGTTGAGGTTCTCTCCATGCTGAGCACATTCACACAAGCAACATGCACACACAGACACACACACCTCTGCATGTATGGATGTACACAGAAGGTACAAGAGTAATGCAGCACTTGAGTTTGTCCAAATTGGACCAGAAATAGAACATGACAATATAATTGTTGGCAATGCCTAATACTTGGCCTATGGTTTTCTTGTTCCATTTCTCTCTGAGCTAGTCTCAGATCAGACAAGCTTTAGTTTATAAAGATAAATCAGGGCTGGATTCAAACTAGCCCCGGGAGGCTAACTCCACAACTGGAGCCAAAAATGGCTCTTGTTTGAGATCCACAGTCTGAATAATTCAGTTGGCCCTGGCTCAGTAAGGTTTTGTTAACAGAGCACTCTTGCTCTGACTCTCCTCTCTTCTTTCTCACTCTCTCTTTCTGTCTCTCTGTCCCTGCTTTGTCTCTCTGTCTCTCTCTCTGCCTCTGTCTCTCTCTCTCTCCCCCCTTCTCCTTCTCTAGGAGATGTAATTTCTGCTTGTTTAGTCTGATTCTGACCAAGACAATTAAGGAAACTAACAATCACTATCTGCTTGAAGGCCATGAGAGATATAGTTCCATCCTACCATCTTTTTACCCATTCATGACAACTATGATGGTACAGGGTCAGAATAACCACAGAACAAATTCCTTTTGCCTTAAGGTAGTAGAATTAGTTTCCCATAAGACCACTGCTTTCCTAAATCCTCTGCTTATTGTATCAAATTATAAGGAAGTTCCTGAAATGTATATGGAAAGACAATTTGGAAGGGCTATATATTTAATAGATGTTCAACTGGGTTGACACATGGGGCCTGAAGTAAAGAAAATTATGTGAAGAAGAGGAGTTGTGTATGAAATCAGCAAGTTGCACTTGCTGGAGGTCACTCTAGCCTTGCATATGTTCCAGATAATTATATAGCCTGGTGTCTTTCCTGAATTGTCACCCATTAACTTTTTCTATAGAGCAGATAAATATGTTCTGATGCTTGGATATTGATGGGAAAAGTTTTGTTTTGGTTTGGAGTTTTACTGTGTACTCCAAATAACAGACTTGTCTTCATTAAACTCTTTCACCAATTCCCACTCATTGTCTGTCTTTGGGGTATAGGAATAGTGAGTTTAAAAAAATATTTTTGACTTTAAAGGCTATTTAGGACAAAAATGTAGTGTACAATAGACTTCTTTCTTTTCACTGAAATTGCTAACCTTTATATTGGAAGGTGATACTGTGGACCCTAGCTATCTTCAGGGCTCTACTCAAAAACCATGTCCTATATTAGAACTTTTTCAGCTCCGCCATTGCTACTGTACCTCACCCATTACTTTGTATTTACTTTGAGAACATTTTGTACTTATTCATCAATGTACATATTCTTGTCCTCCCTCCCTTGACCCAATAGAATGTCATTTCCTTGAGTACTTGAAAAAAGTTGTCTACAATTAGTGCCTCCATTTCTGTTCTTTTTGTCATCTTATAAACCAGGGGTGAGGAACTTGAGGCCTCAAAGGGCCACACTTGAGGGTCACATGTGGCTTGAGGCCACACGTTCCCCACCTCTCTTGTAAACCCATTAAAGTTCTGCTCATGCTTTACTATTCAGCTGAAACATCTGTCTCCAAAATTAGCAATGAATTGCCAGGTCTAATGATTTGTTCTCAATTTTCCTTCTTCTTGACCTTTCTGCAGCATTTGACACTCTTCTCTCAGTATTTGGGGAACACCGTCTTCTCACTTGGTTCTCATCTTACTTGTCTGATCATTCCTGCTTGGTTTCCTTTGCAGGATCTTCATCCATGTCATGCCCATCTGTGACAAAATAAGAGACAGAGAACATTATAGTAAATAAAAAGGATAATTTTGATTACATTACATTTAAAAGGTTTTACATGGAAAAAAACAATATAGCCAAGATTAGAGGGAAAGCAGAAAATGGAGGGAAAATTTTTACAACAAGCCTCTCTTATAAAGACCTTATTTATCAAATATATAGAGAATTGAGTCAAATTGAGTCAAATTCTATGAGAATATGGACATAGTTACAAATTACTCTCCCAAATGGTTGGATCATTTCACAACTCCACCAACATTGTATCAGTGTCTCAATTTTTCCATATCCTCGTAACATTTGTCATTTTAATTTTCTGTCATATTAGCCAATCTATTAGCCCAAAGGGCTATAAACTATGTATGCCCTTTGACCCACCAAAATCATTACTAGGTCTGTATCCCAAAGAAAGGAAAAGGACCTATATGAACAAAAATAGCAATGCTTTTTGTAGTAGAAAACAATTAGAAATTGAGGGGATGCCCACCAATTGAGGAATGACTAAACAAGTAGTGGTATATGATTGTTATAGGATACTACTGTGCTATAAGAAATGATGAGTAGTATGGTTTCAGAAAAACTTGAAAAGATTTATACAAACTGATGCAAAGTAAAGGAGAAGAACCAGGAGAAGAACACTGTATACAGTAACAGCAAAATTGTATGATGATCAATTGAGAACAATTTAGCTACGCTCAGCAAGATAATGATCTGTGACAATTCCGAAGGACTTAGCCTAAAAAATGCTATCTACCTCCAGAGAAAGAACTGATATCTAAATGCAGACTGAATCATACTTTTTTGTTGTTTTATTTTATTGTGATTCTTGTCTGTATTTTCTTTTGCAACATGGTTAATATGGAAATGTTTTTATAATTGTGTATGAAAATTTATCAGATTGTTTGCCTTCTCAAGATAGGGGAAAGGAGGGAAAGAGGAAGAGAATTTGGAATTCAATTTTTTTTAATGAATATTAAATGTTTTACATGTAATAAGAAAAAATACAATAAAAAAGAATTGTCTTCCTTATCTCTTTCCAAACTTCCCTATTACATTTGAGGACACTGCCTAAATTTTCCTGGTCACCTGTACATTCGCAATTACACCATCATCCTCAACTTTTTTACTGTCACTCACCCCATATTAGTGGCTAAGTCATGCCATTTTTTTCTTTACAACCTCTCTTATATGCATACCATCTCTCTACTCAGAAAGTCACCACTGCCCTAGTTCAGGACCTCACCACTTCTGACCTAGGCTATTGCAATAGCATCTGATAAGTCTCTCTGCCTCAGATCTCTCACCACCCACCATCCTCCATACAGCTGCCAAAGTGATTTTCCTAAAGCATAAGTCTGCCCATGTCACTGCCTTCTACCCCCCACTTAATGATCTCTAGTGTAACCTTGAGATACAATAGAATATTCCTTTGTCTGACATGTAAATCTCTTCCCAACATGATCTCTTCCTAGCTTTCTATTCTTCCTAAATATTACTCCCATCCTTACATTCTGCCATCTGGCCATGTTCCATCTTCCATTGCAGTGATTTTACACTGGCTCTCTCCCGTGCCTGGAATGTTCTCCCTCTTCATCCCCACCTCTTAGAATCTCTGACTGCTGTCAAGTCTCAGTTCTAATGAGGCCTTTCTCACTCCCCTACTGCTATTGTCTCTTCTCTAAAGTTACCGAATATGGTAGAATAAGATATGTCTTCCTTATCTATTTATATATAGCCTGTCTATGCCATTAAAATGTAAACTTCTTGAGGGCAGAGACTATTTTTTGCTTTTTTACTTTGTATTCTTAGCGCTTAGCACCATGCTTGGAACATAATTAAGTAACTAATAAATGTCAGTTGATTGATTAATTAATTAGACAATGTATGTAGCTGGAAACAGTATTTGAAGTTTATCATGAGCTCCTTGAGGAGAGGGTCTAGTTCCTTGTTTGTATCCTCAGCTCATAGCACAGGATATTATACATAGTAGGAACTAAGTAAATGCTCATTGAATCATCAGACAGTAACTAATGTCTTTGTTGGAAAGCTTTACACAAATTAAAAGAAGAGAAATGGATTGTAAAAAGACAAGTATTTCATTTCACATAGAATCACTCTGCTGTATACATGCTAATTTAAGAAACAAACAAAACCTCAAGAAAACATCCAAGACATAATATTTATCAGAGATTCTTACAGGCAGCAAATTCCAAAAAGAGGACTCCATTAAGTGAGGGGAAAATAGGCACATTCTTTCCTTATAAACAAACCCATGGGTGTTAGTGCTGCTTCCAAATATGCATCAGAGCAGGGCAAGCAGCATGATTACAAATGTGTTTCTGGCTATGTGAATGAACTTTGTGACATAGCTGCTCATTTTTGGCTCACAATTACATCTGGATTGAGTGTTATTTCTGTCAGCCCAGTATTAGGAGAATGTTCTGCACTTTTGCGGCAGCTGCTGGTCAGGAATGTCAATGGTCAGGTCATGAAGCCACCATAAGTGCTGGAATGTGCTAAGTACCATTACGGACATCGTCACCTTCATTGAGAATAAATAGCATTTGTCAAGCCCTTCTGGGATGCCTTTATAGCCCTTCAAAGTTTATAAGACCATCCTGTAAGGAAGGTAGTTCTAGTCTCATTATTATATACATTTTACATTATATACATTTTGCAATGTACATATACTATATATATATATGTATACGCACACACATTTAATAGATCCATTTTATATACCTATATATACACATTATATACATGCACATTATCTATATATATCATATATACACATTATATATATATATATGTATGTATATATAATATATGAAAGAAGTTTAGAGAAATTAGATGACTTGTTCGTTATTACACAACTATAAAGTGTTAGATCCAGAATTCAAAACTTGATCTACTCCTTCCATGACTATAATACTTTTATTAATAATGATGATAATGAGGATGGTATTAAAATAATCTTGTCAAAGTCTAACTCATCCCCCATGCCCTGAGGAGTACTCGTTGTTGGGGTATGGGGATATAGATGGGAACAGAAGAGGAGAGGTATCGATGACAAATAAAGGGAATATCATTCACTGTGATACAGTGGAGACTTTGTATGCCCTGTCAGCACTGGCATAGTTGCAAAAGCTTGTAAGGCACCCTGAAATTCTGACCAATTGGACTCTGGCAATACCCCTGATTGCATTAGCACCCCACTCAATGTGATGATTCAAGTGTTCCTATGAATCTCAGCAAGCTGGCCTTACACAATTAGCCAGATCATCAGCTTGATACAAAGGCCAGCAGCACCAATTAATTGCTCATTCATGTTCTGGTCCACAAAATCTCCAAGGCACATTGGAAGAAATTAGAAAAAATGCATTCCTCACCTGCTGAAGATACTTTAGAGCAGATAGTGCTGACTGCTAAATTGGGCAAACGACAAATGCCTATGAAGACATGAATATTTGGGTTATGTGACAATAACATGCCATAACAAAACTGGAAACAGATCTCACTAATAATTGGCACAGTAGAAAGAGTGCTGAACTTGGAGTCAGGAAGACTTGGAGTGCAAATCCTGCCATAGTCATTCCCTAGCTAGTGTGACTCTCAGCAAACCCCTCAACCTCTCTGTGCCTCAGTTTCCTCATCTGTAAAATGGTGCCAATAATAGGCCCTAGGGCTATTGTGAGGATCAAAAAAACTAACATTTATTTTATATATATATATATATATATATATATATATATATATATATATATATATACATTTATATATACGCATATATATAAAGCAAACCTTAAAGCACTGTTTAAATAGCTACTGTTACTATTAATAGGCATGGGCTTCATATTATTTGTCAATGGTAACCTTGGCTCCAAGTCACATGACAATGTATCATTGACCAGAATTGAACCAACATGAAAAATCATCCCTAAGCCTACAAGAGACAAAAACTAAAGATGAAATTGAGAAGCTACTAAAACCTAAAGAGAAGACAGTTGCAGATACCGAAGTCTGAAGATCTTCACTTAATTCAAACTCCAGAAATTATACCTAATAATGAAAAAGATGATCAAAACAAAACAAAAGTCTCAAGTGATTTTAGAAAAGGAGATGAGTATACCTAAATTGGAATCCTGAAAAGATCTTTTCAAGTCTAATAGCCTGAATCCAACCAACTTACTACTTATACCAAAGCAAAATAACCTAAAATGGCTGGCATCTGTTCATCATAAATAAATGTTTTCACTCACGGAATTTGATGGAAAGTGTAAAAATATTTCAGAAACTGTTCCATGGTGGGAAAGGAAGAGCTATCAAAGAATAATCCTAAGCACATGTATCAAATTCCATTATGACTGAAACAACTTGAGAGAGCTATAAAGTTCTATTAAAGGAAATCAGATTACATCAATACTTAATAGGTACATGCAGCAGAAAACTTAAATGCCATTATTGCCAAATTTAAGTGGGAGGGAAGAAACATGACAAAAGAAATAATTTTTAAAAGCCCATCAAAAATTCCAGATTTCCTTAATCGGTGATCAAAAGCAAAAATTAAAAAGCTAAGATGATTCTTAGAGTCAAAGCAGCACCAAGAACATAAGCAATCCAATAATAATCAAAAACTTTGCCCAAGAGGCATAGAAGTATAGAAATTAGGGGCAAGACAAGAAAATGTCAGCAATTTCTGATCATCTCTGATCAATATCTGATCAAAACAATAAAATTGCTAATTAGATCAAATAAGAAACCAAAATTTTGGTCATTATTAATGCTAAGAACACAACAGTTAAAACAATGATGGCAATTGAAATTCTAGCTTCTCTGAAAAATTGGAAAACCAAATAAAATACACAATTATTGGTTCAAATGCTTTATAGTGCTGCATGAATCTCTCTCAAAGCATTTTAGTAGCTTCCCTTCATCTGTAGTGCTGAGTCCACCTTTCTTAATATAATGTTAATGAGATATAAGATCTTTCCCACACGTTAATATGTCTCACATGGAACCCATTAAGAGAAGTTTGCTTAGGGGAGGCTTGCTTGTAGGAAAGCTTTCACACCTTTTGTAAATTTCTAATTAGGTACTAAGTCTCAAGGGTTGTGATACCCTCTGATTCTTAAAAAAAAAAAAAAGGGATACACACACACACACACACACACTCTAAGGTTAGCATTTTGCTTTGAGGCTTACTCATTGGAAGAATGTTCTTGTGATGTGACTAGATGAGATTATGGGTAACCATTAAGGAGCCCCTCGGCTTTGAAAAACCCAGTATGTATTGCCTTGGTCAGACAGTTGGATCTATCTGTGATCTGTGCTAATTTCTCAGACAGTTAGAAGCTCTGTCTGTTGGTCTTTATTTCTCTGCTTGTATTTTCTCTGACGTTCAGGGTGCTGACTTTTCTCCTGAACTAGTAAATATAATTTTAAGAAACTGTTGATCCCTTAAATAGCCATCTTTCCTCGTAAAGCAGATCTAAGAATCTCTGCTAGCAGCCATCCCGAGTATGCAAGTGTGGTTGCCACTACACTTAACAAAAGGCATGGGGAGGCTAGGTGGCTCAGTATAGAGCACCAGCCCTGGAGTCAGGAGGACCTGAGTTCAAATCCAGCCTCAGACACTTACAAAAAACTAGCCATGTGACCTTGGGCAAGTCACTTAACCACAATTGCCCTACCTTCCCCTTCCAGAAAGCAAAAAAAAAAAAAAAAAGGCATCAGTCATCCTCATCCTGTATATTTAGTCAATTGCCAAATCTTAGGGACTTTTACTCTATAATATCTCTTGCATCTATTCCCCTTTCTTTATAACTATGTCCACCCCACATTGTCTGGTCAAATGTCAAATCTTGTGGATTTTTAATCTACAAAAATCTTTTTAATCTATTCCCCTATCTCTATTAATATGTCCACCACCTTAATTCAAGCCCCTCTTATCTCAACCACTGAAATAGTCTACTAATTAGTCTCCCTGAGTCTTTTGTTCCTTCAAAAACTCCTCTTCCAACTCACTGCCACACTAATGCTCCTAACATACAGGTCTGACCAAGCTCAATAAAGTATAGTAGCTTCCTATTATCTCTGAATAAAATACAAAACTCTCTGTTTGGCATCCAAAGTCATTCCCAATTTTGACCCTATCCTGCCTCTCCAGGTTCAATACATATTGCTCCCTTTTATGTAATTTAAAATCCAGTCAAACTGCTTTGAATGCTACCCCTCACAAATAACTTTTCATTCCTGTCTTTATGCCACAAAAGCTGTCCTCCTTCCCTGCGATGCTCTATCCCTCACTTCTCTCTGTCAGAATCCCTAGTTTCCTTCACAGTTCAGCTCAAGGGCCTTCTCCTAAATGAATCTTTTCTCTACCTTTCTATCATAATATCTCCCTCTAAAATATTAATTTGTTCTTAATATCTGCAATTTTTACATTGACTCTTCTGCATATGTGTTGTTTTTCCTGAGCGAATATAAATTTCCTAAGGCAAGAATTATTTTGTCTTTGTATTTGTGTCTGATGCCTAGCAGTTCTGGGCACATAGTAAAAGATTACTAAGTGTGTTGATTGATTAGTTGATACATTTCCTTTCCTCATATACTCTTTTGTCCTTAGAGCATGTATAGATTTGCCCTTCCTGGTGAGACATATATAGTACAGGCAAGATTCTCTGCTATCAATCCAACAGGCAGAACTTAAGAATCCCATTTCCAACTATTAATAACTGTCTCTTTCAAATCCAGCCTCAGACACTTAACACTTACTAGCTGTGTGACCTTGGGCAAGTTCCTTAACCCCAAATGCCCTGCCTTCACCCCTCCAAAAAGCCAAAACAATAAAATAAAATAAATGTCTCTACTACCATGTCCTAATAAAAAATCTTCTGGTTGTCTGAGGAAACAGAAGGACTAAAGGCTGAGCTAGGACTGAGTGTATACGAAGAGTTCACAAATGATGATCTTATACTTTGTTCCTTGGCATGACAAAAACTGAGCAGGGGATAGCAGGCTCCTTCTCCCACCTGGCCACCATGTGTCTGTAGATAGTTTACATCTCTGCTTCCTTTGTCTCTTCTATGTTTGTACTTTTCTCACTGTGGGTAAACGAGTAGTGAGGACTCCTAAGAAGCTGCCTGCTTCAATCCATTGCCCAGCAATGGATTGATCCTTCAGATGAACCATTACATCCTACAAGGAGCCAGCCCAGATGAGCAAGAGAGCTCCTAACCCTAAATTAAACTTGGGGATTCCTAGAAAGGAGGAAAAGGACTCCCAGGACCTCACATCCTCTCTACAAGTGTTTTTTCAGTACCTTTTGCTTCAAATTTGAGTTCATTCTCTTCAAGGACCTAAAGTCCCAGGAGGGATTAGTGCACTTTGACTTGGGGTGGGGATGTGGGAACCACTTTAAATTCAAAGCCACTTTCCCCTCAGGGAGATTGTGCCTCCCAATTTGGGGCAATATGTTTGGACTTCTATACTTGCTATACCTTCTCTTTGTAAAAGAAAACTTATATCAACTAGTTAAGAAAATTAAGGGGAGAACACTGGGTGGTAGCTTGTTTTTAGAAACCAAATTCTTAAAGATTAACCCTAAAATTCTAAGAGGAGAATTAGTCAACTATACTCTGGGTACCCAACCAGTCAGTGTAAATGAAGATTGAGAGAGTGAGCTGTAAGGGCTGCTATACTTTTATTACACCCAAATTGCCTAGTAAAGCCTTCCATTGTCTGACAAGTGATATCCCTTCTGTCCTTCAATAATAGTTAACATTTATGTAGCACCTCTCATGCATGGTTTCATTTGATCCCCCAAAACAGTAGCTTCCAGGAATAAAGATAATCTCACTGTATTCTGCCCTCATCAGACCTCATTTGGAGCATCATAGTCAATTCTAAGTACCACAATTTAAGTAAGGTATTGATGGATAGAGATGTCCCCAAAAAGACAATTAAGATAGTGAAGGAACTTGAGTCCATGTCATCTGATAATGGGTTGAAAGAACTGGCCATGTTTAGCCTTGAAAAGACTAAGGAGTTCATAATAACTGTCATCAAGTGTCTGAAACACTGTCATGTAGAGAAGGGAAGAGTCTTGTTCTGTTTGGTTTCAGAAGGCAGAACCAGAAGACATGGTGGAAACTTCAAAAAGGAAAACACATGTTTGAGGTCAGGAAAAATGTCCTAAGTATTAGAGCTGTCCAAAAGATAAATGACCCATCTTAAGAAGTGGTGAGTTCCTCTCCTTAAAGGTCCTTAAGCAGAGGCTAGTCTACTATTTGTCAAATATTTTAGAGTCAGTATTTCTTTTGCATATTAGTTGGACTAAATGAGAACTTGAGGTGCCTCCAAATGCTCAAATTCCGTGATTCAACGATTTTGTGATCAAATCAACAAGGTAAATAGTCCAAATAATAAGATCTCATTTTGCAGGTAAGTATAAAGATAATAATAATAATGACTTGTCAAAGGTCCCCAGTGAATACCAAATTGGGACTATAATTGAGGTCTTCTGACTTAAATGACAACACACTGCCTCTAAAATCCTAGCTCAATACTTTGAAAAAAGTCTCTCCTAATCCTCTAAGGAAATTAGAATTGACCTCACAATAATACCCATTAGAGGTCCATTCTTTCATGTTGGCCTCTCAGTCATCATGGGTCTCTCTGTACCCAACTTGGTCACTAGTTTATTTTTAACCAGAGGTTTCTGAGTCACACCAAACTCTAATAAGGAGAAAAAAATGTTATCTTCTAGTATGCTCAAACCACTTAAATACAGAAAAAAAAAAAGAAATGAGCTCAGAATTGATTGGGACAGTTGTGATGAGATGCCTAGTGATTGCTAGATTCATTGGATGTGAAGTTGGAAAACAATTTAGAGATCATTTAGTTCAAGCCCACTATGAAAAGATACTTAAAAGACAAAGGAGAAATGTCTTAAGGAGAAAGTTCATAATGGCAAAAAAAAAAAAAAGAACAGAGACACATTTGCAAGCAAGGGGATAAGTAGGGCATAAATTTGGAGGCCTAGAAAATTGGCTTAGTCTTCCATAGTAGGGTAAATATGAGACCACAATTTAGAATAGGCTGGAATCTTTTAAACAACACACTCCAACCCAGTCATGTTACTGGGTTACAGATTAGGTTGCTGGGCCAGGAAAGGTCAAATTACTTGTCCAAGGTCACATAGAGAATATATAGCAGAAAGGGGATTTGCACTCTGGTCTTCTTACTTCAAATAATCTCTATATTCTGGGACCTCATTGTTTTATGCCTGTGAAACAGGAAACTGAATCACTTCAATTTGAATTCTTAGGAAGATTCTGAAGGTGACCTAGTAGGATAAGGTATCAGACACTGAGGTCCTTACTTGAACTAAACTGCCAAGCATTTAAACTCTGCTTCAGAGAGTGCACCACCAAATGGATTGACCACATTGTTCAAATGCAAAATACAATCTTGCCAAAATGACTGTTTTATGGAGAACTCACACAGGGCAAGCATTCATGTGGTGGTCAGAAGAAGTGATACAAGGATACTCTCAAGGTCTCTCTTAAGAAATTTGGAATTGGTTGGAGAGGATGTGGAAAAATACGAACACTAATGCATTGGTGGTGGAGTTGTGAACTTATCCAACCATTCTGCAGAGCAATCTGGAATTATATCCAAAGGGCTATAAAAAAAGTGCATACCCTTTCACCCAGGAATACCACCTCTAGGGCTGTATCCTGAAGAAATCACAGGAGTAGGAAAAGGACCAGTATGTACAAAAATATTTATAGCAGCTCTATTTGTGGTGGCAAAGAACTGGAAATCAAGGAGATGCCCACCAATTGGGGAATGGCTAAACAAGTTGTGGTATATGAATGTAATGGAATACTATTGTACTAGAAGAAATGAAGAAGAGATGGACTTCATAAGAACTTGGAGAGACTTATATAAACTGATGCTGAGTGAGGAGAGCAGAACCAGGAGAACTTTGTACACAATTACAGACACATCGTATGTGTGATGACTAACTTTGATGGACTGGGCTCCTCTCAGCAATGCAAGGTTAGAAGACAACTACAAAAGACTCATGATGGAAAGAGATATCCATATTCAGAGAAAGAACTACAAAGTCTGAAGATCGAAGCAAACTATTTGTTCTCATTTGTGTTTTGTTTTGTCCCCTCTTTCTCTTTGTTCATCCCATTGGCTATAATCCTTCTTTACAACATGACTAATGTTCAGTGTAAAGCCTATATTTGATTATTTGTCTCTATGGGGGTGAGAGGAGAGGGGAAGAAGGGGGAGAAAATTTGAAACAAGAGATTGTGGAACTGAATGTTGTAAACTAAAAGTAAATAAATAAATTTAAAAAAAAAGAAATTTGAAATTGATTGTATGACATGGGAGACACTGGCACAGGACCACCCAACATGGCATGCCCACATCAGAGAAGGTACTGAGCTCTAGAAGCAAAGCAGAATTGAAACAGCTCAAAGGAAACACAAGATGTGCAAATTTAGAGTATCCAATCCAAATGTTCACATGGAATAATTGTATCCAACCTGTGGTAGAGCCTTTTGAGCTCATATTGGTCTGATCAGCCACAGTGGGATACACTGAAACTTGACCCTAGCATGGTGATGTCATTTTGGTCCTCTTCAAAAACAAAGGACAACAACCAAACAACCAATATTCTGGAAAAGAAAAAGAGAAAATGGATGGCGATAATAGGGAAAGGCCAGAGACAGAAGTTGATTAATTTCTATCTATCATTCCTGAACAAAAATAGGGGGAAAAAATCCCTCTTAGTTGAAAAAACTATATAGTGTCTTTGGTCAGGGATGCTGAGGCAAAACAGATCTTCATCAGGATGAAAAAGAAAGATTAGAAATATTCTTTTATGAGGAGCCAGGCTCATCTTATAAACCATCACCATGAAGCTTGTGAATATACTGGGTAGGAAATTGTGCATGATGCCTTGAATGTCACCAGCACTCACTAAATGGTAAATAATATAAAGGCTTGAATCATTTTAAAACTATTTAGCTGTTTCTCTTCAAATTTGAATCGAATTTCCTTTCGCAATGGGAACCTCTGAGCTGCCAGTTTGGATGTCTGTACCTCCAGCTGTTAGGGAGTTATGTAAGTGTGAAAGTAATCAGAATGCTTGGGGGGGTGGTGAATGGATCCCTCCACCCACCCATTCTTTTTATTGTATGACTCCAGTCTGCAAGGGACAACAAAATTGAAACCAGGACCTACCCACCTCCAGCCTGGACACCCAGATCTCTCTCATGGACACTTGGGGTAAAGGGGAAAGATGAAGGCTCTGTTATCAAATTCAGAAGCCCTGTAGTCCTGACTGCCCACTCCCAACACCCAAAATAGTTCAAAATAACAGAAACCTATTGAAATAGGAATGATTTTGAATCCTAATTTCATGGTCTTTGTTTTTTTCATATCTTTTTTTGGGGGTGCATATAGTATTTTTCCAATTTTTTTAGTTTTCAATATTCATTTTTATGGAATTTTGAGTTTGATTTTTTTTCTCCCTCTCCTCCCTTCTCCTCAACATAGAAAGCAATCTGATATAGGTTATACATGTGCAATTATGTAAACATATTTCCATATTTGTCATGTTGTGAAAGAAGAAACAGAACAAAAGGGAAGGGCCACAAAAAAAAGTGAAAATAGTATGCTTAAAACTGCATTCAGACTCCATAGTTGTTTCTCTGGAGGTGGATAGCATTTTCTATCATTAGTCTTTTGGACTTGTTTTGGATCATTGTATTGCTGAGAAGAGCTAAGTCAACCATAGTTGCTCATTGTACAATGTTACTGTTACTGTGTACAATGCTTTCCTGGTTCTTCTCACTTCTCTCAGAATCAGTTCATGTAAGTCTTTCCAGGTTTTTCTGAAATCTGCTTGCTCATCATTTCTTATAATACAATGGTATTCCACTACATTCATATACCTCAATTTGTTCAGCCATTCTCCAATTCATGGGATTTCCTCAATTTCCAATTCTTTACCACAACAAAAAAAATCTTCTATAGATATTTTTGTACATGTAGGTCCTTTTCCCCTTTTTAATGATCTCTGAGATACAGACCTAGTAGTGGCATTATTAGATCAAAGGATGTGGACAGTTTTATAGCCCTTTGGGCATAGACCCAAATTGCTCTCAGAATGGTTGGATCAGTTTACGATTCCACCAACAATACATTAGTGTTCCAATTTCCCCACATTTCTCCAACATTTAGTATTTTCCTTTTCTGTCATATTAGCCAATCCAATAGGTGTAATGTGGTACCTCAGAGTTGTTTTAATTTGTATTTCTCTAATCAATAGTGATCTAGAGCATTTTTTTCATATGACTATAGATAACTTTAATTTCTTCATCTGAAAACTGTCTGTTCATATCCTTTGACTAATTATCAACTGGGGAATGATTTATATTCTTACAAATTTGACTCCATTCTCTATATATTTGAGAAATGAGGCCTTTATCAGAAATACTTGCTGTAAAAATTGTTTCCTATCTTTCTGCTTGCCTTCTAATCTTGGTTGAGTTGGTTTTATTTCTGTGAAAACATTTTAAATTTAATGTAATCAAAATTATCCATTTTGCATTTCATAATGCTCTCTCTCTCTTGGATGGTCATAAATTCTTCCATTCTCCATAGATATGACAAGCCAACTATTCCTTGTTCTCCTAAATTGCTTATGGTATCACTCTTTAGATGCAAATCATGTACCCATTTTGACCTTATCTTGGTATATAGTGTGAGATGCTGGTCTATGCCTAGATTCTGCCATACTGTTTTCCAGTTTTCCCAGAAGTTTTTGTCAAATGATGGACTCTTATTCAGAAGCAGGAATCTCTAAGTTTAACAAGCAGTAGATTACCATAATCATTTACTACTGGGTCTTGTGTACCTAACCTATTTCACTAATCTATTTCTTAGTCAGTACCAAATAGTTTGGATATTTGTGCTTTATAGTATAGTTTTAGATCTGATGTGACTAGGCTACTTTCCTTTGCATTTTTAAAATTAATTCCCTTGATATTCTTGACACTTTGTTCTTCCAGATGATTTAAAAAATTTTTTTTCTAGCTCTATAAAATAGTTTTTTTGGAGTTTAATTGGTATGGCACTGAATAAATAAATTTAGGTAGAATTGTCATTTTTATTATATTAGCTCAACCTACCCATGAGCAATTGATATTTTTCCAATTGTTTAGCTCTGATTTTATTTTTGTGAAACATGTTTTCTAATTGTGTTCATTATAGCTCCTAGGTTTGTCTTGACAAGCAGACTCCCAAATATTTTATATTATCTATATTCATTTTAAGTGGAATTTCTCTTTCTAACTCTTCTTGATAGGCTTTGTTGGCCATAGAAAAAATGCTAAAGATTTATGTGGGTTTATTTTATGCCCTGCAACTTTACTAAAATTTTTAATTATTTCCAGTGGGTTTTTTTAGTTAATTCTCCAGAATCTCTAAGTATGCCACTATCACCCATCTGCGAAGGGTGATAGTTTTGTTTCCTCATTGCCTAGTCTAATTCCTTTCATTTCTTTTTCTTCTCTTATTGTTAAAGTGAACATTTCTAGTACAATATTGAATAATAGTGGTGATAATGGGCTCATTTCTTTCACCCCTGATGTTATTGGGGAGGCTTTTAGCTTATCCCATTACAGATAATGCTTTCTGATGGTTTTAGATTGATACCATTTATTTTAAGGGAAGCTCCATTTATTCATGTACTCTCTTGTGTTTTTAATAGGAATGGATGCTGTATTTTGTCAAAAGTTTTTTTTTTTCTGCACCTATTGAGATAATCATTTAATTTCTGTTGATTTTGTTACTGACATCAACAATTGTGCTAATTGTTTTCCTATTACTGAACCAACTCTGCATTCCTGGTAGAAATCCCACCTGGTCATAGTGTATTATCCTGGTGATAAATTGCTATAATCTCTTTGCTAATGTTTTATTTAAAATTTTTGCATCAATATTAATTTGTGAAAATGGTCTGTAATTGTCTTTCTCTGTTTTTGGCTCTTCCTGGTTCAGCTATCAGCACCATATTTGTGTCATAAAAGGAATTTGGTAGGACTTCTTCTTTGCCTTTTTTTCATATAGTTCAAATAGTATTAGAATTAAGTGTTCTTTAAATGTTTGGTAGAAATTAATTGCAAATCCATCTGGCCTTGGAGATTTTTTCTTTGGGAAGTTTGTTAATAGCTTGCTGAATTTCTTTTTCTAAAATGAGGTTATTTAAATATTTTATTTCCTCTTTGTTAATCTGGGCAATTTATATTTTTATAAATGTTCATCCATTTCACTTAGATTGCCAGATCTATTGGCATATAGTTGGGTAAAATTATTCCTTTAATTTCCTCTTGATTTGCGGTGAATTTACCCTTTTCATTTTTGATACTGGTAATTTTTTCTTCTTTCTTTCTTTTTAATCATATTAACCAAAGATTTATCTATTTTATTGGTTTTTTCATAAAACCAGCTCTTCATTTTACTTATTAGGTCAATAGTTTCCTTACTTTCAAATTTATTAATCTTTCCTTTGGTTTTCAGAATTTCTAATTTTATATTTAATTGAGGATTTTTAACTTGTTCTTTTTCTAGCTTTTTAAGTTGCATGCCCAATTCACTGATCTATTCTTTCCCTGTTTTATTCATGTAAGCATTTAGAGAGATAAAATTTCCCCTGAGTACTGCTTTGGCTGCATTCCATAAATTTTGGTATGTTATCTCATTATTACTATTCTCTTTGATGAAATTATAGTTTGTTTCTATGATTTGTTTGACCCAGTCATTCTTTAGGATTAGATTAAGTTTCCAATTAATTTTTAATCTATCTTTCCATGGTCCTTTATTGCATGTAATTTTTACTGCATCATGTTCTGAAAAGGATGTGTTTAATATTTCACCCTTTCTGCATTGGATTATGAGGTTTTTATGCCCTAATATGTGATCAATTTTTGTGTGGGTGCTATGTACCACTGAGAAAAAAGTATATTCCTTTCTATCCCCACTCAATTTTCTTCATAGGTCTATCATATCTAACTTTTTAAAAATTCTATTCACCTCCTTAACTTCTTTCTTGTTTATTTTGTGATTAGATTTGTCTAGCTCTGAGAGAGGAAGGTTGAAGTCCCCCATTAGTATAGTTGTGCTGTCTATTTCTTCCTGTAACCTTCTCCTCTGAGGATTTGAATGCTGTACTACTTGGTGCATATATGTTTTATATTGATATTACTTTATTGTCTATGGTACCTTTCAGCAAGGTGTAGTTTCTTTCCTTATCTCTTTTAATTAGATCTATTTTTGCTTCTGCTTTGTCTGAGATCAGGATTGCTAGCCCTACTTTTTTTTTTACTTCAGCTTAAGCTTAATATATTCTGCTCCAGCCTTTTACTCTTAGTCTGTATATATTCTTCTACTTCAAATGTGTTTCTTGTAAACAACATATTGTAGGATTCTAATTTTTAATCCACTCTGCCACTCACTTCTGTTTATGAGACAGTTCATCCCATTCACATTCACAGTTATGATTAACTGTGTATTTTCTCCATCCTGTTTCCCCCCTTGTTTTACTTTTCTCTCTCCTTTTACACTACTGCTTCTCAGTGTTTTGATTCTGACCACCACCTTCCATTATCTATCCTCCCTTCTATGAGCCTCTCTCCCTTTTCTTTCCCCTTTCTTCTCCTACTTCCCTATGGGGTAAGACAGATTTCTCTATCCAGTTGAGTGTATATGGTGTATATGTTGTTCCCACTTTGAACTAAATTTGATGAAATTAAGGTTCAAACAATGCTCACCCACTCCCTTCTTCCCCTCCAGTGTAATAGGCCTTTCATGCCTCTTCATGTGACATAATTTATGCCATTCTGCCTCATTCTTTCCTCTTCTCCTTTTCCTCTTCTTTTTTTACCCCTTAATTAAATTTTATCACCAAAAAGTCAACTTGTACCCACACCCTCTGTCTAAGTATACTCCTTCTTAGTGCCCTAATAGAGAAACAGTTCTTAAAAGTTACAATTATCATTTTCCTATGTAGGAATGTGAACAGTTTAACCTTATTGAATACTATGTTGGGAATTTTTCCCCATCTTAGTCTTTTTATGCTTCCCTTGAGTCTTGTATTTGAAGATCAAACTTTCTGTCCAGTTCCGCTCTTTTTATCAGGAAAGTTTGAAAGTTTCCTATTTTATTGAATGTCCATCTTTTCCTCTAAGAGATTATGCTCAGTTTTGCAGGGTACTTGATTCTTGGTTGTAATCCAAATTCTTTTGCCTTCTGGAATATCGTATTCTAAGCCCTCTGATCCTTTAATATAGAAGCTGCTAAATCCTATGTAATCCTGACCGTGATCCTTCATAGTTAAATTGTTTCTTTCTGGCTGCTTGCAGTATTTTCTCCTTCATCTGATAGTTCTAGAATTTGGCTACAACATTACTTGGAGTTTTCATTTTGGAATCCCTTTCAGGAGATGATCAGTGTAGTCTTTCAATTAGTATTTTACCCTCTGGTTCTAGAATATCAGGGCAGTTTTCCCTGAAAGATGTGGTTCAGGCTTTTTTTTTTTTTATCATGACTTTCAGGTAGTCCAAAACTTCTTAAATTATTTCTCTTGGATCTATTTTCCTGGTCAGTTATTTCTCCAATGAGATATTTCACGTTTTCCTCTATTTTTTTTCATTCTTCTGTTTTTTTTAACTGATTCTTGATGTCTCATAGAATCATTAGTTACCACTTGTTAATTCTAATTTTTAAGGAATTATTTTCTTCAATTAGCTTTTGTACCTTCTTTTCCATTTGGCCAATTTTACTTTTAAAGGAGTTGTTTTCTTTAGTGTCTCCCACCCCCTTCCCAATTTGGCCAACTTTATTTAAGGAGTTGTTTTTTCAGTCAGTTTTTGTTCTTCCTTTTCTAAGCTGTTGACTCCTTTTTTCCTAATTCTTTTGCATAACTCTCATTTCTTTTACCCCTTTTACTTGATTTTTAAAATCCTCTTTGAGCTCTTTCTTCTAAAATGACTTTTTGGGCTTGAGACTTATTCATATTTCAATTTGGAGCTTCATATATAGGCATTTTAACTTTGTTGTACTCTTCTGAGTTTGTATTTTGATCTTCCCTCTCGTCCTAGTAACTTTTTTATGATTAGGACTCTTTTTCAGTTTTTAGTCATTTTTTAAAGTAGAGCTCTGCACTTGGGATACTGGGGGCACTTTCACAAGTTTCTCAGTGGCCTGGTCTTTGGCTATCTGCACTGGGGTCTCAGGGGCTAGCAGTTTGCCCATTGTGCTAGAGTGGCCTGGTCTAGTTGTGCCTGTTGTGCCTTTGGTTCCAGAGCTTGCAGTTTTCCTGTTGTGCTGGGGCTGAAGGCCTGACAACTGGCCTAATGTGTCACAGGACCTCAGCTGCTAATTTATGCTGTGGCAGAGTGTGAGCCTCACACTGGCTTGCCCAGACACTATCTGTGGTGAACTGCACTCTCCTTTTACTCAAGTAAAACTTACCTTTCCTGAAGTCCTTCTAAGTTATATTGGCCTGGAAAAATTGTTTCACTCTGTCTTTTTCTGTATTCTGTCATTCCAGAATTTTTTCAGAGGCTTGATTTATTTTTTTTTTTATGAGGAAAACTGAGGAGAGCACAGGCAACTTCCTGGTCTCTCTCTGCCATCTTGGCTCCACCCATAGTCCTTATTTTTAATATAATGATTTGAATTCTTCAATCACAGAATCCAGGATAAGCCAGTTGGGGAAGTATGACAAGGGTCCTACTTGCATCTGAGCATCCTGGTCACCTGTGACTCCAAGAAACTGTAGCATGCACAATATCCACACCCTGGTAAAAAACTGTTTCAGTAGATGGGATAAAGTTGGTTGGGGTAATCAACAGGCCTCAAACCTCTTGGTGAGTTGGGAGCTGTCTGCCCCAAGCATGTGAACACTTCTCCCAGAAGAATGGGTAGATGAGAACAATTTGTTCCAATGGCCATGAAGATGTCTGAAGCAGGCTCTGTGGAGTTTGGGTAGATAGCAAAAACACCAATGCACCCCTGCATCTCCATCACCAGTCATACTGACTTTTATCTTATCACTGAATTTCAACGACTCTGGGAGAGAGAATAAGGTTGATGACTTTGTGAAACAACACCTCACTTAAATCCAATTCACAAATAAGTCAAGACATCACCCTGTAATGTTATTCATCCTCTTGGAAAATGAAGGATGAACAACAACAATATCACAGTTGTTCATATTTAAGATTCTGGGTCATAGTTTTGATCTAGAAGGAACCTTAGAGGACATCTAGTCCAGCTCACTAAATTTGAAAAACCTGAGACCCAAAGTAAAAAAAAAAAAAAAGTTCTTTGCCCAAGGTTACACAGGAAGTTAGAGACAAAGGGAGAATTTGAATTCAAGTCCTCTGACTTCAAATTCTCTCCACTCTCCATTGTATTACACTACCTTTATAAACTATATAACCTGTAGGTAGGCACATGCCATAAATCTGGGTTTGAGAAATAGAAATGAGCAACATGTATAAGACCCATGGCTCCAAAATGTTTTTAATCCATGCCATTCATAACCCAAAATACTGCTTACCGATAGTAACAATAATAAATAGCTATAAGTTCATGATAATTCCAAAATCTAGTGAATAATTTTGAAACAAGGAGTTATCAGCTCACTGAGGTTTATTATTGGGATATAGCACTCTATTTATTGAATATAATTGAAAAAAAATCCCAGATGGAGCCTATAAAATGACTGAAATCTTGAGACAGAATCAAAAGGCCCTTTATGAGTGACATTGATGTGAACCTAGCCCATAACATGTTGACAAATAATTGTCTAATAAGTTGTCAAGTCACAGCTTTGTGGAAATGGAGAGACTGGAGGCAGAAAGGTTAGTAAAGAATCTATTATAAAAGTCCATTAGAGGGAGCGGAGCCAAGATGGCAGCATAGCAGCAGCAACATATCGCAGCTCTCACATAGCCACCCCAAAATACCCATAAAATAGGACTCTAAACCAATCCTAGAACTTCAAAACGCACACAAGGATACTTCCCACTAACGTCAGCTCGGCTACGAGGAACCATATCAGCACTGTGAACCGAAACCAGCCTGGCCTGAAGCCCTGGCTGTGCCCCGGGGGCAGCTTGGCTGGAGAAGCTTCTCAGGTGAGCGGAGATTAGCACCAGCTGCAAGTGGGGATTGTGAAAGGGGAGATAAGCAGTCTGGCCGAAAGGTCTCCAGAGCAGAAAAGCGAAAGGCAGAGGTTTTGCATCCGCCTCCGCTTTGTAGCTTCCCGCCCGTGGCCTGCAGACAGCAGGGGGACTGAGCGATTGTTTTCAGGCCAGGGCTCTCGTGTTGAGCAGCCTGGATCTGGATTGTTGTCTTGGGCCTCGGTCTTGGAGTCTTCATTATCCAGTTAGCCGGAAGTCTACGGCAGCCGGGAGGACCCCAGCGATTTGGGACAGAGCTTTCCCT
>CM053587.1:100496258-100549338 GCA_028646515.1 Pseudochirops corinnae
GACACACTGGGATGGCTGTTTTGGGGCGGTGGGTGGGAGGAAGAGGGGGAGAAAATATGTAACTCAAAATCTTGTGGAAATGAATGATGCAAACTATAATAAAATTTAAAAAAAAAAGTCCATTAGAGAGATGGTGAGGTACTTACAGTACTAAGCTGGTGATAGTATGAGAGCAAAAGAAGGAATAAATTTGAAATATTCCAAGGAAGGATTAATAAAACTTGGCAACTGCTGGGATGTGGAGAGTGTGAGGAGATGGTGTAGAGGACTGGCAGGAGGTAAAGATGGCTGTGAGATTCTGAGCCTCAATGTCTAAGAGGGCAATGGTGTTACCAGTAGGGAAATTAAGAGGAAGTACAGGTTTTGGGGAAAGGATGATAAGTTCATGTTAAACCTAGAACATCAGTAGGACATCCAAATGGAGACAAAGAGTAGGTAGTTAAAAATATTGCTGATGCAATAGTTCAGGCAGGAGTAAAACAATTGAATGAAAGGAAGTTAAACAATTCATCCAAGGGTGAGATTTAAATCCAATCCCTCTGACTCAAGAAGTAGCTCCATTTCTTATACACCATGATGCTTCTTGTATGAAGCAAATTACTGAATTTTGTTTTCTAATTCTTTATTTTTTTCTTGGAGAATTTAATAAATGTGCATATGTGTGTGTATTTATCTTATCTTTTAACTTGTATTCTATGCAATATATTTTGCTTACATTAATCTAAACTCAGTTACCTATTCTTATCTCCTTCTCCCTCCCAATAACCTGTCCAAACCCAAACCACTTGTGTTTACTTTTATAATTTTTTTCCTTGTGTCTCTCTTTGTCTATCTCTCTCTAACTCTTTGTCTTTCTCTCTTTTTTCCCTCTCTCTCATTTATCTAACTCTTCCCCTTTCTCAGTTAACATAAGAGAATAATGCCTAACCTAATCTTGCCCCAACCCCAGACATTTTTCTATTTCAGTGAAAGAATTTGTAATACTCTTATTCAAGAAATATGATCTCTTCTACCACTTTGTTATTCCTTGTTTCTACCACAATTATTTAGCATCTATTCCCAGGGACACTACTTATTGATGAAGGAAGTAGAATACAATGGGAAATCTTCCTAATCCTCATCCCAGGTTATGATCCTGTCTTTTTAAGGCAGTGAGGTGGCACAGCAGATATAGTATTGAAGTTGGCGTCAAGAAGATATGCATTCAAATAACAAAGGATGAACAGGCAGATTCAGAAAAACCTGGAAAGACTTGTATGAACTGATACAAAGTGAAATGCACAGAACCAGGAACACATTGTACACAGTATCAGCAACAGTGTGTGATGATCTACTATGAATTTCTCAGCTCTTCTCAGCAACATAATGACCCAAGACAAGTACAAAGGACTTGGGAAGGAAATTTCTATCCATATTCAGATAAAGAATTGATGGACTCAATACAGATCAAAGCAATTTTTTTTACTTACATAATTCTTTTTTGTGTTTTTTCACCTTTTGATCTGTTTCTTCTTTCCCAATTGTGATTAATGTGGAAATATGTTTTACATGATACATATGTATAACCTGTGTCAAATTGCCTATCATTTTCAGAAGAGGGGAGGGGAGAGAAGAAGAGAGAAAAATTTGGAACTCAAAATTTTGTAAAAATGAATGCTAAAAATTGTCTTGACATGTAATTGGGGGGAAAAATAATTTAAAAAAAAAAGACATGCATTGAAATCCTCAGATACTTACCTTACTAACTGTGTGACCATGGGTAAGTCACTTAACATCTATGTACCTCAGTTTCCTCATCTATAAAAAGGGAATCATACATAAAACACATAGCTACCTCCCAGGGTTGTTGTGAGAATCAAATGAGATAATAATCATAAAGCCATTTGCAAACTGTAAAGCTCTATACAAATGCTGACAATTACTCTTTGCCTTTTCATTTATCCATTTTCCTTTTTGATGTCATATGACCCTTTTTTTGATCATCTGAGCCCCTGTTCTACCCTAACAGAGCCATGACCATCTGGATACCCAAAGCCTCTTCCCCTTAGTAGGAATTAGCATTGAGAGCAATGACCTTGTCTTGTATAAGTTGATCTCCTGCAGTATTTGTTTTCACCCCTTCCCACTCAAGAAGGATAACCTACTAGATGTTGTTTCACCCTCTCCTGCCTCTGCAGCATTTAGGCGGCTGGGTGGATAGAGTGCTGGGCCAGGAAGACTCATCTTCATGAGTTCAAATCTGGTATCAGATATTTACTAGCTGAGTGACCGTGGGCAAGTCTCTCAACTATTTGCCTCAATTCCCTCATCTGGGAAAATGAGCAAACCACTTGAATGGTTTGGAAGGAAATGGCAAACCACTTCAGCAATCTTTCCCAAGAAAGTCCCAAATGGGGTCATGAAGAGTTGGACATAACTGAACAACAGCTCCTGCCCTTGAGGAGCTGGCTTTACTTTGTGACCTAGTTTTCACCCAGCACTGGTCATATCCAGCCCTTATTCCTCTTTGAGTTCTGCACCTAATGTATTATCCATACTTTACCACACCACTTCCCCCACCTAAGGCTGGAGAGAACCTGAAGCCACTTGACCACCTCTGCTCTCAACCCCTGACCAGTCATTACTAAACCCTGTCTCCTTCCATCTCACACTCTACTCTCCCCATCCAAGAAGTTCCCTGCTATATTATCCTACCAGCTTTAATATTGATTTATTAATGAAGAAATGAGCTTGTTCTTTGAACTATTAATTCATTCCCTCTACCTTTTTCTCCTGTTTTTTTCTTGTTATATCCATCACTCCTTAGATTCTTTAGCTGACTATTGATCTCTTTGTTTTCTCACTGCCGCTCAGCATGTGTTTATATAGATGATTTAGATATAAACCCATATATGTATATATGAAACATATATATATATATACATATATACACATGTATCAAACAGCAAAAATACTCCCCACACATGTACACTTTCATGTCTCAGTCTAGCCCTAGACAGATGAAAATAAATATTTCACTTTGGGTCTTCTGTTGCTGTCTTCAAGTATTTAATTTTTTGCTGTTTGTTTAGTTGGCAGATTGTATATCCTCTTATTTCAAATTCTTTCCTTCTACTGAATGTCCAGTTATTTTAAGCCCTACTCCCGCCCCCTCCCCCCAGACCCTGCCACCTGGCCCTGACTCAATTCTGGAGGAATGAAAAAAAGAATTGAGTTTGGAAGTCAGGAGAGCTAGATTCCTATCCTAGCTTTGATCCAAGGAAGCTATATATGACCTTGAGAGAGTTCTTTAGCTTGTCTGGGCTTCCATTTTCTCCTGTCAACTAACAGGATTGGATTACTAATCTTTAAGTTTTCATCCAGTTCTAAGTTTCTGTGGTTCTAAATTATTGAACACTAAAGTACTCCAGATGTGTGTAGTAGTAGAAAGAATACTGCATTTGGAATCAGAAAACTTCAGTTCAAATTTTGCCATTACCTGTGTGACCTTGGGCAAAGCATGTCATCTCTCTGGGTCTTAGCTTCTTCCTCATCGGTAAAATTGGGGTGGGGACCATTCAAATCTTAAAAGTATTTGTATCTTAAAAAGAAGATAATTTTGTAAGTAGCCATTCGTAGCTCAGGAAATTGAACTGATGATAGATGACTTTGGGGCACTGGCTACATACAGGCTGATCGGGAAATGTCACTAGAACATGATCCTTTCCTGGGTCCCTTCTATTCAGATCACATCTACATTTAGATTGTGCTTACTATGTGCCCCATAACAGGCCAAGGCTTTACAATTATAACCTCATTTGATCCTCACAACAACCCTGGGAGGTAGGTGTTGTGATCCCCATTTTACAGATGAGAAAACAGAAGCAAAGTGACTTGCCTAGGATCACACAGCTGGTAAGTATCTGAGACTGGATTTGAACTTAGGTCTCCTTGGCTCTAGTCTCAGTATTCTATCCACTGCACCACCTAGCTAAACTTGCCTGTAGCAATAGCCACAAAGGTCATTTGGAAGACATTTATAGGCCACATCTCTCCCACCCATTCACTTCTTCCCCTGATTAGCTTGCAAATGGTTGCAGCAGAGTTGGAGAGCAATTAAAAATGTAGCAGACAGGTTCCAATGGGAAAAAGCACCAGTCCTTCCAAGATAATGTATAGTTTTTCCCATGTCATAACTTCCTGGAAATGGGGAAATTCTGAAATGTACTCAGCTTGAAGGGCAGGACATTTTAGACACAGGGAGGTTGATTATTGCCCAAGGAAGTGGTTCCAATTCTTTGGCAATTCAGGAAACACAGGAACTCAGAATCCCTGAGTCTGGCTCAGCTACCCCACTTGTGGATAAACCTCAATAGGACATAATATTCTTTCCTGTTAAGTGACTATATAATTCTGGTTTTGAATAAGACTGTACTTGTGGCTTCTATTTCTGCTCATGTAGGTTAGAAGAGATTTTGTTCCCAGGCTTCAGAAGCAAGCTCTGGTCTTCCCTCATTGATAAGTTGTTTTATAAGCTAAAGACATATCTTTTTGTGTCCACACACCACCAAAGAGCTGGTGACCCACCTAGTCCATTTCCTTTTCAGACAGACTGACCACTTATCAAGACAAGCCTAGAAACCTGGAGTGTTATCTCTTATAGGATTCCAGTTTAGGGTCATCTGCAATCACTTGACTAGCGGTTCAGAAGGACAGAGAAAAGAAAACCAAGTCCAGGGTTTTGAGATGAAGGAGCTGTGAATGCATTATGGGGGACAAGATTAGGAGGTGGACTGGTAGGATCAAGGGGCAGGGGAATGGACAACCCAGTGTAGTAGGAAAAATCCTTAGATTGGGAATCAGGAGACCTGTGTTTCAGTCCTGACTCAGTCACTTACCCACTGGGGATCCTGGTCCCTTCAACTTTCTGAATCTTAGTTTCTTTAATTATAAAATGAGGGTACTCTAAGGTCTCACCATGCTGTGACTAGTTGACCAATACTAATTGACCAATCTGACCATTATTTCCCAAAAAATCTTTTGGAGGTTTTTGCATTCTACTAAAAGCCAATACAAATTCCCTCTGACTCATCATCTCTTTAGCTCTGCTTTTTCTTTCTCTATCTCATTCTGGCTCTCCAGTCTCTCTCTTCCTTTCCTTCTCTCCTTCTTCGTGTCTGTCTTGCTTTCACCCTTTTTCTCTGTCATCATCTGTCCTATAGCTGGCCTCAGTATGAAGCTGAATTATTTTATATTATATAGGGCAGGATGGGGAACCTGCAACCACGAGACCACATATGGCTTTCTAGGTCCTTGGGCACAGTCTTTTGACTGAATCCAAGTTTTATAGAATAAATCATTTTATTAAGGGGATTTGGTCGTGAAGTTTGAATTCAGTCAAAGGGCCATGCTTGAGGACCTAGAAGGACACATGTGGCCTCAAAGACACAGGTTCTCCAGTCTTGATGGGGGTCCAAAAAAATCTTCATTCTGTCTTAACCTATTGAACTGTCTTTTCCCTTCTTTCCCCTCTTCCTCTTTGAACTATTTAAGCTCAAAATTAAAAGCTGAGATTTCTGGAATACCCCATATGTAGAGATATTGGGTTTTTTTCACTGACTAAAATATAACCTCAAAACAGTCAGACTCCCTTGCAAAGAAATTTGGTCAAGAACAGAAGCTAAGCTAAGGAGGACAAGTCATTATTTGCCATCCAACCATCCCCTATTCCCATCTTTAATAAGTGAATTTGTCAGCCTCAAAAGTCAATTGCTTTGGTAATTCTAACCTAAGTAGTTTTTTTAGAAATATAGTTATTTAATAACATTATGCATTCTCTCTTAGTATTTCATGCAATATTCAACTATTCCACGATAGTCATCTTCTGTTGCTCCCTCAAGATGTGGGAGGTGATCTGAGGTACTCTATGCAGATGATATACAACTTCTTGGTTCTACAAAGCTAGAAGTCTATACAAACAGGCCTGAGAATGGACTTCGCATCTACATGTCATTCGAGGACTTCAGAAAAGCATATCACTTGGTCATCTTGGTGACTCTCAGCAACTCTCAAAGACCATCTAAGTTGAAGAGGGCTTGTGATCTCTTCCTGGGGGTAGTATCATTAAACCAATCAGCTAAGCCAGTTGTTTGGGGGAAAACCCTGGGACAGTGTGAATAAATCAAGTAACCATATCCCTTGAAGAGAGGTCTCTTAGCAGGTCACTTAGCTCGAAGTCTGCCCACATAAAGGTAATAATAATGTTAAGAAACATTTCTAATTAAGGCAAGATGGTGGTTATTCATCAATGGAAACACTTGGTATTCAGGAGTATTAAGGAGTCTATTCAACAGATAATCTGAATTCCAAAGGTTCCAACTTATATGGAATTCTATGCATAAAAGAATAAAGTTTAAGAAAATTATTTAGCTTGAGGGGACAGTTTAAGAAAATACGCTTCTGTATGAAAAGGTTCTATAATGAATAATTGAAAGACATTAGCCCATATCTTTCTCTTATCTAGTTTTTGTTTGGATTTTTAATTCATCAATTTATTAAGCTATTGGGAGCTTGAAAGGATCCTAAGGATTACCAATCAACAGCTGGGCACTGGGCTAGGCTCTGGGGACACAAAGACAAGAATGGAGTAGTCCCTCCCCTTAAGAAACTTGTATTCTATAGGGGAAGACAATATGTGCTTATAATGATATTTATAAGATATATAGAGTGTATGTGTGTGTGTGTGTGTGCGTGTGTGTGTGTGTGTGTGTGTGTGTGTGTGTGTGTGTGAGTGTACTTAACAGTCAATTGTGATGGTGGAATTCCTGCTAGTATGGAGACCGAGGCTACTGGGGGTTTGTTTCATCTCAGGAGTTGAAATGCAGGAGGGCTAAGCTGATTGGGTATCTACATTAAGGTTTATACCAATATGGGCAGCCCCCAGGAGCAAGGGGAAGAGGGAGGAGCGACCAGGTTGCCTAAGAAAGGTCAATCCAATCCAAGTCAGAAACAGAATAGGTCAAAGGTTCTATGCTAATTGGTAGTGGAATCTAGCCTGTGAATAGCCACCATATTTCCAGCCTTGGCCAAATGTGGAGACCTTATTTCTCTATCAAGTTAGGGAGAACAGATTCTCAAAGTTAAAAACAAAAACAAAAAACCCCACATACATAATAAATACTAGGTAATTTATTTTGGAGGGGCAACAGTAACAGCTTATGAGAACTGTGTTCAGTCAAGACCTTTCCATGAACTATCTTAGTGGCTGTTTTTTATATATGTTTTTGTTTTGGCAGCTCTCTGAAGCCTTTTAATGTCTCATTTTCCTTACCTGCACAAACTTTGATCTACTTGACTGTATTAAAAAATGCAGTGCTAAGGACACAATTTAATTTCTGGTTAAGATGGTATGAAAGATCAAGAGGAACTCAGATTTCTCACATATACTCCAGAAATGATCTAGAAAAGGCACAAGATTGAATATTGATTGAGAAATCCAAAGAGAAGTTTCAGTAAATTTCTTCATCTCATCTAACACTGCATAAGAAACTACCAGAAGCTACAGATCCTAGAAAAAAACGCCCCACCTGCAAAGTAGTCCAAACTCAGGTGAGAGATTGAGAGTCCACAGATGCCTGAACTAGGAAGATCACAAAAGGGAGAGAAACCCACAGTTGGCCAATAGGATGGAATAAGGAACACAAGGTTCAGAAGCAAGTGAGCTTAGTAGTTCATAGAGTAGAATATTGAGCTCAATAAATTGAAAGACCCCAACTATTAAGTTAAGGGCTCAGTAGTGAACAAAAATTGCTAGGAAAACTGGAAAGAAATACCATAAAAATTAAGTTTAGACCAGGATGCCACATCATAAAACACAATAAACTCCAAACAGATGCATGACCTAAATAGAAAGTGTAATATTATTTAAAAACAAATGGAACAGAGAAGGAAATACATAGAGGGGAAGAGTTCTAGAATACCTAAGGGAGAGAGATGATGCAATTTTGATTGCATAAGATTGAAAAGGTTTTGCATACATAAAATCAAGGCAGTTAAGAATTAGATGGAAAAGGGTTGGCTAGGTGGTGCAGTGAATAGAGCACTGGCCCTGGAGTCAGGAGAACCCGCGTTCAAATCCAGCCTCACACACTTAACACAAAACTAGCCATGTGACCTAGAGCAAGTCACTTAACCCCAATTGCCTTACCTTCCCCCCTCCAAAAAAAAAAAAAAAGAATTAGATGGAAAAGAATTGATAAATAGAAGCATGCCTAATCTGTTTTTCCATATATTTATAAATCTGCATCAAATGGTGCCCTTCTCTAGTGCCACATGGGAAGAGAGAAAGGGAGGGAACAGAAACTTAAAATGTAAAAAAAAAAAAGAAAGAAAGAAAGAAAAGGAAAAATAATTAAAAAATGATTAGCTGAAGGAAAAAATCTTTACATCAAGTTTCTCTTATAAAAATCTGATATATAAGACATAGAGAAATGATTCAAATATTCAAATATACAAGAGTTATTCCTCAATAGATAAGTTGGTCAACAGATATAAATCTGCAGTTCTCTTCAAAAGAAGAAAAGCAAACTATCTACAACCACATGAAAAAATTATCTGAATTACATATAATATAAATGCAAACTAAAACAATTCTGAGGTTCTATTTCATACTCATATTAGAAAGAAATGACAAAAATATAAAATGACAACTATTGAAGGAGATACAGAGAGCAGGCATACCTGATACACTGTTGGTAGGGCTGTGAATTGATCTAGCCATTTTGGAAATCAATGCATAATTATACCCACAAAGTTATCGAACTATGTAACTTTTTGACCCCAAAATACCACTTATAGGCATACACCTCAAAGAGACAAAAGAAAGAAGGAAAAGATGCACATGCACAAAAATATTTATAGCAGCATTTTTTGTTACGGCAAAAACTAGAACTTAAGGGGGTGGGCATGGTTTGGGAACACAAACAAATTATGGTATGTGAATGCAATAAAATATTGTCATAAGAAATGAAGAAAGGGATGAATTTAGAGAAAATTGGGAAGACTTTTATGAACTAGTGCAGTATGAAGTGAGCAGAACTAAGTGGAACAATTTATACAATGACCACAGCATTGTGAAAAAAAAAACAACAAAAAACTTTGAAAATTTAAGAACTCTGACCAATGAAATGACCAATTACAACTAAAAAAGATAGGATTAAACATGCTCCTCACCTGTGAACAGAGAAGTGATGAATGAGATAGACATTTTTGGACGTGGCCAATGTCTGGATTTGTTGCATCTGCCACATAGTAGGTGCCTACTAAATGTTTACGGAACAATTTATTCTTTTTTACTGCACAATTTATTTGACTGTGAAACTTGTTACAAATGAGGTGAATGTTGGAGGGGGAGGGGTTAAGGAGAGAGAGGGGCTAGTGATAGAATTACCCCCCAAAAGGAAGAAAGAAATGTGGCAATAAGACATTGAAAGAAAATTCTCAGAAACTTGAACGAGACAAAACAAAGAAGTGAGACAGCATTTGGAGCTAACTTCCTAAACTATATTACAAAGATGTACATGATGGAATTTGTGACTTTACATACAGTTATCTTTCTTTTCTCCCTTGTATGTGGAAATGTTCATGTTTACAGTTGTTTATTAAGTTCAGAATAACAGAAAACTAGAAAGAAAAAAGAAACGCAATGGAGATTTTTCAACTTTCATGAGTAGGGTGTTTGCCCCGAATCTATAAAAGCCAAAGGCTACAAACTCTTTAGTTACATCCTACCTTTCTTTTTCTTTTTTTTTCTCATTCTAGCTCTTTATTTTTTCTACCCAGGAGACCTACCTGGATTTGATAGCTTTCTTATAGCTTCTGCACTGCTTTACTATTTTAAGGGCTTACGAAGCTTCTAAAAGTCAACATGGGCTGGGGAAAATGTCTGCCTTGTTAAGTAAGAACGCTTCCCAGTCCTCCAGGGTCAACGAACCAAGGAGATGGAGCGCTGACAGCAAGTAAAACAGAAGGCCTTGAAGAGAAAGGAGGGCAGTGATATTGGTGAGACAGGTTGTCCCTGGTCCTCTGGTCTGGGTCCCTCATTACTTGGAGGAGGCTGGATTTCGGCAGCCTCACTTACATGACAAAGAGTTTTGATTTCCTTCAGATAGAAGAATGGCAGAGCACTGGAAAAAACATTGGTTTTCAGGCCTTGTACACATCTTATCTGGTTTGAATTGATTCAGTATGGTTTCTCCAAAGGAGTTTAAAAGCTGAGTAAATAAAAAGCCGACCTCACTGCAGGAGCCAAGCCCAATTAATTTCGGTCAACATAATCCTAACAAATGAAGACGCTGCGAATGGAACATTCTGACTTCCTCTGACCCACTTCAAATGGACAAATGTGGAGCCTCAGCCAATCCACGACAGCATTTCCAGCATTGCCTGCCTATCTCTCTCCATGTTGAATGGGTGCTGGGCTCTCTTCTGTCAGCCCGTTTACAGCTCTAACACACGAAGGTGCATCATTCAGTCACTCACCCTTGACAAGGGAACTAAACCCTTTGATCATAAATCCCTTGGCCATCTACACTGCGTGTGACTAGATCCAGAAAAAAAAAATGGGGCTATTTATTTCTCTTGGCCCTGGGCAGGGAATTAAATCAACACATCACCAAACACAGGCTCCAGAAGATGTGGCATCAGACAAGCATCCCAGTACTGTCCCAAAGAAACAATTTTTATGGCACATAAAGTTTTTATTGCACATTGACTCTAAATTTATTTTTTTTTAATTTTTTTCAAAGCTATCAGTGGAAGGATGGCTGGCCTATAGCAAATTACAGATTATAAAAATCTTTCCACGATGAGGCAACACAATTTTCCACAGTGACTGTGGTCCAGATTCTCACAGTAATGTTCTTACCACACTGGGTCATGGCCAGGTACCTCTGAGGTTACACAAATAGACCCTGCTAAGGAAATCCTAAGTGACCATCCTGTAACCATGGCTGTTCCCACCTCTCAAGGTACCCAACCAACCTCTAGTGTCCTTGCCACTGGGCCAGGACATGCCATTCTTCCCTCTCTCCTTTTCCAGTTCACTGGCCAGCACTCTGCATTGCTGTTGGCTTCCCAATTTGGCGCATGCTTCAGGGCACTTGGATGGCCTTGAGTAGTAAGCCTCCCATAACCCAAACTTCCTGTGCAGACTTCAAACACAAGAAAAACGCCAGAACCAGTTCTCAAAGACAGAGAAAACAACACAAAGCACACACATCCCTCCTCACATCTTCCAGCAACACCCCAATAAAACCTCCCTTTATTGAACCAAGTGGAACAAACCCTTCTCTGATTCTGTCCTCTTTAGATGCCCTCCTCATGTCCTGGGATAAAACACTGCCCATCGATCCCAGGACTCCAACGTTAAACCCAGATCTTCTTCCAAGAAGCCATTGCTTTGACCTCCAGGCATTTTCCATAAAGTATACTCACTACAAAGAGTTGGATTCTTTGTTTTTACTTCCTTGGTATAGCTCCAGTTTCCCTCAACAACTAATACAAATAGAAAGTCTCACAGTGTTTGTCTAGCAGGGATTTTTAACCTAGTATTAATAACTTGGGGGTTAAACCCAAGGGATCTGTGGATAGATTTCAAGGGGTTGATGAACTTGTAGGAAAAGAAAATACATCTTTATTTTAAAATAATTGGTTTCCTTTGTAATTCTACATTATCCTGAGAAAGGGTCTATGATACAAAAAAAGAACTCCCAATCTAATCCAACCACTTCATACTACAGATAAGGAAAATGCATCCAAGGAGGTGCATTGATTTGCCCAATGCCCTGTGCCTAAGTAACAGCAGAGCTGGGGTGAGATTCCCATTTCCCAATTCTCAATATGGCATTCTTTCTATTTTATTTTCTTTACCCCATTGACTATTCCCTGCAAACAATTTTTCAAAGCATAGCCTTTTATCAAATGTTTGCTTCCTTGTTTTCTGCCCTTCCTATTCTTTCTTCCCTATATTTCAGTTGACACAAAGTCAGTCTTAGAAGTCAGAGTGATATGCCTCCTGCCTGAGATGTAGAACCATCTGTCAAGTACTCTTGATAATGGCTGCCACAGATAGCACAGATAGCTGAAAGCCACAGAGAATGCAAAAACCCCAAGTCAACCAGGAGGGGCCAGATCCCTCTCCCATCAAGCCTTTTGTCAGACCAATGGCCACAGAAGCAAAATAGGTTGGTTTGAGTGATAAAAATGCCCTCTTTTCTTTCATTAGTGTGAAACTTCTGTTAGTGATGATGAGTGCATGATCTAGAAGGAAGAGAGCCCATTGAGAATAAGAAGAAGGATAAGAGAATAAGAGAATAAGGGACCTAGATAATATGCTCTCTGGATGAACAGAGGATTGAAAACTTACTTAATTGCCATCTGGTCCAATCCTCTCATTTTACAAATGAAGAAATTAAGTTGCATAGAGGTTAAATGATTTAACCAAAACAATACAAACAGTAAATAGCAGAATCAGGATTCAAATTTAAGACCTCTGAGGTGAAAGAGCAAGGACCAGGGGCAGCTAAGAGGAGCAATGAATAGAACACTGGCCCTGGAATCAGGAGGACATGAGTTCAAATCTGACCTCTGGCCTCAAATCTGGCAGGTACTAGCTATGTGACCTTGGGCAAGTAAATTAGCCCCAATTGCCCTGCCTTCCCCCCTCCAAAAAAAAAAAAAGAAAGAAAGAGCAAGGACCAACTGTTGGAATCTATATACCCTCTTCCCTGATGACTTTGGCACTCTGAGTGATGTGATTTCACCTAAGTTCATCCACTAATACAGATTGCAACCTCTCCACAGTTTCTCATCCTGTGTGTATCTTGTCTCTATTTTCCCATTGCCCATCAGAGCACATATTAAAAAGTTGAGCACATAATTCTAGTAGGCTGTATTAAAACCACATGACCTTAGTACACTCTTACCCACTCTTCCATGCAGCGAAGTAACACAGTGGGTAGAATACAGACCCTGAAGTACAGAGGACCTGAGTTCAAATGTGACCTCAGATGCTTACCAGCTGTGTGACCCTGGGCAAAGTATTTAACCTTGTTTGCCTCAGTTCCTCATCCGTGAAATAAACTGGAGAAGGAAGTGGCAAACCATTCCTTTATCTTTACCAAGAAAATCCCAAATGGGGTTCAGACATAATTGAACACACATCATCTTCCCTAGTCTCTGCAGAAACAGAAGGAGATTCCACCAAATCCAGTTTCATATTGTTCTTTTGTCCCTTTTGTGAATTTCCGAAGCCAAAAATTTTCACCATCTAATGTCTGTCTGGAAACGAGCCTCTCAAAACTTAGCTAAGCTGGCCTCCAACAAGAGACCCAATAGTTTGTAGCCCAGCCTGGATTCAAAATCTTTCCAGCTAGGTAGGTCCTGTCAGAGTTTGTGGTCTACTGGGATAGTCATCAAAAACACAGTCAGCTTCCTATCATGATAAAACATTAGAGAATAGCATATTAGGGTAAGTTTTCTTCCTTGCACAATAGATGTGTCTTTGAAAGGATTCTATGCTCTGGACCACCAATATCAATTTCAAACAGAAATGGATCCCTGAAGGCCCTTATTGACTTAGAAAATCATGTATGTTAAATTGTATTTTTATTTATTTCTGTTAAATACTTCCCAATTACATTTAATCTGGTTTAGCCCACACTTGGGAGTTTTTGGCAGCCTGCCCTCCTTCACTCCCAATTCCCTACCCCAGTTTCAGGTTTGACTCCTCTATTCTGGACAAAGGTGGTTAGATTGAAAGAAATAGGTCAGGCTTTGGGATTGGGAGAAATGAAATGGAGTATCTGATTCCTGCTACTCCTGATCTCTGTATAAGATTCATTAATGGGGAAAGAAGTTAGAAAGGGGCCAACCTCAATAATGTTCTTCTTATGAAGATCCTTGAATCTGAACAAAAATCACAGAATGGAGATGAGGAGAGGACCTCAGTGGCCATCTATTTAAAACCCAAATTGGAAAAGAACCCCCAGTCAATAACTGGTCAGCTAGTCTCTGGAGGAAGACTTCCAATGAAAAGAAACCCATTAGCTCCCAGGGCAGCCCATTTCACTTCAGGGTAGCTCTAACTGTGAGGAAGTCTCATTTAATTTTTCCTCCTGACTTCAAACCAGACTTCCTCTCTTGCATTTTCTGTTCATTTCTCCTGATTCTGGGGACATTTGACTCACAGCAGATAGTCCTTACCAAAGACATGCAAAAGATTCCTCTTATTATTTTTCTAGCACAAACATTATGCTTATTTCTCCATATTCAAACCCCCCCCACATTTTCAAAAAGAGTTTCTGGTGGAAAGTGCCTACATTTCCTATTTACTGCCCAATAGTAGCAATTGCTATTAGGACCCTAAGTGCTTTTAAATAAATTAGGATACTTGGGCAGTGTCTCCTCAAAATAACATATCATAAAACAAACACCACAATGAGTCATGCTTTCCATTTATAAAAAGGTACTTAAAGTTCATTTGTAAATAAACCAAAAAAATTTCAGACAGCCCTAAACAATCCATAATAATTCACCCACCAAACCAGAAAGTGCCTAGTATGAGATGCCTGGGTCACCATAAACTTCCTACTTTCTACACACAGGACTAACCAAGGATGACATAAGTACAAAGTTTTTCTAACAAATCTTCGCACTCCCCCTTTCTCAACTCCTTTGTCTTCTTTTGTCAGTGATCCCCTACTAGTCTCAAGCTTCCCAGGAGGAATCATGAGAGACAGACTCTACCTACACAGGATAAGGAAAGCCTGGGAACTTTTGAGCCCTACTAAAAAGAAGGAAGAAGGCAGGGGCTCCTGGAGGGTGAACACACACCAGCAACAGTGGTAGCTAACTGCAAGAGAAGAGTGATGCTCCTCAAAAGTACCGAATGCAGTCGTGAGTATCTGGAGATTGGCTGGCTCACCAACGTGCTTCAGGAGGGATCTGCCTAGGCAGAATCTTGTGGTTTTCCTGACTGTCCCCACTATAGGGACCTGGTGAATGTATCCCCTCTGTTCTTCCTCCCCTTGTCTTGCCTCAGGAGCTATCTGTCCAATTGGCATTAGTCACTCTCAGGAGCCTTTCCTGTTCTCTTTAAATTTTGTTTATTAGCTGTATGTGCTTTTATAATGGATCTTGTCTCCAAAAAAAGATAAGCAGATTTTCATTGGATTCTGAGCAAATGTTTACTATAAAGAAGTAGGCCGCACAAATGTGGAAGGGGGAAAGGAAGGCCTAGACTTAACCGTAAGCTTATATTCAAGTACTGAAGTTCCCTCCCTCCCTCCCTCTCTCTCTCTCTCTCTCTCTCTCTCTCTCTCTCTCTCTCTCTCTCTCTCTCTCTGTGACACACACACACACACACACACACACACACACACACACTGGGTTAGGTACTGTGTTACATATTGAGAATACAAAAACAAAAATAGGCCCTGCTCTCAAATACTGAGACATGTATACAGAGATATACAAGGTTTCTAAAAAGAAAACACAGGGGTGGCTAGGCGGCCCAGTGAATAGAGCAGTGGCCCTGGACTCAGGAGGATCTGAGTTCAACTAGCCATGTGATTTTGGGCAAATCACTTAACCCCAATTGCCCTGCACTCCCCCCTCCAAAAAAAAAAAAAGCAAATACAAATCAATATGGGGTCCTCTTGAAAGGTCTTCTGAGTTTCCACACTGGAAATTTCCTACACTGGTTAAATCGCAGGTCCCTAATATAATTACATATGTTTACAAAGGACTGAAGAATCATGTTAAATACTAGAGACACAAAATTAGATACATCCTAGGTCATCTTATCAAAAAGCTTATACTCTAATAGGAGACATATAGGTCATACACACAAATAAGTATGACATGAGGTAGAATATTATAGGGGAAAGGAAGAGATCAAGACAAAGGGCTCTAAAGCTTTTGAACATAGATTTAAATTAGTCTCATGATGCATGGACACTAATCTGGCCAAGGAGGCCCATAGGAATGGAATTATTTGAAGAAGACTTGAGCATGGAATGTGGGAAATAAAGCAATGGTTTGTAGATGGGGTCATTATGCAGAGCACCTTTTCACTTTCAGTTTGGAACTAGAGACAGTTAGCTCAGACAGAAAGGACTAAGGGTACCTAAGGGCCAAGGCTCCCTACCTACCCTAAGGGTCAAGCCAAGTCAACAAGCATCGTTGTGTGGCAGGTACTGTACTAATCACTGAGAATACAAAGAAAGGCAAAACAAAACAAAACAAAAACCCTCTTAAGTAGCTCCCAGTCAAATAAGGAGACACCAAGCAAACAATTACTTACAAGCAAAATATAGACAAGATAAATAGGACATAATCCCAGAGGGAAGACACTAAGATTAATAGGTAGAAAGTGTAAAAGTCAGTCTTAGGTATTAAGCTGTATCTACCAGAACCTGCCATTTAGTTCTCTACCTATAACTCCTCTCATCACGTACTTAGTAAAGCCACTAAAGACAATACTTATGGTACAGAAATACAGGACTAAGACTGCAATGTCCAAATTGCCATCTAGGTAGTAGCTCTGATTTTTTAAAAGTTATTTCAAGCTGTGACATAAGTAAAAGAACACTGGAGTATAAGTCAAGAAACTTGGGTTCTAGTTTCAAATACCCCACTAGTTAGCTAAGTGACACTGGACAAATCTCTTTCCTTCTCTGGGGATCAGTTTCCACATATGCAAAATAGAGCGGGATTGGAAAGATGATGTCTCAGGTCACCAACTTCATATAACATTTCCTGCCTCTTCTTCTGTTATGATTGAGTGTGTAGTATCCCTCTTAAGATATAGTAAGCACCTGTGTATTTGTCTTTGCAAATCATTATGTGCCAGTAAGTGCCATGATACTCTGACACAATACATGTTTAATTAATGTAGGACTTTTTTGTTTAGGGTTTCCCTTGATCTCTTGAGTATCGGTGGTAGAAGTGATCGGTAGTAAATGCATTTTGTTTTCTTCTCTTGAAGAATGTCTGGGGTTGTGGGGTTTTTTTTCATCACAGGAAGGAAGTATCAATAATCTGAAGATATATAATATAAACTCTTACCATAATTTCTTTTTAATCAAAATCCCTACTTTTTCTAAGCATGTTTTTATGAAAGTTCTAGATTTACACAGGTCAATCATCACCATCATAATAGTAAGGATGATGAAAATGCCAATTGGATTTATGTAACACTTCAAAGTTTTTAAGTTCTTTTACATATACTAATTTGATTACTCATTTGATCCCCACAACAACCCTGGGAGATAGGTGGTATTTTTTTTTAATTTTATAGATGAGAGGCCCAAAGCCGTTGAATGATTTTCCTAGGGTCACATAGCTATTGAGTGTCTGAAATGAATCTGAATCCAGCTCCTTCTGACTCCATCATTTTCCTCCTCTGGTCTAATGGCTTCATCTGTAAAATGGGGATAATATTTTTGCTACCTACTTTACCAAGTTGTTGGGAGGAGAACATTTTGTAAACCTCAGAGCTATAGAAAAGCTCTTAATGATCAAGTCACCAGACTAGAGCTCAGTTATCTCAAAGCTGGCTCCTGGAGGATGTGTCCTCATGGTGGTTGCTAGGGTTCCCTTTGCTATTCCTTAGCATAAACGCCCACCTGCAAAGTGAGAACAATAGAAAGAAATAGTGGTTGCTAAGCAATGCAAGCTATAAGTAGCTTTGAGATCTTTATGACAGAAAGGTTATAATAAAATTTCAAATAGCATTTTGAAAAGTTACATGAATACAAGGTGGGGTAGGGGAGCTATCTATGACAGAAGAAAAACCAGGGATCCTAACAGAACCCAACTTGAATGTGAATTGGCAACATTCAACTGCTATGTAAAAGGTACCATATAGTTTATGTTATTATGTCATTCAGTCATCCATTCAACAAACATTTATAAAGCACCTAATATTTGCAGAGAACCGTATTGAATGTGAGAGTGAAACTGTTCTTACATAGTCTGGATAATGAACCAGCAACATTTGAAGAGATGTTAAACACAATCCCAGCCGTATTAGGGTTTTCAGTAGAGTGGAGGAGAAAAGAGTACAGATGGTTCTAATACAGAATAATAAAGGCCTGTGATAAAGTGATAAAGAAGGTCTACAAACTCCTATGAAAATTCAGTGAAGGGAGAGAGACCTAGATAAGGGATACCATGAAAGGCTTGATGGAGAAAATGATTCTCCTCAGGCTCACAAATTTAAAAAAAAAATGTGTTATGTAATTGTAAGACCTGCTGAAATTTGTTCCATGATCCATTTTCTGATCAGAAAAATGTTCTTGTTCAATTCCTTTCCTTTTATTACCTATCTCTGTTTTTACACATCACCTAAAAGTATACCGTACCCCCATTCCCAAAAAGAAAGGAAAACACTGGATCAAAGATCCTCTGAGATTCCACTTTAAACCAGAGAACCTCCAAAGTTTCCTTTATCTGAAAATGTATAGCCCCCAAAAAAAATTTTAAAAAGAAAAGAAAATGTGTAGCCCATAGTCTTGTCCTGTATTATTCCCCTTTATTTCACATTACTTCCCTTCATGCACCAAACCCTAGTCAAACTGGACTTCTCTCTACCACTCTAGATAATTCCTGTGATTCCCTATGCTCAGAATGCCCTCCTTCTTTTTCTTCATCTTGTGAATTCTTGCCTATCCTTTAAAGCCTAATGAAAGTGTCACCTCTACCATGAATCCTTTTCCCATCCCTGCTATTAGTAGTGAGCTTCTCCTTCAGAGGGCACCTAGCACTTGGTTTTCCATATTTCTAAAATACTGCTCACATAATATCACAAGTTAGACTGCATTCTTAACTATCCCACTAGACTGTGAGTTCCATGAGAGCAGGGGACTGTCTTAGCTATACTATGGACCTCTCCAAAGCCTAACAAAGTGTGATCTACACACAGTAGGGGTTTTATAAATATTTACCAAATGAAAATCCTCAGTACAATTTAGCCATAGCCTCATTTATAATGTTTATTAACAATTCTACTGCTCCTTCACTCCCCAGCAAGATGGTAAATTCCCTGAAACCTTAGATAGTATTTTGCACCTCTTCTTTAGCTATCAAAGCACCTAGTAGCGTGTTTGGTACCCAGTGGAGGCCCAGTAAATACTTACTGACTGATTTTTGATGGCAAAAAGAAATCATGGCCTCCATGCATCTGGCCACTTTTCCTGTCAAGTTTCTACAGATAATTCTTTGATCTAAGCTAGAAACCTTCCCTTCCCATAGTCTCCTAAAAGTAAGAAAGACGAAGTTAAAAGGCTGTCTGCCAAATGATCTTGTCATTTTTCCAAAGCCTTGATAACTTCCAGAATAAAACCTTCTGAGAAATAACAAGAGAAATTTCAAAAGCTATAGAGAAAGAAACACTCTCTAAACAGAGTTGAGAGAATTAGTCTTGTGGTCTTGCAAATCAGTGATGAAAACAAGATTCAAACGCCTTTCTTTCTCCTCTATCGATAGTCCCAGAGTTGTATGATGTCTAAAGAAACTTGATTATCAGCTACAAGTGTTTTTCTACCAAGTCAAGCTCATTTTAATTCATTGTCTTCATTAACCTTAGTATCGCTGTTTAATGGAAAGTGAATTTGATGAGACTGAGTGGAGAGAGACAAGGGAAAGGAGTTCCGGGCTGTTCTGGGATGTGTTATGGAAAAAGTAAAGTTGTGGGGGAAAGTATTAGGAGTCATTCTCCAGAGGAAAATTTTTCCAAAGCCTTACCCATGGATGTTGCAATCCCCTTTGACTACAGCCTGAGCTGTGGGTTCACACAGGGGAGAAAAGCTACTTTCCTTTGATCAGGATAACAGACATGTGAAGATATCTCCTTTGATAAGGATGGATACAGCAATGCTTATTGTTTATTTTCTCTCACTTTTAAGAATCTCTCCCTCCAATGAAAATGTAATCTCTACTAGGAACCCTTTTTTTCATCCCTGATATTAATAAGTTTCTCCTTCAGAAAGAACCTAGAACTTGGTTTTCCACGTTTCAAAATACTGCCCATGTAAAATTAAAAGTTTTTTGTATTGTATGTGAAACTCCCCTTGCTTCTCTCCTCACCCCATTGAAGCACACCTTCTTTCTGTCACCATCATTCTCATCCAACATCACCTGAATGTCTCTGTTTCACACTTCTTCAGAGGTCCCTTCTCCCAACTCTATGTCTATGACCCAATCGTGTATGGCAATCCCAACTTCAGTGCCTTCCCGTCTCCTTCCTAGAGTCTACCAGCATGAACAATAACACCTAGATTCACTGGAATGCTTAGGAAAGAATGTGTTTTGGTTAATTGATTCATATTTGCTTACTCAGACTTAGGTCAAGATTATGATGGGATCATAGATTTAAAACTCACCTCTGTTTCCTCATCTGTAAAATGCAAATGATAATAGCATCTAGTTCCCAAAATTGCGGTCAAGATCAAATGAGATAATAATTCTGAAACACTGCACAGTGCCTAGCACATAGAAATGTTAGCTGTATTATACCTCATGCCTTTAGGAATTCAAGATGGGGTTCCTTTCAGATTTTAGCATAGGGGTAGGGAGTGGAAGGGTATGAGTATTCATAGGCAAGGAGCAAAGATCAAAAGCTGAAACAGGTTTTAAAGGCCTTCCAAATCTCTCATTTCACAGATTTTGAAAAGCCAAGAAACAAAGAAATTAACTGACTTGTCAAAGGTCACATGAATAGTAAGTTGCAGAGCTAGGATTTGAACCCAGATCTTCTAATTCCAAAACTAGTACTGCTTCCTGGGGATCCTTTGAAACACTCAGTCTCTCTTCTTGACAATGACCCAGCTCTGCAGTTCCTTCTCTCTGCCCCACTTGCTTTAGTTCTCATCTCTCCATATTGTATGGTTGAATCGGCTCAGACTCTTATTTGACCAGACCTCAGACCTTCCTCGCCTTCCTTGCTCTGGTCCCAACCTGTTAAACATCCCAGCTAGTGAACCCAAGGCAGCCCTGGCCCAGCTGTCCAAATCACTCCCCCAGCTGGCCCCTCTTGACAGCTGAGAGTGGAGCCACTGAGCCCAGACTTGGCTGCCCCTTTGCTCGCCTCTGTGGGGGCTGCAAGCAGGTTAACCCCTTGCCTCCCAGGGTTCTCCAGAAAGACTCTAAAAGGCTAAAGGATTTGAAGAGCATTCTAACATTGGTAATAATAATCATTATCACATTTGCATAATACTTAAAGTTTTATAGAGTGCCTTATTTGTAATAGTCCTGCGTGATACTTAATTCAAGAATCGTTCTCATGTTATAGATGAGGAAACTGAGACACAGAACGTTTAAGTGGCTTTCCCAGAGCTACACAACAGTGGATCTAGGACTAAATTTAGGTGTCCTGACTAAGAGCAGAGTTCTTTCCACTACACACACCAACTCTTAGAGCTGGAAAAGATCTGAAAGATAATTTCCTCCAAATGCTCCTTTATTTTATAGCTGAGGGAACTGAGGTTTGGATATATGGAGTGGCTTGCTTGCTGGGTGGGAGCAGAGTCAAGGCTTAAACCCAGTCTCCCAACTCCCTTTCTAGTATTCTTCATCTCTCTATCCTATCCCTTAATTAAACAAACAACTGAAAATACTGCTTTAGTTTTTCTTACTGAAAATCTTTCTAAAAAGAAGTCATACATTTTCCTAATTTGATAAGCCAGGGAAACTATATTTTTTTTCTTTGCTTTTCATGATTCAGGATTGTGCAGGGACTTGGGGCTCTGATTTTTGAATTTCTAATTATTGTCCAGGAGTCTTTTAGAAAGTATAGAGAAATGTGCAATAACGTGGTCCCAAGACAAACACTGGGAGTTACTTTTTGTTGTTAGTTTCTCTGGACAATTACTCAATGCGCCAACTCACTAATTTGTGATCTTTCCTCTCCCTTCTTCTTCTTCTTCTTCTTCTTCTTCTTCTTCTTCTTCTTCTTCTTCTTCTTCTTCTTCTCCTCCTCCTCCTCCTCCTCCTCTTCCTCCTCCTCTTCCTCCTCCTCCTCCTCCTCCTCCGCATCCTCCTCCTCCTTCTTCTTCTTTTCTTCTTCTTCTTCTTCTTCTTCTTCTTCTTCTTCTTCTTCTCCTCCTCCTCCTCCTCCTCCTCTTCCTCCTCCTCTTCCTCCTCCTCCTCCTCCTCCTCCTCATCCTCCTCCTCCTTCTTCTTCTTCTTCTTTTCTTCTTCTTCTTCTTCTTCTTTTCTTCTTCTTCTTCTTCTTCTTCTTCTCCTTCTCCTTTTCCTTCTTCTCTTTCTTCTTCTTCCTCCTCCCCTTGCTCCTCTTCTTCCTCCTCCTAACACCCAAGGGCATAAGATATATAAGTAATTGAGGTCTCAAATGTTTCAGTTCTGGATTAGTGATTTTTTTTTACTATACAAGATCCATCTGCCAACTTTATAAAGTAACACAACTTTCTTTTAAGTACATATGCATCATTCATCTTTGGCACCCAGCTCTGTTTGGACTGGGGAGACCGCTACAGAGTTACTATGTTTCATTCTAATATACCCTGTCCAGTTCAACCTTCAATCAACCAATTAATTCACTTATTAATTTTACCAGTCAAGCACTTTTTAAGAGTTTATTATATACAAGGTACTGTGATATATTCTGGAGCTACAAAAATAAGGAAAACAGTCCCTGCCCTCAAGGAGGTCACAATTTAATGAGGGAGATAATATGTAAATAATATGTACAAGATATATAAAGAGTAGATAGAAGGCATTCTCTGAAGGGAAGTCTCAAGGGAGGCAGGGAAATCAGAAAAAGCCTCCTGCAGAAAACAGCACTTGAGTTGAACCTTGAAGGAAACCAGAGAGCATAAGAGGTGAAGATGAGGAGAAAGAGAGAGAGCATTTCAGACATAGCGGGTATCCAGTGCAAAGATAAAGAGATAAGAGATTCATAGTGTTAGAATGGAACTCTTGACTCTCTGGGCTAATTGTACAGGCCTTACTCCTCACTAGTAAAGATTGATTATTCAATGGCCCATGCCTACACAGGGGGCATGTTGGAGTTGATGAGTCAAGAAAACTCAAGAGAGATCCAGATTCTTCTGGCTTCCAGTTTCAAGAGAGAAGATGTATGATTCCAACCTCTCTTCAGATCCAGAAGAAAGAAAGACTCTCAGAAGAACCAACTGGTAGAATTGCAATTATGTCCCTGTTCCCAGCTTGTTGCATTAATGACTTTGAGGAATTTCTCCTTGGGAAGATCTGGGACACATACATTCTCCCTCCCTCCTCTCTCTTTCTTTCTCTCTGTCTCCATCTCTCTGTCTCTCTCTGTCTCTCTTGTGTTTATGTCTGTTTCTATCTATCTGTTTGTCTCTCTGTGTCTGTCTGTCTCTGTCTCTGTCTCTCTCATCTATCTTTCGTCTGTGTCTCTCTAGTGAGTTGAGTTATCTCACTCCCAAAGACAAAGGGCATTATTAGTCTTACATGTATACTTTCTCTCATTTCTGTCTGCTATTTCCAAAGCCCAGCACAGTGTGTTCTACACATTCGTTTGCTATTTGTGATATGCATTCATTGTATAACTGACATCTGGCAGGAAAAGAATCAAACCTTGGATATAGAGAGCAAGGCACCTCTGTTTCTCATTGAGGAATAATGAACCTAGAAATTGTTTCCCATAAACAATATTTAAGGGAGCAGAAAGATATAATCCTACCCCAGTACACTCTCTCTCTCTCTCTTTCTCTCTCTCTCTCTTTCTCTCTCTCTCTGTCTCCCCCTCTCCCTCGACAACAAAATGGCCAGTCTCTGGCACCAATTTCTCGCTTCTCCCCCTGACAGAAATCAAAGTATTCCCTGGAGAGGGTGGGGGGGAGGAAATGTTACAAATTCTATTCTTGTCTCCCTTTGAGCACATCTAGACAGGGCCATATGGACACACATAATCTTCTTAGGTAAAAACAACAGGACAATCCCATACTGCCTCAGGTAAATATAGTACTTTAAAGTTTGCAAAGCACTTTGCATTCCTTATCTCATTTGATCCTCTCCATAACCATGTGAGATAACTGCTATTATTACTCCCAGTTTACAGATGGAGTTGAGAGAGTTTGAGACAGGATTCAAACTCAAATCCTCCTAACTGCAAGCCCAACACTATCCACTATGGTACTATTCATCGATTTAATTCCTACTGCATTGTGGCCATCTCCATTCATCCTAATTTTTATCTGACCACTGGACCCAGATGGCTCTGGAGGAGAAAGTGAGACACAGCCCTTTCTCACTTAAATTCAATTCACTTGCAAGTCATGGCATCACATTCCTGATGTCATGGTCCTGTTCAGGAACAGAGGATGAACAACAACAACAGGAAATTAAATCAGGTATTAAACTCTTCCAACCTTTATTCCCAAATGGATATTATCCCTCTCCCCAAATACATGTCTTCTCGGGAGCAGGAATTTTGCTCCAAATTAACCCCTTGGTCTTCCCAACGCAAAAGGGTGATTTTCATCAGTCACAAATGGCTGGGACCATCCCTGAAGGCTAGTGAGTGTTATCAGTTCCTGGAAGCTATAGCTGACTCCACTCCCCATGATACATTCCCCACAGCTCTGGGTTCCATTTACTTGTTCCCAGTTATATCTCCATTTGATTTCACATATCCTCTTGCCTGCTGCCAGATGCCAACATCTGTTGTTCTTTCTCTAGCCTCTTGTTAATTCCACCCCTTAGCCTGGTCTCTTCTCATTATGCAGCTCTTGTTGCATCTCCCCTGCTCTTGTGATTACTCTGAAATCCCACTCTAATGATTTTTAAACTTCCCTTACAGGGACTCCAAACCCCTTCCTTCCTCCTCCCCACAATTGACTAGGTAAATATCTCTACATTGAGAAATTCCTGCACGACCTTCTGAAAGATACAGTTCAAAGTCTCTTATCCAGTGAATCAGGCTCTCATCTAAATCCTTTACAAAAAGGGATTTTTTTGGGGGGGGGGGGGGGATTTTGTTATTCAGTTATTTTTCCATTGTGTCCTGCTTTTTGGCACCCCATTGGGGGTTTTCTTGGCAAAGATACTAGAGTGGTTTGCCATTTCTTTCTCCAACTCATTTTGCACATAAGGAAACTGAGGCAAACAGGATTAAGTGACTTACCCAGGGACACACAGTAGCTAGTAAGAGTCTGAGGCCACATTTGATCTCAGGTCCTCTTGGGACACTGCACCACCTAGCTGCCCTTCTATGAATTTTAAGAGGTAGACTATTGTATTTTTTTTGAGTAATAGGGGAAAACATTGTTTATGTGATAGATCTTTCTACCCTTTCCTCTCTCCTATACTCCAAGAGAGAGAAGATATCTAGTTTGTTAAGTAATTAAATAGGAATGTAGGTGGAATAAAAAAAAAAGCCTGTCAACAACCAGGAAGCTTCCTGATTGACTGAAAGTTCATTTGAAACTATTTTTTAAAAAAATAGTTAAGCTTGGTTTGGAATGCCTAGGAGAGCCACTACCAGTTCAGTAGGAGAGGAGGTCGCTATTCTGTTTTAGAGGCTAAAAGACAATGGTCTACAAGGGCAACAGATCTGGACCAGGAGAATCACGGGCTAAACTAGACCCAAGGAACTTTTGTTTAAAAATAGTTTGGGGAGTTCATTTGTCACTCAGTGTAAAATGAGTAGTTTCCTTCTCTACCCACTTTTAATTGTCTATAACCCTAATGTTGATATTTCTCTATATACTCCGTTCTGTTGTGAAGACACCCTGGAAAATACACTCTTTTGTCCTGGGGTGTGTGATGACCAGGAAAGAAGGCAAAGAGTGTTTTCTAATTCCAGGCACCAAGACAGATTATTAGCAAGTTGGATAAGACAGCTCTTTGAACTCTGGGGAGCCAAACAAACACAGACTAGAAAAGTCACAAATTTTCATGCATCAGGCCAGTGATATTTAAAAATGGTATAGAATAAAGCCCTAAGCTAAATGCAAGAATTCCATGGATGAATTCCAAGAAAGAATTGATCTTTTGGGGAAGCTCTGGTCATCAAGGCCTATGGTGAAAGGCTAGATCCTTCATACCATGCTCAGAGCACATCCTTCAATTCTGGATGATATATTAATAGGCAAAGTTCCCATACTACTGTTGGGAATAAGAAACTGGGGATATCATAGGGAGCTACCAAATATATTAGTAGCCCTAAACATGAAGAAAACATTAAATTTTAGAAAAGATAATATAGGGAAAGAGCAAGTGAGAGGCAAGTACTGTTAAGGAAAAGCATGGTACAATGGAAAGAATGCTAGTTCAGGAGCTCAGAAGACCTGAGTTCAAATCCTGATCCTACCATTTTCTATCTGCGACACCTCAGGCAAGTCATTTCATTTCCATGGGCCTCAGTTTCTTCCTTTGTAAAATGAGGGGGTCATTAGACTTCCTCCAATTTTCCTTTAAGTTCTGAATTTGTGACACTAACCTTGCCATGCAAACCTTTCCTTTTCCACAGCACTCTTAATGGGCAGTTTTATAAACTCTTAGTTTAATATGCATGCATGTGTGTGTTTTTTCTGTGATTTGCTAGCCCTGAATTCTGGAATTTGACGACTTGGTCTCCAGAATATTTTCCTGTAGTTTAAATTAAAATGACATGAATGACTGACATTCTCTACAGATACATCAAACCAACAAAGTTTAGTTGTTACCAACTTTTCTTCACTCTTGCTCTTAGCACCAAGTCCATAGGATGTCCCACTGACATATTTGTTCTCTCAACATTCTTAACTTTTTTCCTATGTATCTGGGTTCTTTTTCACCATCTAACTTGACTGTAAAGGTCTCAAGGAAAAGAACCACGTTGGTAATTTCATTGTCTTTCAGGCCTCATCACCACCCTTATCTGATTCATTTCAATTACTGGGCCAATCTAGACAAAGGATTATTCCAACTCACCATTTGACCATTGAGGAGTGAGACTCTGGGATTGTTAGACAAATCAGAAACTATACACACTTTCTGCAACTTGGCTTCCTGCTACTCCAAGGAATCTGCTATTCCATGAATGGGTGCTTCAGGGTGGGAGAAATAGAGGCCCCAGAAGGTCACAGTTCCATATTAAGTACTTGCCTTGATAGTTGATAAAGTAAGCCCTTTCTACCACCTACCTCCTACTATGCTCAAATCCCTGCTTTTCATTCACCTCTCTACATACATACACATGCGGGAGCACACACAAACACACACACACACACACACACGATGAACAAGGCATTTTTCCTTTTGGGCATAGTACGACTGGTCAAGAGCTCGTAATCCTTGCCTCTGGAAGAAGCATTGGGAAGTTCCTTCCTGGCGGCTCAGTAAAGGAAACACTAATTCTTTTGTGCCCATCATCATACATCACTGCTTTGCAGTAAACTGCCCCAGGGAACATTCAGAACAGACATTTCTGCAACCCAAGCCATCCTGCAGGTTGCCCGCCAGAAAAGGAGTGGGAAGGAGAAGAGAGGAAACCTTTGTCATCTCTTCCCTCACTCTGCAGCTGACTGCCACCCTTTTTCAGTCAAGGGGATGTGGGGAGGCACCAGGTTGCATTTGGCTTGGCTCCAAGGACAGAGGGCGGTTACCCACAGTATTTATTTTGGGCCTTCCATCGATTTTCTCAGCTTATGCATACTAGAGGTGTCTGCGCCTGTTGCTAGCTGGAGTTTTCCCTTAGGCTCTTATTAGCTCTTCTCAGAACTGATCTTTCAGGGACAAAAGAAAGGACATGACAATCTTGAGACTTCTCCCCCATCCTCTAAACCTCTCCACACACATACTCTTAATAAATCAGGACATGTCTCTTTTCTCTTTCAAGACCCAATTCAGAACCTACCTCGTAGCCAGGGATGATCTGTACACAAAGAGGTGTATACAAAACAGCACAACAAAATAGATACTAGGTGATCTTGGGGAGGGAGGAAATCACTACCAGCTGGAGGCTCCCAACCTTAGTCCGCGGATGCAGATGAGGAGTCTATTGGCTGCTATGTAAGTGGAATCAGGAGCTGCAAGAGGGTACTGAAACCCCTTTGCCTAATATGTTGAAGTTGTAAGAAACAGCCACAGACGGTCCAATCTCACTGGCATTATCAGGAACGGATTGTCGATTTCAGGAAAAGGCAGCACCGGCTCCAAAGAACACTGGGCCCAGAGGGAGACGAGGGGCAACGGAAGCCACATGTTACAGTGAACGCACGACCCAGCTGTCCACATCCTACCCACAAGACACGACCTTGGTCAGAGAGGCTCTTTTCTCCAAAACACGAAACAAAACACAGCTATAGTGCTCCTTTTTTTTTTCCTGCTGAGACAAAAAACGAGAATGAGAGCCATAGAGGATTGTCACAATCGTCGCCCCCTTTCTTGCTCATGCACAACACAAGTTGGGAAGGGACGGGGATTAAGTAACAGCACAAGTCAGGGCAGGATCTGGTACATAAGGTGGCTTATCACAGAGAAGTACTAAATTCTTCAGCATAAAAAATTTGAAAGTATCTCTCTATAAATTTGTTGTTGTTGTTCACTTGTTTTGGTCATGTCTGACTCTTGATGATCCTGTTTGAGGTTTTCTTGGCAAAGATACTGGGGGGGTCTGCCATTTCCTTCTCTAGCTCATTTTACAGATAAAGAAACTAAGGTAAACAGTGTTAAGTGACTTGCCCAGGGTCACACAGCTAGTAAGTGTCTGAGGCCAGATTTGAAATCAGGTCTTCTTGACTCTGTGCCTGGCATCCTATCTACCATGCCACCTAGTTGTCCCTATAAACTATTAACAGATCCCATACCTGATCCAGAATAGGGGAGAGGGCTAGACAAGCAGCTAGGCAGCCCAAATCTGACCCAGAACCCAGATAGTCTATGCCCAAACCATAGCAAGAAACAGGGTCAGATGCATCTAGGCAGCCTGGTATAAAGGTAGCTCAATCCTGAACACAACATCAGAAAGAGTCATATATTATAATTTCACATAGAATTCTCTTTTTCTGTTCTACTTTGGATATGGAAATGCTCATTTTATTTGACATTTGTTCATAATTTCAAATATTTTAAACTCACTGCTCTATGAAAAAGAAAAGGTTAAATGTTTTTTCACAGCTCAGTGACTCATAGACTGTGAATGAGAACCTTCGAGATCATCTTCTTCAGTCCCTTCATTTTACAGATGAAAAATATGAATGCTAAAGAGGTTCAAAAGACTTGTCCAAAGGACCGGAGTCTGGGTCTTCTGAGTACCAGGACATTACTCTAAACAAAATCTCCAGAATTCCATAATCTCTGAACAAGAACACTTTTCCCCTTGATGCTCAGAGGTCTTTTTTTGACTCGTAAGCCATGTCCCAAATGGTTGAGATTTCTGAAAATATTAATGTTGGATAAAAGAATTTAGTACATAATTATCCAGGGTGTTTCAAATTAATATAATGTATAATTTAGCAACTGATACCATCACTTGTAAATAAAATTGTGATCCTATTGCATTATGTACTGAAAGGTAAGATATTTAAAATGTTCTCTCCTGTACATTTTTGAAAGTGACACCAGGACAAACTGAGATTTATGTGCCCTTTCCACCTGCCAGGCAGTTGGTTGTTGTCCTTCATTCCTGAAGAGTACCAAATTGGCATCACTACACTAGAGTCAAGTTACAGTGTGTCCAACTGTGGTTGATGAGACCAGTATAAGCTCAGAATTCTCTACCACAGGTTGGGCACAGATAATCCATGTGAATATTTGGAGTGGATTCTCTAAATTTATGCATCTCATATTTCTTTTGAGCTACTTCAATTCTGCTTTGCTCATAGAGTATGGTGCCTTCTTTGATGCCAGTACCCCATGCTGCGTGGTTCTGTGCCAGTGTCTCCCATGTCACACAATCAATTCCAAGGTTCTTCAGGGAGACCTTGAGAGTCTCCTTGTATTGCTTCTTCTGATTTCCATGTACGCACTTGCCTTGTGTGAGTTCTCTGTAAGATAGCCTCTTTGGCAAGCATACATTTGGCATTCAAACAACATGGCCAACCCATCAGAGTTGTACTCTCTGCAATAGAGTTTATATGCTTGGCACTTTAGCTCAAGAAAGGACCTAGAGTAACTATCTGGAAAACTTTCACCTCAGAATTAGCATGTAAACTTCAAAAGGTTTCTCAGATTGAATACCCCATTTCATGTGGGTGTCTTCAATATCTTTGCACTTCAGCAATATCTTACAATGTTCAAGGATATTTAAAATACACTCAGCTTGAAAGTCAGATAATATCTCAACACCTTGGATTTCTAGGATTTTTTCCCGGTTTGGGGGTGGATTTTTGGTGGGGGGTTTTGTTTGTTTGCAGGAGGAGGAGGTTTGCTGTTTTTCAATTAGTACAGTTTTGTGACACATTAACTACAAATGCCCATTGTAGCCAATACTCTCAAGCAAGATGTAGTGCTTGCCTCTAGAAGCACAATGGGGTTGTAAGTACACCAGTAATGCAAACTCATAGCTGTATTACCCTGCAGCATGAAGGACTCTGTTCCTCTTTATTCTTTGTAAATGCCTTATCAACACACTATTACAAGGGCTCTCAGTCTTTGTTTTGTCATGGACTTTCTCTGCAGTCTAGTGACATTTATTAAGGCCTCCATCTCAGAATAATATTTTTAAATATATAAAATAAAATATTTAAGATTGCAAAGGAAATAAATTATATTGAAATATTATCCAAAAAATTTTAAACAAGTTCACTGGCAAAAGATTAAGAGCCTCTGTACTCTAACAATTAGCATTTATGCAGATGAGCTTTATGAAAAAAAAAGCTTTATGAAGGCAGGACTGTTTCCTTGTTGTCTTTGTATCTCTAGGGCCTAACTCAGTGCCTGGAACATAGTAGGCACCTGCTAATAATAATAGTAACAGCAAACATTTGCACAGAGCTTACTATGTGCCAAGCACCTTTACAATTTTTATCTCATTGGATCCTCACAATCACCCTTGGAACTACTATTATCATCATTTTACAGATGAGGAAACTGAGGCTAACAGGGTTAAGTGACTTGCCCAGGGTCACACAGCTAGTAAGTGTCTGAGGCCAAATTTGAACTCATGTGTTCCTGACTCTAGGCCCAGTGCTCTATCCACTGTACCACTTAGCTGCCCCTGATAATGTTAATTGATCAACAATGTTAATTGATAAATGTTAGTTGATCGATTGAAATATTATATGTATCAGGGTCTGAGTTTCCTCATCTGTGAAATAAGGACAGAAGAGATAATATAGCCTTAGTCAAACTAATCGTACTAAAATTCTGTGGTGTAAATACCTCTGTCCAGTCAATTGCATTGCAGCCTTTTCCTAGGTCAAGGGTTCCTCCTGCCTAACTCCCCAGGGAGTGGGACAGCCTGAGAGAGCAGAGGCTCCAGAAATGAGGAGCCAACAGCCCTGGGTTCTCACTCATCCCAGCTCTGACTCTAATCAACTGTACAAGCCTAAGCAAATTAATGGAGCCCTCTGATCCTTAGCATTAACTTCCTCTGGAAAAGGATACAGTTGATCCTTTCTGACTTTATATTCCAAAGTCTTTCTATGTTTCACAGAATTTCAGAGTTTTTGAAAAGGAAGTCAGTTGTCTTCTGCTCTAGTCCCTATCTCCTACAATACACATCTGACAAGCCATCGTCCACCTGCCCTGCTTCTGTCCTCTGGGAGAAGCAGAGCAAAGCTGATCCCTCTCCCACATGAAATCAAGTGTATCTTGATACCACCATAGTGTCTCTGGTGCAGTTCTATCTTACAGACAAAGAATGTTAGAGGCCTGAAAAGAATTTTCAACTGTCTGCTTTATGTTTCAGAGCAAGCTACTGGATGAGTCCCATTAAACCATACAAAGAATCCCAAATGGCAAATTTCAGGGATTATAAAATCTGCCCTTTATCACAGGAGCCAGTGGTAAAAATACATTCCACATGGTGCGCAGCAGGCCACAACGCAATCCAGCTGTGTGAGGTACACAGCCTGATGAAAACAGTGACCAAGGGGGAGCATTGTATAGAGCAGGTGGTATGTTGATGGCAGAGTTCCAATGTGTCACTGTGAGGAAGAGTTGTATATGAGAAGAACACTGGGCTGGAAGTCAGAAGGCCTGGGTTATAGCTGGGATTTGCTGGTAAATTGTCAACAATTGACTCTTTGGGGAAACTGTATGCAAGATGCACTTTTAAGTTTAATTTAGCATTTATTTTATTTATATTTTATTAACATTTATTACTTTATTGTAATATTTATTAATTTATTAACATTTAATTTATTAACCTTTTAAAAATCACTGAAGTCTAGAAGATCAACAAAATGGCCAATCAGGCTTGCAATTTGGGGCATTTGCCTATTTCCAAGACATAAATGCTGACCCTGAAAATTTAACAATCAGTTTTTGAGAACCAGTTCAAACTGGCTCCCGCACACCCCTGGTCATGACCCCAGATCTGTCAAGAATTAACTCTGTGACCTAGGGCAAATCACTTACCCTTCAATTTTGTCATCTGTAAAATTAGGGAACTGAACTAGATGATCTCCAAAGTCCCTTTGAATACTAAGATTCTATTAAACATCTGATCTTCATTGATGTGCATTAAATGAATAAAATATTTCTTTGTCTTTAAAATATATAAGTAATATGATGTATTTCAGAATTTTCAGAAATGTTTATTATTATGTCTTCTTTCAGGAAAGGCAAATGTTTTTAAGAGAAGAAAAAATGTTCATTACATGTATTCCTTACTGTTGTACGCAGGGCATTCTTTGAAATGAAGGTATTTTTAAAATGTAAATTTATTATAGGGAAGCTATCCATTCAATGATTGACCTAGAAAGAAAGAGAAGGATGGGCAAAGCCTGACATAGGAGCCAGGAAGAATAGTGAACTATTCAGAGAAAAGAAAGATAAGTCAAAAGTGACAGTATTCATTTCAATTCAGCAAGAATTTATTCAGCACATCCCTATGCTAGGCATTTGTGGATGTAGGAGTATAAAGACAAAAATGAAAGACAGACTCTGCCCTCAAGGAGCTTACATTCTACTGTGTGATACAGCATATACACAGACAAGTAAATATACTAAAATTTGCAAAGGGCAAGAGTACTAACTAGAGAGAATCAGAGAAGGTTTTGCAAAAGAGTTGGCACCTGGACCAAGTTGGAAGCTAAAGATTCCAAGATGCAGAAATAAAGAGGCAGGACATTCTAAGTGTGAAAATGGCTTGTACCAAAGCACAGAGAAAGAAATTTCAAATTCAGGAGGGCCAGATTGACTGGAAGGTACAGTGTATGAAGGAGAATAGTGTGAACTATCTAGAAAGGTATGTAGGAAACAGATTGTGTAGGACTTTAAATGCCAGGCTGAAGGGTTTGTATTTTATCCTGCAACAGCCACTGAAGATTTTTGAACAAGGGAATGACCCACATGTGCTTTAGGAAGATTCTTGTGGCAAATGTGTGAAGGATGGATTGTTGTTGTTGTTGTTCAGTTATTTTCAATTGCGTCTGACTCTTTGTGACTCCGTTTGGGGTTTTCTTGGTAAAGATGCCAGACTAGTTTGTCATTTCCTTCTCCAGGCTATTTGACAGATGAGGAAACTGAGGCAAATAGGTTTAAGTGACTTGCCCAGGGTCACACTGCTAGTAAATGCCTGAGGCCAGATTTGAACTCAGGAAGATGAATCTTCCTGACTCTAGGCCCACCACTCTAGCCTCTGTGCCACCTAGCTGCCCCAGTGGACGGATTAGAGGGAATAAAATGGAAGCAGAGAGAGACCGAGTGTCAAGATAGATGATCTAGGGGAGTTAAAAGTAAAGGGAAAGTGGAGAGACTTCTTGGTGGGGAAGACACGTGAAGAATGATGCCATTGTCAACAAGTGGCCTGACCCAGTTCAAGCTGAACTGAGAGATAATTCTTGGCACAACAGATAGAAGGGCTTTCGGTCCAGAAGATCTTAGATAGCTTTTGTTGGGATTGGGAGTAGAATTCTGTGCAACCCCGTCGAAGGCTAACTTCTCAAATAGCCAGAAAAAGGAAGGCCTGAGCAGCCAAACTCAGGGAATTACAGAGATGAAGCAGGAAATCTCTGAGGATTATCTCCTAAAGAAAAAAAAAAAAGAAAAGCAAGCTAAAGTTAAATTCTATAATTGTACTTTTCAGTTGTATGGTTTAAAAAGTATTTTCACATATATTGACTCAGTTGAGCCGTATGACTCTATTATTGTGATGAGTAAGCATTACTATTACCATTTTACAGATGAGGAAAAATGAGACTCAGAGAAGTTCTTTATTTGCCCTTTATCAGGGATGGAAAACCTGCCCTTAACCACACAACAACAACCATTAATTCAGTACCTGCGTGTAGAATTCTGTGCTAGGAGTAAAAAACAAATGGATCCTGATCACGCTTCCATTCTGTCACTCGGAGGAAGGGAGGGTACTTACCAGAAATAAATGGTTGGAGTTACCAAGGAATAGAAATTATCAGCTTGGGAATATTGGAAGATAAAAGGACTGTGGTTCTAGGGTTGTGGCCAATGAAACCTTATAGTGACCAATCATGGGGCAGGACTGGACCAATGAAATCACAGTGAGGAAAGGGATTGGGAAAACAGGGAGGATTCAAGGGATTTGAGAGCACAATGAAGACAAAAAATAGGTCGACTGTCAAGGAAGGAATACAAGAGTTAGAAATATAAACAGTCGTAGTCAGAAAGGGGAATTTCAAAGTTTAGGATCCTGAAGGTAGCCCTGAAAGTGATTCCAACATAAAAAGAGACCCTTGCATTTCTCTAAGTCAACCAGAGGTATCAAATGTGCAGCGTGGTGTAAACACACTCACAAGGGCAACCAGAAACAGATTCAAATGTAGTTAGGAAATATTTAACAAAATTTTAAAATACAATAAAACATTGTATAATGTACAGAATATATTTATTGTGTATATATATTGTATAATATATAAAATATATTTTATTGCATATATTGTACCATATATAAAATATACTTATATTGTAGAATATAGAAAATATATTTATAAAAAATAAAACTACAATAAAATAGAAAACATTACATTTCATAACTAAGTCAGTATGCTGCCTGCATAATCCTTTTGTCTAGATGAGTGACACTCAGTTCTATTTGAGTTTGATGCCACTGCAGTAGACCATTCAATATTCTGGTTCCTTCCCCAATAAAGGGTAAAAGATTTCATCATTTTATGCCTCCCCCCCCTAACAAAATAACAAAATGAAGCATTCCTCATATTTAACTCAAAGTTTGTGGTTAGCCATCCTATGTTGTTCCTGGGAAGAGTGCTTGCCACAACATTCTTGGGCCTGGAAATGTGATTCCCACCCACCTCCACCTCAGAAAGTCAAACTCTTTGTAGATATAAAGACAGTGCGGGTCTGCTTATGAAGGAATAGAAAGTACACACACAGGAAAAATCCATGCTGAACACAAAATACCTGCTCACCAAGGGCTGGCTAGAGTTTGCCTTGGTTGCTACACATTATGGGACTTAGACCATTTCTTCAACCCAACCCTGACTGGAGGAACCTGGCCCCAAATTCTCTTTTTCAGCCCCCAGGAAAGTGAAGTTTTTCTTGACCAGAGTCAATTCTCAGTCTTTCCCACTAGGAGAGAGAAGGGCAGGAGGTGGTACCAATGGGTTTATGGGAGTATGACTGAGATTGGAATGCAAGAATGGTAGCCATCCAGTCAATGGGGGACTCAAGCAAAAGGAGATTGACTAAATGAACTAGAGCTGATGCTGAAAGGATCTGAGCTGAGGCCAGGTGAAGAACAGGCCAAGACACCGAGATGGAGGGTTGATGGGGAATGAGATGCCTCTCCAGAAGTTGCCAAAGCCACTGTGTGTGGGGAAGGGAGTTACTAGGCTGTAATCAAAGCTGACCAATAGCAGGAACAGACTGACAAGAGGTTAATGATCCAGGATGCAATAGGAGAAACTAAGAGTGTGGCAGGGCAGAGTCTGAGTCAGTCAGAAGCAATAGCTTCAGCAACCAGAAAAGTGGATCATAACCATAGAGGATCCAGATGAGGGACCACCTTTCATTAGGTTACTCAGGAACTTCTAAGCAACCAAGGGTCCAGTCTCCAAAGACAGACATTTGGGGTACCTCTGGGATTGAAATTTTTTCTACAAAGAGCCATCTACTTGTGTGATCACTCAGTTGCTCAGGCTAATTTTAATTCATAAAATAGACAATTGGAACCTCAGAGATCAAACACTTCAACCACTGCCTAAGCAAGGATCTTCTTTGCCACTTTCATCAAACATTCCTGGAGCCTTTACAAGAAGACCTCCAGGAATGGGAAAGTCACTACCTTCCAAAGTATCCTGTTCCACTTTAGGACAGCTTTAACTGTCAGGAAGATTTTCTGGTCTCTCCAACCAGACTGTGTGTACATATACACACGTATATACACAAACACATATAATATACATATATAAAATGCATATATACATATCTTTATGTAAGTATACACACACATACAGTTGTCTATACAACCTATTTTTATATTTATAGATAGGTAGATAGATGTGTGCAGACATATACATTTGTAATATAAATTTTATATATTATATATGCCATATGCATGTAGGTATATGCTGATGGATGAAATCTATAGATTGTTAACTACAATATTTCATAGGAGAGACAATCAGCATTTTTCAATTACTTGGTTTTTCCTTTGCAGAAGACTAGGTCAAGTTCTTTTGCAACATTATAGATCTCATTTGCAACATTGTAGCTCTCATAGAGTTCTGCCATGTTCATAAAGAGAAGTATCAAGGGATCCTCACTATATATCAAAAATCCCTCTTCAATTTGGACTTGGAGCTGAATCTTCTCTACAATGGTATTAAACACCCTTGATGATTATGCATATCTATATTTTATGATTCATGTGATATTAAAATAAGAGGGTCAATGAAAAAGGTTGTTTCTGCTATTACATCTTTCAAGAAATTTTATTAAATTTTGGCATATGCATGAGATACATCTTGTTGGAGGAGAGACTTTAAAGTCAAGTTTTGCTCTATTGAATCGATTTTTATAGACAAAAATAAAAATAGTACGGTGTTGTATTACCTGAATCTTTCAATATTCTTTTATCTACAAATCATAGAACACTGTAGTCTCTGAAAAACTGAATTTAAAACTCATCCAAATTGCAATGGAGAGTTGGGCTGTGGGTATAAGCGGGCTGGAACACATTATAAATGAGGAATTACACAGGAAAATAGGTGTTAAGTATGTCATCCAAGATGTGTATGATCAAAAGCAATTTGGAACCAAATGGAAAAAAATGACTATGATATCCATACCCTTTGACTCATATTCCATTGTCAGGTATGGAACCCAAGGAAGCAAAAAATGGAAAGGTCCAGAATACATCAAAATACTTATAGCAGAATATTTAATGGTAGCAAAAAAAAATTAGAAACAAAGGAAGTGCCCATTGATTAAGGAATGATAAAAAAAAAATGTGGTGGATGATTGTGATAGGACATGATTTCACCATAAGAAATAATGAATATGAGGAAATCATGGGCAGCTAAGTGGCAAAGTAAAAAGAGTGCTGATCTTAGAGACAGGAAGAGATGAGTTCAAATCCTGTTTTATATACTTACTAGCTATGTAATCCTAGCTAAGTCACTTAAATTCAGCCTCAGTTTCTTCATCTGTAAAATGGGTATTAAAAATAGCACCTGCCTCCCAGAGTTGTTATAGAGATCAAGTAAGATAACATGTAAAGGCATTCAAGTGGGTAAATGGAATTTATTAAGTATTTACTATGTGCTAAATATTAGGGAAACAATTATAACCATTTTTGTTACAATAGAAGGCATGCTGAGTAGGGAGCAGGAGAGGAGTCTCTTCAGAAATTATGTGATATAAAAAAAGCATCAATAAAACAACAAAAAGAGAAATGTATGATGCAAACATATAGCAGTCTGGTCATGTGATGAAAATGAGGGATAACCTTTCATGTTCTATTGATAACCTTGTAACATGAAAAAAAAATTCAAGGAGAACACCCAGTATGTTGGAGGGAGCCCAGTAAACAATTTGCAGCAGTAGACCATTAAGAATCAGACATAGGGAGCAGGCTATGGACAGCTTGCAACCTGCATTGTTGGCAGATAAAACCACATTGATGGGATCATAAATCTATTTGAGTATAGGAGTCCTCAAAATCAGTGGTGTTCAAATTTTTTGATAGCTACCTTTTCAGTGAAAAAAAAATTTGTACATACTCCCCCAATATTATATATGTTTATTTACTTATAAATTATTTATATATATATATATATACATGTATGTACATATACATATGCATGTATATATACATACAATACATATACATGCATACACATATATTTCATTGTACTGGGCAACTAAGTGGTGCAGTGGATACAGCCCCAGCCCTAGAGTCAGAAAGACACCTCTTCCTGTGTTCAAATCTCACCTCAGTCACTTACTTGCTGTGGGACCCTGGGCAAGTCACTTAATTCCATTTGTCTTAGTTTCCTCATCTATAAAATGAGGTGGAGAAGGAAATGGCAAACCACTTTAGGACCTCTGCCAAAAGAAATTCAAAAGGAATCACAAAGAATGAGACATAATTGAAAATGACTAAACAATACTATTATACTAACATTCTGTATGTATAGGGTCTGAATCTGTGACTTCTTTGAAACATGGAATTCCCAGATAAGGAAATTCCTTCTATTAATTCAAGTCGTCACCTTCTCTTCATGTTATTGTCTTAGAAAATTGCCTAGAGCCCTGAGAGGTTCAGTGACATACCAGAGTCACACTGTCAGTAGATGTCAGAGGCAGGTCTTGAGCCTGTATCATCCTGGCATCAAGGCAGGTTTCCATGCTATATTACTTCTCATACATAATATATTGTGTGCATTATTTTAAATAAACACATATATATATATATACATATGTGAGAATAGAAATTAAAATGAATGGGGTAAAGATGAAATAAACACTTTAAAAATATTTTTACTTTATGAGTAGCACACACACATATACACACACATGCACACACAAAACCCTCTTTTTGCTCTAGGAAGCAATGTGATTGAATATGCTTCATCATTTTTTTTAAACCCCTCTTTATATCCTGGGGATAGGACTGACTTGTAAATAATAACTGTTTGTTAATAATTAATTATCCAGCTAATTTGATAAATGTAACTAGCCAAGTGAATGAATTTCTCTTTTCTCGGGTAATTTTTATTGAAACATCTACATTAAAGAAAATTTAAATAGGTCATGGTAGTCAATAAACATGACAGCTTTCCAATAGGAGTCATGTTTCTCTGTACATAGATAATCACCATAAACAATGGAAAAAGAACAAACCAAAATGAATTGTCTTTTATGTCAGCTCAGCAGAAAGATTTGAGGATAATTCCATTCCTCTTTGTTTTTGTAGTTTCTACAGTAGATGGTGTCATAGCTTAATTTCCTATTCTTGTTTGTATGTAGAGTGTAGAAAGGAGAATAATGTATAACAGGGCTAGAAAGGTAGGTTGAGGACATGTTGTGAAAGACTTTAAATGTCAAACAGGGGAATTTATATTTTTGTCCTGGTGCAAGGAGGTGACATAGTCAGACCTGCGCATTAGGCAAATCACTTTGACATCTATTCGGAGGATGGATTGGAGAAAGGATAGACTTGAGGCAAGGAGAGAAATTAGGAGGTCGTTGCAATGGTCCTGGTGAGAAGTGATGAGGAGCTGACCTTTGTGAATGGAGGGAGGAAAGAAAGGGAATGGACATGAGAGATGTCATGGAAATAGAAACAAGATCTGGTAGCTACTTGGATGTGTGTATGATGTAAGCAAAGGTTAGGAATTAAGGATGGCATTGAGGCTTTGAACATATCAGGTCATTCCTGGCCTCCACTTTCACAATAAAATACAGGAACTGCTGGTACAAAGCTGCTTTGGCTTGCAACCCCTTACCACTTACACTTCTGATTTAAGGATAGGTTTATTCCCAGATGGACACATTTTGGGATTTAGTCTGGGTCTATAAAGGGGAAGGTAGGCCTTAAAAACCATTACCTTCTGAGACAGTCCTGGAAATCAGACTGGAAATAAGGCTCTTCTACTCCTGACCTCAACCTTACAAGGAATGATGTTACATTTCTCAGACCAAAGATTTTCAGAGGGCCCTCCTGGAATTTACCACAATTCCTAATTAGAGGAGTGGGGCACAGGGAATAGGATGGGGTACACAAATAGTTGACTTATAGTCCAGTCAATTAGTGTAGCATTTTTGTAACTAAACTAAATAATGTCTCTCAGGTCCCTTGAACTATGAAGAGAGTAAAAGGATGTTTCTTTCATTAATCTTATGTTCTTAGGTTGGGTAGTATAGCCTGTGGTCAAGAGATCTGGTGACCACTTCTGGCTTTAGGTAAAGCCACTGGACCTGCCTGTTTCATTTTTCCCTCTTATAAAATGAAAATAATGACTGTGGACTCCACAGAGGATCTGATAAGATGAATGATAAAATATATGAAACACTTGCAGCTTGGAGAAAATGGGATGTATTGTCATTGTTAACCTGCTGAAAGGGGGGAAAAAACCAGAAGAGAGTAATTAGTAGTGCATCAGACCGAGAAAAGGTCTCAGAAAAATGTTAACATAACCAAATATTTCACAGTGCCACTGAGACCCACATTCTCTAGAACCTAAGAAATTTTCACAGCCTTTATTTTTCAAAAAAGGAGACTATGAGATTATCTATGGATAATTACTGTGTTACTACTAAGAGAAGCTGGCCTTAGAGTGAGGAAGTTCTGGGTTCAGTTCCCTTCTTTGACACATGGAACCCCAGCAGGCTTCTGAGTCTGACTATTCTTCACCTTCATGGAGAGGTCCAGTCACTTGGAGCAGATGACTCTGTGTGGGTTGTTGTTGGGGTGGTTTTTTTTCCCCTCTTCCACTTTTAATAGACCTATCAGAGGCCCAAGCAAAACAAGGCAAGGCCAAGCTGGCAGGGTTGAGTGATTATTAAGGCTAATCCTTTTCTTTCCCTCCCTTCCCTTCTCCAGAGGACAATAGCAGCAGCTTTCAGGGCTAGAGTGACCCTTTTATTTAAGTAGCAAGTTAATTAGGATGGATGTTAGGCTGCATTCCCCCAACATGGACAAATCACAGAGATGTTCCAAACTAATGAGCATTTTCCAGAAATTTAGCTCCCATAAGTGAATGCAGCATGTAAAGGACTTGTTGTGGTCCCAGTCAAGCATGGTCATTACTAGAGACCAGCTAGGCCTGAAAGGGTCATTCATGAAGGCAGCCACATAATGTACCCAAGCCATATCCAGGAAATAAAAGAATTAAAAAGGCATGATGGATAAAGGCAGCAGGTATGAGGGGAAGAGGAGGGGATGGCGGAATTGCTAAGCATCAGAATAGACCATGGATACATAGTGATTAAAGACATTCCAGGAAGGAAGGAGAAGGGAGGGAGAAGGGGAAGGGGAAGGGAAAAGAAAATGAAGAAGGGGAGAAGAGGAGAGATGAAAGGGTTAAAGCCATGAGTGAAATGCACAGTTCTCTTCGGAGAACCCCCAGTGCCAAAGGGATAAAAGTCAAGTTCTTTGGCTTAGCATGCCAGGTCTTGCATGATCTAGCCTTAACATGCCTTATTACCCATCACTCCCCTTTATACAGCCTCTGTTCTAGTGATATTGATCTTCTCATTGTTCTTTCAAATTCAACACACATATTTACTTTTCCATACCTTTGTTCATACCATTCTTCCTGTACAGCACACCCTTCATCTTCTCTGATTTATTAAAATGTCATCTAATATTCAATACTCAACCTAGCAGTTCCATGGAGATTATCCTGATTTGTTTTCCCTCAACTAAAAGGGATCCCTCAGGATCCCCTGGAGTCATTCATTCATACTACTTCGGTCAACCTTTCTCATGCACTTAATTATATACTAACTTGTATGCTCAAATAAAAGGGAACCCATGATCAATTTAATGAGTTCTCCAGGGGACCTGATGAAATCACAGGGCAGGGACCTCTTTGTCAGGAGTCATCTGAAGGGAATCTCCCATAGACATAGGCATACAAACAAATGTTCTGCTACCTGAAAGAACGAAGGGAATTCCTGGGATTGCCTTCAAAATAACTGGTGACTAAGAGTGAGGGGAAGCAAACTCTTTTCAGAAGAGCTACTCCTCTCTAGTGGTATATAAAAGGGAGCTTTTCTGGTCATGTCGTGATCTCTCTTTCTCTGTCACTCTCTCTCTATCTCTGTTTCTTTATTAGTCTCTTCCCCCTCCCCAGAAAATGGCTGAGAAGACTTTCATGGGATCAGGGGGGTATAGAAATTTCTTCTTCACCTTCCCCTTCCCAAGAAGCCATTAATGGTGACTTGAAGCTAATTCTTTATGTTTACATAAGTGGCCAGAGATTCCTTTGTTTCCTTGTTTGGGCACAGGCCAGAGACTAGAGTTTCTAGAGATGGCTATTCCCCACCCAAAAGCTCTAAGGCAGAAGTGGCTTGAACATGGTCTGACCTGAATGGATTTTCCCAGTCTTAATGGGTTACATTGTGGGTTATCCCAAATTCAAGAGTTCAGACACTAGCTTTGAAGAAGGAGATAATTTTCTCAACAGTCACTTCTTGACAAAGTTGCCTGTCTCTTTAGCATCAGATCTGGAATTGTCAACCCTCCCCAGCACAGCCATGCTCAGACATTGCAAGTCTAATGCAAAGGGAAGTGCTTATTCAGCAGCCTGCAACATATTCTGCCTGGTGGTGGTGGGGAAGCTGTTACCACTGGGATTATTTTTATGCTTAATGTTTCCAGATCTGTTCATGGCTCCTGCAATTACTTTTCGTCTTACATGGTTTTTGTTAGTTTAAAAAAAAAGCCTTCCCAATATCCAACAAGCATTGGAACATTGGAACATTCGTGGGAATTTTTGTAACCTATACTTGGGGACACCCAGATACAAACAAAAGTATTATTTTGAAGACTTCTGTCGAGTAAAATTTCATGGGGCGCAATGAATCAAAGCAGGAAAAGCTCATCTTCTTGCTTCCAAGCTTTTTCCAATCCTCCCCTCACACCTGAATTCTGTCCATGTAAAGTCAGTGCAGAATCTTGGAAAAAGCAGACACTAAGTAAATGCTTTATAAGCAGACTGAACTGACTCATGGCAGGTAATAATGTATGCCAAAGATCAATAGAGTATTTGAAAAACACCTTTTGGGGGTGAGCAGGCTAGAAGAATATCAGGGACAAGACTTCAATTAAGCCAGGCTACAGTAACTAAACATACCCAACTACTAGTCTAAGTGGAGAACACAAAATGTTCTTGTTGCCTCTATTTTCTCTGAAAGCTTTCTGTGCCCAGTTACACTAATGAACTGGTGATAATGCATCCAGATCGATAAAGATACAGCCATGTAGAATTAAGCCATTCTAATGGACACAGCCCATCTATCGAAAAAAAAAACACTCTGCTTGATGAGTCAGTGCTTGAGAGTGCCTTGGCAGCCTCCACTTGGGGAAAGAGGAGAGGAGAGAAGGATGTACAATCATGGCAACTCACTCTCTCAGTCACATTAGCAAGACCAAGAACAATCATAAAATATAGAGTAAAACACCAACAATAATAATCAGCAGCAGCAGCTACTTTAATTTACCTGTGCAACAGTCTGCAGAACCGTAAATATAAATGAGCAAGAATATCGATAGCAACTTGTGCCTGCACAGGATAAGAATAATTATATTATGTAGCACATTCTTTGATTTTCACTGTAACAGAAGTTTGTACCACCTACGTTTTGTAGGAATTGATGCATTTTTCCAGTCTTTTCAAATTTAATCAATTTTATTTTTCCCCAATTACGTGTTAAAATAATTTTTAGCATCTTTTCAAGTTTTGAGTTCCAAATTCTATTCCTTCCTCCCTCCCCTTCCCTACACTTGAGACAGTAAGCCATCAGATATGTCTACAGATGTCACTCAGAACGTTTCCGTATTAACAGTTTTGTACCATAAGATGAACCAATGCATTTTTAAACTATTTTTTAAAAACCAAATCCTCTTTCCCACTCCCAAGACAGAACAACTGGAAAGACCAGACATACTGAAGGTGTTAATATTTGTTTCATACATAACATAGAGCATAGAAGGGCAGCTTTTGAGTCAGGAAGGCCTGGGTTCAGTTTCTTCCTCTGACACATACTAGCTGTCATGACAAATAGAAAAACAAAAAAGCCAAACCAAATCTCAGGTTAAATACAATGGATGACATTTTTTGGCTTTGTTAAAGTCAAAAGGCAAAGCCCCTCTCTCATTCTTTTGACATATGGTATGTTAGAGCCTATGGTAAAACACTTGTGCTTTTCTTTGGGGGAGAATCCACTTCACTTTTATTTTCTATGTTGGTTTGTGTTTGTCAGAAGTGTTAAAAAAAAAAAAACACAACACTTTATCAATAAAACAATTTATCAAATACAAGTTATCATGTTATCAAATATAAATTGTCAAAAACAATTTATCAATAAAAGAAAGATTGTCTACCTGTTAATTTGTACTCGAATTTATGAGATTAAGGAGGTAACATTTGTAAAGTCAAAATCCTAAGTGGCTAAGCTTTTTAGAATATCAAGTGATCCTATGTAACTTAGGCTGAATGGGAGTGTGGACATAAATGAATCATCTCTTGGACTCTACCCAGAGCTGTTCTACCAGCTTCCAGTCTATCATGTGGGAGCTTTAGGGCCTGCATTAGGCCTTTCCAATAGATGAGAGAGGGATTTGATGGAGGAAGAGAACTTAGAACTCAAATTTTTTTTAAAAAAACAAATGTTAAAAATAGATTAACTTGGGCAGCTAGGTGGTATAGTGAGTAGAGTACCAGCCCTGGAGTCAGGAGAACCTGAGTTCAAATTCGGCCTCAGACACTTACCACAAAAACTAGCTATGTGACCTTGGACAAGTCACTTAACCCCAATTACCCTATCCTCCCCCCTCCAAAAAAGCAAAATGAAAAAAAAATAGATTAACTAATTGAAAAAAAAAGAATTAGCAACATAGTGGTTATAAGAGGAGTTAGTATCTCCATTTATTGAAGTTTTTATTGTATCAAATGCATGATTATAACTGCTCTGTGTTTAGCATGTCTATGTATGGGAAATAAATGCCTATCTCACACCTTATTCACATTATACACTGAGAATCTTTTTATTCCTCTTTTTGGAAAGACCTGTCCCCCCATAGAAATTAGACATAATCTAAGTCAGCAAATCTTCCTTGGGACGTTGGAGTGGTAGTTTAATGAGCCAAAGAATGTGGGAAAAGAACCTAACCTCCCTTAGGAGGTTCAAGACAACCATGCCCAGACCATGTGCACAGATCCAAAGCATAGGAATCCCTTAGAGAAGACTGGATGCAAAATCTTATCCTGGTTCCTCACCATTAGACTTATTGATGTTGTTTTTCTGTTGAAATTCTAGTGGTTTGGGCAGTTCAAATAACCTCGCCTTTCAGGGACTTTTCTGAGGAGCATCAGTTTTGTCTGTGATAGGCTGCTTCTACTCTAGACACACCCCATTCCTATTTAACATTCTCTTTCTTTATCTGAAATTGTCTATTTTAGGAACTTTACGTGTTAGAACCTTCTATGCCCCAAAATTGATAGCAGGGTTCCATCCTCTGACTACTCCTTAATCTCTACTTTTCTAGAACATCAAAGATGGAAAACTAATCAGATGTACGTACTAGAGTCCTATAAAGCTCCTTTCCTTTGCCCATGTTTCTGAGCAACATAAATATGCAGAAGACAGAACCCAAATACCTCCTTACTGAGCTAGAAAGACTGATGAGACAATGGCCTAAATTGAGTGTACTAAACCCAGCGTGGTAGCTTCTCACAGCATCATTGATTCCCCACACTCCTTCTGTTGAGTGACCTGAAGATCATTGCACAGAGATCCATACCCCCTCCAAGGACTGAGATGTGTCCAGTGCTAGGGACACAAACATATTCTTTGACCTTTACTCTTCTTCCCTTGGACTCTGAACCAAGATGTTTCAGATTAGGTCTCACATCTCTCATTTTAAGCATTAAAACTTGGGGATGCCTAGGTGGCGTAGTGAATAGAGCACCAGCCCTGGAGTCAGGAGGGCCAGAGTGCAAATCCAGCTTCAGACACTTAACACTTACTAGCTGTGTGACCTTGGGCAAGTCACTTAACTCCAATTGCCCTGCCTTCTCCCCTCCAAAAAGGAAAAAAATATATATAACTTGCCTAAACCTATTATTTTTATTTATCACTCACCATTTCTTTGAAAGCCCCTATGCTCCAAAACAACTGAAATGGACCAGGACAGAATTTCAGTTCAAAAGGGATATGGATTAGTTTCTCATATTTAAAACATTCATTTTAAGGGTACCATCCATAAGTTTATACAGGACCTTACTGATGTAGGACCATTTTGTCTTTCTGAAACTTAGTCTTTTTCAAATTGGTGTTCATTTAGAACAAGTTATTAAATTTTAGCTAATGATCTCAGTTGCATTATCTTCCAAGTAGTCTTAGCAAAGAGATCTGCTTAAATCATCGGATAATTTAGTATCCTCACTAGTAGGCTCAACCCATCCTAATCAGACTGGAGTGTTCATCCCTTCATTGTCTATGACCCTCCATTTCCTGCATTTAGGTTGGGAATCATTCTCCATTTCCTTTTAACAAGGATATTTGACAAGGAAGAATATTGAGAACAACTACTGGACACAGGAAATGCTGAACCAATAAGAATCTGATTGATGAGAAAGTACAGGACAAGGCATGCCTAAAAGGCAATGAGATTCATAAGGGAATCTATATATTCAAAAAAGGTTTGTATCCCTCCAAAGTGTTGTTCATCCTTCATTTTTGAAGAAGACCAATGACTTCATGGGGTGATGTCTTGACTTGCAGGTGAATTGGATCTAAATGATACAAAGTCATTGGTTTCACTCTCTCTTCCAAAGTCATCAAAGTCCATTGGCAAGACAAAAGTCAAGACGATGAATGACCTTGGCATCTTCAGTGTCTGACCAAGCTCTAAGCCTTCCACAGCACCTCCTTCAGCCACCTTCATGGCCACTGAAACAAATTGTTCTTATCTGTCCATTCCACTAGGGAAGGTCTTCACATGTTTGGGGTAGATATCTCCCTAACTCACCAATGAGTTTGAGGCTTGTCAGTTATCTTCAACCTGGTTTAGCCTGTCTGCCAAAGGAGTTTTACCAAGGTGTGGCCACTGTGCGTGCTACAGCTTCTTGGAGCCAGAGATGAGAGTTGAGTGACAGGTAGACACCAAAAGTGGATGAGCAACTTTGAAAAGGGCTCAGCAGGCCCTCACACCAGAGGTGCTAGTGCTCCCTGAACACCCCATACACCCCACCCTTCCAAGTAGTCACCTTGGGAAGCCAGATGCTTATTTCCAATGTTGAATATTCTCAGAACATTTTTATAATTCTTCTTTTGGAATAGACTTCAGACTTAGTGGCACATTCTTTTAAATGTCAGCAAATAATTGTCCTTTGGGGGTAGATTTGATTTTTGAAAACGCAAACGTAACTGATAACCAAGTATTGGGGGTGAAGAGGAGAGAAAGGAGATGACCAATTTCTCTAGTGTACTTTTTCTACAAAGTAATGGAATTGGGTTTTTAGATGATGTCAAAACAGTCTCTGAGTATACATTCCAAAAGCAAATTCACAGAAAAGGTTCCGAGTGATGCTAGCAGCATTGAAATATGTAGTCCCAAATAGTAAATAAGCATCCCAATCTAATTACTTTGGAGGACAACATCAATTTACATCAGGAATCAGCAAACTACCACCATGGGCCAAATCCAGAACAGTATCTGTTTTTGTATGATCTGCAAGCTAAGAATGGTTTTACTTGTTACAAAAACAAAAAGGATGGCAGATTTGGTCTATAGGTTATAGTCTGCTGACCTCTGATTTAGATTATGAGTTCTGATAATGATGACAATACTTCAATTTTTTATTGGAATTTTCTTATCAAAATCATATTCCCTCTATCAGTGAAGGTCATAACCCACTGATGCTTTGTCATCATGTGCCGCTGTGGTCTATGATCTCCATATGTATTGTACAAAGGATCCCCTAGCATCCTATAGACCTTTCTCTTTGGCAAGTCTTAGATACATTTCACGGGTACCAGTAGAGTTGTACATCTGTTTTCTCTTGATCTTACTATATGAATATCCCACTTCCTTTTTAAATTTCCTTGAGGTTAGCCCTTTCACCACCACTTCTTGAATGTAAGTCATCATTAGAAATAAATCTAACCTACTTCCACCCAAAGTGTGCCTCCTTTGTACCATGCGTGACTTTGCTTATTTGGAGATCATGACATGCCAAGATTTACAAACATACAGCATCATAAAGTGCTAGATTTAGAGTTAAAAGGAGCCTTAGAAGCCATCTACTCTGTAATTTAATCATTTTCCACTTGTGGAGATTGAGACCCAAAGTAGTAAAGTAACTTTCTGAATTTATACAACTACCAAGTCATGGAGCTGAGATTTGAATCCATGTCCTCTAAAACCATAATCAACATTCTTTCCACCATACCATGATGCATCACTGGGAAGTCATTTGTGTTAAAAAGACGAATCTTTGTAGCAGAGAGTGAATTTGAATTGCTGAAAGGTCTATATACAAGAGTAATCCAATGTCTTCTCTTCTGCCTATTCTATTCATTGTCCATTTGCAGTGCCTGTTCCATTCAAATGTACTGATGCACCAAATCAATGGATTGGCAGTACAATTAAATGTCTTAATATCAAAATAAGCATTTTTCATTCATTAAGATTTTCCAATATGAATTATTAAGTTGGTGTGCTCCTTTTTGGAAAAAAATCATTGGTCCCATTGAGGATATCTTGTAGTATTTGGGGATTTGATGTAGTCAATACAATATCCTCAGAAAATGAACATCTGGAGGAATTTCCCTTCTTTAAGTAATCCATTTTCCATTTGGACTTGAACGGGATGTCCTCTCTGACAATGGTAAATACCTGTTGTAAACCTATGCCCCTCTGTTTTATGTCTTATTTAATAATTAAATAGTAATAGTAATAATTAAAGGATCCTTGAAGAGACTTTGCTATGTGATCGCAATCATCAAGAAATCTTGTAGGATCTTAATATTATTCATGAGAGAGATCTTATCAGAGAGCCTTAAAGGATGAATTCTGCTACTAGATCAAATGTTGTTTTCATATCGGTAAACAATAGACACGTTGGCGAAAATAGGAAGTTTCAGGGAGTTTTAGGGTTTATGGGAAAAGTAATGAGTTCTAGTTCAGATACGCTGAATTTTGATGTGCCCCTGTGACATGAAACAAATAAACATATAACTGTACCTACAAAAATAGTTTTATTTATTTAGACTTGACCGGGTAAGTTTATATTTCTGTGATCTGGATGATTAAAAAGGTTGAATAACTTGTCACATAGAAAGTCATAAGGCGGGAAAGGATATTTAACTTCTCTGAGAAATAACGTATTTTGAGAATTTGTATAGCAATAGCGTGCTAATTACATTTGCACTGGTCTTAAAATGAAGCCTGAATGTGAAGCCTCACTCAGACCCTGTGGCTATGGGAAAACTCTGGGAATCTCAGTTTCCTTGTTGGCAAAATGGGAATGATACTACTTATATTACCTGCTACAGAGGGTTGAGGTAAGGAAAGTGCTTTGCAAACATTAAAGTGCTCTATATATGTGTTATTATCTTGTTATTATCAGAGGCATGAAAGTAATGACTTCAGTTATCTGAAACTATTTCATAACTCACTTTTCCCTGCTTAAGAAGAACCCAGCTAGTATGAATGAACTGGATTCATTGTCTATGGGAGGGGAAAAAATAGGAGGTAGGAGATGGAGGGGTTGGCAGGGAGTAAGGAATATGCCAATGTTCACTTTCTCTCTGCCCAAAGAGTCAGGGAACAGGGGAGAAGAAATACTAGCACTGGAGAAGGTCACCAGGGATGCACTATTTCCAGAAAGAGCCATTTTTCTGTGAACACAAGAAGATGGGAAGAGTGTAAAGAGATGAAGGATGAAGGGACGATTGCTAAATATTAAATTGATCTATCAATAAGCATTTATTAAGTACCTACTTGGTGCCAAGCATTGTACTAGGCCATGGGAATATAAAGACAAGAAAAAAAAACAGTTCCTGCCCTCAAAGACCTTATATTCTATCAAGAGAAAATATATATATATATATATATGTATAAACATATAGAAAATACAGAAAAGGTTAATATGAGATAATTTTGGAGGAAGCAAAACAACTTCTCATTTGGAAGGATGTACTTGAGCTCAGTTTTGAAGAAAATTAAGGATTCTAAAAGACATGGGTGAGTCTATGTTAAGGCAGAAAGATGGAATGCCATATGTGAGAATTAGTAAGAAGGATAGTCTGCCTGGATTGTAGAGTATTAGGTGGGTTGGGAAGGGGGGTGTGTGAAGAGGGGAACAGGGAGGGGCAAATGTGTGATAAGCCTAGAAGCACTTTACATCTTGCAAAGAGGTTACAGAGGGCTCAACTGAAAAGGAGAGAAGGCTATGAAAGAGCTAGACCATGGTAGGATTAAAATAGATAGAGATGGGAGTAAGGGGGGAAACAGTATGGGAAGGGAGCTTTCACCAAGGGAGACAATAACTGAATGACTGGAATTAATTACAATTTGGTTTCCAACTTTATTATTCCACCAAAATAGAAAGTACCAACGATCTCTGAAGTTACCAATGATCTCTTTTCTCAATGCTCATTCTCCTTGACTTCTCTACAGCCTTGACACTGCTGATCACTCTCTCCTCTGTGATATTCTCTTCTCTCTAGGTTGGTAAAACATCATTCTTTCCTTGTTTTCCTCCTACTTGTCTTCTCAGTCTCCTGTGTTGGGTCCTCATCCTGATCACACCTTCAAATAATCAGTGTCCCATGGGGTTCTGTCTTAGACCCTTTCATCCCTCTGTACTACTTTACTTGGTGATCTCATCAGCTCTCAAGGATTGAGTTTACTACTATGATGATGATTCTCAAATCTACTTATTCTGCCCAACCTCTCTGCAGACCTCCAATCTCACATTCCCAATTGCCTTTCAAACATCTCAAACTAGATGTCCAGTAGATCTTTAACTCGACTGTCCAAAATAGAATTCATTATCTTTCCCCAAAACCCTTTCCCCCTTCTTCTGTCTAGAGGGCAATATCATCATCAACCCCCCAGGCTCAAAACCTAGGTGTCATAGATACTCAGCTCTTCGGTACTTCTCATCTCCCATACCCAAATCTGTTGCCAAGACCTGTCGATTTCTCCTCTGCAGCATCTCTCAAATACATACCCTCTCTCCTCTGATATTGTCACCACTCTGGTCCAGGCCCTTATTATCTTATGCCTGGACTATTGCAGTTACCTACTGCTTACTCTACCCTCTCTCCCCTTTCCAATCCCAGCTCCATTCAGCTAGTAAAGTAACTTTTCTGTAAGTACAGATTCAACCATTTACCATAGGTACAAAAACACTCAATTAACTCCAGTGGTTCCCCGTCACCTCCAGGATCAAATACAAAATCCTCTGTTTGGTATTCAATGCCTTTCATAATCTGGCCCCTCCTTCCTTTCTAGCCTTCTTACTACTTACTCTGTTACCATTTACTCTTTAATTCAGTGACACTGACCTCCTGGTTGTTCCATGAATAAGACACTCCATCTCTCAGCTCTGGGCATTTTCTCTGAACATCCCCCATACCTGGAGTGCTCTTTCTCCTCTACTCCACCTATTCACCTCCTTTGTTTGCTTTAAGTCTCAATGAAAATCCCACCTTCTACAGGGAGCCTTTCCCAACCCCTCCCTTCTCCCCTTTAAAATCCACTCTTTCTTATTTCTTATTTATCCTATAGACAGCTTGTGTGTACAGATCTGTTTGCTTGTTGTCTTCCCTCTTAGACTGTAAGCTCCTTGAGGACAAGGACTGTCTTTTGCCTCTTTTCGTATCCCCAGAGCTTAGCACATTGTCTGGCACCTAACAGGTATTTAATATTGACTAACTGATTGAGAATGTTTGTTTAGTACTTGCTATGAACTCAGATTTGTGTTAGATGCCATGGTGGAGTGCCAGTAAGAGTAAGACACAGTCCTTACCTTCAAAAAGTTTTCTGGGGGTTTGGGGAAACAAAAGTAGAACACCCTTGAAGTAAGTAATCAAGTCATCAGATGGCTTTTTTCTGTTGTTGTTCAGTTGTTTCAGCTGTGTCTGGCTCTTCATGACCCTATTTGGGGTTTTCTTGGCAAAAATACTGGAGTGGTTGCCATTTCCTTCTTCAGCTCATTTACAGATAAGGAAACGGAGGCAGACAGGGTTAAATGACTTGCCCAGGCTCACACAGCTATTAAGTGTCTGAGGCTGGATTTGAACTCAAGAAGAGGAGCCTTCCTAGCTCCAGGCCTGGTGCTCTATCCACCAATTTACCTGACCTTCTTTACTTCCAGTGAAATGACGAATTCCTATAATATTCTGCTATGTATATTAGATTTGGAATCAAAGAACCATGGGTTCAAATCCTGACTCTACCACTTGGTACCAGTATGACTTTGGGCAAGTAGCATTCTGTCTGGGTCAGAGCATCCTCATTTTTAAAATGCAGAGACTAAATTAGACATTTTATGTGGTTCTTCAGCTCTTAAGTCTTTTGTACTATGATCCCATGCTTTTATTCTAGCCCTGTTTACCCATTCCTATGGCCATTTTTGTGGCTCTTTTCTGAAATTTCCCTAGACTCCATACATTCATTTTAAAATAACAAAGTGCCATGACACAAACTTGATAGGTTCTTCTAATAAGAACTGATGAACACAGAAAATAGCTTTTTGAAGAA